>JAOPSE010000168.1:1648232-2248232 GCA_029449295.1 Zea luxurians
GCACTAATAGAGTTACACTTGGTTTCCGATTGGCCGACACTAATAAAGTCGTCGTTTAACTACGTGAGATAATTAATGTGAATGATGTAAGGAAAATGGACCCCAGGCCTTTTGGCTAATTGAGTTTTGGTGTTTGATGATTAACACAACCTGTGGACTAATATGTTTGCTAGTGTTTATAATTATAGTTCATAGGATGCAGAGAGAATTGGACCAAGGCAATGAGGATGCAACACCTCAAAAGAAGACATAAAAAGATGCATAGGAGTCCAATACTCAAGAACAAAAGAAGCCCGAAGAAATCAGCAAAGGAATCCAAGATGCGGGCTGTCAGCCAGCGCCTGGTGGCGCACCGGACAGTGCTGTCCTGTGTGCACCGGACAGTCTGCGCAGAGAGGCCACAGACAGGCGCTCTCTGGCTGTAGCACCGGTCTGTCCGGTGGGGCACCGGACAGTCGGCACCGAACTGTCCGGTGTGCACCGGACAGACGGCAACGGTCGGATTCCAACGGTCGACTGCTACAGGCGCCAACGGTCTGCTGACGTGGCATGCACCGGACAGTGTGCAGTGGCTGTCCGGTGGTGCACCGGACTGTCTGGTGCACCCGACGATAGAAAGCTGCTGCTTTCTATCCAACGGTTAGTTTGGGGATTGGAGGCTATAAATACCACCCTAACCGGCCATTCTCAAGTGTGGGAGTCCAAGCAACATACCAAGGCATATAGTGCACATTTCCAAGAGCTCAAACACCCAAGTGCTTAATAGAATCACTCGGTGATTAGCGTAGGTGCTTTGCGAAGTGCTTAGGTTAGTTAGACCGCTTTAGTGCTTGCTCTAGGTGAACCCTAGTTAGTTGAGTGAGTTTTGTAAAACCACACAACCCCTCGGCTCTTGCGTGAGCCGTTGTAATTGTACCGAGTGGGGCGAGAGTCTTGTGAGACCGTGACAACCGCGTTTATGTCACGGCCGCCACCATGTACCGGAGGGAACGAGGCCCGCGGCGTTTCGGCCGGAAGCTCGATAGTGGAGACGGCGGGGAGCGTCCGAGAGGAGCCGGAAGCGGAGCACCACTTGCGCGTGGAGAAGGCCCGCGGCTCTCTACGAAGTTACTCGACCGTGGTGCTTGGCCCTCGCGTGGGCTTCCCTTTGCGTAGGGGCACCAACGAGGATTAGTCGGGACCTTGCGTGGTTCCGGATACCTCGGTAAAAATACCGGCGTCATCCACGAGAGTTTGCTTCTCTACTTTGCTCTTTAAGTTTCCGCATTTGTATTAAGCATTTAAGTTTCAATCTAGTATTCATACTTATTTAGTGTAGATTGAAACTTAGCCTTTGCGGTAGAGATAGCAACACTTAGACAAAACCTAGTTTGCACATTCTAGTTTGATTATTTGCATAGGTTTTGCTATAGGGATTTTATTGTGGCCTAGTTTAGTAAAAGTTTTAGAAGTCCTAATTCACCCCTCCCTCTTAGGCGTCACCCGTTTCCTACAAGTGGTATCAGAGCCCGGTTTGGCTCATTTGAAACGCTTTAGCTTCACCGCTAAAAGAGCCGACGCTTTTTAGAGGAAGGGATGGATACCCATAGGCCACCACACTTCGACGGCACTAACTTCCCATATTATAGTGCTAGAATGGCTTGTTTTCTAGAGGCCGTTGATCTAGGTGTTTGGAGAGTCACTCGTGACGGGATGAAACCCCTCAAGAATCCCGAGAAACCCTCCACGAGTGAGGAAAAAGAAATTCATTTAAATGCTAGAGCCAAAAATTGCTTGTATGAATCTCTTAGCATGGATATTTTTAATCAAGTATTTTCCTTGAAAACTGCTAATGAGATTTGGCTAAAATTGCATGAGCTCCATGACGGCACATCCAATGTCCGTGAGCAAAAACATTGCCTAGTCTTAAATGAGTATAATTCTTTTGCTATGAAAGATGATGAGCTTGTTAGAGACATGTTTTCTCGTTTGAATCTAATTATCAATGAGCTCAATTCTATTGGCATTAATAAGCTAGGTGATGCGGACATTGTGAGGAAGATTATCTCCCTGCTACCTGAACAAAGATATGGG
Organism: Zea luxurians; assembly: GCA_029449295.1. Taxonomy (NCBI): domain Eukaryota; kingdom Viridiplantae; phylum Streptophyta; class Magnoliopsida; order Poales; family Poaceae; genus Zea; species Zea luxurians. The sequence continues at coordinate 1,650,306 of JAOPSE010000168.1, forward strand.
AGCATCATCACCATCCTTCACAACATGGAGGACTTGAGCAACATGACCCCGACCACTGTGATTGGGAAAATCGCGGTTTTTGAAATGTCGCGAAAAATGAGTCGGGGAGAGGAGCCAACTTCCTCAAGACCATATGCTTTTGATGTGATGAAAGGAAGGGGAAAAAGAAGGCTCCCACTCCAAGTTCCTCAAGTGAAGAAGAGGAAGAAGAAGAAAGTGATGATGATGAGGATAATCAACCATGCACATCATCCTCCGAGGACGAAAAAACAATCCGACGCATCGGAAAGGTAATGACGATGATCTGCAAGATTAATCTAATGGGTGTGCCCCTGCAGGTCGAGGATCTTCTCTTTAACATTGACAGGAAAAAGCAAAAGAAGAGAGGATGCTTCGCATGTGGGGAGAAGGGCCACTTCAGGGACAACTGTCCAAATATGGCCAAACCCAAAAAGGAGAGGAGCAAAGGCAAGGCGCTAACAAGTGTTAGAACTTGGGATAATTCTTCAAGTGAAGATGAACCTCCAAGGACGCGCATCCACCGGTCCTCATCACGCTCATCTCGGTCATCACACAAGTGCCTTATGGCAAGAGGTAACAAAAGCATTCCATCCTCTAGTGATGATAGCAGTAGTGATGATGAAGGTGAGGGAAAGCCCTCTCTAGATGAGCTTGCGAAAACCGTAGAATTTTTCCAGGATGTGTGCACTAAGCAAAAAGCTCAACTTAAAACTTTGAAAAATAAGTTGGTTAGCTCTCAAAATGATTACAAAGGTTTGCTAGAAAAATTTGAAACTTTTGCAAACTTAAATAGTGAGCTATCAACTAAAATTGAGCTATTAGAATCTAGTGCTCCATCCACTGCTACCGATGATAGCGTTATTAAAAAGAATGAAAAACTTAAGGCTAAGTTAGCTAGCTCCCAAGAAGCTATTGAAAATTTGCTAGAGAAAATGGAAATTCTTAGCATTCACAATAATGAGCTAACTACTAAGCTAGAAAACATTGGTAGCACCCCAGCAGCATCTTTAGTTAAAATACCTAAAATTATTAAGAAAGATGCTTCTACTTCCTGCTTTGATTTAATTGATGATTCTAACCCCTGCAACCAAGTCGTTGTTGAGAATATTGTTGTAGAGACATGCTCGGATGAGGTTGCAAAGGAAAATGAACAATTAAAGCAAGAAGTGGCTCCCCTTGAATGCCTTTGTATGACAAGAAAGGCAAAGCCAAACAAATCCGACCTCCACAGGATAACACCACTGCGGGAAGTGAACAAGCCTATGGAGGGAGAAATTGTGATTTGTAGGCTATGCCACAAGGAAGGCCACAAGTCTTTCCAATGCAAGGCGATGACCGGGGATAAACAAAGGCAAAAGCTCAAGCAAAAGCCATCAAGCAAAATCTCCAATACCTACATCAAAAAGGTGAACAAAAAGGATGCTACATAGGGATGGCAATTTTACCCGCGGGTTCGGATATCCGCCCGTCGGGTACGGGTTCGGGCACAAAATTTGACCCGTGGATCTTACCCGTACCCGACCCAATTTTATTACGGGTCGGGTACGGATTTGATTTCTTACCCGTGGGTACCCGATGGATATCCGAAAATAGTGATTTTAGATTTTCAACCTATTAGTACGCTAGCTAGCCGTCCATCCTCGACAGCTCATCCTACTGCCATCCCTCCATGTCTGCTGATGCTTCTGATCTGGTTCTACTACTAGTGCCAGTACGTTTGATAAAGTGCTAGTACGTAGTACCAGTGCTATCTAGTACAAGTACTTGAGCTAAGAGAGTGTTAATACACTAGACGGCTATGCTAGCTACTCTCCGATTTTGACGAGTTGGAAGTTTATTAACAAAAAAACATTAGCAACACATGTCCAGGGCTACATCTACACGACTGCACTAGGCAACAACATTATGTGCCTCCGGTGATCATGGTGATGTGCGACGCTCAGAACTGCACTAGACTTCATTTAGGGAGAATGCACCAAGCTGCTATACCCGACGGATACCCGATATCCGCCCGATATCCGATGGGTACGGGCACGGGTACAAAATTTTACCCGTGGGTATAGTCATGGGCGGATATGGATAATCCCCGCGGTATAGTCGTGGGCGGGTATTTACTCTACCCGATTCGAATCCGACCCATTGCCATCCCTAATGCTAGACCATATTTGATCAAGAAGAAAAAGAATGGAAAGGTGATAGCAATCAAGGCCAACAAGCAAGCCAACAAAGGAAAGGGGGCCAAACGCATCTGGGTGCCAAAAGAAATAATTTCAACCGTGAAAAGCACCAAGAAGGTTTGGATCCCGAAAGGGAAGTGAGTAGACCGAAGGTCTTGCGGGAAATTTGGAGACTTGGCAAAGTTGGGATGTATATCATGGGATACATCATATTGGATCAAGTATACTTGCCAAGTGGGTTAGTGAAAATTTCGGACCCAAATTTCCCACCCATGACTAAGGTAACTAGTTTTATTGTATTTCTTGTTTTTAGATATGTGTATCTATTTACCTTTTTATCTAGCTTACCTTTTCTTGCCTAGTATTACATTTGTTATTTACTTTGTTTCAAATTATGCATACTAGGTAAATCTCATGGTAGGATTGCTTGCTTTCAATTCACATACTTAAGCAAACCTACATGGTTCAAAATGTGTAGTTAAAGCACGACACATAGCTTTTATATCACTCCATAGTAAATGATGCATCAATTGAAAATTTTTTATTTCTACAAGTTGTATCATTTAACTTATATGTGCCAAAGTTCGGATTATGGATAATTTGCCCCTCTTGATATCAAATCAAAGTGCATGTCTCCTACAAGTATTCAAAACTTGTATGCACACCTTTAGGGGGAGGTTACTCTATAATCTAATCCTTTGAGACTAACACCTTTTCAAGTCTATTTCATGTGATAGTTTCATTGTAAGGAAAATAAGGTCCCAGGAGAAAGACAACAATCTTCCACTGCAAAATCTCCAAGAACTCTCATGTCTCTCAAGCTCGCCATTGACTTTCAATTGGTATATTTTGAGACTATATCTAGCATCATTTACATGTCTTATCCAAAATTTGATTAGACTATATTTCATATCATATGCTTCCATGTAGCAAAAAATACATAAGTAGTTAACTCATATTCTGTTACCTATGCATATGGGAAGTTAGTCTTTTCAAATCATGTCTTGCACCTCTAAATTTTCACATGATTTTTTCCTAAGTAGAGGATCTCTGTCAAGGGGAGTATTTCTTCATCCCTAAAAAGGGGGAGAAACTTCTTTCTAAAGAGAACACTCATTTAGGGGGAGTAATCCTTTCAACTGGTATCATTCATGTGGCTTAATTTAATATCCTTCTAGTGGTATCATTTGATAAAATTCTTGATGAGGGCAAGCTTTTATTTACTTCCTACATGCTTTTAATGTCTTCCTTTTCGGTGGTTGATGCCAAAGGGGGAGAAGTTTAGGGACCAAAGCAATGAAAACTATATCAAACACCAAACACCACTAATTTAAAATTTTATATCCACAAATGGTTTTTCAAGTGGTTTTGGTTATTTGGTCCAAAAATAGGAAGTGAGTGAATTATGGAGTTAGGGGGAGGCTTAAGTCCATAATATCACATTGTGGGACAAATCATGCATCTTAGCAAGTAGATTGCATATTTTAATTTAAAAACTTGTATTATTTGCTTGCTTTGGTTGTGTTGTCATCAATCACCAAAAAGGGGGAGATTGTAAGGAAAATGGACCCCAGGCCTTTTGGATAATTGAGTTTTGGTGTTTGATGATTAACACAACCTGTGGACTAATATGTTTGCTAGTGTTTATAATTATAGTTCACAGGATATGGAGAGAATTGGACCAAGGCAATGAGGATGCAACACCTCAAAAGAAGACATAAAAAGATGCATAGGAGTCCAATACTCAAGAACAAAATCAGCCCGAAGAAATCAGCAAAGGAATCCAAGATGCGGGCTGTCAGCCATCGCCTCGTGGCGCACCGGACAGTGCTGTCCGGTGTGCACCGGACTATCCGGTGAACCACCGGACAGTCTGCGCAGAGAGGCCACAGACAGGCGCTCTCTGGCTGTAGCACCGGTCTATCCGGTGGGGCACCGGACAGTCGGAAACGGACTGTCCGGTGTGCACCGGACAGACGGCAACGGTCGGATCCAACGGTCGACTGCTACAGGCGCCAACGGTCGGCTGACGTGGCGTGCACCGGACACTGCACAGTGGCTGTCCGGTGCACCCGACGACAGAAAGCTGCTGCTTTCTGTCCAACGGCTAGTTTGGGGATTGGAGGCTATAAATACCACCCCAACCAGCCATTCTCAAGTGTGGGAGCCCAAGCAACATACCAAGGCATATAGTGCACATTTCCAAGAGCTCAAACACCCAAGTGCTTAATAGAATCACTCGGTGATTAGCGTAGGTGCTTTGCGAAGTGCTTAGGTTAGTTAGACCACTTTAGGGCTTGCTCTAGGTGAACCCTAGTTAGTTGAGTGAGTTTTGTAAAACCACACAACCCCTCGGCTCTTGTGTGAGCCGTTGTAATTGTACGGAGTGGGGCGAGAGTCTTGTGAGACCGTGACAACCGCGTTTGTGTCACGGCCACCACCGTGTACCGGAGGGAACGAGGCCCGCGGCGTTTTGGCCGGAAGCTCGATAGTGGAGACGGCGGGGAGCGTTCGAGAGGAGCCGGAAGCGGAGCACCACTTGCGCGTGGAGAAGGCCCGCAGCTCTCTACGGAGTTACTCGACCGTGGTGCTTGGCCCTCGCGTGGGCTTCCCTTTGCGTAGGGGCACCAACGAGGATTAGTCGGGACCTTGCGTGGTTCCGGATACCTCGGTAAAAATACCGGCGTCATCCACGAGAGTTTGCTTCTCTACTTTGCTCTTTAAGTTTCTGCATTTATATTAAGCATTTAAGTTTCAATCTAGTATTCATACTTATTTAGTGTAGATTGAAACTTAGCCTTTGCGGTAGAGATAGCAACACTTAGACAAAACCTAGTTTGCACATTCTAGTTTGATTATTTGCATAGGTTTTGCTCTAGGGATTTAATTGTGGCCTAGTTTAGTAAAAGTTTTAGAAGTCCTAATTCACCCCCCTCTTAGGTGTCACCCGTTTCCTACAAATGATTCTAAGTGGAGTTTAACTACGTGAAATAAACAGCACGCTCAACGCGCACGATGTGCACTGGGGGGTAGACGGGCTCGTCACACTCGCGTCGGGGCACTACACGCTGCGCCAGGCACTGCGCGCGCAAGGCAGCGCACCACGAGCACCATGGCCGCGGGCCACGCTGACCGAGCTCCAGCCGCGCGCTAGGGGCACGCCGGCCGAGCTCCAGGCCGCAGGCACGCGGGCCAAGCCGCATAGCACGCGTCGCGCGGGGGAACCAGGCCACACGCACGACCGCGTGCCAGGGAAGGCTCCGGGCACCGGAGACCGCGCGCAGAGTGCCGCGGGCACGCGCCAGTGCCAGGCCGCACGCCGGGGGCCGCGCCCGGGCACACACCGCGCCGGGGGCCGCACGTCGTGCGCCGGGGGCCGCGCCGAGCGAGGGCGCCACGGCCACGCGAGCCGAGGCTGCGCCGTGCCGGGGCCAGGCCGCACGCTGGGGGCCGCGCCGGGTGAGCAGGCCGCGGGCACGCTCCAGGTCCAGGCTGCACCGCGCCGGGGCTAGGCCACATGCCAGGGCCGCGCGGGGCGAGCAGGCCACGGGGCACACGCTAGGGCCAGACCACGCACCACGTGCCGGGGACCGCGCCGGGCGCCGGGGCCACACGTCGGGGGCCACACCATGCTGGGCCACACCGTGCTGGGCCACGCCGCGCAGGGGCCACGGGCGGGCAGGCCGCACGCCGCAAGCCGTGCTGCGAGTGCCACGGCAGCGCGCCGTGCGGGCCGCGCTGGGAGGGGTCACGAGGGGAGGACGTGCCGCGCGCTTGCAAGTCGCGCGCCACCGGCGAGGTGAGCGCCACGCGCCATGGACGAGGCGAGAGGGAAGAAGAAGGGGTGGGGAGGGGTTTACCTTGAGCGGGTGACGGCGAACAGCGGTGCTTCGATGGGGACGGCCGTGGAGGAGCGGGAACCGGCGTCCGGAGAATCGAAAACCGTATGGGAGAGAGAGAGGGAGGTGGGTGCGCACGTCGCTGGGAGGGAGATGGAAGAAAAGAGCAGTGTGGGGGCGTTTGAGGCAATGGCAGGCGGGACCCACGGGCAGCGGCGTCGGCTGGGCTGTGGGGCACACGCGCGGGGGGAAGGCGGCTGGGCCGAGGAGGGGAGGGAAAGGGGAGAGAGGGGGGAAGCAGGCCACGGCTGGGCCGCGTGCCAGGTGGGCTGCCAGAAAGAGAAAAGAAAAAGTGGGGAAAAGAAGGGCTTGGGGGTTTTTTATCTATTTTCCTTTTTTGCTCTAATTCCTCACCTAAATGCACATTTCACAAATTCACTCATCCACAAACAAAAATAGATGCATGATCCAGCATGATGCAACAACCAAAAGGATTATTCCTAGGGTTTACTTACACAAGATATCGAGTTAACTCTCGCTAGAACTTTGAAAAAGAACAAGGCGTAGTGAGAAGGAAATGGAAGAGGAAAGGTAACACCCGAATTTGGCGAGCATCAGAGAGAAAATTTTTACCTCTCAAATTCGGGGCGTTACACCCATGCTTGAGCAAGAAAATATATCAGTGATGAATAGGCTGGTGCAAAGTACCATGGCAACATTGGATGAATATGCGATACTTGTTGCATCCCCTTTTGGGCCATTTTATTCGTCCGTGTTTCCCTTGCGGGTCACTGGAGTTGCTTTATTGGTCGATCGTAAGGGACAACGTTTTCAAAAGTAGGGACGACTTTAACCAGCTAACCAAAAGTTTAGGTGAATTTTTCTTCGACGTAACGATTTCTCGTTGTCAGTGATGGAGGACTTGTGGATGTTTGAAGCGTCCCCAATCCTCTGGGACTCAAATGTGATACAATTACTAGTCCCGGGAGGCTAGTAAACACATTTATACATCAGATGATTACAGATCTGCTTAAACGAGACAAACCTATAAAGGTGGCGAACAAATTTAAGAGTTGGTCCACAACTCGGGACATATCATCAGAGTGGGGCTGAAGCAGCCCGATATACGCAGCGAAGCAAATCAGCGGTCCAACTGCCACAGGCAAGGTTGGGAACAGTTGTAACTCTTACCCGATCTCCTTTTTCTGAAAAACAACAAATAAGCAAGGGTGAGTACAAACGTACTCAGCAGCCCACCTTCACCCGCGGAATGGGGAAATCAGATATAATGCATGGAATATGTAGAGCTCAGGATATTTTGCAGAAGCAGCAATATTTTATGCAGGGTTGTTTTGTAAAACATTTTGTATTTTTCAAAGCGCATCCTCTCCCAAAGGAGCAGGAAGTTTTTCAATATTAGATTAAAATCCCCTGGACTAAACCATCCAGGTATCTCAGCAGTTTCCCACTGGTTTTCTTTTTAAAAAACAGCTACTGGACATCCCATCCACCATAGCTCACGGCTCAACCGTCGGACGTTTTAAAAACCACTTTTCTCAAAATCATCTCTTTTTTTAGGAAAACAAAACACTAATTGCCATACCACACCAGACTCGTCCAATCCTGTGGACACAGACTATTCGAATAGGTTTGAACTCTGCGCAGAGGTGTACACTTTACCCACTAGTCTGGCTCTGCGATCTCATGATCAATGAGATCCGAATCCGAATCTCTTTCTTTCCTCGCACGTCCTAACCTTAACGGTTATACCGGAAGGAGTCAGGCCACCGCCATGTCCAAACCGGACAAAACATTCCCCCTCCTTATCCTCCCGGTGCTCCCCAGCCTTCATAACCCTAGGGTTGAACCGTACAAGTTCAGATTGAGTGACTGCCCACACAGTCTCGAGTGGTTGTACTTATCATGAGTACAGGTAGTGAAAGATGACAAACCGGTTCTTATATGAGGGGACAATCCTTCTGCTCACGCCTAAATCAGCTGAGCCATCACCTTAGGCCCTCCCCTAAACCAGGGAGTCCCAGATTATCCCACTCACAAGGTGATAAGGGTGAAAACCCTTCATCATACACATTTTGAAAAGCATTTTCTTTTGAAAACTCACACCTTTTCTCAAATCATTTGTAACAAATATATCAAGGATTGATTGCGGCAAGCGGCTTGGGTGGCCATAATAACTTGTCTCAAAATCATATCATGCATAAAATAACAGGCCGAGGGTTGTGGTTGAAAAATCATAGGTAATCTATGCATCAAAGGGATCCAGTGAGCTTGCCGTGCTTATCCGGTGAAGGGGGAAGGAGAGCTCGCGGAACTGGCTTCTGGGTCCATCGCCTGGCGTAGACTTGCAGATCTGGCCTCCGCGAGACAGCACGAACACTCCGATAACTATGCAACATGAGCAAGCAAACATACAAACCAGCAAGTATACCAACAAATATTTAGTATAGTGGTCAGAATAGCGATATATGGATGGGTAGAGTCTTGAGTAGAATCTGTGTCACGTGGTGCTGTAATATTACTGGGGGTGGAGCGGAGGTGCTTACCAGGAGGGTGGACTGGAGGCGAAGCGACACTATGTGTGTAGCCGGAAGAGCGGAGTAACTGAGTGGGTAGGGTATTTTCCTTGGCTGAGGGTGTTGAGTGTGTGTGGAGAGGGAGAGGGTAGCTGGGTGTATTTATAGCTGGGTGTATGTGGTGTAGCACAGTGAAGTTCACTGTTGGTGAGAATAGTGACGAATGAATCGTCTGACTTAGTATGAACAGGAGAGTTATAGGCAGAATATGGGACAAGAGTATTTTGGGAGTTTTCTGGAATATGGACCATGCTTAAAGGATGACATGGTTGGATAGGGAATAATTTGATAAGAATTTAGAAATGAGAATTATTGGAATCTGAGTTTGGAAGCCTGGTTCAAAGGAATCTCAAAGTTAAGCGTGCTCAACTTGGAGAAACCTGGGATGGGTGACCAGATGGGAAGTTCCCACTAGAAGAAAAATCACAGTCACCGGAGTTCGTATGGCTGGAATATGGGTCGGGCTGGTCTTAGGTGGATTGGACAGCATGATGGATGAGTAGTTGAAATCTGGGGTGATCATATGATCGATGAATAGTAACAATGGTAAATAGTAACAATGAATAGTAATGGTGAATAGTAATGGTAAATAGTGACGTGAATAGTGACGTGAATAGTTCGTATGAACGAACGATGAACGATGAATAGTGACGATGAACGAACGATGAATAGGAACTATGAACGAACGAACGAACGATCGAATGACCGGATGAACGAACGATCAGAATTTCGACAGCATAACGACAGGGCAAAGATTATCTGGAAGAACGATGAATAGGGACTATGAACGAACGATGAACAATGAATAAGAACTATGAACGAACGATGAACGATCGAATGATCGAACGAACGAACGATCGGAATTTCGGCAGCATAACGGCAGGAAAAAGATTATTTGGACGAACAAACGGACGAACGATCGAATGATCGGACGAACGAACGATCGGAATTTCGGCAGCATAACGGCAGGACAAAGATTATCTAGAAGAACGATGAATAGGGACTATGAACGAACGATGAACAATGAATAGGAACTATGAACGAACGATGAACGATCGAATGATCGAACGAACGAACGAACGATCGGAATTTTGGTAGCATAACAGCAGGAAAAAGATTATTTGGACGAACGAACGGACGAACGATCGAACGATCGAACGAATGGACAAACGAACCATGAACGATTGGACGAACGATCGAAGAACGACCGAACGATCCTTGTGCTAGTGTGTGCTTGTGTGGAACATGGAGTGGGTGTGTGTGTGGGGGGGAGAGAGTTGCCATGAAATGGCTTGGGGTGGGATGAGAGGAGGCCCTTGCCCCTCTATTTATAGCCATGGTGGGGGGATTAGGGGGAGGGATGAGAGGATTAGTGGGAGGATGAGAGGATTAGTGGGAGATTAGCATGGATTTGTCTTGTATAAGTGTAATTAGCTTGTAGAGTTCACCGTATGACACTGGAGGCGTACATATACGTATGAGCATGAGGAAAGTTATGAAGAAAATATTTGTAGGGACTTGAAAAATGATTCTGAAGGTATTTCTCAAGAGGAAAATATCTGGAGATATATCGGTGGAATATTTGGGCAGTATTTCTGGAAAGAACTTGAAGGGGATCACTAGGGAAATATTTGTAGGATGTTTTGAGGAGGATTTTGGAGAGAATATAGACCACTATATTTTATTTGCTGATATCAACTCGCACACAAACATTTTAAAATGGAATTTGAAATTCATATTGAATTTAGAGCAAGTTTGAGAAATTTTCAAGATTTGAATTTTTGGGATGCTACAATGTTGTGGCCTCTAGTCTCTGCCAGACCATCCGACCAAATGAGCCAGACTATCAGTGTGCGCAGACCGTCCACGCATAGGTGTCGAACCGTCCGCGATGCGCGAGACAGGGAGTTTTAATCGGTTGGTCAATCGCGCTTGCCCCCGACACCTCCAGCCTTGTTAGTTCTTTTGTTTCGGAGCCTTTTGAGTAATCACTCCTTGCAATTTTTTTGACGTGCGAGGACTACCGACGATAATATTTTTGCCTTTGTCTTTATTGACCACATTTGGTCGAACCAAGACTCTTCTTATCTGTCAGCTCTATTACATTGACAGGAAATGGTTTCTTGTCAATTTGCATCTCCTAGAAACTAAACTGGCCCTCATTTATGGCAGATTGTATCTGTTAATAGAAAACATTACAATCACTGGTGGCATAAAAAAAAAGAATTGTGTCACTTGCAGTAAGCACATCTCTTTAGTTCATCTAGATGGGGAATGGTGTGAGTTACTTTAATGTTACCATTTTTAATAGCTCATCAAATATTCTGTCACACCTGGAAACATTAATAGTAAATTTTACTTCTTGTCGATTCTTTTTAACCGGTTGTAAATAAGAAAATGCCGAAGGTTTGGTCTACGTTGACCAAAAAGTTCAGCGGTATATAAACCCAGATTCATCATCCGAGCTATCGCACTCCACTAGATACTCATTATGGCTATTCGATTTTGATGTTTCTCTATTTCGGCTTTCAAAGGCCAATGCTCGCTGGTGCTGCTATACTAATGAAAAGAACTGGGTGGCATCTAATTTTTCTCTTAAGTAAGATCGTAACCCATTGAAAGTCAGCCCTACTAACTATTTGTCCACGATATAGATTTGGAAGAATCGGTTTCTATTGTCCCGGAACCTCCGGATATAGTCATTAACCGATTCTCCGTTCCTGTGTTGAACTGAAGCTAAATCAGCTAATTCCAACCTAAGCTCTCTTGAGAAAGTGTTCATGAAATTTTTGCTCTAATTCCCCCTAAGAGTTGATAGAGTTAGGCGGCAGTGTTGCATACTATGATATCCTGGCCCTAGGGGATGAAGATATCCTGGCCCAAGCCTTAATAAAATTAATAGAGTACTCATATCAATAAGGTGTATCTTTTTTTCGGAAACCTATCTCGAAAGAACCTCAAAGTTAAGCATGCTTGGCTTGAAGCAATTTAGGATGGGTGACCGACCGACAAGTTTTCTTGGGTGCACATGAGTGAGAACAAAGTGCGCACAAAAGACTCGTGTTGGTCTGTGGGAACAATATATGATCCTAGAGAGCTGTCAGGAGTAAGTACCGTTGGTCCGGGAATGGATGGGGTGTTACACATACCATGCGAATGCGGTACCAGTAAGGGACAACGAGAATAAACGGACACGGTAGGCTTTCCTATCAGTCAATCTCCTAGGTGCGCTAAGAATTAGCTGACGTGCTCGTGCATGATTTTTCCGCCTTCACCAGAAAATTTAGAGAAATCTGATATCCTGGTCCCTTGCGGATATGGCACGACGTTAAATCGGTGATTATAATGTTTCCGATACGACTGTCCCGTGCCTAACGCGCTAACATCGAACTTGTATGTGACTATAAGGTTTCCGATACGACTGTGTCTCGTTCCTAATTTTTTTTCACCACGTCTGGTGACCATCCATTAAGTTTGGGGGTGAAAACCTCAGGTTGCCGTACATTATTTTGTCGGCTTTCCTCACAGGCATATTCAAAATGCGTCTTAGGTGTCCTATTAATGCCGCCCCTCCTGTCCGATATCTCTCAGGCTCTTTGGTGGCCAAAGTGTATTCGGCCCTATGCATGGCATGGCATGACTATAATATGCTATAAGTGAGGCAGCGTAGTGATGCTGCGATGGGTGTAAAAACTGTGCATATTATGTATCCCCTAGTTCTACGTACGCGTACCCGAACAGTCCGACGTAAGGGGTCGGATGGTCCGTGACCGGGCCAAATGGTATGAGATTATACCAGACAGTCCGACCATATATAGCGCTACCCGGGTGGTCTACGTGCGGACTTACATAGGGTCGAACGATCCGACAAAATATGTCAGATGGTCCACGACATAGCCGGGCGGTTTGAGTTGACCCTTGGATGTGAACCTAGATGTTAATGTCGATGTTCTATCAAATTGAGTTCGTTTGCCTTATGATCAATTTATTATACTACATATAAATTATGCACACGGATGTTACATTTGACTGAAAATAATTCATTCCTACGTGCAGTCTATACATAAAGTAGATAAAAAAATGACCCTAAAAATGATGTAGACATGGTTGTAAAGGAAAAACTCAAACAATTTTGTGCTCTAGAAAAACAGCAGCCATACTAAAAAAGAAAGAAAAAAAATGGCGTCCAAACAGTTCTGTGCCAGAGAAAACGGCGTCCCAGCAGTAGTGTTAGTTTGGGGGCGTCAAGTGCTAAAATCATGTTGGGAATGAAACAGCCTTCTTCCAGGTCTGCGCCGTGCGAATCGGTGTCCGATGGTCAGTCGTCGTCATCCATGACCAGGCTCCGGCCTAGCAATCCTTCCGTTCCGAGGTGCGCTGCACCTGCACTGCATCGTTTGGGTCCCAGGCTAGCAGCTTAAAAGTGATGTTCACTCGTTTTTGACAGAGCCATCAAGAACGTTTTTAATCGTTTGGGTCCCAGGCTCGCACATCGCTGACTTGAGGTCAAGCTCCCCGTTTGTTTACAAGAAAATTGCGTGATTCGATGTCGAGTTTATTCCAATATTGCGGCTGGCTGACATAGTTAAAGCAAGCTGTAGCTTGATTACATTGCGTTCCGTGTAAGACGGGCTCGTCCATGTCGATCCTCCTGAGGGTAACAGCGACAGCAGTATCATGGTCAAGGTCTACAAAACTTGTGTCACCCATAGAAATTAGATAGTTTTCGTCAATCTTTAATTCTTGCTAGAAAAATTAGATAATTTTCGTTGCCTCATCTAGATAATAAATTTCTATCGGCTCATCGTAGCCGATGAAAAATTAACTGGATTAATATCCGTCGGCTATGGCTAACTGATAAAAAATAGTCTAGTTAACTTTCTGCAAGAATCTGAGTTAGATTGACTAAATTATGCTACAATGACTAAGTTTTGCTATAATTAAACCAGATTAACTATTTTTTACTAAAAATTGAGCTATGTTGGCTAATTTTTCTAAATTAACTATGTTTAGAAAAAAAAGTTTGAGCTCAGTTGGATATTTCTTGGTAGAATTAATCTAAATTGGCTAAAAGATGTCATTACATCAGGTCCAAGAATCGACGGAGTATCCCGTTGTCGCGGTGGTGGTTGTTGTGACATATGGAACGTGGGGAAAGTGATGTTTAATTGTTTATCCCCGTCTTTTATAATATTTTCTATGAATAGAATAGATGAAACACCATGACCTATATTAAACGCTAAAAATAGTAATAGAAGAATGGTCGAACTTACATGAAAGATCGTCTACTGCTAAGCTATATAGTTAGAAAAGTACTCGTCATTTTATCGGTCATAGACTTAGCGTTGTCGACCATACTCTTGGCATTGTCTCTTCTACGCATCACTCAATCTCCTCACTTCTTAATTCTGAAGCAACCCTTCTTGTGTTGTGGTTCTATATGACGACGAGGACATTGTCTTATAAGCACACACCTACCTAGAGCTAATCATTCCATTAAACATACAATACCTATAACATAAACAATATAGAACATTAATTTCGTACTCGCATTAAAAAAATTGAGAAATTACAGTACCATGCCATCTATGACTCATTCCACCTCCACTAGCATGCATGATAGAAGGATCAACTCGTAGTGTTCACTAATTGCAATCCTCTCCAAATCAATTGACTATTTCTGAATTATATTGCTATTGTAGCACAAACTGAAGCGTCCCCAATCCTCTGGGACTCAAATGTGATACAATTACTAGTCCCAGGAGGCTAGCAAACACATTTATACATCAGATGATACCAAATCTGCTTAAACGAGACAAACCTATAAAGGTGGCGGTCAACTTTAAGAGTTGGTCCACAACTCGAGACATATCATCAGAGTGGGGCTGAAGCAGCCCGATATACGCAGCGAAGCAAGTCAGTGGTCCAACAGCCACAGGCAAGGTTGGGAACAGTCGTAACTCTTACCCGATCTCCTTTTTCTAAAAAAAACAACAAATAAGCAAGGGTGAGTACAAACGTACTCAGCAGCCCACCTTCACCCGCGGAATGGGGAAATCAGATATAATGCATGGAATATGTAGAGCTCAGGATATTTGCAGAAACAGCAATATTTTATGCAGGGTTGTTTTGAAAAACATTTTGTTTTTTGCAAAGTGCATCCTCTCCAAAAGGAGCAGGAAGTTTTTCAGTATTATAACAAAATCCCCTGGACTAAACCATCCAGGCATCTCAGCAGTTTCCCACTGGTTTTCCTTTTCAAAAACCGCTACTGGACTTCCCGTCCACCATAGCTCACGGCTCAACCGCCGAACCTTTTTAAAAACCACTTTTCTCAAAACCATCTCTTTTTTTTGGAAAACAAAACATTAATTGCCATACCATACCAGACTCGTCCATTCCTGTGGACACAGACTATTCGAATAGGTTTTCAAACTCTGCGCAGAGGTGTACACTTTACCCACTAGTCCGGCTCTGCGATCTCATGATCAATGAGATCCGAATCCGAATCTCTTTCTTTCCCCGCACGTCCTAACCTTAACGGTTATCCGGAAGGAGTCAGGCCACCACCATGTCCAAACCGGACAAAACTTTCCCCCTCCTTATCCTCCCGGTGCTCCCCAGCCTTCATAACCCTGGGGTTGGACCGTACGAGTTCAGATTGAGTGACTGCCCACACAGTCTCGAGTGGTTGTACTATTAAAGAGTGCAGGTAGTGAAGATGACAAACCGGTCCTTATATGAGGGGACAATCCTTCTGCTCACGCCTAAACCAGCTGAGCCAACACCTTAGGCCCTCCCCTAAACCAGGGAGTCCCTGATTATCCCTACTCAAAGGTGATAAGGGTGAAAACCCTTCATCATACACATTTTGAAAAACATTTTCTTTTGAAAACTCACACCTTTCCTCAAATCATTTGTAACAAATATATCAGGGATTGATTGCGGCAAGCGGCTGGGTGGCCATAATAACTTGTCTTAAAATCATATCATGCATAAAATAACAGGCTGAGGGTTGTGGTTGTAAAACATAGGTAATTTATGCATCAAAGGGATCCAGTGAGCTTGCCGTGCTTATTCGGCGAAGGGGGAAGGAGAGCTCGCGGAACTGGCTTCTAGCTCCACCGCTTGGCGTAGACTTGCAGATCTGGCCTCCACGAGATGGCACGAACGCTCCGATAACTATGCAACATGAACAAGCAAACATACAAACCAGCAAGTATACCAACAAATATTTAGTATAGTTGTCAGAAAAGCGATATATGGATGGGTAGGGTCTTGAGTAGAATCTATGTCATGTGGTGTTGTGATATTACTGGTGGTGGAGCGGAGGTGCTTACCAGGAGGGTGGACTGGAGGCAAAGCGACACTATGCGTGTAGCCGGCAGAGCGGAGTAACTGAGTGGGTGGGGTGTTTGCCTTGGCTGAGGGTGTTGAGTGTGTGTGGAGAGGGGGAGGGTAGCTGGGTGTATTTATAGCTGAGTGTAGGTGGTGTAGCACAGTGAAGTTCACTGTTGGTGAGAATAGTGACGAATGAATCGTCTGACTTGGTATGAACATGAGAGTTATAGGCAGAATATGGGACAAGAGTATTTTGGGAGTTTTCTGGAACATGAACCATGCTTAAGGGGTGACATGGCTGGATAGGGAATAGTTTGATAAAAATTTAGAAACGAGAATTATTGGAATCTGAGTTTGGGAACCTGGTTCGAAGGAATCTCAAAGTTAAGCGTGCTCAACTCGGAGAAACCTGGGATGGGTGACCAGATGGGAAGTTCCCTACTGGAAGGAAAATCACAGTCACCGGAGTTCGTATGACTGGAATATGGGTCTGGCTGGTCTTAGGTGGACTGGACAGCATGATGTATGAGTAGTTGAAATTTGGGGTGATCGGCTAATCGATGAATAGTAACGATGAATAGTGGCGATGGAAAAGTAATTATAGATATCATCGATGAATAGTAACGATGATGAATAGTAATGATAAATAGTAACGATGATGAATAGTGTATGTGAATAGTAACGATGAATAGTAACGGTGAATAGTAATGGTGAATAGTAATGGTGAATAGTAATGGTGAATAGTGATAGTGAATAGTTCATATGAACGATGAATGATGAATAGGAACTATGAACGAACGGACGAACGATCGAATGATCGGACGAACGAACGATCGAAATTTCGGCAGCATAACGGCAGGAAAAAGATTATTTGGACGAACGAACGGACGAACGATCGAATGATCAGACGAACGAACGATCGGAATTTCGGCAGCATAACGGCAGGACAAAGATTATCTGGAAGAACGATGAATAGGGACTATGAACGAACGATGAACGATGAATAGGGACTATGAACGAACGATGAACGATCGAATGATCGAACAAACGAACGATCGGAATTTCGGCAGCATAACGACAGGACAAAGATTATCTGGAAGAACGATGAATAGGGACTATGAACGGACGATGAACGATGACTAGGAACTATGAACGAACGAACGAACGATCGAATGATCGAACGAACGAACGATCGGAATTTCGGCAGCATAACGGTAGGAAAAAGATTATTTGGACGAACGAACGGACGAACGATCGAATGATCGGACGAACGGACGAACGAACCATGAACGATCGAACGAACGATCGAACGATCGGACGAACGAACGAACAAACTAAGAACAGGGGACGAACGATCGAAGAACGATCGAACGATCCTTGTGCTAGTGTGTGCTTGTGTGGAACATGGAGTGGGTGTGTGTGGAGGGGGGGAGAGAGTTGCCATGAAATGGCTTGGGGTGGGATGGGAGGAGGCCCTTGCCCCTCTATTTATAGCCATGGTGGGGGGATTAGGGGGAGGGATGAGAGGATTAGTGGGAGGATGAGATGATTAGTGGGAGGTTAGCATGTATTTGTCTTGTATAAGTGAGATTTGCTTGTAGAGCTCACCGTATGACACTGGAGGCATACGTATACGTATGGGCATGAGGAAAGTTATGAAGAAAATATTTGTAGGGTCTTGAAAAATGATTCTGAAGGTATTTCTCAGGAGGAAAATACCTGGAGATATATCGGTGGAATATTTGGGCAGTATTTCTGGAAAGAACTTGAAGAGGATCACTAGGGAAATATCTGGGCAGTATTTCTGTAAACAATTTGAGGGGGATCACTGGGGAAATATTTGTAGGATATTTTGAGGAGGATTTTAGAGAGAATATAGACCACTATACTTTATTTGTTGATATCAACTTGCAAACAAACATTTTGAAACGAAATTTGAAATTCATTTTGAATTTAGAGCGAGTTTGAGAAAATTCCAAGATTTGAATTTTTGGGATGCTACAAATCTACCCCACTTAAAAGGAATCTCGTCCTCGAGATTTGGCTTAGAAGGGTTATGGGTATAGCTTTACTTCAGCTACATATCTTCACTTTGCAACTCTTCGAGGAGATGGAACTTCAACAAAATCTGGCCTTGCAGGAGCATCCGGTTGCTGATTGCAAATGCTGATTCTGGCTACTCAAAGATCATCTTCAGGCTTCTGGCTTTCGCTTGGCAGCTAGCTTATTGAAGAAGCATCGATGCCAACACGCAAACCTTTCTCTTGCGAACTCCCACATGGATTCCTTCCTTGATTGGTCTTCTGATGCTTCATCAACGGAATTTGGGTGACCACTTCTCATCCAGAAACTTATATGCTTTGATGATCTGGTCCTCGACAAGCTTGCTTCAGGCCTTCTTCTTTTTCTCCATAGCAGGAACTTGGCTGGAACACTACCCCACTTAAAATGAATGAGGGTAGATCTCTTGAATCTTGGGGATTTGAACTCCTTGAAGTACCTCATAACAAGGGTGTTACGGGGCCTTCTTCTGTTGTTGCTGCTTGACCAGGCTGCGGAGTGATGACTGACACAGGGTTGATTCTGGGACAAACTTCTTCTCATCTTTTCTTCACTATCTTCTTTTCTCTTCTCACTTCTCACTGCCTCTTTCTTTCTCTTTGCTCTTCCCACTCGAGGATTCTATCAAAGAGTATTACTATCATACACTGGAGGAAACCAAAGACTATGAACCATGTGCAACAGTCTTCAACCCAAGAATCACCAAGCATTGTGATCTTAGGGGCGAGGGAGTGGGAAAATGGAGTTGCTTGCAATTTGGCAGAGGGGATTTTATCGGGGCTGTTTTTGCTTTGTGCGAGATGGGAGTTGAGGGGGCTGGTGGGGGGGGGGATTTATAGGCGAGCGGGGGTGTCCGGTTGCGGAGTAGTGGTGATGGAGTAGGTGCTACGCGGCAGCGGGTGCGACAAGGGGAGGGGGGTCTGGTGTTGCCGGCGATGAGGGTGGCGGTGGGTGCGCTGCAAAGGTGGCGTGGGCGGCGGTAGTGCGCTGCAAAGGGGGGCGGTGGGTGGCGGTGGTAGTGCGCATGGAGGCGGGCACGCGTGCGAGGGGCACGGGTGAGTGGTGGGGTCAATGACCCTGATGTTTGTGGTCTCTGGTTCCAAGAATCTTTGCCTATCTGTATGGTAATAACTCCTTCTGTCCTCTTTTCCTGTTTACTTTGACTCAGGGGCAGTGCTTTGATTCTCACGATCGGTCCTTTTGACTGAGCGGCTGGACTGGTTTCTTCTGTAGCTTGTTACAGGCTTCAAGGGTGAGCTTCCCGGTGTCTTCTTGGGTAAGGCACTTTTTTCTTCAGATGGGTTAAGATGAGAATGGAAGCATAAGGTAAGGATTAGCTCTAATTTGTGATCTATGTTTTTAGAGAAAACCTTTTTAAGAAAAACGAAAAGAAAACACACAAGCTCAGCAATGATAAGCACAAACAAATCAAATGTTTTGAATAAGGGAAGAATAGAGTTTTTCCAAAGCACGGGCTACTCAGATTCGGGGGCTAAGCATAACTACTATTGCTTGGCTCCTGAATTGAGAACTATGCTAAATGCAACTTATGAGCACTAACGTTAAAGCATCACATATGCACTCAAAAAGGGAGAAAACATCAAGTGAAATTCATTTTGAAATGCCCTAGGGGGCCACACAAATAGAGTTTTTCAAGGCACGGGACTACACGATTACCTCTCATACCTGCAGGGCTCTAGCCAAAGTGAAGAAAAACTTCACTACCCAATGCACGCAGAGGACTGGGTATAACTAACTCAGATCTGGCAGCTTCTCTTCTGGCAAGGCTGACACACAACTTCAATCTGAGATATCTCCTGGATGGGTCAACAGGGAGCTGATGTTGATGACTTCTTCTGGCGGCGACTGAGATGGCAAGACATGGTCGAACTCTTCTTCAAGCTGGACTGGCTCTTGTAGCTCCTCTGAGAGCGGCGGTGCTGGCGGGGTGCTTGCAGCTTCTTCCTTGACCTCAAGGGACGGTGCTGGAATCTTCTTCATGGTGAGGGGCTCAAACAACTCTGGCGGGGGATCTTGGGAGGATTCGGCGTGCTCTTGCTTATCCATAGCCTGAGGGAAGACTGGAATTCCTTCCAAGACTATGGCTCCTTCCGGTAGTTCCCAAGCCTTCTTCTCTCCTCTGATAGAGACCAGGTGACCTTCAAGAATCTGAGGGTCTTCAGCTCTCCTGGGTTGAACTGGGTTGGATGGAGCGGGCTCTTGGATCCGCAGGGCTCTACGTTGGTTATGGGTTACCAAGTAGGCCTCCATCAGCTTCTGGACGTGCTCATCCTTGGCTTGCTTCAGGGCTTCAACAGCAATGACTTCACGACTTTCTAAGGCAGCTACACGGGCTTGAGCTGTGGTGAGATCCACATGGAGCTTACGGTTGAGCTTCTCTGCATCTTCTGCTCGGGCAATCATCTGACGGTGGTGCCGGGCCAAGAAATCATACTGTGCATCCAGGGTGAGCAGGTATGCAGTGAGGTACACGACTGTGGGGTCGTCCTCAAGCAGCTGCTGCTCTTCTAATGCACGCATCCTGGCCATCCAAACTGGACGGTCTCTCTGAAAGGGCGGAAAGAATCTGAGCGGGGTGTCGGCCACTTCTTCTTCATAGATCTGACACAGGGCCCTCAATGCCTTGCGGGCGACGACTTGGCAGGTGTCTTTGAATCTGTGCCCAGCAGTAGTGACACTCCATTCCACATGGTGCGGACTGGATCCAATGTATACAGTCACGACACACTTCTCTGTGCCATGCTCGATGAATTCACGACCATCATACTCTGGCTGGCTCCTGATTCCGAGGCGGACTGTGCATGCTCTCAGCAACTTGGGGAAACCATCTTCATTCTGGCAGAAGCTGGTTTGGCACTGAACCTCCATCTGACTTCTGAGAGAAGGAAAGGGGGAAAACATTTCTGAAATGAAGGGATGAGAGCAAGAATTTTTTTAAGAAAATAGTTTTGACTCAAAAACTTTTGATCAGGCTAAGGGTTACGTCCTGCGGCCAACCTAACAGCTTTGATACCACCTGAAGCGTCCCCAATCCTCTGGGACTCAAATGTGATACAATTACTAGTCCCAGGAGGCTAGCAAACACATTTATACATCAGATGATACCAAATCTGCTTAAACGAGACAAACCTATAAAGGTGGCGGTCAACTTTAAGAGTTGGTCCACAACTCGAGACATATCATCAGAGTGGGGCTGAAGCAGCCCGATATACGCAGCGAAGCAAGTCAGTGGTCCAACAGCCACAGGCAAGGTTGGGAACAGTCGTAACTCTTACCCGATCTCCTTTTTCTAAAAAAAACAACAAATAAGCAAGGGTGAGTACAAACGTACTCAGCAGCCCACCTTCACCCGCGGAATGGGGAAATCAGATATAATGCATGGAATATGTAGAGCTCAGGATATTTGCAGAAACAGCAATATTTTATGCAGGGTTGTTTTGAAAAACATTTTGTTTTTTGCAAAGTGCATCCTCTCCAAAAGGAGCAGGAAGTTTTTCAGTATTATAACAAAATCCCCTGGACTAAACCATCCAGGCATCTCAGCAGTTTCCCACTGGTTTTCCTTTTCAAAAACCGCTACTGGACTTCCCGTCCACCATAGCTCACGGCTCAACCGCCGAACCTTTTTAAAAACCACTTTTCTCAAAACCATCTCTTTTTTTGGAAAACAAAACATTAATTGCCATACCATACCAGACTCGTCCATTCCTGTGGACACAGACTATTCGAATAGGTTTTCAAACTCTGCGCAGAGGTGTACACTTTACCCACTAGTCCGGCTCTGCGATCTCATGATCAATGAGATCCGAATCCGAATCTCTTTCTTTCCCCGCACGTCCTAACCTTAACGGTTATCCGGAAGGAGTCAGGCCACCACCATGTCCAAACCGGACAAAACTTTCCCCCTCCTTATCCTCCCGGTGCTCCCCAGCCTTCATAACCCTGGGGTTGGACCGTATGAGTTCAGATTGAGTGACTGCCCACACAGTCTCGAGTGGTTGTACTATTAAAGAGTGCATGTAGTGAAGATGACAAACCGGTCCTTATATGAGGGGACAATCCTTCTGCTCACGCCTAAACCAGCTGAGCCAACACCTTAGGCCCTCCCCTAAACCAGGGAGTCCCTGATTATCCCTACTCAAAGGTGATAAGGGTGAAAACCCTTCATCATACACATTTTGAAAAACATTTTCTTTTGAAAACTCACACCTTTCCTCAAATCATTTGTAACAAATATATCAGGGATTGATTGCGGCAAGCGGCTGGGTGGCCATAATAACTTGTCTTAAAATCATATCATGCATAAAATAACAGGCTGAGGGTTGTGGTTGTAAAACATAGGTAATTTATGCATCAAAGGGATCCAGTGAGCTTGCCGTGCTTATTCGGCGAAGGGGGAAGGAGAGCTCGCGGAACTGGCTTCTAGCTCCACCGCCTGGCGTAGACTTGCAGATCTGGCCTCCACGAGATGGCACGAACGCTCCGATAACTATGCAACATGAACAAGCAAACATACAAACCAGCAAGTATACCAACAAATATTTAGTATAGTGGTCAGAAAAGCGATATATGGATGGGTAGGGTCTTGAGTAGAATCTATGTCATGTGGTGTTGTGATATTACTGGTGGTGGAGCGGAGGTGCTTACCAGGAGGGTGGACTGGAGGCAAAGCGACACTATGCGTGTAGCCGGCAGAGCGGAGTAACTGAGTGGGTGGGGTGTTTGCCTTGGCTGAGGGTGTTGAGTGTGTGTGGAGAGGGGGAGGGTAGCTGGGTGTATTTATAGCTGAGTGTAGGTGGTGTAGCACAGTGAAGTTCACTGTTGGTGAGAATAGTGACGAATGAATCGTCTGACTTGGTATGAACATGAGAGTTATAGGCAGAATATGGGACAAGAGTATTTTGGGAGTTTTCTGGAACATGAACCATGCTTAAGGGGTGACATGGCTGGATAGGGAATAGTTTGATAAAAATTTAGAAACGAGAATTATTGGAATCTGAGTTTGGGAACCTGGTTCGAAGGAATCTCAAAGTTAAGCGTGCTCAACTCGGAGAAACCTGGGATGGGTGACCAGATGGGAAGTTCCCTACTGGAAGGAAAATCACAGTCACCGGAGTTCGTATGACTGGAATATGGGTCTGGCTGGTCTTAGGTGGACTGGACAGCATGATGTATGAGTAGTTGAAATTTGGGGTGATCGGCTAATCGATGAATAGTAACGATGAATAGTGGCGATGGAAAAGTAATTATAGATATCATCGATGAATAGTAACGATGATGAATAGTAATGATAAATAGTAACGATGATGAATAGTGTATGTGAATAGTAACGATGAATAGTAACGGTGAATAGTAATGGTGAATAGTAATGGTGAATAGTAATGGTGAATAGTGATAGTGAATAGTTCATATGAACGATGAATGATGAATAGGAACTATGAACGAACGGACGAACGATCGAATGATCGGACGAACGAACGATCGAAATTTCGGCAGCATAACGGCAGGAAAAAGATTATTTGGACGAACGAACGGACGAACGATCGAATGATCAGACGAACGAACGATCGGAATTTCGGCAGCATAACGGCAGGACAAAGATTATCTGGAAGAACGATGAATAGGGACTATGAACGAACGATGAACGATGAATAGGGACTATGAACGAACGATGAACGATCGAATGATCGAACAAACGAACGATCGGAATTTCGGCAGCATAACGACAGGACAAAGATTATCTGGAAGAACGATGAATAGGGACTATGAACGGACGATGAACGATGAATAGGAACTATGAACGAACGAACGAACGATCGAATGATCGAACGAACGAACGATCGGAATTTCGGCAGCATAACGGTAGGAAAAAGATTATTTGGACGAACGAACGGACGAACGATCGAATGATCGGACGAACGGACGAACGAACCATGAACGATCGAACGAACGATCGAACGATCGGACGAACGAACGAACAAACTAAGAACAGGGGACGAACGATCGAAGAACGATCGAACGATCCTTGTGCTAGTGTGTGCTTGTGTGGAACATGGAGTGGGTGTGTGTGGAGGGGGGGAGAGAGTTGCCATGAAATGGCTTGGGGTGGGATGGAAGGAGGCCCTTGCCCCTCTATTTATAGCCATGGTGGGGGGATTAGGGGGAGGGATGAGAGGATTAGTGGGAGGATGAGATGATTAGTGGGAG
Source organism: Zea luxurians (assembly GCA_029449295.1). NCBI lineage: Eukaryota > Viridiplantae > Streptophyta > Magnoliopsida > Poales > Poaceae > Zea > Zea luxurians. Next base: position 1,674,567 of record JAOPSE010000168.1, read on the forward strand.
GTTAGCATGTATTTGTCTTGTATAAGTGAGATTTGCTTGTAGAGCTCACCGTATGACACTGGAGGCATACGTATACGTATGGGCATGAGGAAAGTTATGAAGAAAATATTTGTAGGGTCTTGAAAAATGATTCTGAAGGTATTTCTCAGGAGGAAAATACCTGGAGATATATCGGTGGAATATTTGGGCAGTATTTCTGGAAAGAACTTGAAGAGGATCACTAGGGAAATATCTGGGCAGTATTTCTGTAAACAATTTGAGGGGGATCACTGGGGAAATATTTGTAGGATATTTTGAGGAGGATTTTAGAGAGAATATAGACCACTATACTTTATTTGTTGATATCAACTTGCAAACAAACATTTTGAAACGAAATTTGAAATTCATTTTGAATTTAGAGCGAGTTTGAGAAAATTCCAAGATTTGAATTTTTGGGATGCTACACAAACCAATCAAGCAAGGTAACAATGAAATTTTATTCAATAAATACTAAGTGTAGACAACTCACTAGATGATTTGTGCACAACTGACTGCACATATGCTCTAGGTTTGAAGAGTTTGTTATGTGATGTCTAGTCATATAAACCTAACATCGCTTGGTGTCGGCGTTTCGAGACCGGGGGGTCCCTGAGCCGACGAGTGAAGTGTCGCTGCGTGCCCCAGCCCAGATGGGTCGACGCGAGGCCGAGCGTGAAGGGGGGAAGTGAGGTGGCCGGAGATGGGCGTGAGAGAGGTGGAAATCCCGCGGCCTTCGTGTTCGTCCCGCGCCCAGGTCGGGTGCGCTTGCAGTAGGGGGTTACAAGCGTCCACACGGGGGAAGGAGCGAGTGGCCTCACGCGAGCGCCCGTCTCGTCCTCGTCCCCGCGCGGCCAACCCTCTCTAAGAGGGCCCTGGTCCTTCCTTTTATAGGCGTAAGGAGAGAATCCAGGTGTACAATGGGGGTGTAGCAGAGTGCTACGTGTCTAGCGGAGGAGAGCTAGGGCCCTAAGTACATGCCATCGTGGCGGCCGGAGAGATTTTGGCGCCCGGTTTGTGTGATGTCGTGGCCGTCGGAGCGCTGGAGCCTAGTGGAGGGACAGCTGTCGGGGCCGTCGAGTCCTTGCTGACGTCCTCTTGCTTCCGTAAGGGGGCCGAGAGCCGCCATCGTCAGGGAGCGTGCGGGGCACCATCATCGCCTATCTGGCGGAGCGAGCCAGATGGGACGCCGGTCTTGTTCCCCGTAGCCTGAATCAGCTTGGAGTAGGGTAATGATGGCGCCACCTGTTGACGTGGCTGGTCCGCGCCCTAGGTTGGGCGATGTGGAAGCTCCTCCAAGGTCGAGGTCGAGTCCGTCTTCCGTGGCCGAGGCCGAGTCCGAGCTCCTAGGTCGGGCGAGGCGGAGGCCGTTGGTTGAGGCCAGGGCGGAATTTGAGTCTTGGAGTCGGGCGAAGCGGAGTTCGTCGTCTTCTGGGGCTAAGCCCAAGTCCGAGCCCTGGGTCGGGTGGAGCGGAGTTCGCCGTCTTCCGGGGCTTTGCCCGAGTCCGAGCCCTGGGTCGGGCGGAGCGGAGTTCGCCGTCTTCCGGGGCTTAGCCCGAGTCTGAGCCCTGGGTCGGGCGGAGCGGAGTTCGCCGTCTTCCGGGGCTTAGCCCGAGTCCGAGCCCTGGGTCGGGCGGAGCGGAGTTCGCCGTCTTCCGGGGCTTAGCCCGAGTCCGAGCCCTGGGTCGGGCGGAGCGGGGTTTCCTATGGTGTGCGGCCGGGCCTGACTGCCTGTCAGCCTCACTCTGTCAAGTGGCACCGTAGTCGGAGCAGCGCAGGCGGCACTGTCTTTCTGTTAGACCGGTCAGTGGAGCGGCGAAGTGACGGCGGTCACATCGGCTCCGTCAGCTGAGGGGCGCGCGTCAGGATAAAGGTGTTAGGCCACCTTTGCATTAAATGTTCCTACGATTTGATCGAGGTTGCTTCTCGGCGAAGACAGGGCCTCGGGCGAGCCGGGAACGTGTTCGCCGCTGGAGGGGGGCCTCGGGCGAGGCGGAGATCCTCCGGGGTCGGCTGCCCTTGTCCGAGGCTAGGCTCGGGCGAGGCGTGATCGAGTCCCTTGAATGGACTGATCCCTGACTTGATCGCACCCATCAGGCCTTTGCAGCTTTATGCTGATGGGGGTTACCAGCTGAGAATTAGGAGCCTTGAGGGTACCCCTAATTATGGTCCCCGACAGTAGCCCCCGAGCCTCAAAGGGAGTGTTAGCACTCGCTTGGAGGCTTTCGTCGCACTTTTTCGCAAGGGGACCAGCCTTTCTCGGTTGCGTTTTGTTCCGGCGGGTGCGCGCGAGCGCACCCGCCGGGTGTAGCCCCCGAGGCCTCGGAGGAGTGGTTTGACTCCTCCGAGGTCTTAACGCCTCGCGCAATGCTTCGGCTAGTCTGGTCGTTCCCTCATGCGAGTCGGCCGTAGCCCGGGTGTACGGTCGGGTCCCAAGTTCTCGGGCTGGTATGTTGACGCTGTCAACGGTTTGGGCGGAGCCGGGTTTGCGAGAGCAGCCCCCGAGCCTCTGCACAGGGCAAGAGGGCGATCAGGGACAGACTCGACTTTTTTACATACGCCCCTGTATCGCCTTTCCGCAAGGAGGAGGGGGGAGAGCGCCATGTTGCCCTCGGTGGGTGCCAAACATGGCATCTCCGGTGAGCTGCAGGCGGGTGATCCGAGCGGACGTCCGTGCCCCATTCGTTAGGGGTCGGCTAGAGGCCCAGAGGCGCGCCCAAAAGTACCAGCGGGTGATCTGCCGGACCCGGTCCCCTGGCGACGGGGTCTGAGGGCTCAATGCCTCCATCTGATGGGATTCCGTTACAAGATCATTCCCGCTGGTCTCGGAAATGTCCTAGGGTACCTCGGGAGCACAGCCCGAGCCTTGGTTATGTCTTGAACGTACCCATGGTCATCCCTCGCTCTGTGTCTGAGGCGGCTGTGAACCCTTCGGGGGCCAGCCTTCGAACCCTTGATCAGTAGTGGGCGCGGAGCCCGAGTAGCCTGAGGCGGCCGTTGAACCCTTCCGAGGGGCCGGCCTTCGAACCTCTGACCAGTAGTGGGTGTGGAGCCCACGTGCTCTGAGGCGGCTGTTGAACCCTTCCGAGGGGCCAGCCTTCGAACCTCTGATCAGTAGGGAGGCTCGGAGCCTGGTTCCTTCACAGGGAAGGATCCTTTTTCGGGGTATCCCCCTTTCCCGGTCCCTGTTGCAAGAGAGAGGAAGAGGAAAAAAGGAAAAGGATACGAAATCGAACGACGCGGCGTACCTTTTTTGATGCGGTCATTATGGCGAAGGTGAAGCGTCGCTCGCTTCTCCTGCCAGAGGCGCCGCCTGTCCTGCCGCGGAGTTAATGCGATGGGGCGAGTGGTTCGCGGGGTAGCCTCTGCGCGTGCGTGAGCCGTTCGAGGAACGGGACACGGGCGCGTTGTCTTCACGCCGTGAGAGAGGGTTCTCTCGCTGCCCCCGGATGGGACGTAAGCTTGGCTGACGATGTGACCGCTGCTCCTGCTCGCCTGCCACCGCCATTACTGCCGGCCCGTTTTCGGCCGCATTGACTGTCACGCCAGGCTGGAGCCGCTGGGTCATGCACTGGGTCGCCTCGAGTCGCGGTATTGGTTCCGCAGTCGAGGAGGCGCGGTGGTGGCGCAGGTGGCGGTGCAGCTGCATGCACGAAGCATTCGGCGTGCCGGTTGCATGACGCGTGGGTCTGGGCCTCCATGTTGGGCGTGTTGGGAGTCGGAGAAGTGCGCCCACTTGGCGTGGTTGCATGCCGCCTGCACGGCTGCCCGCCCTTTCGCCCGCTGGTCTGGGCAAAAGTGGAGAGCCGCTTGTAACCGCTGGGCGGTTGCACGCACCGTGCACGGCGGTTTGGCTTCTTCTGCTCTGAACCGGCTTGCATGACGTGTGGGACCCAGCCCCCGCGCCGTAGGGGGAGGGCCTTGGAGCGTGTTGGAGAAGACTCAGCCCACGACGGCTGGGGACGCAAGTAGGGAGAGTCGCCTTTAAAAAGGAGGGTGACCCTCTTGGAAGGCGACCGTGTCTTCGCGCTCCCTTATGCATCGTGTCTTTCCATCTTCCAAGCCCCGGATGGGGGATATCCGCCGTCTTTCCGCTTCGTCGTTGGAGGAACGCAACTCTGCGGGAGTTGGTACCTTTCAGCCGTCGTTCGGCTTCAAGGATTTTCATCATGCAGCCCGACTGCACCCCTCCGCCGGCGGTCACCCATGACGGTGACCTCCAGCCCCTAGATGGGGAGAGGCAAGCCGGGCTGCGATCTTGGTCCAACCCTCAGCTTCAAGGATGTTCATCATCCCCGCTGGGGTGGAGGCCGGGTTGAGCCGGAGCTCTACCTTCCGCGCGGGTTCGTGGGTCGGCCTCTCCTTCGGCGTTCGAGGGAGAGGGCGCTCACTGGCCCTGCGGGCGGGTCGGACTTCGACAACGCGGGGCTGGTCGACGGCGGGCGTCGTCAGCCTCAGCGCGTTGGGCTCTTCGGCTTAGCTCCTGGTGCCCCCTCCTGCCGGAAGGCGGCTGCCGCGTCGTGTGCACGGGAGGACCGCCCAAGATATCGCGCGCTGCCAGGGCGGCGTTCATGTTCCGGGGCGGTTCTCCCTTTGCACCGGTACGGCGCCTCCACGCGGAGGTCGGTGCCTCACTCGCCCGGGAGGATCTGAGTGGGGATCTGCCGGAGGGCTGACGGCCCCTGTCATCGGTGCCGAGGTGGAGGCGGCTCGAGAAGTCCCCGTTGTCGACGGGATCACCGCCACCATCCGCGCTTCGGGCCTCCGGCTCTTTGTACTTGTCCTCGCCCCTCGAGCGTCGGCGTGGGCGAGGGCAAGATTGCAGCAGCATCCGCCCTGAGGCCCTCGTTGCTGCAGTTCGGCCACCCGGAGCGGGGGCCATTGTCGTTGCTGGCGGAGCGGACGACGGCGAGCCGCCCGTCGGTCTTCTGCTGCTCCGCAGGCCCCCCCATCGAGTGGGGTTGTTCGTACCTGCGGAGGTGGAACCGGAGTTCCGTTTGTAATGGCACTTCGAATGCCAGTGTTTTTGTTCACTGTGGCTGTTGAGGCCTGAACATGTATGTAAATTCGGCACGGAGCCGTGTTTTTTCCCCATTTTCGAGCACTAAGACTCGCCTGTTGGTTGTCTGAACCGCTTCACTAAGAGTGAGTCGCCCTGTGTAAAGGTGACGAGTGAGGTATCCGTATCCCGGAGGCGTAGGAGTCCCTCGGCTCGGTCAGCCTTGTTGTCCGAGGCTTCCCTTGCTTAGTTAGAGGAAACCCTCGGCCGCTCTTCGATGAGCCGAGGCCAGGGGTAGCGGTGCCAGCGCGAACAGAGGCATAGTTGGCTCGAAAAGAAGACCAGGTCGGCCGGAGCCTGGCCGGGTCGTCCGTTAGCGGGACCGACGCCGGAATTGACCTGCCGAGGCCTCGGGCCGGGCTGATGTCCTTGGGGGACAGCTAGCCGAGGCCCCGGGGTGACCGGCCGAGCCGCCTGCTCGGGCCGGATTCTTGGAGAAGACCCTGACGGCGATGGCCCGAGCTTGGTGATTCCGTTGTCCTTCAGAGCGGAGACCCTCGGACCGCGTCGCCGTCCGGGGCTAGGTCGGACCTCGCCAGAGGTGTTGTCGACGCCGAGGGTGCTGCTGCTCCCTTTAGCCGTCAAGATCTGAGCCTGCAGGATCGGATTATCTTGTAGCGTGTGTTTTCTGCGGCCGCCGAGGCCGAAACACACCCTCGCCGTATTGTAAAGCCGCGTCTCCTTTCCTCTTGTTTCGAGTATCTGGACTTTTTTGTCGGTAACAGAACTGTTTGTGCGAGCGAGAGTTGCTTCTCACGGAAGGTGATGAGTGAGGTATCCGTATCCCGGAGGCGTAGGAGTCCCTCGGCTCGGTCGGCCTTGCCGCTTACGCGCACTCTTACCCGTCCATGGGGTTCTGTCACCGACGCAGTCGAGAAAGCTCGAAGAATCGCTCCGACAGAAGAGCTTCCGAACGCGAAGACTTGTTCGGTCCGCGGAATCACTTATCCGAACGTGAGTTACTTATGGCAGAAGGTGATGAGTGAGGTATCTGTATCCCGGAGGCGTAGGAGTCCCTCGGCTCGGTCAGCCTTGGCTGCTTACGTGTACTCCGTCGTTTTCAAGATCCACTTTCGAAGTAGTCGAAAAGCACGAAAGACATTTCGGCGGAAAAGATCTTTTTTCGAGGAAAATTTCGACGCAGAGGGGGTTCCCCCCTTTTAGCCCCCGAGGCAGGGTCGGGCTTTGCCGAGGCAAGGCTGACCCTTCCTTGATGACTAAACTTTGCGTGAGAGCGAGGTATATGAACAACTTGAAAACATCTTAAGGGTAGAAGCGATGTAGCTGTTGGATGTTCCAAGCGTTGCTGTAGACCTCGCCTTTACTGTTGGCCAGCTTGTATGTTCCGGGTTTTAGAACTTTGGCGATGACGAACGGCCCCTCCCAGAGGGCGTGAGCTTGTGTCGACCTCGGGCGTCTTGTCGCAGCCGAAGCACCAGGTCGCCCACCTGGAGGTCTCAGGACCGGACCCCTCGGGCGTGGTAGCGTTGCATGGACTGCTGGTACCGCGCCGAGTGTAGTAAGGCCTTGTCCCGAGCCTCTTCCAGCTGGTCCAGCGAGTCTTCTCGACTAGCTTGGTTGCTTTGGTCGTCATAGGCCCTCGTCCTCGGGGAACCGTATTCCAGGTCTATGGGCAAGATGGCCTCGGCCCCATAGACTAGAAAGAACGGCGTGAAGCCCGTGGCTCGGCTCGGTGTCGTTCTCAGGCTCCAGACCACCGAGGGGAGTTCCTTCATCCATCGCTTGCCGAACTTGTTGAGGTCGTTGTAAATCCGAGGCTTGAGTCCTTGTAGAATCATGCCGTTGGCACGCTCTACTTGCCCATTCGTCATGGGATGAGCCACGGCGGCCCAGTCCACCCGGATGTGGTGATCCTCGCAGAAGTCCAGGAACTTTCTGCCGGTGAACTGGTTGCCGTTGTCGGTGATGATGGAGTTCGGGACCCTGAAACGATGGATGATGTTGGTGAAGAACGCCACCGCCTGCTCGGACCTGATGCTGTTCAGGGGTCGGACCTCGATCCACTTGGAAAATTTGTCGATGGCGACCAACAGGTGCGTGTAGCCCCCGGGTGCCTTCTGCAAGGGGCCGACGAGGTCCAGACCCCACACAGCAAAAGGCCATGTGATGGGTATTGTCTGTAGAGCCTGAGCGGGCAGGTGGGTCTGCCTTGCGTAGAACTGACACCCTTTGCAGGCGCGAACAATTCTAGTGGCGTCGGCCACCGCCGTTGGCCAGTAGAAACCTTGTCGGAAAGCATTTTCGACAAGGGCTCGAGGTGCTGCGTGGTGGCCGCAAGCCCCCGAGTGTATTTCTTGGAGGAGTTCCTGGCCTTCGGCGGTGGAGATGCATCGCTGGAGGATGCCTGAAGGGCTGCGGTGGTAGAGCTCCTTCCCTTCTCCCAGCAAGACGAACGAATTGGCGCGCCGCGCCAACCGCCGAGCTTCGGCTCGGTCAAGGGGTAGCTATCCTCGGTGGAGATATTGCAGGTATGGGGTCTGCCAGTTTTGATCAGGCGTGACCCCGCTTTGCTCCCCCTCGACGCGCAGTGTTTCGCCCTCGGGGGCCGAGGGTACCTTGGGCCAAACCGAGGGTGCCTCGGGCCGAGCCGAGGGTGCCTCGGACTGTGCCGAGGGTACCTCGGGCTGGGCCGAGGGTGCCTTAGGCTTGGGCGCGTCGTCGATCTTGACGGAGGGTTGATGCAGATCTCGGGAGAAGATGTCCGGGGGAACCGTTGTTCGCCCCGAGGCTATTTTAGCCAGCTCGTCCGCAGTCTCATTGTAGCGTCGAGCAATGTGGTTGAGCTCGAGCCCGTAGAACTTGTCTTCCAGGCGCCGAACCTCATCGCAGTAGGCCTCCATCTTCGGGTCGCGGCAGTGGGAGTTCTTCATGACTTGGTCGATGACGAGCTGCGAGCCACCGCGAGCGTCGAGGCGTCGGACCCCTAGCTCGACGGCAATCCGCAACCCGTTGACCAGAGCCTCGTACTCAGCTACATTGTTGGACGCCGGGAAGTGGAGGCGTAGCACGTAGCGTAGGTGCTTCCCGAGGGGCGAGATGAAGAGTAGGCCCGCGCCGGCTCCTGTCTTCATCAGCGACCCATCGAAGAACATGGTCCAGAGCTCCGGTTGGATCAGAGCTGTTGGTAGCTGGGTGTCGACCCATTCAGCCACGAAGTCCGCCAAGACCTGGGATTTGATGGCCTTCCGAGGGGCGAACGAGATCGTTTCGCCCATGATTTCCACCGCCCACTTTGCAATCCTACCCGAGGCCTCTCGGCAATGGATGATCTCCCCCAGGGGGAAGGATGACACCACAGTTACCGGATGAGACTCGAAGTAGTGTCGCAACTTCCGCCGTGTCAGGATCACCGCGTACAACAGCTTCTAAACTTGTGGGTAGCGGATTTTGGTTTCGGACAGTACCTCGCTGACGAAGTAGACTGGCCTCTGAACGGGCAATGCATGCCCCTCTTCTTGCCTCTCGACCACAATCGCGGCGCTAACCACCTGAGTGGTCGCGGCGATGTAGACCAAGAGGGCTTCTCCGGCAGCTGGGGGCACCAGGATAGGCGCCTTCGTGAGGAGCGCCTTCAGGTTCTCGAGGGCTTCCTCGGCCTCAGGGGTCCAAGTGAAGCGCTCGGCCTTCCTTAAGAGGCGGTATAGGGGTAGACCTCTTTCGCCGAGGCGTGAGATGAAGCGGCTCAGAGCCGCGAGACATCCCATGACCCTCTGTACGCCTTTCAAGTCCTCGATGGGCCCCATGCTGGTGATGGCTGCGATCTTCTCCGGGTTGGCTTCGATGCCCCGTTCGGAGACGATGAACCCCAAGAGCATGCCTCGGGGCACCCCGAAGACACACTTTTCGGGATTGAGCTTGACGCCTTTTGCCTTGAGACATCGGAATGTCACTTCAAGGTCGGAAAGGAGGTCAGAGGCTTTCCTCGTCTTGACTACGATGTCATCGACGTAAGCCTCGACCGTGCGGCCAATGTGTTCGCTGAACACATGGTTCATGCATCGCTGGTACGTCGCGCCCGCATTCCTCAAGCCGAACGGCATGGTGACATAGCAGTACATGCCGAAGGGTGTGATGAAAGAAGTCGCGAGCTGGTCGGACTCTTTCATCCTGATTTGGTGATACCCTGAGTAGGCATCAAGGAAAGACAGGGTTTCGCACCCAGCAGTGGAATCCATGATCTGATCGATGCGAGGCAGAGGGTAGGGAACCTTCGAACATGCTTTGTTCAGACCAGTGTAGTCTACACACATCCGCCATTTCCCCCCTTTCTTTCTCACAAGCACAGGGTTGGCAAGCCATTCGGGATGGAATACCTCTTTGATGAACCCTGCCGCCATTAGCTTGTGGACCTCCTCGCCTATGGCTCTGCGCTTCTCCTCGTCGAATCGGCGCAGAGGCTGCTTGACGGGTCGGGCTCCAGTTCGGATGTCCAGCGAGTGCTCGGCGACATCCCTCGGTATGCCGGGCATGTCCGAGGGACTCCACGCGAAGACGTCGGCGTTCGCACGGAGAAAGTCGACGAGCATTGCTTCCTATTTGGGATCGAGCCCGGAGCCGATCCGGACTTGCTTGGAGGCGTCGCTGCTGGGGTCGAGGGGGACGGACTTAACCGTCTCCGCTGGCTCGAAGTTGCCGGCATGACGCTACACGTCTGGCACCTCCTTGGAGAGGCTCTCCAGGTCGGCGATGAGGGCCTCGGACTCGGCGAGGGCCTCGGCGTACTCCACGCACTCCACGTCGCATTCGAACGCGTGTTTGTACGTGGGGCCGACGGTGATGACCCCGTTGGGGCCCGGCATCTTGAGCTTGAGGTAGGTGTAGTTGGGGACGGCCATGAACTTCGCGTAGCAGGGCCTCCCCAATACCGCGTGGTAGGTTCCTCAGAACCCGACCACCTCGAACGTCAGGGTCTCCCTTTGGAAGTTGGAGGGTGTTCCGAAGCAGACGGGAAGATCGAGTTGTTCGAGGGGCTGGACGCGCTTCCCGGGGATGATCCCATGGAAAGGCGCAGCGCCCGCCCGGACCGAGGACAGATCGATACGCAGAAGCCCGAGGGTCTCGGCGTAGATGATGCTGAGGCTGCTGCCTCCGTCCATGAGGACCTTGGTGAGCCTGACGTCGCCGATGACAGGGTCGACGACGAGCGGGTATTTCCCCGGGCTCGGCACATGGTCGGGGTGGTCGGCCTCGTCGAAGGTGATGGGCTTATCGGACCAGTCTAGGTAGACTGGCGCCGCCACCTTCACCGAACAGACCTCCCGGCGCTCTTGCTTGCGGTGCCGAGCCGAGGCGTTCGCCGCTTGCTCGTCGTAGATCATGAAGCAGTCGTGGACCTCGGGGAACTCTCCTGCCTGGTGATCTTCCTTCTTGTCGTCGTCGCGGGCCCTGCCACCCTCCGCGGGTGGCCCGGCCCTGTGGAAGTGGCGCCGAAGCATGACACACTCCTCAAGGGTGTGCTTGACGGGCCCCTGGTGATAGGGGCACGGCTCCTTGAGCATCTTGTCGAAGAGGTTGGGACCTCCGGGGGGCTTCCGAGGGTTCTTATGCTCGGCGGCGGCGACAAGGTCCGCGTCGGTGGCGTCACATTTCGCTTGCGACTTCTTCTTGCCCTTCTTCCTGGCGCCGCGCTGAGTTGACGCCTCGGGGGCATCTTCCGATGGGCGGCCCTGGGGCTGCTTGTCCTTCCGGAAGATAGCCTCGACCGCCTCCTGGCCGGAGGCGAACTTGGTGGCGATGTCCATCATCTCGCTCGTACGTGCCCTGGAAATTGCCGGCAAAAGCTTGGACTAGGTCGTCCCAGTTGGAGATCTGCCCCGGAGGCAGGTGCTCCAACCAGGCGCGAGCGGTGTCGGAGAGGAACAGGGGGAGGTTGCGGATGATGAGGTTGTCATCGTCCGTTCCACCCAGTTGGTAGGCCAGACGGTAGTCCGCGAGCCACAGTTCCGGTCTCGTCTCCCCCGAGTACTTTGTGATAGTAGTCGGGGGTCGGAACCGGGTCGGGAACGGCGCCCGTCGTATGGCCCGGCTGAAGGCCTGTGGACCGGGTGGTTCGGGCGAGGGACTCTGATCCTCCCCGCTGTCGTAGCGTCCCCCACGCCTGGGGTGGTAGCCTTGGCGCACCCTCTCGTCGAGGTGGGCCCGACGATCGTGGTGATGTTGCTCGTTGCCGAGGCGACCCGGGGCCGCAGGCGCTGTGTTGCGCGTGCGCCCGGTGTAGACCGAGGCTTCCCGCATGAATCAGGAAGTCACGGCATGATGTTCCGAGGGGTACCACTGCCTTCGGGAGGCGGAGCTCTCGGCCCGCCGGACCGCGGCGCCTTCCAGGAGATCCTTGAGCTCTCCCTGGATTCGTCGCCCCTCGGTGGTTGATGGCTCCGGCATCGTGCGGAGGAGCATTACTGCTGCTGCCAGGTTCTGGCCGACCCCACTGGATGCGGGTGGCGGCCTGACCCTGACATCGTCGGCGACGCGGTGCTGGAAGCCCTGGGGTAGATGACGCATTTCTCCGGCCGGAGGTTGGCCCGCCCATGCCTGTCCGACGTCCCGGCGGATTGGCTCGAGCGCTCCTGCTCCCTCGTCGAGCCTGGCCTGCACCCCGCGGATTTGCTCGAGTTGTGGGTCGTGACCCCCCGCCGGAACGGGGACCACAGCTAGCTCCCGCGGGATGTCAACGCGAGGCACCGGCCTAGGGAGATCACCGTCCTCCGGCATGCCGAGATGGTTGCCTTCGGAGGGACCCCCTAGATCGACGTGGAAACATTCGCGGCTCGGGCCGTAGTCCTCGTCGCCGAGGCTACGGCTACCGTCGGAACAGTCGGAAAGGTAGTAGTCGCATGCGGTCATGAGGTCCCGCATGGCACTGGGGTTGCCAAGTCCGGAGAAATCCCAACAGAAGCTGGGCTCGTCGTCTTCCTCGGACCCGGAGGGCCCGTAGGTCGAGACGTCCGTCGGCCGGTCCCAAGGCAACCGCATACGAGATCCCAGAGGGTTCGGATTCGCCTCTACGAAAGCGTCCGCCAAAGCGAAGCCGCTAGGCGGGTCGAGGCTAAATCCGAGAGGCGTGGGATGGGAATCGGTCGGTACCTCTTGGTCGATGGGCGGTGATGAGGTCACGTCGGGGACTGACTGCACCGTCGTCTCAGGTACGAGGGTGACACCCAGCAAGCCTTTCGCGAGCGTGCTGGCGTCGTCCGTTTGCTTGGGATTGACGTGTCGCGGGGAGACAGCGCTCGTCTTCGTCTCAAGCGCGAGGCCATGCTCGGCGCGCCCCCCGTTGGAGTGCTGGCGTTGTCGACTCGCTCGACGGTCGACGAGGCGCCGCCTCCTGCTTGGCCGTGGTTGCCCTGCCTCCTCCTCCTCCGTCGACGGGGAAGAGGACGGGGCGAGCTCGAAGGTTGTTCTTCCACCACGCGGGGAAGACGTCGTCGATCTCACCGCCGGCGGGCGGACTGTCGGCCGCCACTGTCGCTGTCGCCCGGCGGTGGAAAGAGTATCATGTCGTAGCTGCCGTCGAGGGACATGAACTCAAGGCTCCCGAAACAGAGCACCGTCCCGGGCCGGAGAGGTTGCTGGAGACTACCCATCTGGAGCTTGATGGGATGTTGTTCGTCAACACGCAGCAGGCCCCTACCTGGCGCGCCAACTGTCGGCGTTTTGAGACCGGGGGGTCCCTGAGCCGACGAGTGAAGTGTCACTGCGTGCCCTAGCCTAGATGGGTCGACGCGAGGCCGAGCGCGAAGGGGGGAAGTGAGGTGGCCGGAGATGGGCGTGAGAGAGGTGGAAATCCCGCGGCCTTCGTGTTCGTCCCGCGCTCAGGTCGGGTGCGCTTGCAGTAGGGGGTTACAAGCGTCCACACGGGGGAAGGAGCGAGTGGCCTCACGTGAGCGCCCGTCTCGTCCTCGTCCCCGCGCGGCCAACCCTCTCTAAGAGGGCCCTGGTCCTTCCTTTTATAGGCGTAAGGAGAGGATCCAGGTGTACAATGGGGGGTGTAGCAGAGTGCTACGTGTCTAGCGGAGGAGAGCTAGCGCCCTAAGTACATGCCATCGTGGCGGCCGGAGAGATTTTGGCGCCCGGTTTGTGTGATGTCGTGGCCGTCGGAGGAGCGCTGGAGCCTGGCGGAGGGACAGCTGTCGGGGCCGTCGAGTCCTTGCTGACGTCCTCTTGCTTCCGTAAGGGGGCCGAGAGCCGCCATCGTCAGGGAGCGTGCGGGGCGCCATTATCGCCTATCTGGCGGAGCGAGCCAGATGGGACGCCGGTCTTGTTCCCCGTAGCCTGAATCAGCTTGGAGTAGGGTAATGATGGCGCCTCCTGTTGACGTGGCTAGTCCGCGCCCTAGGTTGGGCGATGTGGAAGCTCCTCCGAGGTCGAGGTCGAGTCCGTCTTCCATGGCTGAGGCCGAGTCTGAGCTCCTAGGTCGGGCAGGGCGGAGGCCGTTGGCTGAGGCCAGGGCGGAATTTGAGTCCTGGAGTCGGGCGAAGCGGAGTTCGTCGTCTTCTGGGGCTGAGCCCAAGTCCGAGCCCTGGGTCGGGCGGAGCGGAGTTCGTCGTCTTCCGGGGCTTTGCCCGAGTCCGAGCCCTGGGTCGGGCGGAGCGGAGTTCGCCGTCTTCCGGGGCTTAGCCCGAGTCCGAGCCCTGGGTCGGGCGGAGCGGAGTTCGCCGTCTTCCGGGGCTTAGCCCGAGTCCGAGCCCTGGGTCGGGCGGAGCGGAGTTCGCCGTCTTCCAGGGCTTAGCCCGAGTCCGAGCCCTGGGTCGGGCGGAGTGGAGTTTCCTATGGTGTGCGGCCGGGCCTGACTGCCTGTCAGCCTCACTCTGTCAAGTGGCACCGCAGTCGGAGCGGCGCAGGCGGCACTGTCTTTCTATCAGACCGGTCAGTGGAGCGGCGAAGTGACGGCGGTCACTTCGGCTCCGTCAGCTGAGGGGCACGCGTCAGGATAAAGGTGTCAGGCCACCTTTGCATTAAATGCTCCTACGATTTGATCGGGGTTGCTTCTTGGTGAAGACAGGGCCTCGGGCGAGCCGAGAACGTGTTCGCCCCTAGAGGGGGGCCTCGGGCGAGGCGGAGATCCTCCGGGGTCGGCTGCCCTTGTCCGAGGCTAGGCTCGGGCGAGGCGTGATCGAGTCCCTTGAATGGACTGATCCCTGACTTGATCGCACCCATCAGGCCTTTGCAGCTTTATGCTGATGGGGGTTACCAGCTGAGAATTAGGAGCCTTGAGGGTACCCCTAATTATGGTCCCCGACACTTGGTGTTACTCCAATGACAGCTTCTCGTACAGAAAAATCATATATTGTAGTCATTGCAAACATAAGATATAATACAACTTACCATAGGTTTAGCCTTATGAATATGGTTGTTGGTGCTATAAATGTGCTTCATGATCATTACCATGGTTCCATCTATTCATTTCAGACAAATCCTAGAGTTTGCAAAGAGCATGATAAGCCTTCTGACAATTCACCATCTAAGAAACTGTCACCTACACAGATATATTTATTTATAATTAGATCAATATTGTGTTGGGGGTTTAATACAAAATATCTAAAAAAGTTTTATCTTAAAATATTGATCCTTTGTCAAGTAAATGGATGAAGATCCTCGATTCTTGTCCATCAGTTGCTTTAGGGTCTCCGTAAAATATATATATTGTATGCCTATATACGGTCATAGGACACCGAATCCTTCACAACCTTCCATGCATTCTAGTGAAACACTTATGTGCATGAGCCACATAGTTTCTTTCCACTGGCAAATAAAAGCATAGCTACAAAAATGTGCATTAAGGAACTATATGCATTGTAGTCCAAAAAACTTAATCGCCAATGAAAATACAGAATAATCTTACCTAGAAGTCATGCCCCAAGCCGGCACGGTGCTCATTCGTGTCATCTCACTTTTCAATGGTGTCACGTCCTTGTCTCCCCCTAGCTAACAGGGTATTCATGCTCTTGCCCCACATCATCCTACTGGTGCACATCCTCCTTGTCCTGAAGATGATAAAAATTATTTAATTATGAAATTGAAATACAAAATCAGTTAGTTAATTTAAATCTTATTATCTCATCGTATTGCAATACAACACAAGGATTCTATAGATCTAGATCTATGTGTCCTAATAGCTTCATATGCATGTTTGAGCTAAAAGCACTTCCGTGAAATAGGAAGTTCTTAGTACCACTAGAGATACTCCTAGAATAGAGAAAAATCCTCTCTAAGTTTCACTGACATCCCTTTTGAACAAGCATGAGTTAGTATAACAAAATTAGAAAATCTAACAAAGTGAAATATGATGGGCACAAAGTAGAAATATAATTGAAAAAATATTACATGTAAATTATCATAAAAATAAGGATCAATATATCCTCTATTTCCCTAAGGTCAACATCTCACTTTTCATCTTACGCTCAAATGTCATTTTCTTCGGTATTGTTACATCATCACAATCTCCGACTAAAAGGTCTAGTGTTGAATCAATGTCTGTCGGTGAGAGAAATCCACCGACCAGGTGGCGGAACGCACCCGCCCTAATCCTAAGATGAGGAGGGGGCCTAAGCAGTTTGCCTGTCTATTGGAAGGTGGATGAACACACGAGGACACGAGGGTTTAGAGTGGTTCAGGCCGCCGGAGCGTAATACCCTACCTCCACTGTGTGTAAGTAGTATTGAGTATGTGATTGAGTCTGAGAGCTTGAGAGCTTGTGAGTCTGTCTCTTGTACCACTATGTGCCTTCCCTTTTATAGTTTAAGGGAGGCACATACAAGGATGTTGAGCCCTGACATGCGGGCCCAGGAGCATAATGGAAGGAATACATTATGTGAGTAACTAATGCTAGTAATGCTTGAGCAATCACCGGGAGTCTTGATGACCGTAGTCCATGCAACATTGATAGCCGAAACGTGCGAGTAATGGTGAATAACAGCTCGGCCCACGTATCGTGGACTGAGCACGCCGCCTGTCAGTGGAATGGACAGGCGCACGTCTTATCCGTAATGAATGCGGAGGTGCGCGTGGCCCAGAGGCGTCATGCTAGGTTCCGCCCGTTGGCTTAAGCCGCGAGCAGTATGCCACGTGGCAGCATCGGATCTCCGCCTGAGCGGGGAGCAGGAGTATATGCGGACAGGTCCGGAACCCACCAGACTAGATCCGGACACGTGTCGGCACCGGACCCCCGCCTGGGTCCTATTCAAGGCCCGAGTATGTTCTATCCTAGGACCTTGGGACCCCATAGGGGGGTCCAGATCCCATTCCAGGGGTCCGGCTTGCACATGTGGAGGTCCTGGACCAACCTTGGAGGTCCGGACTATATATCCAGGGGTCTGGTACTCTCCCATGGGGGTCCGGACTCACCGTTGATGCCTTGGACTATATCACTTTCTCTGGACACGTGGCGGCTCCGGACCCGCCCATGTGGTGGGGTCAGACGCTGTTGTGGACCCAGAGTAGTCGCTCGAGGCTGGGGCGAGTCATGGCTTGGTCCCACACAGTACCTTTACCACGCGACTAAGAGATAGCCGCGTGGGTATTGTGTCTTTATACAGTAGCAAGGGGTACCCTAGTTTCAGGGTATCGACAGTGGCCCCCGGGCCCACCTCAGGGGAGGATGCGAGCCTGCAGGTGGGGCCAAAACTTGTACTTTGCTTTGACATGGCTTGATTGGTGATTGGCGCGCTGTTTCAGCGCGTCTACTGACGTACCCTCTGTCAATCTGCTTCGGTCACGCCTACTGCCATATCTGTCCCTGCGGCTGACTGACCCATGGCTCCCACGCCTGGTGGTTTCGTCGAGCCACACGTGGGGTGCCTCGTTACCGCTGCAATGGTTTAAAATATTACCTTCTGTCTTCTGCAGCGGCCCCGAGGAGGCGCACTACCGGCGCGTGCGGTGGTTCGCTCTTTCCGCACCCGGGATCCGGCACCCAAGGTGTATGACCCGTGGGCCCAGGCTCCCATGTCATAGACTAGGCTGTTGTCTCTTGCGGCGGCAATGAGGAGGAGCGCTACCGCGTGCGGCGGATCCCGCACCCAAAATCTAGCACCCACGCTGCATGACTCGTGGACCCAGGCCCCCGTGTCATAGACTGGGTTACCTGGATCCTAGGTGCCCGTCACGCGTGATCTCCTGCGGCGATTGAGGGGCGCGTCGGAAGGGTTTCCCTGAACGAGGACTCAGGTTTCCTTGAAAAAGGATTCACCACGCGTGCAGCAGTTACCCTTTCGCATTCTCTTCCAATCGACTGTGCCTCTTTGCCTTCGTGCTCCTCTGCGCCCCTTTGCCTTCGTGTTCCTCTGCTCTGCGCTCGCGCCATCGCACAAGCCATGACTTTGCTTGGCCATCCCGACCGCTTTCAGTCTGAGGAGGCGCTCAATCTGGTGCGTGGCCTGCTTGGGTGGAGCGCGCTAGGGCTCGCCGGAAGAATCCACGCTGGCGCCATCCCCCTCGGCAATCTCGCCGTCGGAGAATTCATTTTGTTCACCTCCTACATCTCCTGCGGGTTGGCGCTGCCGATCTCGCCCTTCTTCTTGCTGCTGCTGGAGGAGTTCAGGCTTCAGCTTCAGCACCTCACGCCCCACTCCGTCCTCTAGGTGGCCATCTTCGTCCACCTCTGCGAGATGTTCGTAGGTGTGGCTCCCTATACTTCTCTCTTCCGCCACTTCTTCGTGTTGGTCAAGTCCACGAAGACTAGGGACCACATTGGTGCCTACTACTTCCAAACGAGGCCGGATCCAGCCGTCGTCTACATCCCCACCCTCGGCGGCGCGAGATGGGAAAACTGGCACAGCGACTGGGTCATTGCCAGCGCCAAGGCCAACGACCGCCTCGTCTTGCCGCGCGATGGGCCGGCGTTCGACCGCAAGCTGTGGAGGACCAAGTCGTCCCTGGCGCTGGAGTTCCTGCCCGTACTAGACATGATCAAGGGCTTGGCTACGGGCGGCCTGACGTCGATGCACGTGGTCGGTGACTTCCTAAAGTGCCGGATTGCGCAGCTGCAGAGGAGGGCGCGCCTGTGTTGCTGGTTCACCGGCGCGAACGACATTGGCAGGATCCAGCGCGGGCCAGGCACCGATCTGTCCTGGGACGAGCTAGCGGTCCTGGTGGGAGGGATTACCGGGGAAACCTTCGTCCCTGAGTCCCTAATTCTCCCCCAGAACATCCCTGCGCTCTGCGACGACCTAGGGCTGTGGACGGCGATCTTGGCCACGCTGCTGACCCTCGACGAGAGCGGCATGGCAGTCCACCAGACTAGAGGCCGGGACCCCCACCGTGGGATCCGGATCTCCGAAGCACCGGCTGGAGGTCCCCAGCCCTCCGGTGCGGCTCCCAGCGCCCCCGCCATGGCCCCCAGCCCTTGGACAAGGGTAAAGGGGCTGCAAGCAGCGCCTCCGCCCCAGGTGGCACCGGGGGGTCGGAAGAAGAGAGGCGATGCCGCCTGCGTCGCGCTGATGGGTCACTCATTTTAGAGCCTCCCAGAAGCGCCAGAGGACCACTGGCAGGGCCGAGGAGGCGAGCTCCCAGGCCCACGGCACGCAGAGGCGTGTCAGTCCTCCGGTCCCGCCACCACCACCACCATCGGGCCTGCCGCCACCATCACCACCACCACCATCGATCCCGCCGCCACCACCACCATCTAGGGGTGATCTCCCCCAGGGGCACCAGCAGCAGCAACAACAACAGCAACAGCAACAACAACAACAACAACAACAACAACCGCAGCAGTAGCAACAACAACAACAACAACTGCAGCAACAGTAACAGCAGCGGTCGCCCCGCTTCCAGGGTCGTTGGAAAGTCTAGGGCCCCAAGTAAGTGTAGCCCCTTTTTCCATGAGTCCATGAGTTTAATTATCATGTCGATAGGTCTTAACCCATCGTTTGATCGCCAGGGCTTCCTCCTCCACCACTCCTAAGGCCACGCCTCCTCCGCCAGGCACCAGGCCCACCGATGGGTCTAGCTCTTAGCAGCAGGAATCTGCTGGGAGTGGTGTCGGCGGTCCGCCTCCAGTCGCTGCCCAGACAATGCCAGCGGCTTCTCATGCCCCAGCCAGGGGTCCGGCGGCAGCGGCGCCAGCATCAGGCGGTGTCACAGCGACAGAGGAGGTCCCAACTGGGGGATCTGCGCCCGCCTCCGACATCGCACCCACTCCCGACGCTGGGGTGACATCGGAGGTGCGTCTAACTCCAACCCCCCGCCTGCACCGGAGGAGATGGAGGTGGTGTTTGGGCGACGGCTCTGGTCAGGTGCCAAGGAAGAAGCTGCGCCAATCCCCCTCCCCTGCATGCTGTCCCGCGCCCACCAGGTCCTTAGTGACATTGGGGCAGCAATTTTGTGGGAGTGGGAGGCGCTTGAGGCTGAGCACCAGCGCCTCAGCGACTGGCGCACCCAACTGCAGGAGCGCACCAGGACGACGTCCCGCTTGTTCATCTCCGAGCAGTCCCAACTCGAGAGGGACCGCAAGGAGTACAAGAAGGACCTCCAGAAGGTGTATGCCAGGGAGCTGGAGGCGCACTGGAGGGAGAAGAAAGTGGCCAAGAGGGAGGAGGCCTTGAGCCAGAGTAGGGATGGCAATCGGGCGGGTAGTACACAGATATATAGTTCGCGAATCCATACCCGCGAGACAAAACTCAACCCATACCCGTACCCATAAATGTTCGTGGGTACAGATCTGTATCCATACCCGAACCCGCTGGGTATCCGCTATCCAGTGGATACCCGTTACCCGCCCGCCCACTACAATTTTAACATTAAACACCAAACAACAATTTTATTAGATTTCAAAATAATTATCATTCCAATAGCATTAAATGATAATTTCAGCACCAAACAACATGTTATGGATAAAAATTGAAAAATAAGAATTTATGATAATATATAAATCCGGATGGCCCACATGTTAGATATCTATTGGGTAACAGGTATGGATACTGGATATCCATACCCGTGAAAAAAAATATCTGCGGATAACATATTATATCCATAACCGTACCCGCGGATATCAAATTCCACCATACCCATATCCAATGGATAATTATCTGCGGTTATTTACCCATACCCGTACCCATTGCCATCCCTAAGCCAGAGGGAGGCCCTCACAACAGAGCTCCGGGCCTAGCTGAATGCCCTGGACCAAACCCTGGAAGCGCAGCGGGTCCAGCAGGTGAAGGCTGTGGAGAGGCTGCAATAGTGGAAGCAGGAGCTCGAGGGCAAGGCCAGCGACGCCGCCCTCGTCGAGCAGAATCTGAAGGCGAAGGAACAGTCCTTGGACAGGCGGGAGACGGACCTCGTCAGGCGAGAGACGGATCTCGCCTTCAGGGAAGAAATACTCACCTGGCGAGGCGAGTTGCTGGCTGGGCACGAGCTCGAGGCGGAGAAGAAGGAAAAGGAGCTGGAGGAGCAGATCCGCCAGTTCAACGCGGCACAGGCGGCGCAGGGTTCCCAGGCGGTGGAGGCCACTAGGAAGGCCCTTGAAGATCTCCAGGCAGAGCACCGCACCAGGTCCAGCGCATTGCCGCGTGGGCCGGCGAGGCAAGCACGGCACTAGTGCCACTAGGGATGAGCCCCATCCCAGTGTCGGAGCTACCGGCGTCGATCTCCGATGCACTCCTGGTGCTGGACTCCGCCGCTGATCGCCTCTGACGCCTGGACCAGATCCTTGGCGCTCGCCTAGAGGAAGAGAGCATCAAGCTCTGCTGAGCGGTGATTGAGTATGTCTTGACATGCTTCCGGAGCCACGACCCCGCCATATCCTTGGCACCGGTGATCGCGGGTCTGGTGGCTGCCACAGAAGACGCCGCCTGGGAGAGCATACAAGACATCGTGGAGCTGGTGGCCGAGCGCTACCAGCGCGATCCTGCTGACGACGAGTAGTCGTACCTATAGAGACAAGGCAAGGGTCCCGCTGGAGTGCGGCTTGTAATAAATTTTGGTTTTGTAAGATACTTTGGAGAACTATTCATCAAGCAACACTTATCTGTATGCTATTTGTCCTCGCTGTGTGTAGCGTTACTGTAAGGGAATTAGGCTTACACCTACTTCCTAATTGATTTTGGTGGTTGAATTGCCCAACACAAATAATTGGACTAACTAGTTTGCTCTAGATTATATGTTCTACAGGTGTCAAAGGTTCATTTACAACTATACTAAATCGACTGTCCGAAATACCGTAGATTATTCCGGACAGGAGAAGCTTTTTGGAAAAACAGGCCAAGCGCGGACCGTCCGGGCCCTTGCAGCGGACCGTCCGCGACACAAGGATGACCCTCGGACAGAACCAATGCAAAAATCCGAGTCTGCACTATGGACCATCCGGAGGATAAGCGCGGACCGTCTGAGACCTCGCTCGGACCATCCGGCCTCAGGCGCGGACCGTCCGGTAGGCAAGGTTCCAAAAAACCCGAAGGTGACGGGTTCGGAAGAATGAATTATAGCGGGCTCGCGGACCGTCCGGGGTGCACGACCGGACCGTCCGCGACTGGGTCTGTCTGACATCTGACGACGCATTAAATGCAATATAGCCGTTGATATAGCCGTTACTGCTGACCGTTGCATTTTCAGTCGTTGATCTACAAGGGCGGACCGTCCGGACCTGGCGGGCGGACCGTCCGCGCTCAGCAGAATGGAGTAACGGCTAGGAAGTGGTTGGTGGCTATAAATACAACCCCAACCACCTCCATTCACTTCACCCAAGCATTCCAACCTTCAACATTCAATACAAGAGCTAGCAATCCATTCCAAGACACATTCAAAGCCTCCATCTCTCCAAGTTTCACAATTGAGAAAAGAGATCATTAGTGATTAGTGACTTGAGAGAGAAAGTGATCCGTGTGTTATTTGTCGCTCTTGTCGCTTGGTTTTTGCAATCGTGCTTTCTTTCAATCTTCATTGCGATCAAACTCACTTGTAATTGAGGCAAGAGACACCAATCTTGTGGTGGTCCTTGTGGGAACTTTGTGTTCCAAGCATTTGAGAAGAGAAAGCTCATTCGGTCCGAGGGACCGTTTGAAAGAGGGAAAGGGTTGAAAGAGACCCGGCCTTTGTGGCCTCCTCAACGGGGAGTAGGTTTAAAAGAACCGAACCTCGGTAAAACAAATCCGCGTGTCTCACTTCATTATTCGCTTGCGATTTGTTTTGCACCCTCTCTCACGGACTCTATTATATTTCTAACGCTAACCCGGCTTGTAGTTGTGATTATTTTTGAGAATTTCAGTTTCGCCCTATTCACCCCCCCCTCTAGGCGACTTTCAATTGGTATCAGAGCCGGTGCTTCATTAGAGCCTAACCGCTCGAAGTGATGTCGGGAGATCACACCAAGAGGGAGATGGATACCGGCGACAAGCCCACTACGAGCCAAGGGAGCACTTCATCGAAAGAGTCCCGCACCAAGAGGAAGGAGAAGAAGAAGGACTCCTCCAAATGGAAGGAGAAAAGATCTTCTTCTTCACACCACAAGGAGAAGAAGGAGAAATCTTCTTCCCACAAGTCGCATCGGAAAGGCGACAAGCACAAGAGGATGAGGAAGGTGGTCTACTACGAGACCAACACTTCATCAACATCGACCTCCGACTCCGATGCGCCGTCCGTAACTTCTAAGCGCCAAGAGCGCAAGAAGTTTAGTAAGATCCCCTTACACTATCCCCGTACATCTAGACCTACTCCATTACTTTCCGTTCCATTAGGCAAACCGCCAACCTTTGATGGCGAAGATTATGCTAGGTGGAGTGATTTAATGAAATTTCATCTAACCTCACTCCACAAAAGTATATGGAATGTTGTTGAGTTTGGAGCACAGGTACCATCCGTAGGGGATGAAGACTATGATACGGACGAAGTGGCCCAAATCGAGCACTTCAACTCTCAAGCTACAACCATACTCCTCGCCTCTCTAAGCAAGGAGGAATACAACAAGGTGCAAGGGTTGAAGAATGCAAAGGAGATTTGGGACCTACTCAAGACCGCGCACGAGGGTGATGAACTCACCAAGATCACCAAGCGGGAAACGGTCGAGGGGGAGCTCGGTCGCTTCCGTCTTCGCCAAGGGGAGGAGCCACAAGATATGTACAACCGGCTCAAAACCTAGGTGAACCAAGTGCGCAACCTCGGGAGCAAGAAATGGGATGACCACGAGGTGGTTAAGGTTATTTTGCGATCACTTATTTTCCTTAACCCTACTCAAGTGCAATTAATTCGTGGTGATCCAAGATATAAACTAATGACTCCCGAGGAAGTAATCGGGAATTTTGTGAGCTTTGAATGTATGATTAAGGGCTCAAAGAAGATCAACGAGCTTGATGAACCCTCCACGTCCGAAGCACAACCGGTGGCATTTAAGGCGACGGAGGAGAAGAAGGAGGAGTCTACACCGAGTAGACAACCAATTGACGCCTCCAAGCTCGACAATGAAGAGATGGCTTTAATCATCAAAAGCTTTCGCCAAATCCTCAAGCAACGGAAGGGGAAGGATTACAAATCCCGTTCCAAGAAGGTTTGCTACAAGTGTGGTAAGCTCGGTCATTTCATTGCAAAATGTCCTATATCTAGTGACAGTGACAGGGGCGACGACAAGAAGGGAAAGAGGAGAGAAAAGAAGAGGTACTACAAGAAGAAGGGCGGTGATGCCCATGTTTGCCGGGAGTGGGACTCGGACGAAAGCTCCACCGACTCCTCCTCCGATGAGGACGCCGCCAACATCGCCGTCACCAAGGGCCTCCTCTTCCCCAACGTCGGCCACAAATGCCTCATGGCAAAGGACGGCAAAAAGAAGAAGGTTAAATCAAAATCCTCCACTAAATATGAGTCTTCTAGTGATGATAATGTTAGTGATGAGGAGGATAACTTTCGTACCCTTTTTGCCAACCTTAACATGGAACAAAAGGAAAAGTTAAATGAATTGATTAGTGCTATTCATGAAAAAGATGACCTTTTGGATTCCCAAGAGGATTTTCTAATTAAAGAAAACAAGAAACATGTTAAGGTTAAGAATGCTTATGCTCTAGAGGTAGAAAAATGTGAGAAATTATCTAGTGAGCTAAGCACATGCCATGACACTATTGCCAACCTTAGAAATGAAAATGCTAAATTAATCGCTAAGGTTGATTCTCATGTATGTGATGTCTCAATTCCCAATCTTAGAAATGATAATGATGATTTGCTTGCTAAGATTAAGGAATTGAATGATTCTCTTGCCAGCCTTAGAGTAGAAAATGAAAATTTCATTGCTAAGGCTAAAGATTTTGATGTTTGCAATACTACTATTTCCGACCTTAGAACTAAGAATGATATGTTGCATGTTAAGGTTGTAGAACTAAAATCTTGCAAACCCTCTACATCTACCGTTGAGCACACTTCTATTTGTACTAGATGTAGAGATGTTGATATCAATGCTATTCATGATCACATGGCTTTAATTAAACAACAAAATGATCATATAGCATTATTAGATGCTAAAATTGCCGAGCATAACTTAGAAAATGAAAAGTTTAAATTTGCTAGAAGTATGCTCTATAATGGGAGACGCCCTGGCATCAAGGATGGCATTGGCTTCCAAAGGGGAGACAATATCAAACTTAATGCCCCTCCTAAGAACTTGTCTAACTTTGTTAAGGGCAAGGCTCCCATGCCTCAGGATAACGAAGGTTACATTTTGTACCCTGCCGGCTATCCCGAGAGCAAAATTAGGAGAACTCATTCTAGGAAGTCTCACTCTGGCCCTAACCATGCTTTCATGTATAAGGGTGAGACATCTAGCTGTAGACAACCAACCCGTGCCAAGTTGCCTAGAAAGAAAACTCCTAATGCATCAAATGATCATGATATTTCATTTAAAACTCTTGATGCATCTTATGTTTTGACTAACAAATCCGGCAAGGTAGTTGCCAAGTTTGTTGGGGGCAAACACAAGGGCTCCAAGACTTGTGTTTGGGTACCCAAAGTTCTTGTTTCTAATGCCAAAGGACCCAAAACCGTTTGGGTACCTAAAATCAAGAACTAAAATTGTTTTATAGGTTTATGCATCCGGGGGCTCAAGTTGGATACTCGACAGCGGGTGCACAAACCACATGACAGGGGAGAAGAAGATGTTCTCCTCATATGAGAAAAACCAAGATCCCCAACGAGCTATCACATTCGGGGATGGAAATCAAGGTTTGGTCAAAGGATTGGGTAAAATTGCTATATCACCTGACCATACTATTTCCAATGTTTTTCTTGTAGATTCTTTAGATTACAATTTGCTTTCTGTATCTCAATTATGTCAAATGGGCTACAACTGTCTCTTTACTGATGTAGGTGTCACTGTCTTTAGAAGAAGTGATGATTCAATAGCATTTAAGGGTGTGTTAGAGGGTCAGCTATACTTGGTAGATTTTGATTGAGCTGAACTCGACACATGCTTAATTGCTAAGACTAACATAGGTTGGCTCTGGCATCGCCGACTAGCCCACGTTGGGATGAAGAATCTTCATAAGCTTCTAAAGGGAGAGCACATTTTAGGACTAACCAATGTCCATTTTGAGAAAGACAGGATTTGTAGCGCATGTCAAGCCGGGAAGCAAGTTGGCACTCATCATCCACACAAGAACATCATGACTAGTGACAGGCCACTGGAGCTCCTACACATGGACCTATTCGGCCCGATCGCTTACATAAGCATCGACGGGAGTAAGTACTGTCTAGTTATTGTGGATGATTATTCTCGCTTCACTTGGGTGTTCTTTTTGCAGGAAAAATCTCATACCCAAGAGACCTTAAAGGGATTCTTGAGACGGTCTCAAAATGAGTTCGGCTTAAGGATCAAGAAAATTAGAAGAGACAATGGGACGGAGTTCAAGAACTCTCAAATTGAAGGCTTCCTTGAGGAGGAGGGCATCAAGCATGAGTTCTCTTCTCCCTACACTCCACAACAAAATGGTGTAGTGGAGAGGAAGGATCGAACTCTATTGGACATGGCAAGAACCATGCTTGATGAGTACAAGACACCGGATCGGTTTTGGGCCGAGGCGGTCAACACCGCTTGCTACGCCATCAACCGTTTATATCTACACCGAATCCTCAAGAAGACATCCTATGAACTCCTAACCGGTAAAAAGCAAAATATTTCATATTTTAGAGTTTTTGGTAGCAAATGCTTCATTCTTGTTAATAGAGGTAGAAAATCTAAATTTGCTCCTAAAACTGTAGAATGCTTTTTACTAGGATATGACTCAAACACAAGGGCATATAGAGTCTTTAACAAGTCCTCAGGACTAGTTGAAGTTTCTTGTGACGTTGTGTTTGATGAGACTAACGGCTCTCAAGTAGAGCAAGTTGATCTTGATGAGATAGGTGAAGAACAGGCTCCATGCATCGTGCTAAGGAACATGTCCATTGGGGATGTGTGTCCTAGGGAATCCGAAGAGCCTCCACATGCACAAGATCAACCATCCTCCTCAACGCAAGCGTCTCCACCAACCCAAAATGAGGACGAGGCTCAAGTTGATGAAGGTAAAGATCAAAGAGATGAGCCACCTCAAGATGACGGCAATGATCAAGGGGGAGATGCAAATGATGAAGACAAGGAGGATGAACAACCAAAGCCGCCACACCCAAGAGTCCATCAAGCAATACAACGAGATCACCCCGTCGACACCATCCTCGGCGACATTCATAAGGGGGTAACCACTCGATCTCGTGTTGCACATTTTTGTGAACATTACTCTTTTGTTTCCTCTATTGAGCCACACAGGGTAGAGGAAGCACTTCAAGATTCAGATTGAGTGATGGCGATGCAAGAGGAGCTCAACAATTTCACGAGGAACGAGGTATGGCATTTAGTTCCACGTCCTAACCAAAATGTTGTAGGAACCAAGTGGGTCTTCCGCAACAAGCAAGACGAGCATGGTGTGGTGACAAGGAACAAAGCTCGACTCGTGGCCAAGGGGTATTCACAAGTTGAAGGTTTGGATTTCGGTGAAACCTATGCACCCGTAGCTAGGTTTGAGTCAATTCGCATATTATTAGCCTATGCTACTTACCATGGCTTCAAGCTTTATCAAATGGACGTGAAGAGTGCCTTCCTCAATGGACCAATCAAGGAGGAGGTCTACGTTGAGCAACCTCCCGGCTTTGAAGATAGTGAGTACCCTAACCATGTCTATAGGCTCTCTAAGGCGCTTTATGGGCTCAAGCAAGCCCCAAGAGCATGGTATGAATGCCTTAGAGATTTCCTTATTGCAAATGGCTTCAAAGTCGGCAAGGCCGATTCTACTTTATTCACTAAAACTCTTGGCAATGATTTGTTTATATGCCAAATTTATGTTGATGATATTATATTTGGGTCTACTAACGAATCTACATGTGAAGAATTTAGTAGGATCATGACACAGAAATTCGAGATGTCTATGATGGGGGAGTTGAAGTATTTTCTAGGATTCCAAGTCAAGCAACTCCAAGAGAGCACCTTCATTAGCCAAACGAAGTACACTCAAGACATTCTAACCAAGTTTGGATTGAAGGATGCCAAGCCCATCAAGACACCCATGGGAACCAATGGGCATCTCGACCTCGACACGGGAGGTAAGTCCGTGGATCAAAAGGTATACCGGTCGATGATTGGTTCATTGCTTTATTTATGTGCATCTCGACTGAACATCATGCTTTCCGTTTGCATGTGTGCAAGATTCCAAGCCGACCCTAAGGAATCACACCTTACGGCCGTAAAACGAATCTTGAGATATTTGGCTTATACTCCTAAGTTTGGGCTTTGGTACCCTCGGGGATCCACATTTAATTTGATTGGTTATTCGGATGCCGATTGGGCGGGATGTAAGATTAATAGAAAGAGCACATCGGGGACTTGCCAGTTCTTGGGAAGATCCTTAGTGTCTTGGGCTTCAAAGAAGCAAAATTCGGTCGCTCTTTCTACCGCCGAAGCCAAGTATATTGCCGCAGGCCACTGTTGCGCGCAATTGCTTTGGATGAGGCAAACCCTGCGGGACTACGGTTACAAACTAACCAAAGTTCCCCTTCTATGTGATAATGAGAGTGCAATCCGCATGGCGGATAATCCCGTTGAGCATAGCCGCACTAAACACATAGCCATTCGGTATCATTTTCTTAGGGATCACCAACAAAAGGGGGATATCGAGATTTCATACATTAACACTAAAGATCAATTAGCCGATATCTTTACAAAGCCACTTGATGAACAAACTTTTACCAAACTTAGGCATGAGCTCAATATTCTTGATTCTAGGAATTTCTTTTGCTAATTTGCACACATAGCTTATAAATATACCTTTGATCATGTCTCTTTTATATGCTATGACTAATGTGTTTTCAAGTATATTTCAAATCAAGTCATAGGTATATTGAAAGGGAATTGGAGTCTTCGGCGAAGACAAAGGCTTCCACTCCACTCTACTACTCATCCTTCGCCGTCGCTCCGCATCACTCTCCATCTTTGGTATAATCTTCTCTTATATGTTTTCCTTGCCAAAGGGAGAGAAAGTACCTAGAAAGGGCCTATATTTCATTCCAAGTATCCGTTTTTGGCGATTCATGCCAAAGGGGGAGAGAATATTAGCCCAAAGCAAAAGGACCGCACCACCACCTAAATTTAAAATGATTTTCAATTGGAAATTTCAAATTGGTATCTTATTATGATCAAAAGGGGGAGAAAGTAGTATTTCAAAATTGATATATCAAAACCCTCTTGAACACTAAGAGGAGAATTTCATTTAGGGGGAGTTTTGTTTTAGCCAAAGGAAAAGCATTTGGAAAAGGGGGAGAAAATTTCAAATCTTGAAAGATGCTTCGCAAAATCTTATTCATTTACCTTTGACTATTTTGCAAAAGACCTTTGAAAAGGATTTACAAAAGAATTTACAAAAACAAAACAAGTGGTGCAAGCGTGGTCCAAAATGTTAAAAATAAAGAAACAATCCATGCAAGAATTTATATTGGCGCAATTCTAAGTAACCTTTACACTGACATTATGCAAACTAGTTCAATTTTGCACTTCTCTACTTGCTTTGGTTTGTG
Source organism: Zea luxurians (assembly GCA_029449295.1). Lineage (NCBI taxonomy): Eukaryota > Viridiplantae > Streptophyta > Magnoliopsida > Poales > Poaceae > Zea > Zea luxurians. The sequence goes on from JAOPSE010000168.1 coordinate 1,703,668, forward strand.
TTGGCATCAATCACCAAAAAGGGGGTGATTGTAAGGGAATTAGGCTTACACCTACTTCCTAATTGATTTTGGTGGTTGAATTGCCCAACACAAATAATTGGACTAACTAGTTTGCTCTAGATTATATGTTCTACAGGTGTCAAAGGTTCATCTACAACTATACTAAATCGACTGTCCGGAATACCGTAGATTATTCCGGACAGGAGAAGCTTTTTGGAAAAACAGGCCAAGCGCGGACCGTCCGGGCCCTTGCAGCGGACCGTCCGCGACACAAGGATGACCCTCGGACAGAACCAATGCAAAAATCCGAGTCTGCACTATGGACCATCTGGAGGATAAGCGCGGACCATCTGAGACCTCGCTCGGACCGTCCGGCCTCAAGCGCGGACCGTCCGGTAGGCAAGGTTCCGAAAAACCCGAAGGTGACGGGTTCGGAAGAATGAATTATAGCGGGCTCGCGGACCGTCCGGGGTGCACGACCGAACCGTCCGCGACTGGGTCTGTCTGACATCTGACGACGCATTAAATGCAATATAGCCGTTGATATAGCCGTTACTGCTGACCGTTGCATTTTCAGCCGTTGATCTACAAGGGCGGACCGTCCGGACCTGGCGGGTGGACCGTCCGCGCTCAGCAGAATGGAGTAACGGCTAGGAAGTGGTTGGTGGCTATAAATACAACCCCAACCACCTCCATTCACTTCACCCAAGCATTCCAACCTTCAAAATTCAATACAAGAGCTAGCAATCCATTCCAAGACACATTCAAAGCCTCCATCTCTCCAAGTTTCACAATTGAGAAAAGAGATCATTAGTGATTAGTGACTTGAGAGAGAAAGTGATTCGTGTGTTATTTGTCGCTCTTGTCGCTTGGTTTTTGCAATCGTGCTTTCTTTCAATCTTCATTGCGATCAAACTCACTTGTAATTGAGGCAAGAGACACCAACCTTGTGGTGGTCCTTGTGGGAACTTTGTGTTCCAAGCATTTGAGAAGAGAAAGCTCATTCGGTCCGAGGGACCGTTTGAAAGAGGGAAAGGGTTGAAAGAGACCCGGCCTTTGTGGCCTCCTCAACGGGGAGTAGGTTTAAAAGAACCGAACCTCGGTAAAACAAATCCGCGTGTCTCACTTCATTATTCGCTTGCGATTTGTTTTGCACCCTCTCTCACGGACTCTATTATATTTCTAACGCTAACCCGGCTTGTAGTTGTGATTATTTTTGAGAATTTCAGTTTCGCCCTATTCACCCCCCCCCCTCTAGGCGACTTTCAGTTACCAACTTCTCCCTGGTACTTGGCTCCCCTGGGATGTAGGCTCGACGTGTTGAGGCTGGATACCAGTATACCTAAGAAAAAGTTGGTGGTCCGGCCCCTAGGAGGTAGTCTCTACAGTTTGAGACTACCTACCTCTGGGCGGGACCTTGATCTGCACACAACTTTGGCTTTGAAGAGTTAGTAGTACACCCATAGGACCCATCGTCTGGTATCTGCCATCCTTTGATTCATGCAACAGGACCTGCAGGATTTAGCTTGGGAAGCCAAGCCGTATGTCCGGACCCACAGGATCGCAGCTCCAAATACTAGGGTACCCGTTGCAGAGTGGTGGAGGTGCAGGCTTAGTGTACGGAACTAGGCTAAGCGGCTACACAGCTCCAAACCACTCCAGGGAACGAGCGCCCATTCTCTAGAACCAGACCCGCAGGTTGCCGGACCCCCTGTAGCAGCAGAGGGGTCCTAAACTGCAAGCGTTGCTTACTCAATTCGGATGTCATCATACCAGCAAGGGTGGGAACTATATGGGTGGGTTAGATAAAAAATAATGCTCGTAAACTGAAGTAGAATGAACCATCACAAAAGCTCCTCTGGGGGGTAAATTATTTCCTTATAACTTGATATACATGGGTGCAGACCAATAGGCCGGGCTTACGAGGGCGGACCTCACCGGATTGACGTACACATATGCACAACCCAGTTACAAAGGAAGAAAACTCAACTCCCTAGTTTCGCTTCTATGGGTATAACTTACGGAGATGCTCTATGTTCCAGGGATTGGGAAGAGGCACTCCTTCAGTTGTGGCAAGGCGGACACACCCGGGTCGGCATATTTCTGTCACCTTGAAGGGTCCTTCCCAACTGGGGGAGAGTTTGTGGAGCCCTTCTTGGTTCAGTACTCGCCTTAGGACTAGGTCCCCAACCCTGAGCTCCCTACTATGCACGAACCATTGGTGGTAGCGCCTGAGCGCTTGGTTGTACCGTGCATTTCGGATCGCCGCTCGCCATCTGCGCTCGTCGATGAAGTCCACGTCCTCACGCCGTAGCTATTCCTGCATAGACTCATCAAAAGATTGGACCCGTGGGGAGCCCATAATAATTTCCGAGGGAAGACAGGCTTCGGCCCCGTAGACTAGGAAGAACGGGGTCTCCCCGGTAGCTCGGCTGGGTGTGGTTTGGTTCCCCCATAGTACGAACAGAAGTTCGTTGACCCAATTTACACCATGCTTTTTCAAGCAGTCATAGGTGCGTGTCTTGAGCCCCCTAAGGATTTCTGTGTTTGCCCTCTCAGCTTGGCCGTTGCTCCTGGGATGAGCCACAGACGCAAAGCAGAGCTGGGTGCTGATGCCCTCGCAATACTCTTGGAAGAGCCAACTTGTAAACTGGGTCCTGTTGTCCGTAATGATTTGTCTTGGGACCCCAAATCTATAGACGATCAACCTGAGGAAAGCAACAGCAGCACCCTAGGTGATATTGACCACAGGGGTGGCCTCTGGCCACTTTGTGAACTTGTCGATGGCGACGAAGAGGAAATGGTACCCACCGACGAACCTGGGGAATGGTCCCAGGATATCCACCCCCCATACGGTGAATGGCCAGGAGGGTGGAATCATCTGCAGAGCCTGAGCTGGTGTGTGTATCTGCTTTGCATGGAACTGACACGCCTTGTAGGACTTTACCATCTCAGCTGCATCCTGGAGAGCGGTTGGCCAGTAGAAGCCGTGCCGGAAGGCCTTATCGACCAGTGTGCGGGATGATGAATGACTTCCGCACTCACCTCCATGGATCTCCATGAGCAACTCACGACCCTCCTCCTGGGTGATGCACCGCATGAGAATGCCGTTGGCACCACGGCGGTAGAGATCCCCTTCTACCATCGCGTATCGTGTAGCCAACCGCACTATGCGCTCTGCGGACACATGATCCTCAGGAAGGATATTTGCCTTCAGGTAGTCCCGGATCTCGGAGATCCATGCATCGGGACCACTCTGAGATACTAGTTGTGGCGCTAAGAGGTTGGCCGGACCCTGTGTAGCGCACACAATTTTTGGTGGGTTCTTTAGATGGTACACCACCGGGACCGCTAGCTTCGAGGTGCTAGTCTCGTCCCCTTTGCCCAGTTCGGCAGGCTGGGCGGTAGGTCTCAGCAGCCGTCTTTTGAAGACACCCTCGGGCACGGGTGCCCAAGTTGATGCCCTTGTGGAGAGTTCATATGTCGTTGAGTTGTTAGCCCGAGGAACATGTTGCAGTTCCAGGGCCGTGAAAGTCCTTTTCTAGCTTCCTTACGTGGAGGAGGTAAGCTGCGAGCCTGGGCTCGTTGCAGCTACATTCCCCGTGGACCTGTTTGATAATCAGCTAGGAGTACCCCTTCACGAGGAGCTAGCGGATCCCTAGGGATAGGGCTGCAGACAAGCCGAAGATCAGCGCCTCGTACTCTGCCATGTTGATGGTGGCCTTGAACTCAAGGTGCACCATGTACTTCACTTGATCTCCGCTTGGGTCGACGAGGACCACTCCAGCACCGCCACCCGCTGGCGGGTGGATCCGTCGAAGAAGAGCGTCCAGTGTGGCTCGGTGAAGACCGGGACCCTGGGCTCCACAGGTGTGGGGTCCAAATCGGGATCCGGACCCCCAGGAGTACTTGGGGGAGGGGTCCACTCCACGATGAAGTCAGCTAGGACTTGGCTCTTGACAGCGTGGCGAAGCTGGAAGTCCAGCTGGAACTCAGCAAGTTCCGCTGCCCACTTGGCGATGTTGCCTGTGGCGTTACAGTTGTGGAGGATGGCCCTTAACGGGAAGGAGGTCACCACCACGACCCTATGTGCCTGAAAATAGTGGCACAGCTTCCTGGACGCAACAAGCACAACATAGATAAGCTTGTGCGTCTCAAGGTACCTGGCCTTCGCCTCATGGAGGACCTCGCTGACGTAGTAGACCGGCTTCTATATGGTCCGGACCCCTACGGTTGGCCCCGGGCCCTCAAGGTCCGTGGTGGTCGGACCACCACCTTCTCCTAGGGGAACCTCGTGACCACCTTCTCCTACGGAAAGAGTACATTTTAATTTTTTCGTTGGCCCTTATGATCAACGAAATTCCTAATTTTTATCGGCTCATCGATTTCGGTGGACGGAGATTATCAAATTTTCGTCAGTTGTGCCGTGGTCAATATAAATTAAAGTTACATGGGCTACCATAAAAATCCATATTTTTTATTTTTCTGTTGCGTGTAGTGCAGTCCTGTTTCAGGCGTCCTTGTTCTCGCGCTGGAAGACGGTCTATCAAAAAAAAAATTTACCTGATCGACCACAATCAATTTCGCCGCATAATCTATCTTATTTACTATTTCAAACTACACTTTATAACAGTAACCGCTGGAGACGGTCTTAGAACGTTCAGCACCTAGGATCGCTGGAGAGCGCTTCCTTGGCCGCCAAGTCGTCGTCCTACTCGCTCCTCCCGTACAGTAGAGCAGCTGCAGCTGCAGCTCTCGCTGTCGTCTGCTGTCTATGCTGACTGTTAAAATGTGCCGGTAGTGAGCTGGGCCTCGAGTCTAAAGTCTAAACACGGTGTCCCTTTGTCTTTCGTGTTAGGAGCAGGCCTGCCCTGAGGGTAGGCAGGGTATGCCGTCGCTCAGGGCCCCCAAAGTCAATAGGGTCTCCAGTCTGACCCAAATAAATATATACTCTTATATATATGGTATACATTTATTCTATTTCCAAAATCCATAGCCGTTGCTCGCTGGTAACCATTGATAAAGATATTGTAAATGCATCATTTCCAGTAAAGTATAAAGCGGTGAGAAAGAAACAATTTGATGAAAGTAGTTGCCATGAAAAAAATCTAGAAAATGAGAGAGCTTTTGAAGTCATCTATTTTTTGGTATTAGTTGACACGGCGAGCACTTCTTTGAGGACCAGATTTGAAGAACTCTCCATGTTTAAAGGTATATTCGGGTTTTTTTATTGAGCTCAAGCAAACTAAGGTCACTAAATGATAGAGAACTTAAAGAGTGTTGCACTAAATTTGCAAACACTTTCTCTCATGATGGTTCATGTGATGTTGAGTTAAATGATTTGATTTCTGAATTGAATATTCTAAAATTTACTTTGTCTAACGGCACATTATGTGCTATGGAAATTTTTTAGCATATCAGAGATGATGTGGATTGTGATCCTAATGCCTCTATTGCTTAGAATATTATTCATTGTGTTTGTTACTGTTGCATCTGCTGAAAGAAGCTTCTCAAAATTAAAGTTACTGAAGAATTATTTAAGATCAGCAATAAGTCAAGAAAAGTTGAATGGTTTGGCGACTTTATGCATCGAGAAGAAGCTATTGGATGATATCGATATCAATAGTATAATCAATGATTTTGTATCAAAAAATGTTAGAAGAAATTTTATAAGATGAGAAGTAACAAGTAATTTTTTTATTATTTCAGCTAATATTATTTTATAAACAATAATGTGTAATATTCTATATTACAGTAAGTTATATACAATTTCTTTACTGATATATGTTTAGTAGATATGTAGATGATATATATATATAGTTATACGGGGACTCTATATAAATTTTTGCTTAGGGCCTCCGAAATATCAGGACCGGCCCTGATTAGGAGAGACCATTCTATTAGGAGAGTAGTCGACGTCGAGGCGACCTTCACCTGCACATGGTCTCCGAGTCCAAGTCTTCGCCGGTCTCCGAGTCAAGTCTTCGCCTCTCACTCTCATTCTCATTCTCGGTGATCAGGGAGGACGGACGCCGTCATAAACAATAGCTCATCTCCCGCGGGGAAGCTCATCTAACCGCGTCGTCCTACCCTACCGCCGGCTGGTCGGCAATATATAAACAGTTGGGGACGCTGCTCAGCTCCCAAGTCCCACCACAGCAAAGCAACTGCTTGGAGCCTCCGCACAACAAAAAAACCCCACGGGTAGTCTCGGATCTCCACGCCACCAAAACATTCGAAGCTTCTTCGATCTCTTGCGCGGCGTTCTGGAATCTGAATCTTCAATCTTGGAGAGCGGCGCGTCCCCGAAGAATTAGATCAGCCATGGCCAAGGTACCTGCGCCAGCTTCATCTTTCCTTCGCGCTGTGTGTCCGGCGGCACGGCTCCTAATTTGCGCTCAACTCAATATAACACTGCTGCTTGTGTGTCCGACTCCTCCGCCGTCCGCAGCAAAAGATCGTGATCAAGGTGCCGATGGCGAGCGACAAGTCCCGGTCCAAGGCAATGGCGCTGGTGGCGGCCGCGGGCGGGGTCAACTCCGTGGCCATCGCCGGCGACGGCAAGGACCAGGTGGTCGTCGTTGGCGAGGGCGTCGACTCCATCAAGCTCACCACCATCCTGCGCAAGAAGATGGGCGACGCGCAGCTCGTCGAGGTCGCCGAGGACAAGAAGAAGGAGGAGAAGAAACCCGACCCCGTCGCCGAAGCTGCGGCGGCGTACTACAACCAGTACTACTACCACTACCCACCGCCGGCCGCCGTCGTTTACGACCCCTACCCACGGCCGGGCAACACCTGCTCCATAATGTAGACTCAGCCTGTGGACATATGCAAGTAAAGTTTTGTGTGTAGCGGTGCGTGTGTGGGGGAGGCGCGCAAGTGTAGTTTCTATACGGAATTCTTCTCTTATCTCCCTTTTGAGGTTAAGGGCATGTGCAGTCCCAGTTAATATATTAGTTAATATATGGTCATTTGAAAAGTCTCTATGGGTTAATTTAAAAATTACAAGAGACAGATTCTTCGTAAAGAGTTTATCTCTACACGACTCTATATACTATGATCCGATGACTTAGGGTTGTATCATGTTGTCTCTTGTACTTGGAAAATCGATCCAGTGACTCAACGTTGTATATGCCCTAACGTGTATATGACTTTTAGTTGGTGGGGACTGCTCAGTACCGAGACAAGACTTACTTCTTATACAATGCCGATTGATACAGACATCAACGGTGACAGCCTTAGACGGTACCATCACACGGTCGATAACGCTATCATTCGATCGGCACCGAACGATATCTGTCATAGTGTTGGCTACTGTCTACCTGCTGCTACGTGTCATGTTTTTATTGGTCCACGTCATTTTGATGTCTAAAGTTTTAAAAATTAAAAAAACTAGAAATTCTAAAAAACATTTATGAATTATGTAACTTTTATTTCTAGATATTACATATTTTTTATGTTTTATGAATTATGTCTCGTAGAACCTTACAAGTTACCGGGCCCGCATGTACATGTCTTTGTCCCAAGGACCTCAGACGGCTATGCATGTGTACCAAACAATTTAACAGGATTTGTCCGAGTGTCCCAAGGACCTCGGATAAACCACTTATCGTCAAGATCGCAGGATTAAGTAAACACAAATCATACACCAACATTTGCAGCGGAAATAAGTTCTTTATTGCAAAATGATTACATGTTACAAAAAGTTTACATTATACAAATATCGAAGTGATTACAAAAGAAAGTGGTTCAAAATAATTACACTTTGAAATGTATAAAACATTTATAAGTTTTAAAATACATGCTAGTTTAAGTGACAATCCTCAATAAAGAAGCTATAGATGGGATGTACTTATATAAGAAGGATGAGCCCACCGCCACTGTCGGTGTTTGGAGCCTGACCGCACACCCGGGTTACCCCTCGCGGTGCTTTTGGGTAGGACGGTGCTGTTGACTGTAACTCAATGGTTCCTGCGAGATGCACGAGAGACGACAGGTGATTTTCTACAGGTTCAGGCCGCTTTGAGATGCGTAACACCCTACTTCCTGGTGTGGGATCTTTATGTGGTAGGTTACAAGAGAAGTCTCCAGTATGGAGAAAGGCTAATGAGTTGAGTAGATGGTCGATGGAAATGATGGGGTACCCCCTAGGCCTTATATACTCGACCGTGGGGCACTACATGCGTATGTGATGATGATATGTCCCTAAACAATAGTAAATCGGCTGAACTGATCTTTCTATAATCTTGTCGACTTATCTCTAATCCATTCCGAGGTTCCAGGGCGCTGTGCGTGGGAAAGTCGGGCGGACGCTACGGATAGCGTTCGAGTTTGACGAGTTGCTTGGGATTGAGCCCGCTTCCTTCCCACGTCGGCCCATTCCGTCAGTAGTCCTCCCCTGGCCCACAAAGAGATGGCCTAGCGGGATAACAGACCTAAGGCCTCTCGCGAGGCCTTCTTACCTTCTAGTGGTCCCGGGGGATATCTATCCCCCACAAGCCTCCAATCTTTGAGTTGATTTTGAAATAACCAGCCCAAAGATTTTAGGTCCAGCTTGCGAATTTCTGGCTTGATTTCCACTTTGGTAATGGGCGCGCCAAAGGTGCATCTATTGAGCGTTGCTTCTAAGCTTTGAGTGACTCAGTAAAAACATTCTTCTCAAAGGTCTTCATTTGATGCTTTAGAGATCAGCATTGTGTCATCATATCATGCTTTGGAAGTCAGCATTTCGTCTTCTGGGATTAAAAATCTATGGGGTGCATCGAAAGTGCACCTAATGGGTGTAGCCCTTGAACTTTGAGTGGGTTTTTGAAAATAATCTTCTCAAAGGTCTTCATCTCATGCCTTAGAAATCAGCAATCTGTCATCGTCTTATGCTTTAGAAATTAACATTCTGTCTTCTGGGACTAAAAATCTATTGGGTGCACCAAAGGTGCACCCAATGGGTGTAGCCCCCGAGCTTTGAGTGGATAATTGAAAATAATCCACTCAAAGGTCTTCATCTCATGCCTTAGAAAACAACATTTTGTCATCATCTTATGCTTTAGAAATCAGCATTTTGTCTTCATCTCATGCGCTTGCGAATTCAAACAAATATCATATGCCCACACCTTTTTAGGTCTGAAATTTATTTGATCGGTGACAGATATGACGTTTGGTAGATGGCTCTTGGCTGGTCATCACTGAAAGGGAAATGTGCCCTTGGGCCATTTCTATAAGATTTTGGTGATTAAGTGCTCCACACAAATGCTTTGAGTAATATTTGTGCCAAAGACTGAAGAAGTGCAAATCAAGATTAAAGGTATGTTTCTAGACTTAGTACATTGTTTTGAAGACTAATGTATTGTGTCTAAGTGCTAGAAACAGGAGAAATCGCTTTGGAGATAAGTTGGCTGTGTTCAGCCAAAAGGCTGCTCGGTCTGGGTGCACCGGACTATCCGGTGGTGCACCGGACAGTGTCCGGTGTGCCAGGACAAGTTCCAATGAACAACCTGCTCTCGGGTCTCGACGGCGGCGTATGGCTATAAATCATCGGACTGTCCGGTGGTGCACCGGACTGTCCGGTGAGTCGTCTGCGGCGAAGTCGCCGCTCTCGGGAACCAAGTCAACAGCGTACGGCTAAAAATCACCGGACTGTCCGGTGAGCCAACGGTCGGCTGGGCCAACGGTCGGCCGCGCAATCCGCGCGTGACGCGTGGCCGAGCCAACGGTCGGATGGGGGCACCGGACTGTCCGGTGTGCACCGGACAGTGCCCGGTGCGTCAACGGCTCCAAATCTTCAACGGTCGGCTGCGTCAATTTAGGAAAGCAATCTGCACTGAACTGTGAACAGTGGATGTCCGGTGGTGCACCGGACTGTCCGGTGCGCCACCCGACAGAAGGCAAGATTTGCCTTCCTGGATTGCTTTCAAAGGCTCCTAGCTGCCTTGGGGCTATAAAAGGGACCCCTAGGCGCATGGAGGAGTACAACAAGCATTCTTTGATCAACTCTAAGCACCAAGACTCCATTTCCGTGCATTTGATTCTTTGTGATAGCAACTAGAGCTCCATTTGAGTAAAGAACTCTTCGAGTTGTGTTGCGAGCTCAAGTTTTGACTTGTGTGCGTGTTTGTGCTCTGATTTTGTGTCTTGTGTGCGTTGCTCTCCCTCCCTTACTTCCGTGTTTCTTTGTGATCATCATTTGTAAGGGCGAGAGACTCCAAGTTGTGGAGATTCCTCGCGAACGGGAGATAGTAAACGAAAGCAAAAACATCGTGGTATTCAAGTTGATCATTGGATCACTTGAGATGGATTGAGTGCAACCCTCGTCCGTTGGGACGCCACAACGTGGAGTAGGTGTAACATCCCAAAAATCCTAACCCAAGGTTTGAAACCCTAACCTCCTAAACCCCCCCCTTTAATTTATTTTCTCCCTTAATTCTACCCCTAGATCACCTCATCATATGCATACACTTGTAATGATAGGAGCACCTCACTTAGACTATATTTATCACTCAAGATCATTTAGAAAATTTTTGGTTCAAAGGAAAAAGAAATGAAAAGAAACAAAAATAGAAAAGGAAAAGAAATAGAAATTAGAAAAAGAAAAAGAGAAACTCCCCTCCCCCCTCGGTTGGGCCAAATCCGGCCCAACCAGCACCGCGCGCTCGCGCCCAAGTGGGCCGAAATCCCCCCCCCCCCCCCCCGGCCTAGCAAGGCAGGAAAAACCCTTTTATTTTTATTTTCTCTTTTCTTTTCCCATTTTCTCATATAGAATTATGTGCTAATATTTTATGTACCAAAAATAGTTCAAATAAATTATAGGGCACCAAAATAATGAGATATAAGAAATGGCACACCCCCACTAAAAGTCACCATGATTGATGTATTGTTATTATCTGTGTTTGATTAGCGGAAGAGGGATCCGATCCTCCGGAATTTATAACTCCGGAAGAAGGGCAAGAACCCGGCCCCTCCAAGATAAACCTCTTGTGCCAGGAAAGCTTCGACGAAGGCAAGTCCATCCTTCCCTTGATGCATTATTTACCTATTTCTCTCTACCACTGCCTAAGCCTGGAATATGGGATGGAATCAAATTGCATGGTGAGCATGAGAGAGCCCGCATTAACTATTACCTTTGATTACAAGATATGGGATAAGTATAAGGGTGCAAGTAACATGTTTTCCAAAAAGTATGTGATGAAGGGTATTCACCCTCATCACCTGGTGAGTAGGATGATCAGGGACTCCCTGGTTTAGGGGAGGGCCTAAGGTGATGGCTCAGGTGGTTTAGGCGTGAGCAGAAGGATCGTCCTATCGTATAAGGACCGATTTGTCATCTTTCATTACCTGTACTCACAAAAAGTACAACCACTCGAGGCTGTGTGGGCAGCCACTCGATCTGAACTCGTACGATCCAACCCCAGGGTTATGAAGGCTGGGGAGCACCGGGAGGATAAGGAGGGGGAAAGATTTGTCCGGTTTGGACATGGCGGTGGCCTGACTCCTTTCGGTATAACCATTAAGGTTAGGACGTGCGAGGAAGAAAAGAGTTTCGGATTCGGATCTCATTGGCCATGAGATCGCAGAGCCGGACTAGTGGGTAAAGTGTACCCCTCTGCACAGAGTCTAAACCTATTCGAATAGTCCGTGTCCACTGGTATGGACGAGTCTGGTATGGTATGACAATTAGTGTTTCTACTACAACCGGGAATAGGGAAATGTGTGTGTGTTTCTGGAAAGCAAGTAGTACCACGGGAGCGGGAAGCTCAGTGGTGGTCAGACAAGGGTCATTTCTATTGTCTTGGGAAAACCTTAAACAACGAGTACTGCCTTTCTCTGGAAAAAAAATATGAGTGACTTCAACTCCACCATATGAAGCATGTACAATATAGGTCACTTTCTCTTTACGGGAGCCGGGTGGGCTTGCGGAATACCTAGTTTATTCACCCCGATTTATTTATGTTTTTCAGCAGCTGAAGACTTCTTTTCTACTATGCTTGATTGAAGGGGTTGTGTCTTCACCCAGTCCTGCCTATGGCCTGGGCTATTTTACCTTCCACTGCGTTTTAAGATTTTCGGCTCACTCTCGAGCTTGTATCCCCCGGTATTGTAATAACTTTACTCAAACTCTGTAACTATTTGAAGTAATGAATGTGGTTACTAGCCTCCTGGGACTAGTAATTGTATCACATTTGAGTCCCAAAGGACCGGGACGCTTCAGTAGGCAAGTGCTGGACTTGGCCGAACCACGGGATAAACCACTGTGCCTCTCTGTGTTGATCTCTTTGTGGTTATCGTGTTTAGCAAGAACTCCTCTCTAGCCACTTGGCTTTATTACTCTAACACTTAATCAAGTTTGTGGCCTTGAGTTTTAAGTTTTTATAGGATCACCTATTCACCCCCCCTCTAGGTGCTCTCATTTGGTATCAGAGCCGTTCTCTTCAAGGAAGGGACTAATCGCCCGAAGGGATGGATCCTAAGGGAAAGGGGATGGTGATCAACGACAAGGAGAAGGAGTCCTTCCTCAATGAGCCAAAAGACGACAAGCCCACTGACTCGGGCTCAAGTCACAAGAAGGATGGGAAGAAGAAGAGACGCATTAAGAAGATAGTCTACTACGACAGTGACGAGTCCTCTTCTTCCCAAAGAGACGACGACGACTACGAGAAAAAGAAAACGGTCAACTCAAACTTTTCTTTTGATTACTCTCGTATTCCGCACAATTCAAATGCACATTTGCTTTCCATTCCTCTTGGTAAACCTCCACACTTTGATGGAGAGGACTACAGATTTTGGAGTCACAAAATGCGTAGCCACTTATTCTCTCTTCATCCAAGTATATGGGAGATAGTAGAGAATGGAATGCAATTTGATAGTACGGATAATCCCATGTTTGTTAATGAACAAATTCACAAAAATGCACAAGCTACCACTATTCTTTTAGCATCCTTGTGCAGGGAAGAGTACCATAAGGTAAGCGGCTTGGATAACGCCAAGTAGATTTGGGACACCCTCAAGATCTCGCATGAGGGGAATGATGTCACCATGCTCACCAAGATGGAGTTGGTGGAGGGCGAACTAGGGAGGTTCGCAATGATCAGGGGGGAGGAGTCAACCCAAACATACAACAGGCTCAAGACCCTGGTCAACAAAATAAGGAGCTATGGAAGCACGAGATGGACGGACCACGACGTCGTCCGGCTTATGCTAAGGTCCTTCACTGTCCTTGATCCTCATCTTGTAAACTCTATACGTGAAAATCCTAGGTACACCAAGATGATGCCCGAGGAAATACTCGGAAAGTTTGTAAGCAGATGAATGATGATCAAGGAGGCAAGATACGTTGATGAGGCATTGAATGGCCCAATCCATGAGCCTCAAACCATTGCTCTCAAAGCAACAAGTAGCAGGGAGGCGCTACCTAGCAAGGTGGCACAAGTTGAGGCGGCCAGGCTTAACGAGGAAGAAATGGCCCTCATCATCAAGCGCTTCAAGACGGCGCTAAAGGGTCGCAAGGAGCATCCCAACAAGAACAAGACGAACGGGAAGCGCTCCTGCTTCAAGTGTGTTAAGTATGGTCATTTTATAGCTAATTGTCCCGACAACACTAATGACCAGGAACAAGAGAAAGGCGGGAAGAGGGAAAAGAAGAAGGCCTACAAGAAGGCGAAGGGCGAGGCACACCTCGGCAAAGAGTGGGACTCGGATTGTTCGTTGTCCGACTCCGACGACGAAGGACTCGCCACCTCGGCCTTCAACAAATCGTCGATCTTCCCCAACGAGCGCCACACATGCCTAATGGCAAAAGAAAAGAAGGTAATCACTAGAGAAACTCCTAAGTACTCTACTTCTAGTGATGAGGACTCTAGTGATGATGAAGTTGATTACACTAGCTTGTTTAAAGGATTAGATAGAACAAAAGTAGAAAAGATCAATGAATTGATTGATGCTCTAAACGAAAAGGATAGACTTTTAGAAAAGCAAGAGGATCTTTTATATGAAGAACATGATAAATTTGTAAGTGTGCAAAAGTCTCTTGCTTTAGAAGTTAAAAGAAATGAAATGCTTTCATGTGAAATTTCTGCTTGTCATGAGACTATTTCTAGTTTAAAGAGCATTAATGATGATTTAAATGCTAAATTAGTAGAAGCAAATAAGACTAGTTCTCATGTGGAACTTGTAGTAATTTGCAATTGGTGTAAGGATTTTAATGTTGATGCTTGCAATGAACATTTAATTTTCATTTCTAAATTAAATGATGAAGTAGCTAGTCTTAATGCCCAACTTAAGACTAGCAAAAATGATTTTGGTAAACTAAAATTTGCAAGGGATGCCTACACTAGTGGTAGACACCCCTCTATTAAGGATGGGCTTGGCTTTCGAAGGGAAGCTAAGAACTTAACAAGTCATAAGGCTCCCATCTTCGCCAAGGAGAAAGGGAAGGCCCCTATGGCTAATAGTGTTCATAAAAATCATGCTTTCTTGTATCATGATAGGAAATATTCTAGGAATGCTCATCATAATAGGAGTTTTAATGCTTATGATTCACATGCCGTGTTTGGTTCAAGTTCTTCCTTTGTGCATGGTAAAAATATGTCTAGGAACCATGTTGTTCATCATGTACCTAAGAAAATGCAAAATAAATCTGCTACTGTTTTTCATGCCTGCAACACTGATTTTGTACTTTCATGTAAAAATAAGAAAGTGGTTGCTAGGAAATTGGGGGCAAAATGCAAGGGAGATAAAACTTGAATTTGGGTCCCAAAGGCTATTGTTACTAACCTTGTAGGACCCAACAAGAGTTGGGTACCTAAAACCCAAGCCTAATTTGCCTTGCAGGTTTATGCATCCAGGGGCTCAAGCTGGATTATCGATAGCGGATGCACAAACCACATGACGGGGGAGAAGAAGATGTTCACCTCCTACGTCAAGAACAAAGATCCCCAAGACTCAATCATATTCGGTGACAGGAATCAAGGAAAGGTTAAAGGACTAGGAAAAATAGCTATTTCTTCCGAGCATTCCATATCTAATGTGTTTTTAGTAGAATCGCTCGGATATAACTTGTTGTCCATTAGTCAATTATGTAATATGGGTTACAATTGCTTATTTACAAACGTAGATGTGTCTGTCTTTAGAAGGAGTGATGGTTCATTAGCTTTTAAGGGTGTACTAGACGACAAACTCTATTTAGTTGATTTTTCGAAGGAGGAGGCCGATCTAGATGCATGCTTAATCGCTAAGACTAGCATGGGCTGGCTGTGGCATCGCCGTCTAGCACATGTGGGGATGAAGAACCTTCACAAGCTTCTAAAGGGAGAACATGTGTTAGGTCTAACAAATGTAACTTTCGAAAAAGATAGACCTTGTGCAGCTTGTCAAGCAGGAAAACAAGTGGGAAGTACTCATCACATCAAGAATGTGATGACTACATCAAGACCTCTAGAGCTATTGCATATGGACCTCTTCGGACCCGTCGCCTACCTTAGCATCGGGGGAAGTAAGTATGGTCTTGTTGTTGTTGATGATTTTTCCTGCTTCACTTGGGTATTCTTTTTGCAGGATAAATCAGAAACCCAAGGGACCCTCAAGCGCTTTCTAAGGCGAGCTCAAAACGAATTTGAGCTCAAGGTGAAAAAGATTAGAAGCGACAACGGGTCCGAGTTCAAGAACCTTCAAGTGGAGGAGTATCTTGAGGAGGAAGGAATCAAGCACGAGTTCTCCGCTCCCTACACACCACAGCAAAATGGTGTGGTAGAGAGGAAGAATAGGACGCTTATAGACATGGCGAGGACAATGCTTGGAGAATTCAAGACGCCCGAGCGGTTTTGGTCGGAAGCTGTGAACACAGCTTGCCACATTATAAACCGGGTCTACCTTCATTGCCTCCTCAAGAAGACGTCATACGAGCTACTAACTGGTAACAAACCCAACGTTTCGTATTTTTGAGTTTTTGGGAGTAAATGCTACATTCTGGTGAAGAAAGGTAGAAATTCAAAATTTGCTCCCAAAGCTGTAGAAGGGTTTTTGTTAGGTTATGACTCAAATACAAAGGCGTATAGAGTCTTCAACAAATCATCGGGTTTGGTTGAAGTCTCTAGTGACGTTGTATTTGATGAGACTAATGGCTCTCCAAGAGAGCAAGTTGATCTTGATGATGTAGATGAGGATGATGTTCCAACGGACGCAATTCGTACCATGGCAATTGGAGACGTGCGACCACAGGAACACAAGGAGCAAGATCAACCTTCTTCCTCAACGACGGTGCACCCCCCCAACTCAAGATGACGAACAGGTCCCTCAAGAAGAGGCGTGTGATCAAGGGGGAGCACAGGATGTCGAAGATGAGGAAGTAGAAGTACCACAGGCCCCTCCAACTCAAGTTCGAGCGATGATTCAAAGGAATCATCCCGTCGACTAGATTTTGGGTGACATTAGCAAGGGAGTAACCACTCGCTCTAGATTAGCTAATTTTTGTGAGCATTACTCTTTTGTCTTTTCTATTGAGCCTTTCAAGATAGAAGAGGCCTTGCTAGATCCGGACTGGGTGTTGGCCATGCAGGAAGAGCTCAACAACTTCAAACGAAATGAAGTTTGGACACCGGTGCCACGTCCCAAGCAAAACATTGTGGGAACCAAGTGGGTATTCTGCAACAAACAGGATGAGCACAGGGTGGTGACAAGGAACAAGGCTCGACTTGTGGCAAAAGGTTATGCCCAAGTCGCAGGTTTGGACTTTGAGGAGACTTTTGCTCCTGTGGCTAGGCTAGAGTCGATTCGTATTTTGTTAGCCTATGCCGCTCACCATTCTTTCAGGTTGTTCCAAATGGACGTGAAGAGCGCTTTCCTCAACGGTCCAATCAAGGAGGAAGTGTACGTGGAGCAACCCCCTGGTTTTGAGGATGAACGGTACCCTGACCACGTGTGTAAGCTCTCTAAGGCGCTCTATGGACTTAAGCAAGCCCCAAGAGCATGATATGAATGCCTTAGAGACTTTTTAATTGCTAATGCTTTCAAGGTTGGGAAAGCCGATCCAACTCTTTTCACTAAGACTTGTGACTGTGATCTATTCGTGTGCCAAATTTATGTCGATGACATAATATTTGGTTCTACTAAGCAAAAGTCTTGTGAAGAGTTTAGCAGGGTGATGACTCAGAAATTCAAGATGTCGATGATGGGCGAGTTGAACTACTTCATTGGGTTCCAAGTGAAGTAACTCAAGGACGGCACCTTCATCTCTCAAACAAAGTATACGCAAGACTTGCTCAAGCGGTTTGGGATGAAGGACGCCAAGCCCACAAAGACTCAATGGGAACCGACGGACATGTCAACCTCAACAAAGGAGGTAAGTCCGTTGATCAAAAGGCATACCGGTTTATGATAGGGTCTTTACTTTATTTGTGTGCTAGTAGACCAGATATTATGCTTAGCGTATGCATGTGTGCTAGATTTCAATCCGACCCAAGGGAGTGTCACCTTGTGGCCGTTAAGCGAATTCTTAGATATTTAGTTGCTACGCCTTGCTTCGGGATCAGGTATCCAAAGGGGTCTACCTTTGACTTAATTGGATACTCAGACTCCGACTATGCTGGATGTAAGGTCGATAGGAAGAGTACATCAGGGACGTGCCAATTTCTAGGAAGGTCCCTGGTGTCGTGGAGTTCTAAGAAACAAACTTCCGTTGCCCTATCCACCACTG
Source organism: Zea luxurians (assembly GCA_029449295.1). Taxonomy (NCBI): domain Eukaryota; kingdom Viridiplantae; phylum Streptophyta; class Magnoliopsida; order Poales; family Poaceae; genus Zea; species Zea luxurians. The sequence continues at coordinate 1,721,348 of JAOPSE010000168.1, forward strand.
AGGCCGCGTATGTTGTCGCAGGACAGTGTTGCGCGCAACTACTTTGGATGAGGCAAACCCTCCGGGACTTTGGCTACACTCTGAGCAAAGTCCCACTCCTATGTGACAATGAGAGTGCAATCCGCATGGCGGACAATCCTGTTGAACACAGCCGCACGAAGCACATAGACATCCGGCATCACTTTTTGAGAGACCACCAGCAAAAGGGAGATATCGAAGTGTTTTATGTTAGCACCGAGAACCAGCTAGCCGATACCTTTACCAAGCCTCTAGATGAGAAGACCTTTTGCAGGCTGCGTAGTGAGCTAAATGTCTTAGATTCGCGTAACTTGGATTGATATAGAGCATACATGTGTTTTATGCCTTTGATCATGTTCCATTATGCATTTTATTGCTTATTTATGGTGCTCAAGTTGTGCAAGGGATCCCCGGACCTCACAAGTCCATGTGTGAATGATGCACATACTTAAGGGAAAAATGCTACAACTTGACCCTTTGAGACTAACCGTGTGCTTGAGTTTTCTTAAATTAGTCTCAAAGGAGGATTGAAAGGGAAAAGGTGAACTTGGACCATGCAAGACTTCCACTGCACTCCGATGAGAGGGTAATTTACTCCAAGTTCATCTCCGTGCTCTTATTGCCTTTTTACTCTTAATTGAAGATTTTGGTGAGGCAATGAGGTTTAAGGGCCAATAATGATCCTGTTTTGGTGCTTAATGCCAAAGGGGGAGAAATTAAAGCCAAAGCAAGAAATGGATCAGCTACCACTTGAGAATTTTGAAAATAGTAGAGTTAGAGCTTTTGTTTTGTCAAAATACTCTTATTGTCTCTTATTGTCAAAAGTTGGTCTCTTGTGGGGAGAATGTTTGATTATGGGAAAAAGGGGGAGTTTTTGAATCTTTGATCAATTTCTCTTGGAATACCTCTCTCTATGCCTCAACAAGTGATTTTGACTTAGAGATAGGAAATTGAGTTGATTTGCAAAAACAAACCAAGTGGTGGCAAAGAATGATCCAAATATACCAAGGTTGAATCAAAAACAAATTTTTGTTCTTATTTGCATTGATGTTGCACTTCTTTAGTTGCTTTTTGTTGTGTTGGCATAAATCACCAAAAAGGGGGGAAATTGAAAGGGAAATGTGCCATTGGGCCATTTCTATAAGATTTTGGTGATTAAGTGCTCCACACAAATGCTTTGAGTAATATTTGTGCCAAAGACTCAAGAAGTGCAAATCAAGATTAAAGGTATGTTTCTAGACTTAGTACATTGTTTTGAAGACTAATGTATTGTGTCTAAGTGCTAGAAACAGGAGAAATCGCTTTGGAGATAAGTTGGCTGTGTTCAGCCAAAAGGCTGCTCGGTCTGGGTGCACCGAACTGTCCGGTGGTGCACCGGACAGTGTCCGGTGTGCCAGGACTAGTTCCGATGAACAGCCTGCTCTCGGGTCTCGATGGCGGCGTACGGCTATAAATCACCGGACTGTCCGGTGGTGCACCGGACTGTCCGGTGAGTCATCTGCGGTGTAGTCGCCGCTCTCGGGAACCAAGTCAACAGCGTACGGCTAAAAATCACTGGACTGTCCGGTGGTGCACCGGACTGTCCGGTGAGCCAACGGTCGGCCAGGCCAACGGTCGGCCGCGCAATCCGCGCGTGACGCGTGGCCGAGCCAGCGGTCGGATGGGGGCACCGGACTATCCGGTGTGCACCGGACAGTGTCCGGTGCGCCAACAGCTCCAAATCTTCAACGGTCTGCTGCATCAATTTAGGAAAGCAATCTGCACCGGACTGTGAACAGTGGATGTCCAGTGGTGCACCGGACTGTCCGGTGCGCCACCCGACAGAAGGCAAGATTTGCCTTCCTGGATTGCTTTCAACGGCTCCTAGCTGCCTTGGGGCTATAAAAGGGACCCCTAGGCTCATGGAGGAGTACAACAAGCATTCTTTGATCAACTCTAACCACCAAGACTCCATTTCCGCGCATTTGATTCTTTGTGATAGCAACTAGAGCTCCATTTGAGTATAGAACTCTTCGAGTTGTGTTGCAAGCTCAAGTTGTGACTTGTGTGCGTGTTTGTGCTATGATTTTGTGTCTTGTGTGCGTTGCTCTCCCTCCCTTACTTCCGTGTTTCTTTGTGATCATCATTTGTAAGGGCGAGAGACTCCAAGTTGTGGAGATTCCTCGCGAACGGGAGATAGTAAACGAAAGCAAAAACACCGTGGTATTCAAGTTGATCATTGGATCACTTGAGAGGGGTTGAGTGCAACCCTCGTCCGTTGGGACGCCACAACGTGGAGTAGGCAAGTGTTGGACTTGGCCGAACCACGGGATAAACCACTGTGCCTCTCTGTGTTGATCTCTTTGTGGTTATCGTGTTTAGCAAGAACTCCTCTCTAGCCACTTGGCTTTATTACTCTAACACTTAATCAAGTTTGTAGCCTTGAGTTTTAAGTTTTTATAGGATCACCTATTCACCCCCCTCTAGGTGCTCTCAATCAACCCACTCTGCGCTTCAATGCCTCTACTGACTAGACTTGCCGTTCAGTAGCTATATTTGGATTTCCTCCGATGTCTTCCTTCTGTCTCAGTACATTCATTGTGTATACTATATGGATATGACTTTTTCAGAAAATCTATTGAAAATTCCTGGTTACCCCCCCCCAATGGGTGTGATCAAGGGGCGTCTTGGTACACAGAGCGTTTAGCACGTTGTCCTGGAGTAGTAACTTGATGTGACCGTGGGGTGTAATCATACCACCCGAGCAGTTGACCTTGGTCCAAATGGTGTCGTGTTACGCGAAGCGGCGTCTGTTGCCTGACTCATTTTCAGGCGGCTTGAATTGCTTATTCAATACTTGCGACTGTTCGACGAGCGTGGTAGGAAGTGGACGGTCGCTCCCGGCCTCTATAAATAGCCTGCTTGCACCGTTGTTCTCTTCACTCATCCTTCAATCATCTGTTACTTTCTTCTCCCTTTATCCTCTCTCCATCCGACTATGGGCAAAGGTAAGAGAGGTCGAGGCTCGCCCCGTTGTGCTGGCGACAAGCGGAAGCGCGATCCAAGTCCTCCCTTGGAGGACTTCGGCGATTCGGAGTACTCGAAAGAGGAGGTTTCCTCCGAGTCTGAGGGATCGCTGGCTCTCGCCTCTCCCCCGACGTCGTCCGATGACTCGGACGACTCTCAGGGGTTGGCCACTGAGGTGTGGACATACATCCGCTCTGTCGAGCGCGCCGGGCTCGAGGGGTTGGATGAGTCGGAGGTCTCCTCGGATGAGGAGAACTCCTTCGACTCGTCCGAGGAGAGGAGCGGCGACGACAACGACGATGAGGGCGGTGACGGCGGCGATGGCGACGGTGATGACGGTGGCGGCAAGGGCGGCAGTGGCAGCGGCAAGGCTAGTGGCAAAGTGCCACTGGTCTAAATATTAGTATAGATAATTAGTAGTAGTAGTAGTAGTAGTAGTAGAATAATGCAGTAGTAGTTAGTAGTATAGTGTAGTGTAAGTAGTGAAGTAATGTAATGTAATGTAGTAAAAAAAGGGGGAAAAGACCGACTCATAACGAGTCAGCTTTTAAGCTTGTGTAACCCCCTCCAATATTAATGAAGAACTTTTAGTTGCTCCAAGTGATCATTGTCCTTTGCTGCTTTGGAGGTAACCGCCGAGTGATGTCTGATACTACCAGCATTTTAGAGGTAACCGACAAGTAATGCCTAATATTGCTGGCGTTTTAGAGGTACCACCGAGTAATGCCTGATACCGCCGTCGTTTTAGAGGTAACCGCCGAGTAATGCCTGAAACTTTGCTTTCCCGAGTAGTGACTTGACACTTTAGAAATAGCACCTGATCCGGGAAACCCCATTTATACTCGCGCCGACGTGCTTTTTTTATTTCTAAGCCCTAACTTCACTTTTTCCCTTCGATCCACTCCTCCGCTTCCCTGAGATTTCGATCCTGCTCACTCCGCCGGAAAGATTGCGATGGCGCCAAAGCGGAAGAGGCAGAGCACCGTTGCTGCAATCATCCCGCCCATCGACCCCAACAGCCAGCTTCCATTCGCTGGTAACCATATGTCTATCATTTCGGAATCCGACCTCCTTCATCTCGTTGACGTTGGGGTTTTGCTTCCAAAAGAGCTCTGCTCTTGACGGATTTGTCGCGGCGTCACCGTTCCGACAGAGGATACCCATGAATCTGTCGTTTACGTTCCTTTTCTTATTCGTGGTCTTGCTCTTCCCGTCTCCCCCTTTTTCCGTGGTCTCCTTGATTTCTACGAGTTGAACTTGACGCATCTGAACCCTAATTCCATTCTGCAAATTTCCATTTTCGTACATCTATGCGAGGCCTTTCTTGGGATTCTCCCCCATTTCGGTCTCTGGAAATACCTTTATCATTGTCAGCCCGGGATGGCTGGGGAACAGCACCAGCTTGTTGGCGGTGCAAGTCTAGAGCTTCGCTGGGGGAGGAAAGCTGAGTATCTCAACATTCTTCTCAAGGACAGCATCATGGGGTGGCGCCTTGAGTGGTTCATTATGTAGAATCATTGCAAGTCCCTCCCCCTCAGTCAGGGAGTCAGCCAGATGTTCACACACCGAGATGGATAGAATCTCCAACCCCTTCGGAGATAATAGAGGCTAAAGTGCTGCTTGCTGAGATCTGCTTGTTGAAGGATAGAGGTCTAACTGCTGAAGCTGTAGTTGCTGACTTCGTATTCAAGAACATTCAACCTTTAAAGGATAGGGCCTACCCCGCTTACTTGTATAGCGGTGTCAACGATTCTACCCGGGTCACGAACAGAAAAATTCCCACTGAAGATCTGCTGAGTCGAATGGACATGATCCTGAGGAGCAGAGTTTCAAATGCGGGTGCTCCTATGGCCTATTCTGCATGGAACCTGCCAACACTTAGGCCATTCTCTGAGTTTGTGTCCAACCCTCCTGCTCATGACGGTAGCCTGGGTCTTAGAGTGCGACCCTCTCCTGAGGACATTAAGGCTTTGATTGCTCCATTTCGGACTCTTCTCGAGGATGAGAGGAAGACTCACTTTGAGATGCCAGCTAGCACTGATGATGCGGAGATAGATGTTGTGTTTAGCTTGTTGGCTGGGGAATCATCCGACTCAACCCACACCGAGCCAATGGCCATCAAAACTGGGCAAGAACTTGGTGAAGAGGTGGAAACTCGGAAAACCCGAAGGTGCCCGCCCAAAGCGTCCGCGCCGAGTGAGCCGCCCGACTGCACCTGTCGAGGAAAAAAGAAAGAAGAGACGGCTTCGGCGACTATCGTGCTTGGATTGAAATGCCGGCCCTTCTGTACCGGTTCTTGATGATGTCCCGGCAGAGGCCAATCCTAAGGTTGATGCCAAGGGTTGTGATCATGCATAGGCTGCTGGCTGCATGTTTGACGAAGATGAAGAGGAAGAAGAAGTCCCGCTGATCCGCAAGAACAGTCGGCACTATAGAGGCAGCGAGGGGGTAGTGATATTCCCTCTCTGGCTCTGTCGGCCCTTGGTAGTCTTTAGGAGCTTTCAATATCAGATTTTGATCAAGTACTAGAGGAGGTCATCCCCGAAGACATGCTATCAGAGCCTCCTAAAGATGATATCCCGACCATCTGTTAAGAGGTCCCAGACGGTGGGCTTTCGTTGCTTGATTCCGCTGGGCAAGAGGTAACTCGAGTGGTGTCTCGTGCATCGTCGACTTTGGATGGCAGTCTTCCATGCAGAGACATTGATCTGAGTCATCCGACTCCCATGGAGGTGGCTGAGGGGCCTTCAGCCTTAGAGGTGGCTACTATAGAAGACCCAGCCCCCGAGGGTGGTGCTGGCAGCTACCCAGCCCCCGAGGGTGTTGCTGGTAGCGATCCAGCTCTTGTGGGTAGTGTGAGCTACAACCCAGCCCCCGACGGTGTCGAGGTGTGCTCTCTTTCCAATGCCTCCATGGATGTCCACGTCGGGTCGTCCCCACCTCGGTCCGATGGAGCGACGGTGGCACGTGCTTCCACAGCTTTAACTGGACAAGTCGCCTTAGAGGTCGGCGAGCTAGATGTAAGGAGCCCGATGTTTGCTGGTGGGGCTAAGGTCACCCTAGATAGTGCTCTTCAGATTGTTCCTGCTGACCTTCCCTCGTCGAGCCATGCCTCAGCTCCTCCTGCCCTGGGTCTACCACTGTTCCTTTCTAATCTTCAGGTGAGTCGGACTCTTGCTCTATGTTGTACATGTTAGCGAATAATCTTTCTTTTGCTCATCTGTCTATGATCATAGGATTTTGTTGATGGAATATCCGCCTAGTTGAAATCATGCGGCACCACTGTTCCTAAACAAGCTCTATCTCTGATGCAGTGGAATCCATTGCTGCTCCAGAAACAGATCGATGACCTGAAGGCGTCAAATGCTGGTTAGTGAGCTTACAGCCTCCCTAGCTACTTTTATTGATCAACTTGTTCTTAGTCGTGCATTCCCTTTCAGCTGCGTTGTCGGATATGGCCCAACGATGCTCTGATCTTGAGGAGAGGTATTCTCAAAGTCAGGCCGACCTGGCCCAGACCTCTGCTTTCTAGACGGTGCATGTTCTTTGAATTCCTCTCTTAATGCTCAGCTTGACTCTGAAAAGATGGCGCATGAGGTAAATTTCCTTGGCTAACCCTGCTATGTTATTTTTGCCTTGGTACTGACTGTTGCTTTCTGTCTATAGGAGAAACGAGCACATGTTGCCTCTCGTGACAATCTAGACAGGCTGTACCGTGACGCCAGTAACTCCTTGACCATATTGGAGAGGAGCCACCGCTTCACCATGTTTGACCTGGATCATCACCGCCATGAGCTGCAGATATCCCAAGATGAAGTTCTGCGACTTGGACAACTGTTATCAACCAAGGATTCCACCATCAAGGACCTGCGAGCTTCCAAGAAGCTTGTTGCGCAAGAGCTAGAGGCTGCTCGACTGGCTGTTAAAGCTTTAGAGGATAGCTGCACCATCTTGAAGGCTCAGCGTGACAAGGCTATGGACAAAGCTGTTCGCGCTGGATAGATCCTGATGAGGAGGCCCGGCGTCATGGTGCCTGACGATATTGTCGCCGATGTCAAGGCTGCGCCCGATGCTTCAAGTCGTCCTTCTTCTTCCATCGCACCTGTGAAAGACATTGCCAGCTGTAGCATCCCAAAAATTCAAATATTGAAAATTTCTCAAACTTGCTCTAAATTCAAAAGGAATTTCAAATTTCATTTCAAAATGTTTGTTTGCGAGTTGATATCAACAAATAAAATATAGTGGTCCATATTCTCTCCAAAATCCTCCTAAAAATATCCTACAAATATTTCCCTAGTGGTCCCCTTCAAATTCTTTCCAGAAATACTGCCCAGATATTTCCCCAGTGATCCCCCTCAAGTTCTTTCCAGAAATACTGCATAAATATTCCACCGATATTTCTCCAAGTATTTTCCTGCTGAGAAATACCTTTAGAATCATTTTTAAAGTCCCCACAAATATTTTTTCCATAATTTTCCTCATGCTCATACGTATACGTATGCCTCCGGTGTCATACAGTGAGCTCTACAAGCTAATTACACTTATACAAGACAAATACATGCTAATCTCCTACTAATCCTCTCATCCCTCCCCCTAATCCCCCCACCGAGCCTATAAATAGAGGGGCAAGGGCCTCCTCTCAAGCCACCCCAAGCCATTTCATGGCAACTCCCTCCCTCCCTCCCCCCACACGCCCACTCCACTTCCCACACAAGCACACACTAGCACAAGGATCGTTCGGTCGTTCTTCGATCGTTCGTTGTAACACCCGGATTTTAGGGGTCCAAAACCCGGGGTTAACATAAACACCAGGTATGCTGGGACCAAGTCTCAAACATATGATGTATAGTGGCACAGGATCGAATGTCACATCTTTACATATAACAGGAGTTCTATACAAAATAAATAATTACATTATAAGGAGACAACGGTCCAGCAACCCAAAGTTGACTGGGAGACGACGACCTAGACCTCTCACGAACTCATCGCAGCATCCTCCAAGAGCATCATCCTGCAGTACCTGTTCTTGACCTGTGGTGTATGTGAGACAGCAAGAGTGAGCTCACATACGTTCATCGCTCAACAAGTTGTGGGGAATAATGTGCATGAACTCACCAAAGGTGGGAGCTCACATAAAGTGTAAGGCTTACCAAAGGAGATGGTTAGAGCTGAGCATTGCTTTTAAAGTTGGTCAAAATTTTATTAGCAGTTACTAAGTATAAGTAAATACCAAACCCAATTAAGTAATAGATCAAAAGTAACAACACCACCTGCAATGCAATGCACATGACAAATTGAATTTAGTTCCATAAATTAATCATGTGAGGGTCCGAGCTGCTCATGACCGTGAGCACGGCTAGTATACCAGTTTTACACTCTGCAGAGGTTGCGCATCTTTACCCACAAGTCGTGTATCCCATGTCGCCAGGGTTTGCAAGGCCCTTAGACACTTCCGAGGTGAATGGCTAGGGATCCACTACGAGGCCTTTACAAAGTTCCACTAGCTTCCGAAAACCCGCTACAGTTTATAGGAAGATCCAGTGCAGGAATCCCTTGCAGGACCGCCATCGCAGCAAAATCCTCCCGAGGGCCTCCCTACACTGACCTCTCCCCTACTGCCCTTGCCCCTTTCGGGTAAGGTAGTCTTCCACTAGCTTTCCTAATTAATCAGCCAAGGGCATCCCATACTACCCTTGTGGTAGCACTGTTTTCCCGGGTGGTCGCTCCATGTTCCAATTAACATAATGATCTTAACATGAACATTAAATAGCAACTGATAACAAAAAGTGTAATCATGAATAATGTATCTCCATACCCAAAACCACATATAGCACTAGCAAGTACTACCCAGAAAGATCAGTGGTAAACAAGGTATAAAGATAGACAAACTAGGGTAACCTATTGGGTCCCATCAAAATTAACCTATGCAGATCATTATGATTAATCAGAACATGGCTGGGTAAAAAGAAGTGATCAAGGGCACAACTTGCCTGGGCCTTGAGATTCCAGGTACCAGGATGATCTTCAGATGACTCGTGACCTCGCACTAGTCGTAGCAATACAAACAAACAGTGTGTAGGCAAAATTAACATTACACCAAACATATATGCCAAAATACATATTAATAATCTACATATTAAAATAAGATCACAGGAAAAAGAATTATTAATTTCTGAGTCATAGAATTCAAGTTATGAATTTCCTAAGTTTTAAGGTGATTATAATATGATTAAATGATAAATAAATTTTCTGACAGAGTTCATGTCAAAACAGTGATTCTAAATGGTAGAGAATATTATTACAAAATTTTAGGAATTGGAATGACTCAATTTGGAGCTAAAATGAATTAGTTATGAATTAATTAAGTTTCTGGATTTATTTTAACACTAAAAATCATTTTCTAAATCATTTTCTATGATTTTCTTATTCACTGGACTGGGCCTTAATTATAAGAAAGGTCAGGGGGCTCGGCGCAAGAATCCCGAGACACAGGGAACAGGGTCCCTGGACGGCGGGTTCTTTTCTTAAAAGGTCGGGGTTTCTTTTGCATAATGTCATGGCCGAAAGGGGTAAGATCTATTATGAGCCGTCCGATCCGTTATCAACGACCCAGATTATAACCCGAGCCCCGCGAACCGGTACGCGACCGTAACCGCCGGATGGAAGATCTACGGTGCAGATTTTAAATACTCCAAGTCTACTTCTATCCGCACATCGCCCGATCTACGGTCCAGATCTCACAGGGCGAATCGGTACGCCGTGATCTAATCGTAGCCGTTCATCGCCGAATCGACGGGTGCGAGTCCCTCTTCTCCCCCCGACCTACCAAGACGGCGGCGCCGCCGCGATTCTCACCCGATTGAACTCCGGTGAGGTGAAATCGGTGTTCCCCAAGTGCTAAGCTTCAAATTGAATCGAGATTTACCATGCGGAAATCAAAGCGATCACGAGGGATGGCTTTCTTACCGAGGATGCGCAGTGCAGGGGCCCGGCCACGGTGTGGTGCGGATCCGCGGCGGAGGATGGACTCCGACGAGCAATTCCGGGCGATTGAACGGGTCACCGAGCGCAATACTTCACGCAGACGATCCCCACGCACCGTCGAACACACCCGACACCACCCCGGCCACCCACCGGCGATACAGGGCCGGGTTGACGGCGGCGGCCACAATCCTCCGCGAGCGTAGCAATGGCGGCGTCGACTGGCTCGAGGAAAGCTAGGCTCGAGCGAAAAGGTAGTAGGGAACGGAACGAGTCGCGCGGCTTTTATTCAGCGCGAGCAACATCCGAGGGCGGTCAACGCCGGCGTTCTCGCGGCGGACTTCGCGCCCGGCGAGCGAAGAAAGAGGGAAGGTGGTTACGCGGCTGACATGCGGGTCCCGCGACTCAGAGAAACCGAACACCCGCGAAACACGCCTGGATGGTGGGACCGTGCGGCAGTGAGGGAGCGGGGCGCGGACGCGAGGGAGAGGCTGACGGGCATGGCCCGCGTGTCAGTGAGACAGCGAGGACGCGCGTGAGGGGATGAAGTTGGGCCGCGCGAAGGCAAGCGCAGGTGGGCCGAAATGATGTCCGCCGGCCCAGGTAGGTTTTAGTCTTTTTCTTTTTTTTATTTTCTATTTTCTTTTCTCTATTTTCAAATCCAATTTGAATTCAAGTTTAAATTCAAACTTTGTGAATAACTTGTCCTTAGTTTGAATGGTATAATTTAACAATATAAATGTGAGGGATGTTTATTCTGATTTTTATTTTATTTTATGTAGTATTTTCTTAGTTCTTCCCTTCTCTTTTTTCTATTTTCTATTTTCCTTTTTATTTCAAGTTTCCAATCTTCAAATTTAAATCTGCTTTGAAATCAAGCACAAGTTAAATGCACAAACAAAACTATTCCAGCATGAATATGATTTGTTTTATTTTATTTATTTATTGTATTATTTAATCAAAATGCTTTCAAATATGAAATTCATACACACTTAACCTAGAGAGTAGGTATTTTAAGAAATGTATTCTCTAATATAAAATTCTTTTAGAGTATAATTATAAATATTCATTTTAACCAAGGGGTAACAAATTCATATAGAGATTCTTTTATTTAAATCTTTATTAGGAACATGTTTATTTTAGATGATGTTGCATCAAATGTAAGAAAATTTTATTGGAAGGCATTCTACAATCCTTAGAGAACTTTCTAAACTTTGATAAATAAGATTTTGGGTGTTACAAATCCTACCCCCCTTAAAAAGAATCTCGTCCTCGAGATTTGTAAGAAAGAGGATATAGGAAGAGTGATTTGAAATTTAGCTTTTAGTTTCTAATTAGTTCAAAATCAAGAGTCTCTCTTTTTATTATTAGTAAGTGATTAGGAGAGCATGGGTAATATATGTATGTCCACTTTATTATGTAGGATAGAAGATGTCTTTAGGGCATATATAGGTTTGGGTAAGAAAGAGTAGGATAAGAAAAACTCCATCCAAGATTGTGGATCTTGACTCATCTTGGTGATCTCACTTGATCCTTGAAGACTTGAGTTGGTGCTCATCCTTTCTTGATGAAGTTAATCATCTTCTCCGGTCTTGTCTCATTGATTCGAGGTTAGTGTATATCATTGGAGTTGGGGAACGTGGTTAAAATAGATATGGATGAGATAGACTACATGATGTAGATCAAAAGCTTATTTGATGTTAGGTGGGGATAACAGATCATGCAATCCATTATGAATCTATTGGTTGAGTTAGATCTTCTGTTCATGGTTGAGTTAGTCTAATGTGCTAAGTTAACACCTGACTAGTAAGGTCTAATCTCTTCTACCAGTGTCACTAATCTATTTAAGTGGACCACATTAGGTTAGTTTAGTAGGTGGCTACAAGTTGAATGAGACTAGTCAGAATCTGGTTCGGTTATTTTGCTTCTGATTGGTTTGGATAGGTTATGTAACCCATTGTGTAGGTCAAGTTGTTGTGTAGGGCTTAGTTGCTCTAGTCACCAATTTAGACTTAAGTGAATTAGGAGCATGACCATATCTTTTGTACCAGCATTAGGTAACACACACTAGATTAGATCATATTAGATTAAGTAGGAGCTAGATTAGGTTGAGTATGACTAGATTAGACTAGTTTAGGTTAAATAGATCTACTAGGGTAGGATAAATATTATTAGGATATGTTAGAATCTTTAGAAGTTAGTTAGATTTATTAGAACCAGATAAAATCTTTTTAAGGTAAGATGAATCTATTAAGGTAATAGAATATCCTTTAAGATAAGGTGGATCTATTACACAAGATTGAATCTAGGTTAGATTGGTATGACTAGTTTGACTAGATGAGATCTAATTAGTTTGCATTAGATCATGGTTGTTAAACTAGGGTGGATAAGTATGCTTATTAGGACAAGACAGATCCATAAAGATAGGATAGAATCTTCTGGGGCCAGTTAGATCTATTAGGGTAAGGATAAAATCTTTTCAAGATAAGATGAGTATCTTTTAAGATGAGATGGATCTATTAAGATAAGGGAGAATCCTTTTAAGATAAGAGGAATTGGTTAGATTGAGATTTTTTTTTTTTAGGATAAGAATAATTTCTTAAGCTAGATAGGTTCCAATGGGGATAATCTAGGCTGTCTAGTTATTTTATAAATATATTTTTATACCTATGTGTATATGCAGATGTAATTGTGGACATTACTCCACAACTCATCACACTCAATCAAAGATCCCAAATCAAACAAATATCATAAGAACAAACATTCAAATACATAAACACTCATAAAAATAGTTTTGTTTTTGTTCCTAGGATTAGGTCTCCTATTCCTAAAGTCACTTTAGGCACAGGATTTCAAAGTGTGAAATCCACATTTGTCTTTAGAAGGAAAAGATAAGAATAATCAGAGTAAAGCGGAATTAGATGAGTAAAAGATTAAGATAAGTTTTAGAAAAGAATCAGAGTAAGGTAAGTAAAGAATGGTTGTCCAGTTCTATCTAGGTTTCGTCCTACAGTCAACATTCCTCTGATACCACTTCTGTAACACCCGGATTTTAGGGGTCCAAAACCCGGGGTTAACATAAACACCAGGTATGCTGGGACCAAGTCTCAAACATATGATGTATAGTGGCACAGGATCGAATGTCACATCTTTACATATAACAGGAGTTCTATACAAAATAAATAATTACATTATAAGGAGACAACGGTCCAGCAACCCAAAGTTGACTGGGAGACGACGACCTAGACCTCTCACGAACTCATCGCAGCATCCTCCAAGAGCATCATCCTGCAGTACCTGTTCTTGACCTGTGGTGTATGTGAGACAGCAAGAGTGAGCTCACATACGTTCATCGCTCAACAAGTTGTGGGGAATAATGTGCATGAACTCACCAAAGGTGGGAGCTCACATAAAGTGTAAGGCTTACCAAAGGAGATGGTTAGAGCTGAGCATTGCTTTTAAAGTTGGTCAAAATTTTATTAGCAGTTACTAAGTATAAGTAAATACCAAACCCAATTAAGTAATAGATCAAAAGTAACAACACCACCTGCAATGCAATGCACATGACAAATTGAATTTAGTTCCATAAATTAATCATGTGAGGGTCCGAGCTGCTCATGACCGTGAGCACGGCTAGTATACTAGTTTTACACTCTGCAGAGGTTGCGCATCTTTACCCACAAGTCGTGTATCCCATGTCGCCAGGGTTTGCAAGGCCCTTAGACACTTCCGAGGTGAATGGCTAGGGATCCACTACGAGGCCTTTACAAAGTTCCACTAGCTTCCGAAAACCCGCTACAGTTTATAGGAAGATCCAGTGCAGGAATCCCTTGCAGGACCGCCATCGCAGCAAAATCCTCCCGAGGGCCTCCCTACACTGACCTCTCCCCTACTGCCCTTGCCCCTTTCGGGTAAGGTAGTCTTCCACTAGCTTTCCTAATTAATCAGCCAAGGGCATCCCATACTACCCTTGTGGTAGCACTGTTTTCCCGGGTGGTCGCTCCATGTTCCAATTAACATAATGATCTTAACATGAACATTAAATAGCAACTGATAACAAAAAGTGTAATCATGAATAATGTATCTCCATACCCAAAACCACATATAGCACTAGCAAGTACTACCCAGAAAGATCAGTGGTAAACAAGGTATAAAGATAGACAAACTAGGGTAACCTATTGGGTCCCATCAAAATTAACCTATGCAGATCATTATGATTAATCAGAACATGGCTGGGTAAAAAGAAGTGATCAAGGGCACAACTTGCCTGGGCCTTGAGATTCCAGGTACCAGGATGATCTTCAGATGACTCGTGACCTCGCACTAGTCGTAGCAATACAAACAAACAGTGTGTAGACAAAATTAACATTACACCAAACATATATGCCAAAATACATATTAATAATCTACATATTAAAATAAGATCACAGGAAAAAGAATTATTAATTTCTGAGTCATAGAATTCAAGTTATGAATTTCCTAAGTTTTAAGGTGATTATAATATGATTAAATGATAAATAAATTTTCTGACAGAGTTCATGTCAAAACAGTGATTCTAAATGGTAGAGAATATTATTACAAAATTTTAGGAATTGGAATGACTCAATTTGGAGCTAAAATGAATTAGTTATGAATTAATTAAGTTTCTGGATTTATTTTAACACTAAAAATCATTTTCTAAATCATTTTCTATGATTTTCTTATTCACTGGACTGGGCCTTAATTATAAGAAAGGTCAGGGGGCTCGGCGCAAGAATCCCGAGACACAGGGAACAGGGTCCCTGGACGGCGGGTTCTTTTCTTAAAAGGTCGGGGTTTCTTTTGCATAATGTCATGGCCGAAAGGGGTAAGATCTATTATGAGCCGTCCGATCCGTTATCAACGACCCAGATTATAACCCGAGCCCCGCGAACCGGTACGCGACCGTAACCGCCGGATGGAAGATCTACGGTGCAGATTTTAAATACTCCAAGTCTACTTCTATCCGCACATCGCCCGATCTACGGTCCAGATCTCACAGGGCGAATCGGTACGCCGTGATCTAATCGTAGCCGTTCATCGCCGAATCGACGGGTGCGAGTCCCTCTTCTCCCCCCGACCTACCAAGACGGCGGCGCCGCCGCGATTCTCACCCGATTGAACTCCGGTGAGGTGAAATCGGTGTTCCCCAAGTGCTAAGCTTCAAATTGAATCGAGATTTACCATGCGGAAATCAAAGCGATCACGAGGGATGGCTTTCTTACCGAGGATGCGCAGTGCAGGGGCCCGGCCACGGTGTGGTGCGGATCCGCGGCGGAGGATGGACTCCGACGAGCAATTCCGGGCGATTGAACGGGTCACCGAGCGCAATACTTCACGCAGACGATCCCCACGCACCGTCGAACACACCCGACACCACCCCGGCCACCCACCGGCGATACAGGGCCGGGTTGACGGCGGCGGCCACAATCCTCCGCGAGCGTAGCAATGGCGGCGTCGACTGGCTCGAGGAAAGCTAGGCTCGAGCGAAAAGGTAGTAGGGAACGGAACGAGTCGCGCGGCTTTTATTCAGCGCGAGCAACATCCGAGGGCGGTCAACGCCGGCGTTCTCGCGGCGGACTTCGCGCCCGGCGAGCGAAGAAAGAGGGAAGGTGGTTACGCGGCTGACATGCGGGTCCCGCGACTCAGAGAAACCGAACACCCGCGAAACACGCCTGGATGGTGGGACCGTGCGGCAGTGAGGGAGCGGGGCGCGGACGCGAGGGAGAGGCTGACGGGCATGGCCCGCGTGTCAGTGAGACAGCGAGGACGCGCGTGAGGGGATGAAGTTGGGCCGCGCGAAGGCAAGCGCAGGTGGGCCGAAATGATGTCCGCCGGCCCAGGTAGGTTTTAGTCTTTTTCTTTTTTTTATTTTCTATTTTCTTTTCTCTATTTTCAAATCCAATTTGAATTCAAGTTTAAATTCAAACTTTGTGAATAACTTGTCCTTAGTTTGAATGGTATAATTTAACAATATAAATGTGAGGGATGTTTATTCTGATTTTTATTTTATTTTATGTAGTATTTTCTTAGTTCTTCCCTTCTCTTTTTTCTATTTTCTATTTTCCTTTTTATTTCAAGTTTCCAATCTTCAAATTTAAATCTGCTTTGAAATCAAGCACAAGTTAAATGCACAAACAAAACTATTCCAGCATGAATATGATTTGTTTTATTTTATTTATTTATTGTATTATTTAATCAAAATGCTTTCAAATATGAAATTCATACACACTTAACCTAGAGAGTAGGTATTTTAAGAAATGTATTCTCTAATATAAAATTCTTTTAGAGTATAATTATAAATATTCATTTTAACCAAGGGGTAACAAATTCATATAGAGATTCTTTTATTTAAATCTTTATTAGGAACATGTTTATTTTAGATGATGTTGCATCAAATGTAAGAAAATTTTATTGGAAGGCATTCTACAATCCTTAGAGAACTTTCTAAACTTTGATAAATAAGATTTTGGGTGTTACATTCGTCCACCTGTTCTTAGTTTGTTTGTTCGTTCATCCGATCGTTCGATCGTTCATCCAATCGTTCATGGTTCGTTCGTCCATTCGTCCGATCCTTCAATCGTTTCGTCCATTCGTTCGTCCAAATAATCTTTGTTCAGCCGTTATGCTGCCGAAATTCCAATCGTTCGTTCGTTCAATCATTCGATCGTTCATCGTTCGTTCATAGTTCCTACTCATCGTTCATCATTCGTTCATAGTCCCTATTCATCGTTCGTCCAAATAATCTTTGTCTAGCCGTTATGCTGCCGAAATTCCGATCGTTTGTTCGTCTGATCATTCGATCGTTCGTCCGTTCGTTCATAGTTCCTATTCATCGTTCATCGTCACTATTCATCGTTCATCGCTCGTTCATACGACTATTCACCATCACTATTCATCATCATTACTATTCATCGTTACTATTCATTGTTACTATTCATCGATCATCCGACAACCCCAAATTTCAACTACTCGTCCATCATGCTATCCAGTCCACCTAAGACCTTCCAGACCAATATTCCAGTCATACGAACTCCGGTGACTGTGATTTCCCTTCCAGTAGGAACTTCCCATCTGGTCACCCATCCCAGGTTTCTCCAAGTTGAGCACACTAAACTTTGAGATTCCTTCGAACCAGGCTTCCAAACTCAGGTTCCAATAATTCTTGTTTCTAAATTCTTATCAGATTATTCCCTATCCAACCATGTCATCCCTTAAGCATGGTTCATATTCCAGAAAACTCTCAAAATACTCTTGTCCAATATTCTACCTATAATTTCCCTGTTCAGACTAAGTCAGATGATTTACTCATCACTATTCTCACCAACAGTAAACTCTACTGTACTACACCACATACACCCAGCTATAAATACACCCAACTACCCTCTCCCTCTCCACACACTCAACACCCTCAGCCAAGGCAAACACCCACCCACTCAGTTACCCCGCTCCCCCGGCTACGCGCATAGTGTCGCTTCGCCTCCAATCCACCCTCCTGGTAAGCACCTCCACTCCACCACCAGTAATATCACAACACCACATGACACAGATTCTGCTCAGGACTCTACCCATCCATGTATCGCTATTCTGACCACTATACTAAATATTTGTTGGTATACTTGTTGGTTTGTATGTTTGCTTGTTCATGTTGCATAGTTATCGGAGTGTTCGTGCCGTCTCGTGGAGGCCAGATCTGCAAGTCTACGCCAGACGGTGGAGCCAGAAGCCAGTTCCGCGAGCTCTCCCCCTTTCGCCGGATAAGCACGGCAAACTCACTAGATCCCTTTGATGCATAAATTACCTATGCTTTTTCAACCACAACCCTCAGCCTGTTATTTTATGCATGATATGATTTTGAGACAAGTTATTATGGCCACCCAGCCGCTTGCCGCAATTAATCTTTATACTCCTTGATATCTTTGTCGCAAATGATTTGAGAAAAGGTGTGAGTTTTCAAAAGAAAATGTTTTCCAAAATGGGTATGATGAAGGGTTGTCACCCTTATCTAGAGATGGCAATGGATACCCGCTACCCGAAACCCGATGGGTTTTTGCTCTATTAGGGTATGGGTTTGGGTCAATTTCTCTACCCATGGGTTTGTTAATGGGTTCAAATGCAAACCCAACGGGTACATGGGCATGGGTTTGTTCTTCCACTACCCATACCCGCAAACCCATGGGTTTTTAAAACCCGCCTTAAAATCAACATTTCTTATAAATATGTCTCATAATATTATTAATTGAATATGTTCTAATTGAAATAAACTTCATGTAACAAATTTTAGGCTAAAATTAGTTATCACTTGTTCCTTTTATGCTAGCTTATTAATGTATTGATTGTCATTTACATGATGAATTATTTTTTATGTTGATGTTAGTGGGTATGGGAAACCCGTTGGGTACTCGAAACCCGCATGGGTATGGGTTTGGGCAAAATTTTATACCCGTCATGGGTATGGGTTTTTAACGGGCGTATTTTTTCTTCGCGGGTACGGGTTTGGGCAAGTAATACCCAGCGCGTTTTTACCCATTGCCATCTCTACCCTTATCACCTTTTGAACGGGATGATCAGGGACTCCCTGGTTTAGGGGAGGGCCTCAGGTGTTGGCTCAGACGGGTTAGGTGTGAGCAGAAGGATTGTCCCCTCATATAAGGACCAGTTTGTCATCCTTCACTACTTGTACTCGACAAGTACAACCACTCGAGACTGTATGGGCAGTCACTCAATCTGAACTCGTACGGTCCAAACCCCAGGGTTATGATGGATGGGGAGCACCGGGAGGATAAGGAGGGGGAATGTTTTGTCCAGTTTGGACATGGCGGTGACTTGACTCCTTCCAGTATAACCATTAAGGTAAGGACGTGCGAGGAAAGAGAGAGATTCGGCATTCGGATCTCACGACGGTGAGATTGCAGAAACCAGACTAGTGGGTAAAGTGTACACCTCTGCGCAGAGTTCAAACCTATTCGAATAGTCCGTGTCCACTGGAATGGACAAGTCTGGTGTGGTATGACAATTAGTGTTTTGTTTTCCAAAAAAATGCTTTTGAAAAGTGGTTTTAAAAGGTCCGGCGGTTGAGCCGTGAGCTATGGTGGACGGGAAGTCCAGTAGCTGTTTTTGAAAATGAAAACTAGTGGGAAACTGCTGAGATACCTGGATGGTTTAGTCCAGGGGATTTTGTTCTATATTGAAAAACTTCCTGCTCCTTTGGGAGAGGATGCGCTTTGAAAAATACAAAATGTTTTACAAAACAACCCTCCATCAAATATTGCTGTTTCTGCAAAATATCCTGAGCTCCACATATTCCATGCATTAAATCTGATTTCCCCATTTCGCGGGTGAAGGTGGGCTGCTGAGTACGTAAGTACTCACCCTTGCTTATTTGTTGTTTTTTAGAAAAGGAGATCGCTGATCGGGTAAGAGTTACGCCTGTTCCCAACCTTGCCTGTGGCTGTTGGACCGCTGATTTGCTTCGCTGCATATATCGGGCTGCTTCATCCCCACTCTGATGATATGTCCCGAGTTGTGGACCAACTCTTAAAGTTGATCGCCACCTTTATATGTTTGTCTCGTTTAAGCAGATCTGGAATCATCTGTTGTATAAATGTGTTTACTAGCCTCCTGGGACTTGTAATTGTATCACATTTGAGTCCCAGAGGATTGGGGCGCTTCACCAGCAAAGGTGTTTCGACGCGGTGATGTCCTGCAAAGCACTCTTTTTTATTGAGTTAGCATCTTTTTAGAGGATGTAATATGAATTCTATGTGCGTGTGGCGGTGTGTCGGAACTCGAATATTTTGTGGACAGGGCACTAGAACACGCCCGTGGTGCCAACAAGTAAAACGTTCTTTTTCCTAAAGAGCTAATTGCTTCGCTGTTATGGTATAGTAGTCACCCTGATCAACGTGAAAGCAAGTGTGCCATGCTGGTTTAAGGGTGTTTTCTGACTTTAGCCGATCGCCTAGCTGGTTGGGCATAGTGATCGCCCTAAGATAAGTAAGCGTGAGCATGTCGCACCGTCTTAAGTCATCGCCGACTTAAGCCGATTGCTCCATTAGCAGGGTATAGTGGTCACCCTAAGTCAGGTTTGCGTAAGCATGTCGCACCGACTTAAGTCGTCACCGGCTTAAGCCGATTGCTCCGTTCTTAGGGTATAGTGGTCACCCTAAGTCGAGTAAGCGTGAGCATGTTGCACTGACCTAAGTCGTCGCCGACTTAAGCCGATTGCTCCGTTAGTAGGGTATAGTGGTCACCCTAAGTCGAGTAAGCGTGAGCATGTCGCACTGACTTAAGTCGTCATCATCTTAAGCCGATTGCTCCGTTAGTAGGGTATAGTGGTCACCCTAAGTCGAGTAAGCGTGCTGATTTCAAGTCCAATCCAATCGAAGTCAGCTGTAAGTCGAGAGTCTGAGTGCCTTTGAAAACGAAAACTTTATTGATGATGAAATCCCCAGATTACAGAGTACAATGTTTCTTCGAGAATTTTTGAGGCCTCGCTAGGGATAGAACTTTCTGAGGTGCTCTATGTTTCATGAGTTCCCCACTTCCGTGCCATCCATTTGAGTAAGCTGGTATGATCCTGGCCGAGTGACCTCTGATAAAATGAATGGCCCTTCCCATAGTGGTGACAGCTTGTGCCGTCCTTCCCCCATTAGAATTCGGCGAAGGACCAAGTCTCCCACTACAAAGGACCGGTGTCGCACGACTTTATCATGATAGCGCCTCAAGGTCTGCTGGTACCTAGCCAACTGAATTACTATGTTCAATCGTTCTTCCTCTAGAACATCAATATCTTCTAGCCTGGTAGCTTCTGCTTCAGCTATGCTTTCAAAAGTCAACCTCGGCACCTCGAATATTAGGTCGGCGGGCAGCATTGCCTCTGACCCATAAACCATGAAGAATGGGGTATTTCCATGCAGAGCTCGACTGGGTTGAGTTCTCAGGCTCCAAACCACGTATGGCAACTCTCTGATCCATTTTCCTGCAAGCTTTTCACTCTTGTCAAATACTTTCTTCCTGAGTGCTTCTAGTATCATCCCATTGGCTCTTTCTACTTGGCTATAGGCTATTGGATGCGCTACAGATGCATATTTAATTTGGATGCTCCGCTGCTCGTAGAAGTCGAAGAATTCAGAGCTGGTGAAGTTGGATCCCAGGTCGGTAATGATGCTATTTGGTATCCCGAACCTAAATATTATGTCTTGTATGAATTCCACTGCCTTGGCTGAGGTCAAAGAGGCAATGGGCTTATACTCTATCCATTTTGTGAATTTGTCAATGGCAACCAGCACGTGAGTATAGTGTGGCAGAACCTCCCAAGTTATTGGGTCCACATGCACCTGTCCTTGTCTCAAAGACCTCAGATGGCTATGCATGTGCACAAGATAATAGGATCTGTCTGAGTGTCCCAAGGACCTCGAATAAACCACTTACAACCAGAACCACGGGATTAAGTAAACACAAATCACACACCAACAATTTTGCAGCGGAAATCTTATTACCAAATTTTACATGTTACATCAAGTTTTACAATGTACATGATCGGAGTGATTACAAAAGTGATTCAAAGAAATAACTTTGAATTGTTATAAATTGTTTATATGTTTGAAATATATGCTACCTTAAGTGACCATCCTCAATAAGAAGTATAGAAGAGTTACTTAGATTTATAAGAAGGCCGAGCCCACCAGCACTTAACACCATCACCAGCAGCACAAAACTATAACCTGAAAAACAACAGGGAATAAAACCCTGAGTATGGGATTACTCAGCAAGACTTACCCGACTAAAGAAAACACTCTCAAGGGTATGCTGGTTTTAAAAGGATTCAAGGAAAGGCTTACCAAGAATCAAGGACTCTATTTGCAGAAAAGCTTACTATGAGTGGATCCTTACTTTCAACATTTTAATGCTAGATTAAGTATTAATAGACCTTGTTTGCATCTAGTCTAATTGCATCATCACTTTAATCAATATAACATGATTTTTGCTCATTATGATTCCATCCGCAACTTAGATTGCAAGTCAGTGACCTGAGAGCACCTAGAGGGGGGGGTGAATAGGTGATCCTGTAAAAACTTCAAACTTAAGCCACAAAAACTTGTTAAGTGTTAGCACGATTATTGCCAAGTGGCTAAGGTGAAGTCTCAACAAAACACAGTACCACAAGAAAAACAAGCACAGAGGTGACACAGTGGTTTTATCCCGTGGTTCGGCCAAGACCAACGCTTGCCTACTCCACGTTGTGGCGTCCCAACGGACGAGGGTTGCAATCAACCCCTCTCAAGCGGTCCAAAGACCCACTTGAATACCACGGTGTTTTGTTGTTCCTTTCACTATCCCGTTTGCAAGGAATCTCCACAAATTGGAGTCTCTTGCCCTTACAAGTATATGATCACAAAGAAGCACAGAGTAAGGGAGGGAAGCAACACACACAAATCCACAGCGAAACGCGCACACACACGGCCAAGAATCGAGCTCACAAGAGTATCACTAAGTTCTCACTAGAACGGAGCTCGAAACACTTAGAATGACAAACAATTGCGCAAAGACTGAGTGTGGATGATCAAGTATGCTCAAAGGTTGCTTGTGTGTCTCCTCCATGCGCCTAGGGGCTCCTTTTATAGCCCCAAGGCAGCTAGGAGCCGTTGAGAGCAAATCCGGAAGGCCATCCTTGCCTTCTGTCGTCGGGGGCACCGGACAGTCCGGTGCACACCGGACACTGTCCGGTGCCCGATTTGTTTCCATAACTGGCGCTTCCGACCGTTGCCGACCGTTGGAGATCTGCGAGCCGTTGGCGCACCGGACATGTCCGGTGCCGTCTTCCGACCGTTGGCTCCGCCACGTGTCCCGCGCAGATTGCGCGGCCGACCGTTGGCCCGGCCGACCGTTGGCTCACCGGACAGTCCGGTGCACACCGGACAGTCCGGTGAATTTTAGCCGTACGCCGTCGGCCAATTTCCCGAGAGCGGCCACTTCGCGCCGAGGCAGCCTGGCGCACCGGACACTGTCCGGTGCACACCGGACAGTCCGGTGCTCCAGACCGAGCTGGGTCTTGGCAGCACACAGCCAAGTCTTTTCTCCTCTTCTCTCTTTTTGTTTCTAACACTTAGACAAATATATTAGTACACAAAACCAATGTACTAAGGCTTAGAAACATACCTTTACTTCATGATTTGCACCTTGTACATAAATTCACAATTAAGCACATGTGTTGGCACTCAATCACCAAAATACTTAGAAATGGCCCAAGGGCACATTTCCCTTTCAATCTCCCCCTTTTTGGTGATTTATGCCAACACAACATAAAGCAACTAGAACAAGTGCAAACTCACTTCAAATTAAAACTCAAATTTATTTTGATTCAATTTTGGCATATATGGATCATCCTTTGCCACCACTTGGTTTGTTTTTGCAAATCAAACACAAATCTCTATCTCTAAGTCAAACACACATGTTGAGGCATAAAGAGAGTCATTCCAAAAGAGATTGATCAAAGATTTCAAAAACTCCCCCTTTTTCCCATAATCAATACTTCTCCCCACAAGAAGCCAACTTTTGAGAAGAGAGACAACATAAGAATTTTGACAAACCAAAAACTCTATTCTACTATTTTCAAAATCTCAACATAAGAATTTTGACAAACCAAAAACTCTATTCTACTATTTTCAAAATCTCTCAAGTGGTAGCTGATCCATTTATTGCTTTGGCCTTTATTTTCTCCCCCTTTGGCATCAAGCACCAAAACGGGATAAATCTTGGCCCTTTAACCCCATTGCCTCACAAAAATCTTCAATTAAGAGCAAATGGCAATAAGAGTTCATGAGATGAACTTGGAATAAGTTACCCCTCATCGGAGTGCAGTGGAAGTCTTTCATGGTCCAAGTCCACCTTTTCCCATTCAATTCTCCTTTGAGACTAAAACAAGCAAACTCAAACATATGGTTAGTCTCAAAGGGTCAAGTTGTAACACATCTTCCCCTAAACATGTGCATCACTTTGCAACGGACTTGTGAGGTCCAGGGAGTGTTTGTACAACTTGAGCACCATGATAAGCAACATAATGCAAAAAGGAACATGATCAAAAGCATGAATACATGTATGCTACAATTCAATCCAAGTTCCGCGAATCTAAGACATTTAGCTCACTACGCAACCTGCAAAAGGTCTTCTCATCTAAAGGCTTGGTAAAGATATCGGCTAGCTGGTTCTCGGTGCTAACATAAAACACTTCGATATCTCCCTTTTGCTGGTGGTCTCTCAAAAAGTGATGCCGGATGTCTATGTGCTTTGTGCGGCTGTGCTCAACAGGATTTTCCGCTATTCGGATAGCACTCTCATTGTCACATAGGAGTGGGACTTTGCTCAGATTGTAGCCAAAGTCCCGGAGGGTTTGCCTCATCCAAAGTAGTTGCGCACAACACTGTCCTGCGGCAACATACTCGGCCTCAGCGGTGGATAGGGCAACGGATGTTTGTTTCTTAGAGTTCCATGTTCCTAAGAATTGGCACGTCCCCGATGTACTTTTCCTATCGACCTTACATCCAGCATAGTCGGAATCTGAGTACCCAATCAAGTCAAAGTTAGACCCTTTTGGATACCAGATCCCGAAGCAAGGCGTAGCGACTAAATATCTAAGAATTCGCTTCACCACCACCAAGTGACACTCCTTAGGATCGGATTGAAATCTAGCACACATGCATACGCTAAGCATAATATCCGGTCTACTAGCACATAAGTAAAGTAAAGACCCTATCATTGACCGGTATGCTTTTTGATCAACGGACTTACCTCCTTTGTTGAGGTCGGTGTGTCCGTCGGTTCCCATCGGCGTCTTTGCGGGCTTGGCGTCCTTCATCCCAAACCGCTTTAGCAGATCTTGCGTGTACTTCGTTTGGGAGATGAAGGTGCCGTCCTTGAGTTGCTTCACTTGGAACCCAAGGAAGTAGTTCAACTCGCCCATCATCGACATCTCGAATTTCTGCGTCATCACCCTGCTAAACTCTTCACAAGACTTTTGATTAGTAGAACCAAATATTATGTCATCGACATAAATTTGGCATACAAACAAATCACCATCACATGTCTTTGTAAAAAGAGTTAGATCGGCTTTCCCAACCTTGAAAGCATTAGCAAGTAAGAAATCTCTAAGGCATTCATACCATGCTCTTGGGGCTTGTTTAAGTCCATAGAGCGCCTTAGAGAGCTTACACACGTGGTCGGGGTACCGCTCATCCTCGAAGCCAGGGGGTTGCTCCACGTACACCTCCTCCTTTATTGGCCCGTTGAGGAAAGCGCTCTTCACATCCATTTGGTACAACCTGAAAGAGTGGTGAGTGGCATATGCTAGCAAGATACGAATTGATTCTAGCCTGGCCACAGGAGCAAAAGTCTCCTCAAAGTCCAAACCTGCGACTTGGGCATAACCTTTTGCCACAAGTCGAGCCTTGTTCCTTGTCACCACCCCATGCTCGTCCTGTTTGTTGCGGAAAACCCACTTGGTTCCCACAACATTTTGCTTGGGACGAGGCACCAGCGTCCAAACTTCATTGCGCTTGAAGTTGTTAAGTTCCTCCTGCATGGCCAACACCCAATCCGGATCTAGCGAGGCCTCCTCTACCCTGAAAGGCTCAATAGAGGAGACAAAAGAGTAATGTTCACAAAAATTAACTAGTCGAGACCGAGTAGTTACTCCCTTGCTTATGTCACCCAGAATTTGGTCGACGGGATGATCCCTTTGAATCATCGCTCGAACTTGGGTTGGAGGTGCTGGTTGCGCTTCTTCCTCCATCACTTGATTATCTTGTACTCCCCCTCGATCATTCGCCTCCTTTTGATGAACCTGTTCATCGTCTTGAGTTGGGGGATGCACCGTTGTTGAGGAAGAAGGTTGACCTTGTTCATCTTGTTCCTGTGGCCGAACGTCTCCAATCGCCATGGTTCGTATAGCGGCCGTTGGAACATCTTCTTCATCTACATCATCACAATCAACAACTTGCTCTCTTGGAGAGCCATTAGTCTCATCAAATACAACGTCGCTAGAGACTTCAACCAAACTCGATGATTTGTTGAAGACCCTATACGCCTTTGTATTT
Organism: Zea luxurians; assembly: GCA_029449295.1. Classification (NCBI taxonomy): domain Eukaryota; kingdom Viridiplantae; phylum Streptophyta; class Magnoliopsida; order Poales; family Poaceae; genus Zea; species Zea luxurians. The sequence continues at coordinate 1,747,465 of JAOPSE010000168.1, forward strand.
GAATCATAACCTAATAAAAACCCTTCTACAGCTTTGGGAGCAAACTTAGAATTTCTACCCTTCTTCACTAGAATGTAGCACTTGCTCCCAAAAACACGAAAGTAAGATACATTGGGTTTGTTACCGGTTAGTAGCTCATATGACGTCTTCTTGAGGAGGCGGTGAAGGTAGACCCTGTTGATGGCGTGGCAAGCCGTGTTCACGGCTTCCGACCAAAAGCACTCGGGGGTCTTGAACTCTCCAAGCATCGTCCTCGCCATATCGATTAGCGTCCTGTTCTTCCTCTCTACCACACCATTTTGCTGTGGTGTGTAGGGAGCGGAGAACTCGTGCTTGATCCCTTCCTCCTCAAGAAACTCCTCCACTTGTAGGTTCTTGAACTCGGACCCGTTGTCGCTCCTAATCTTCTTCACCTTGAGCTCAAACTCATTTTGAGCTCTCCTGAGGAAGCGCTTGAGGGTCCCTTGGGTTTCAGACTTATCCTGCAAAAAGAACACCCAAGTGAAGCGGGAAAAGTCATCAATAATAACTAGACCATACTTACTTCCTCCTATGCTTAGATAGGCGACGGGTCCGAAGAGGTCCATATGCAGCAGCTCCAGAGGTCTTGACGTGGTCATCACATTCTTGCTGTGATGTGCTCCTCCCACTTGTTTACCTGCCTGACAAGCTGCACAAGGTCTATCTTTTTCGAAATAAACATTTGTTAGACCTATCACGTGTTCTCCCTTTAGAAGCTTGTGGAGGTTCTTCATCCCCACATGTGCTAAGCGGCGATGCCAAAGCCAGCCCATGCAAGTCTTAGCCATTAAGCATGCATCTAGACCGGCCTCTTCTTTTGCAAAATCAACTAAGTAAAGCTTGCCGTCTAGTACACCCTTAAAAGCTAGTGAACCATCACATCTTCTAAAGACAGACACATCTACATTAGTAAAAAGGCAATTATATCCCATGTTGCATAGTTGACTAACAGATAGCAAGTTGTAACCAAGAGACTCAACTAGAAACACATTTGAAATTGAGTGCTCATTAGAAATTGCAATTTTACCTAACCCTTTTACCTTGCCTTGATTCCCATCACCGAATATAATTGAATCTTGGGAATCCTTATTTTTAACGTAGGAGGTGAACATCTTCTTCTCCCCCGTCATATGGTTTGTGCATCCGCTGTCGATAATCCAGCTTGAACCCCCGGATGCATAAACCTGCAAGGCAAATTTAGGCTTGGGTCTTAGGTACCCAACTCATGTTGGGTCCTGCAAGGTTAGCACAAATGTCCTTAGGGACCCAAATGCAAGTCCTGTCTCCCTTGCATTTTGCCCCTAACTTCCTAGCAACTATTTTCCTATCCTTTCTACAAATAGCAAAGGAAGTGTTTAAAGCACAATAAATTATAGAAGGTTCGTTCACTACTTTCCTAGGAGCATGAATAACATTCTTTCTAGGCACATGAGCAATATTTCTCCTAGGCATATGTACAACATTTCTTCTACACATATCTCTGTCATGCTTATAAGAAGAACTAGAATCAAACATGGCATGAGAATCATAAACATGTGAATCAAAATCATTATAAGCATTTCTAGCATTTCTCCTATCATGATACAGGAAAGCATGGTTCTTTTTAGCACTACTAGCCATAGGGGCCTTCCCTTTCTCCTTGACGAAGATGGGAGCCTTATGGCTTGTTAAGTTCTTGGCCTCTCTCTTGAAGCCAAGACCATCCTTAATTGAGGGGTGTCTACCAACCGTGTAGGCATCCCTTGCAAATTTTATCTTATCAACTTCACTTTTGCTAGTCTTAAGTTGGGCATTAAGACTAGCCAATTCCTCATTTAATTTGGAAATTAAAACTAGGTGTTCACCACAGGCATCAATATCGAAATCCTTACACCTAGTGCAAATCATAACATGTTCTACACAAGAATTAGATTTATTTGCTACTTCCAATTTAGCATTTACATCATTGTTAACACTTTGTAAAGTAGCAATGGTTTCATGGCAAGAAGATAATTCACTAGAAAGCACTTCATTTCTTTTAATTTCTAGAGCAAGAGAATTTTGTGCACTAACAAATTTATCATGCTCCTCATATAAGAGATCCTCTTGTTTTTCTAATAATCTATTATTATCATTCAAAGCATCAATCAACTCATTAATTTTATCTATCTTAGATCTATCTAAGCCCTTGAACAAGCATGAATAATCTATGTCATCATCATCACTAGACTCATTATCACTAGAAGAGGCATAAATGAAGTCTTGAGTACTCACCTTCTTCTCCCTTGCCATGAGGCATGTGAGACGCTCGTTGGGGAAGAGGGAAGACTTGTTGAAGGCGGTGGCAGCGAGTCCTTCATTGTCGGAGTCGGAGGAGGAGCAATCCGAATCCCACTCCTTTCCTAGATGTGCCTCACCCTTTGCCTTCTTGTATGCCTTCTTCTTCTCCCTCTTGTTCCCCTTTTCCTGGTCACTTTCATTATCGGGACAGTTAGCAATGAAATGACCAAGCTTACCGCATTTGAAGCATGAACGCTTCCCCTTTGTCTTGGTCTTGCTTGGCTGCCCCTTGCGACCATTTAGCGTCGTCTTGAATCTCTTGATGATGAGAGCCATCTCTTCATCATTGAGTCCGGCCGCCTCAATCTGTGCCACCTTGCTAGGTAGCGCCTCCTTGCTTCGTGTTGCCTTGAGAGCAAGAGGTTGCGGCTCGTTGATCGGACCATTCAAGGCGTCGTCCACATACCTCGCCTCCTTGATCATCATTCGCCCGCTAACGAATTTCCCAAGAACTTCTTCGGGCGACATCTTGGTGTACCTGGGATTTTCACGTATATTGTTCACCAAATGAGGATCAAGAACGGTAAATGACCTGAGCATTAGGCGGACGACGTCGTGGTCCGTCCATCGTGTGCTTCTGTAGCTCCTTATCTTGTTGATAAGGGTCTTGAGCCGGTTGTATGTTTGCGTCGGCTCCTCGCCCCTTATCATTGCGAACCGTCCAAGCTCACCCTCCACCAACTCCATCTTGGTGAGCAAGGTGACGTCGTTCCCCTCATGAGAAATCTTGAGGGTGTCCCAGATTTGCTTGGCGTTATCCAAGCCGCTCACTTTATGATATTCGTCCCTGCACAAAGAAGCTAGAAGAACAGTAGTAGCTTGTGCATTCTTATGAATTTGTTCATTAATGAACATGGGACTATCCGAACTATCAAAGTGCATTCCACTCTCTACAATCTCCCATATACTAGGATGGAGAGAGAATAGGTGACTACGCATTTTGTGACTCCAAAATCCGTAGTCCTCTCCATCAAAGTGTGGGGGCTTGCCGAGTGGAATGGAGAGCAAATGAGAATGTGAACTTTGCGGAATACGAGAGTAATCAAAAGAAAAGTTCAAATTAACCGGTTTCCTTCTCTCGTAGTCGTTGTGGTCCTCGTCCTTTTGGGAAGAAGTAGACTCGTCGCTGTCGTAGTAGACGATCTCCTTGATGCGCCTTGTCTTCTTCTTCTTCCCTTCCTTCCGTCTTTGGCCCGAGCCGGAGTCGGTAGGCTTATCGTCCTTCGGCTCGTTGACGAAGGATTCCTTCTCTTTGTCATTGATCACAATACCCTTCCCCTTAGGATCCATCTCTTCGGGCGGTTAGTCCCTTTGTGAAGAGAACGGCTCTGATACCAATTGAGAGCACCTAGAGGGGGGGTGAATAGGTGATCCTGTAAAAACTTCAAACTTAAGCCACAAAAACTTGTTAAGTGTTAGCACGATTATTGCCAAGTGGCTAAGGTGAAGTCTCAACAAAACACAGTACCACAAGAAAAACAAGCACAGAGGTGACACAGTGGTTTTATCCCGTTGTCGGCGTTCCGAGACCGGGGGGTCCTCGAGCCGACGAGTGAGAGTGCCGCGTGCCCCAGCCCAGATGGGTCGAGCGCGTGGAGCGAGCGCAAAGGGGGGAACGGAGTGAGAGAGAGGTCGGTGGCCGGAGCCGGATCGCGAGGGAGTCGGAGAAATTCCCACGGCCTTCGTGTTCGTCCCGCGCCCAGGTCGGGTGCGCTTGCAGTAGGGGTTACAAGCGTCCGCACGAGGTGAAGGGAGAGGGCGGCCCCGAGAGAGCGCCTGCCCCTGCCTTTCGTCCCCGCGAGGCCAACCTTTTTTAAGAAGGCCCTGGCCCTTCCTTTTATAGTCGTAAGGAGAGGGTCCAGGTGTACAAGATGGGGGTGTAGCAAGGTGCTACGTGTCTAGCGAGGGAGAGCTAGCGCCCTATGTACATGTCCAGGTGGCAGCCAGAGAGATCGTGGCACCCTGTTGGAGTGGCGTCGTGGCTGTTGGAGGAGTAACGGAGCCGGACGGGGGGACAGCTGTCGAGGTGGCTGGGTCCTTGCTGACGTTCTCCTGCTTTCGTAAGGGAGCTGGGGGCCGCCGTCGTCATGATCTAGCGGGGCGCCATCATGGCCTATCTGGCATAGCTGGCCAGATGGGATGCCGGTCTTGTTCTCTGCGACCCAAGTCGGCTCGGGGCAGGGTGATGATGACGCTTCCTGTTGACGTGGCGGTCTCGTATCCTAGGTCGGGTGTCGTGGAGGCTCCTCCGAGGCTGTGGCCGAGTCCGTCCTGCAAGACAGAGACAGAGTCCGAGCCCTGGTCGGGCGAGGCGGAGATTATTCGGCAGAGGCCGAGGCGGAGTCCGAGCCCTGGGTCGGGCGAGGCGGAGGTCGCCGTCTTCCGGGGCCTTGGCCCGAGTCCGAGCCCTGGGTCGGGCGGAGCGGAGTTCGCCGTCTTCCGAGGCCTTAGCCTGAGTCCGAGCCCTGGGTCGGGCGGAGCGGAGTTCGCCGTCTTCCGAGGCCTTAGCCTGAGTCCGAGCCCTGGGTCGGGCGGAGCGGAGTTCGCCGTCTTCCGAGGCCTTAGCCTGAGTCCGAGCCCTGGGTCGGGCGGAGCGGAGTTCGCCGTCTTCCGAGGCCTTAGCCTGAGTCCGAGCCCTGGGTCGGGCGGAGTTTCCTATGGCACCACTGGCGAAGTCTGGCCGCCCGTCGGTCTTACCTTTTGCGTTAAACGCCCTGGTGACTCGGTCGGTTGGTGCGGTGATTTAGTCAGGGTTTCTCCTTATCGGAGGCGGGGCCTAGGGCGAGCCGGGGATGCGCCTGCCGTGAAAGAGGAGACCTCAGGCGAGACGGAGTCATCTTAGGGTCGGCTGCCCTCGCTCGAGGCTAGGCTCGGGCGTGGCGTGGTCAAGTCACTCGTGTGGACTGATCCCTGACTTAATCAAACCCATCAGGCCTTTGCAGCTTTAACTGTCGGCGTTCCGAGACCGGGGGGTCCTCGAGCCGACGAGTGAGAGTGCCGCGTGCCCCAGCCCAGATGGGTCGAGCGCGTGGAGCGAGCGCAAAGGGGGGAACGGAGAGAGAGAGAGGTCGGTGGCCGGAGCCGGATCGCGAGGGAGTCGGAGAAATTCCCACGGCCTTCGTGTTCGTCCCGCGCCCAGGTCGGGTGCGCTTGCAGTAGGGGGTTACAAGCGTCCGCACGAGGTGAAGGGAGAGGGCGGCCCCGAGAGAGCGCCTGCCCCTGCCTTTCGTCCCCGCGAGGCCAACCTTTTTTTAGGAAGGCCCTGGCCCTTCCTTTTATAGTCGTAAGGAGAGGGTCCAGGTGTACAAGATGGGGGTGTAGCAAGGTGCTACGTGTCTAGCGAGGGAGAGCTAGCGCCCTATGTACATGTCCAGGTGGCAGCCAGAGAGATCGTGGCACCCTGTTGGAGTGGCGTCGTGGCTATTGGAGGAGTAACGGAGCCGGACGGGGGGACAACTGTCGAGGTGGCTGGGTCCTTGCTGACGTTCTCCTGCTTTCGTAAGGGAGCTGGGGGCCGCCGTCGTCATGATCTAGCGGGGCGCCATCATGGCCTATCTGGCATAGCTGGCCAGATGGGATGCCGGTCTTGTTCTCTGCGACCCAAGTCGGCTCGGGGCAGGGTGATGATGACGCTTCCTGTTGACGTGGCGGTCTCGTATCCTAGGTCGGGTGTCGTGGAGGCTCCTCCGAGGCTGTGGCCGAGTCCGTCCTGCAAGACAGAGACAGAGTCCGAGCCCTGGTCGGGCGAGGCGGAGATTATTCGGCAGAGGCCGAGGCGGAGTCCGAGCCCTGGGTCGGGCGAGGCGGAGGTCGCCGTCTTCCGGGGCCTTGGCCCGAGTCCGAGCCCTGGGTCGGGCGGAGCGGAGTTCGCCGCCTTCCGAGGCCTTAGCCTGAGTCCGAGCCCTGGGTCGGGCGGAGCGGAGTTCGCCGTCTTCCGAGGCCTTAGCCTGAGTCCGAGCCCTGGGTCGGGCGGAGCGGAGTTCGCCGTCTTCCGAGGCCTTAGCCTGAGTCCGAGCCCTGGGTCGGGCGGAGCGGAGTTCGCCGTCTTCCGAGGCCTTAGCCTGAGTCCGAGCCCTGGGTCGGGCGGAGTTTCCTATGGCACCACTGGCGAAGTCTGGCCGCCCGTCGGTCTTACCTTTTGCGTTAAACGCCCTGGTGACTCGGTCGGTTGGTGCGGTGATTTAGTCAGGGTTTCTCCTTATCGGAGGCGGGGCCTAGGGCGAGCCGGGGATGCGCCTGCCGTGAAAGAGGAGACCTCAGGCGAGACGGAGTCATCTTAGGGTCGGCTGCCCTCGCCCGAGGCTAGGCTCGGGCGTGGCGTGGTCAAGTCACTCGTGTGGACTGATCCCTGACTTAATCAAACCCATCAGGCCTTTGCAGCTTTATGCTGATGGGGGTTACCAGCTGAGAATTAGGCGTCTTGAGGGTACCCCTAATTATGGTCCCCGACAGTAGCCCCCGAGCCTCGAAGAGAGTGTTAACACTCGCTTGGAGGCTTGCATCGCACTTTTTTGCAAGGGGACCAGCCTTTCTCGGAGGTACCTTGTTCCGGTGGGTGCGCGCGAGCGCACCCGCCGGGTGTAGCCCCCGAGGCCTCGAAGGAGTGGTTTCACTCCTTCGAGGTCTTAATGCCTCGCGCAATGCTTCGGCGTGACTAGCGGTTCCCTCATGCGAGCAGGGCGTAACCCAGGTGCACTGTCGGGGTCCAAGTTCTCGGGCTGGTATGTTGACGCTGTCAACGGTTCGGCCGGAGCCGGGTTTGCGAGAGCAGCCCCCGAGCCTTCGCACGGAGCGAGAGGACGATCAGGGACAGACTCGACTTTTTATATACGCCCCTACGTCGCCTTTCCGCAAGGAGGAGGGGGGGAGTGCGCCATGTTACCCTCGATGGGCACCGAACATGGTGTCTCCGGTGAGCTGCGATCGGGTAATCCGAGTGGACGTCCGTGCCCCGTTCGTTAGGGGTCGGCTAGGGGCCCGGAGGCACGCCCAAAAGTACCTGCGGGTGATCTGCCGGACCCGGTCCCCTAGCGACGGGGTCCGAGGGCTCGTTGCCTCCCTCCGATGGGATTCCGTTACAGAGTCGTTCCCGCTGGTCTCGGAAATGTCCTAGGGTACCTCGGGAGCGCAGCCCGAGCCTTGGTTATGTATCGAACGTACCCCTGGTCATCCCTCGCTCGGCGTCTGAGGCGGCTGTGAACCCTTCGACAGGCCAGCCTTCGAACCCCTGATCAGTAGGGGGCACGGAGCCCTAGTAGCCTGAGGCGGTCATGGAACCTTTCGGGGGCCGACCTTCGAACCCCTGACCAGTAGTGGGTGTCGGGCCCACGCGATCTGAGGCGGCTGTTGAACCCTTCGGGGGGCCAGCCTTCGAACCCCTGATCAGTAGGGAGGCTCGGGGCCTAGTTCCTTCACGGGGAAGGATCCCTTTGGGGTTATCCCCCTTCTCGGTCCCTGTTGCAAGAGATAGAGAAAGAAGGAAAAGGGAAAAAGGGATTCGAAATTGAACTTCGTGGCGTACCTTTCTCGGCGTGGCCGTTTTTTGGCGGAGGCGAAGCGCCGCCAGCCGCCCCTGCCAGAAACGTCGCCTATTTCGCCGTGGAGTTAATGCGCTGGGGTGAGTAGTTGGCGAGGTCGCCGTTGTGCGCGCGCGGGCCGTTCGAGGTACGGGTCACGGACGCGTCGTCTTCACGCCGTGAGAAGGGTTCTCTTGCTGCCCCCGGATGGGACGTGAGCCTGGCCGATGGCGTAACCGCTGCCTTCGCACGCCTGCCTCCGTCATTACTGCCGGCCCATTTTTGACCGCGTTTGACCGCTGCGCCAGGCTGGCGCCGCTGGATCGCAGGCTGGGCGGCCTCGAGTCGCGGTATCGGTTCCGCAATCGAGGAGGTGCGGTGGTGGAGCGAGAGGCGCAGCGGTTCGCATGCAGCGCCTGGCGCGCCAGTTGAACGACGCGTGGTCTTGAGCCGTCGCGCTGGCCTGTCAGGAGTCGGGGAGGCGCGTCCACTTGGCGTGGTTGCATGCCGCTTGCATGGCCGCTCGCCCCCTTTGCCCGTTGGTCTGGGCAAAAGTGGAGGGTTACTTGTAACCGCTGGGCGGTCGCGTGCGTCGTGCGCGGCGATTTGGCTCCCTCTGCTTGGAGCTGGTCTTCATGACAGGCGGGCCCCAGCTCCCGCGCCGCGGGGAAGGGCCTTGGAGGCGTGTTGGAGAAGACTCAGCCCATGACGGTCGAGGGCGCTAGCAGGGGGAGTTGCCTTTAAAAGGAGGGCGACCCCCTTCGTGAGGCGACCATGTCTCCTTTCTCCCTTATGCATTGTGTCTCTCCATCTTCCAGGCCCCCGGATGGGGGGAAACGCCGTCTTTTCGCTTCATCGTTGGAGGAACGCAACCCCGTGGGAGTTGGTACCTTTCAGCCATCGTTCGGCTTCAAGGATTTTCATCATGCAGCCCGGCTGCACCCCTCCATCGGCGATCGCCCGAGAAGGCGACCTCCGGCTTGATGGTGGGGGAAAGCGAGCCGGGCTGCGGTATCCGCCCCTTCCTCAGCCTCAAGGATTTTCATCACCAGGGCTGAGGAGGGGCGTGTACCGAGTTGGGGTCGGTCTCTGCGCGGGCGGTGGCTCGCTCCTTCCCTCAGTGATCGGGGGGAAGGGCGGGAGTCGCCTGTGGCGCTCACAGCTGCACCGTGCCCGGCTCTCTGAGCCGAGCAGTTTCGGAATCGCTCCCGGTGCCGCCTCCCGCCACGGCAGCTGGAAGAGGTTCTTCCGCCGGCGCGACAGCCCAGGTTGGCCATGGGCCGACCTCCAACTCTACGGCCTTCTGCCCGTCCTTGCCTCTCGAGTTTGGGCGAGGGTGGGGGGCCTCCTAGCAGCAGTATCCGCCCTGAGGCCATCACTGCTGCTGTTCGGCTCCCCGGGGCAGAAGTCTTCATCGTCGTTGCCGCTGTCGGGGCGGTCGGCGACGTGCCGTTCGTCGGTCTCCTGTTGCTCCGCAGGTTCACCCCCGTCGAGTGGGGTTGTTCGTACCTGCGGAGACGGAACCGGAGTTCCGTTTGTAATGGCACTTCGAGTGCCGGGTTTTTTGTTCATTTCGGCTTTCGGGGCCTGAACATGTATGTAACTCCGGCACAGAGCCGTGTTTTTTCCTCATTTCTGAGCAATAAGACTTGCCTATCGATTGTCTGAATCGCTTCACCAAGCATGAGTCGCCCCGTGTCCAGGTGACGAGTGAGGTATCCGTATCCCGGAGGCGTAGGAATCCCTCGGCTCGGTCGGACCTGTTGTCCGAGGCTCCTCTAGCTTAGTTAAAAAGACCCCTCGGTCGCTCTTCGACGAGCCGAGGCCAGGGGTAGCGATATCAGCACAAGCAGAGGCGTTGTTGGCTCGGAAATGGAACCTGGTTGGCCGGAGCCCAGCTGGGTCGTCTGCTGGCAGGCTCGGCGCCGGAGTTGATTGGCCGAGGCCTCGGACCGAGCTGGCGCCCTCGGAAGGGGTCGGCCGAGGCCCCGGAGGTGGCCGGCCGAGCCGTCCGCTTGGGCCGGATTCTCGGGGAAGCCTCTGGCGGAGATTGCTCGAGCGCGGTGTCGACGTCGTCCTTTGGAGCGAAGGCCTTCGGACCGCGTGGCCACCCGAGGCCAGGTCGGGTCTTGCCGAAGGTGCTGCTGATGCCGAGGGTGTCGCCACCCTCTTCCAGTGCCAAGGTCCGCGCCTGCAGGGTCAAGTCGTCCTGTAGCGTGGGCCTTGTGCGGCCGTTGAGGCCAGAACACACACCCTTGTCGCGTCATAAAGCTGTGTCTCTTTTCCTCTTGCTTCGAGTATCTGGACTTTTTGTCGGTAGCAGGGATGTTAGTGCGAGCAAGAGTTGCTTCTCGCGGGAGGTGATGAGTGAGGTATCCGTATCCCGGAGGCGTGGGAGTCCCTCGGCTCGGTCGGCCTCGCCGCTTACGCGTACTTTTACCCATCCATGAGGCCCTGTCACCGACTCGGTCGAGAAGGCTCGAAGAACCTGCTTCAACAGAAGAGCCTCCGTACGTAAAGACTCATTCGATCCGCGGAGTCACCTTATCCGAACGTGAGTTACTTATCACAGAAGGTGACGAGTGAGGTATCCGTATCCCGGAGGCGTAGGAGTCCCTCGGCTCGGTCGGCCTTGGCTGCTTACGTGTACCCCGTCGTTTCTAGGACCCACTTTTCGAAGTAGTCAAAAAGCACGAAAGATGTTCTGGTAAAAGAGGTTTTTTGTTCGAGGAAAATTTTGACGCAGAGGGGGTTAACCCCCTTTTAGCCCCCGAGGGAGGGTCGGGCTCCGCTGAGGCGAGGCCGACCCTTCCTTGTTGACTAAACTTCGCGTGGGTACGGGGTATAAGAATAACTTGGAAACATTCTTAAGGATAGAAGCGACGTAGCTGTTGGATGTTCCAAGCGTTGCCGTAGACCTCGCCTTGACTGTTGGCCAGCTTGTAAGTTCCGGGCTTCAGAACTTTGGCGATGATGAACGGCCCCTCCCAGGGGGGCGTTAGCTTATGCCTCCCTCGGGCGTCCTGCCGCAGCCGAAGCACCAGATCGCCCACCTGGAGATCTCGGGGTCGGACCCCTCGGGCGTGGTAGCGTCGCAGGGACTGCTGATACCGCGCTGAGTGTAGTAGGGCCCTGTCCCGAGCCTCGTCCAGCTGGTCCAGCGAGTCTTCTCGGCTGGCTTGGTTGCTTTCTTCGTCGTAAGCCCTCGCCCTCGGGGAACCGTATTCCAGGTCCGTGGGCAGGATTGCCTCGGCCCCGTAGACCAGGAAGAACGGCGTGAAACCCGTGGCTCGGCTTGGAGTCGTCCTCAGGCTCCAGACCACCGAGGGGAGTTCCTTCATCCATCGCTTGCCGAACTTGTTGAGACTGTTATAAATCCGAGGCTTAAGCCCTCGTAGAATCATGCCATTGGCACGTTCCACTTGCCCATTCGACATGGGGTGAGCTACGGTGGCCCAGTCCACCCGGATGTTGTGATCGTCGCAAAAATCCAAGAATTTTTTGCCGGTGAACTGGGTGCCATTGTCGGTGATGATGGAGTTCGGGACCCCGAAGCGATGGATGATGTTGGTGAAGAATGCCACCGCCTGCTCGGACCTGATGCTGCTTAGGGGTCGGACCTCGATCCACTTGGAGAATTTGTCGATGGCGACCAACAGGTGCGTGTAGCCCCCGGGTGCCTTCTGCAGTGGGCCGACGAGGTCCAGACCCCACACAGCGAAGGGCCAGGTGATGGGTATCGTCTGCAGAGCCTGAGCGGGCAGGTGGGTCTGCTTCGCATAGAATTGGCACCCTTCGCAGGCGCGGACAATTCTAGTGGCGTCAGCCACCGCCGTTGGCCAGTAGAAGCCTTGGCGGAAAGCATTCCCGACGAGGGTTCGAGGTGCTGCATGATGACCGCAAGCCCCCGAGTGTATTTCCTGCAGGAGGTCCTGACCCTTGGCGATGGTGATGCATCGCTGGAGGATGCCCGAGGGGCTGCGGTGGTAGACGATTTTGCTCGTCGTGTTACCCGCCGAGCCTCGGTTTGGTCGAGGGGCAGCTCTCCTCGGCGGAGATATTGCAGGTACGGGGTCCTCCAATCTTGATCTGGCACGACCCCGTTCCGCTCCTCCTCGACGTGCAGCGCTTCGCGCTCGGGCCCCGAGGGTTCCTCGGATTGAGCCGAGGACGGCTCGGGCTGAGCCGAGGTTACCTCGGACGAGGCCGAGGGTGCCTCGGGTTCGGGCGCGTCGCCTATCTTGACTGAGGGTTGGTGCAGATCCCGGGCGAAGACGTCCGGGGGAACCGTTGTCCGCCCCGAGGCTATCTTCGCCAGCTCGTCCGCAGTCTCGTTATAGCGTCGGGCGATGTGGTTAAGTTCGAGCCCGTAGAACTTGTCCTCCAGGCGTCGAACCTCTTCGCAGTAGGCCTCCATCTTCGGGTCGCGGCAGAGGGAATTCTTCATGACTTGGTCGATGACGAGCTGCGAGTCGCCGCGTGCATCGAGGCGTCGAACCCCTAGCTCGATGGCGATTCACAACCCGTTGATCAGAGCCTCGTACTCAGCTACATTGTTAGACGCCGGGAAATGGAGGCGAAGCACGTAGCGCAGGTGTTTTCCGAGGGGCGAGACGAAAAGCAGGCCCGCGCCAGCTCCCGTCTTCATCAGCGACCCGTCGAAAAACATGGTCCAGAGTTCTGGTTGGATCGGAGCCGTTGGGGTCGAGAGGGACGGCCTTAACCGTCTCTGCTGGCTCGAAGTTGCCGGCATGCCGCTTCACATCCGGCACCTCTCGGGAGAGGCTTTCTAGGTCGGCAATGAGGGCCTCGGACTCGGCGAGGGCCTCGGCGTACTCCACGCACTCCACATCGCACTCGAATGCGTGTTTGTACGTGGGGCCGACGGTGATGACCCCGTTGGGGCCCGGCATCTTGAGCTTCAGGTAGGTGTAATTGGGGATGGCCATGAACTTCGCGTAGCATGGCCTTCCCAACACCGCGTGGTAGGTCCCTCGGAACCCGACCACCTCGAACGTCAAAGTCTCCCTTCGGAAGTTGGAGGGTGTTCCGAAGCAGACAGGGAGGTCGAGCTGTTCGAGGGGCTGGACACGCTTCCCGGGAATGATCCCGTGGAAGGGCGCAGCGCCTGCTCGGACAGACGACAAGTCGACGCGCAGGAGCTTGAGAGTCTCGGCGTAGATGATGTTGAGGCAGCTGCCCCCATCCATCAGGACCTTGGTGAGCCTGACGTCGCCAATGACAGGATCGACGACGAGCGGGTACTTCCCCGGGCTCGGCACGTGGTCGGGGTGGTCGTCCTGGTCGAAGGTGATGGGCTTGTCGGACCAGTCTAGGTAGACTGGCGCCGCCACCTTCACCGAGCAGACCTCCCGACGCTCTTGCTTACGATGCCGAGCCGAGGCATTTGCCACATGCCCTCCGTAGATCATGAAGCAGTCGCGGACCTCGGGGAACTCTCCTGCTTGGTGATCCTCCCTTTTGTCGTCGTCGTGAGCCTTGCCACCCTCGGCGGGTGGCCCGACCCGATGGAAGTGACGCCGAAGCATGACGCACTCTTCGAGGGTGTGTTTGACGGGCCCCTGATGGTAGGGGCACGTCTCCTTGAGTGCCTTGTCGAAGAGGTTCGCACCTCCGGGGGGTTTCCGAGGGTTCTTGCGCTCGGCGGCGGCGACAAGGTCAGCATCGGGAACGTCGCGTTTCGCTTGCGACTTCCTCCTGCCTTTCTTCTTGGCGCCGCGCGGAGCAGACGCCTCGGGAGCATCTTCCGACGGGCGGCCCTGGGGCTGCTTGTCCTTTCGGAAGATGGCCTCTACCGCCTCCTGGCCGGAGGCGAACTTGGTAGCGATGTCCATCAGCTCGCTCGCCCTGGTGGGGGTTTTGCGACCCAACTTGCTCACCAGGTCGCGGCAGGTGGTGCCAGCGAGGAACGCGCCGATGACATCGGAGTCGGTGATGTCGGGCAGCTCGGTGCGCTGCTTCGAGAACCGCCGGATGTAGTCCCGAAGGGACTCTCCTGGCAATTGCTGACAGCTTCGGAGGTCCCAGGAATTCCCGGGGCGCACGTACGTGCCCTGGAAGTTCCCGGCGAAGGCCTGGACCAGATCCTCCCAGTTGGAAATCTGCCCCGGGGGCAGGTGCTCCAACCAGGCACGAGCGGTGTCGGAGAGAAATAGGGGGAGGTTTCGGATGATGAGGTTGTCATCGTCCGTCCCACCCAGCTGGCAGGCCAGGCGGTAGTCTGCAAGCCACAATTCCGGTCTCGTCTCCCCCGAGTACTTCGTGATAGTAGTCGGGGGTCGGAATCGGGGCGGAAACGGCGCCCGCCGAATGGCTCGGCTAAAGACCTGCGGACCGGGTGGTTCGGGCGAGGGACTTCGATCCTCCCCGCTGTCATAACGTCCCCCACGCCTGGGGTGGTAGCCTCGGCGCACCCTTTCGTCGAGGCGTGCCCGACGGTCACGATGAGGGTGCTCGTCGCCGAGGTGGCCCGGGGCCGCAGGCGCGGTGTTGCGCGTGCGCCCGGTGAAGACCGAGGCTTCCCGCGTGAGTCGGGAAGTCGCGGCACGAGGATCCGGGGTGTATCCCCGCCTTCGAGAGGCAGAGCTCTCTGCCCGCCGGGCCGCAGCGCCTTCCAGGAGATGCCTGAGTTCTCCCTGGATCCGCCGTCCCTCGGTGGTTGATGACTCCGGCATCGCGCGGAGGAGCATTGCTGCAGCGACCAGGTCCTGGCCAGTCCCGCCGGATGCGGGTGGCGGTTTGTCCCTGGCATCGTTGGCGATGCGGTGCTGGAGACCTTGGGGCAAGTGACGTATTCCTCCGGCCGGGGGTTGGCTCGCCCATACCTGCCCGATGTTCTGACGGATTGCCTCGAGCGCTCCTGCTCCTTCATCGAACCCGGCCTGCGCCCCGCGGACTTGCTCGAGCTGTGGGTCGTGACCTCCCGCCGAAGCGGGGACCACAGCTAGCTCCCGCGGGATGTCAGCGCGAGGCGCTGGCCTAGGGGGATCACCATCCTCCGGCATGCCGAGACAGCCGCCTCCGGAGGGATCCCCTAGCTCGATGTGGAAACATTCGCGACTCAGGCCGCAGTCCTTGTCGCCAAGGCTGCGGCTGCCGTCGGAACAGTCGGAGAGGCAGTGGTCACATGCGGTCATGAAGTCCCGCATGGCACTAGGGTTGCCAGATCCGGAGAAATCCCAGCAGATGCTGGGGTCGTCGTCTTCCTCGGACCCAGAGGGTCCGTAGGTCGAGACACCCGTCAATCGGTCCCAAGGCGACCGCACAGGAAACCCCAGAGAGGTTGCACTCGCCTCAATGTGAGCACCCGCCAAAGCGAGATCGCCAGGCGGGCTGAGGCCGAGTCGAAATAACGAAAGATGGGTAGCAGTCGATACCTTTTTGTCGACGAGGAGCGATGAAGTCGCGTCGGGGGCTGACCGCGTCGTCGTCTTGGGTCCGAGGGCGACGTCCTGCAGGCCTTCCGTGAGCGTGCTGGCGTCGTCCACTTGCTCGGAGTCGACGTGTTGCGGGGGGATGGCGCTCGCGTCTGCCTTGAACGCGAGGGCGACGCTTGGCGTGTCCTTCGTCGAGGCGTCGGGGATGTCGATTTGCCCGACAGCCGTCGGAGCGCGGCCTCCCGCCCGGCCCTGGTTGCCCCGCCTCCTCCTCCTCCGATGGCGAGGGAGAGGATGGGGCGAGCTCGAACGTTGTCCTTCCCCTACGCGGGAAAGACGTCGTCGATTCCGCCGCCGGCGGGCGGGCTGTCCGCCACCAATGTCGCTATCGCGCGGCGGTGGAAGGAGTATCATGTCGTAGCCGCTGTCGAGAGACATGAACTCGAGGCTCCCGAAACGGAGCACCGTCCCGGGTTGAAGAGGTTGTTGAAGACTGCCCATCTGGAGCTTGACGGGAAATCGAACGTCAACACGCAGCGCGGCCCCTACCTGGCGCGCCAACTGTCGGCGTTCCGAGACCGGGGGGTCCTCGAGCCGACGAGTGAGAGTGCCGCGTGCCCCAGCCCAGATGGGTCGAGCGCGTGGAGCGAGCGCAAAGGGGGGAACGGAGAGAGAGAGAGGTCGGTGGCCGGAGCCGGATCACGAGGGAGTCGGAGAAATTCCCACGGCCTTCGTGTTCGTCCCGCGCCCAGGTCGGGTGCGCTTGCAGTAGGGGGTTACAAGCGTCCGCACGAGGTGAAGGGAGAGGGCGGCCCCGAGAGAGCGCCTGCCCCTGCCTTTCGTCCCCGCGAGGCCAACCTTTTTTTAGGAAGGCCCTGGCCCTTCCTTTTATAGTCGTAAGGAGAGGGTCCAGGTGTACAAGATGGGGGTGTAGCAAGGTGCTACGTGTCTAGCGAGGGAGAGCTAGCGCCCTATGTACATGTCCAGGTGGCAGCCAGAGAGATCGTGGCACCCTGTTGGAGTGGCGTCGTGGCTGTTGGAGGAGTAACGGAGCCGGACGGGGGGACAACTGTCGAGGTGGCTGGGTCCTTGCTGACGTTCTCCTGCTTTCGTAAGGGAGCTGGGGGCCGCCGTCGTCATGATCTAGCGGGGCGCCATCATGGCCTATCTGGCATAGCTGGCCAGATGGGATGCCGGTCTTGTTCTCTGCGACCCAAGTCGGCTCGGGGCAGGGTGATGATGACGCTTCCTGTTGACGTGGCGGTCTCGTATCCTAGGTCGGGTGTCGTGGAGGCTCCTCCGAGGCTGTGGCCGAGTCCGTCCTGCAAGACAGAGACAGAGTCCGAGCCCTGGTCGGGCGAGGCGGAGATTATTCGGCAGAGGCCGAGGCGGAGTCCGAGCCCTGGGTCGGGCGAGGCGGAGGTCGCCGTCTTCCGAGGCCTTAGCCTGAGTCCAAGCCCTGGGTCGGGCGGAGCGGAGTTCGCCGCCTTCCGAGGCCTTAGCCTGAGTCCGAGCCCTGGGTCGGGCGGAGCGGAGTTCGCCGTCTTCCGAGGCCTTAGCCTGAGTCCGAGCCCTGGGTCGGGCGGAGCGGAGTTCGCCGTCTTCTATGGCACCACTGGCGAAGTCTGGCCGCCCGTCGGTCTTACCTTTTGCGTTAAACGCCCTGGTGACTCGGTCGGTTGGTGCGGTGATTTAGTCAGGGTTTCTCCTTATCGGAGGCGGGGCCTAGGGCGAGCCGGGGATGCGCCTGCCGTGAAAGAGGAGACCTCAGGCGAGACGGAGTCATCTTAGGGTCGGCTGCCCTCGCCCGAGGCTAGGCTCGGGCGTGGCGTGGTCAAGTCACTCGTGTGGACTGATCCCTGACTTAATCAAACCCATCAGGCCTTTGCAGCTTTATGCTGATGGGGGTTACCAGCTAAGAATTAGGCGTCTTGAGGGTACCCCTAATTATGGTCCCCGACACCCGTGGTTCGGCCAAGACCAACGCTTGCCTACTCCACGTTGTGGCATCCCAACGGACGAGGGTTGCAATCAACCCCTCTCAAGCGGTCCAAAGACCCACTTGAATACCACGGTGTTTTGTTGTTCCTTTCACTATCCCGTTTGCAAGGAATCTCCACAAATTGGAGTCTCTTGCCCTTACAAGTATATGATCACAAAGAAGCACAGAGTAAGGGAGGGAAGCAACACACACAAATCCACAGCGAAACGCGCACACACACGGCCAAGAATCGAGCTCACAAGAGTATCACTAAGTTCTCACTAGAACGGAGCTCGAAACACTTAGAATGACAAACAATTGCGCAAAGACTGAGTGTGGATGATCAAGTATGCTCAAAGGTTGCTTGTGTGTCTCCTCCATGCGCCTAGGGGCTCCTTTTATAGCCCCAAGGCAGCTAGGAGCCGTTGAGAGCAAATCCGGAAGGCCATCCTTGCCTTCTGTCATCAGGGGCACCGGACACTGTCCGGTGCCCGATTTGTTTCCATAACTGGCGCTTCCGACCGTTGCCGACCGTTGGAGATCTGCGAGCCGTTGGCGCACCGGACATGTCCGGTGCACACCGGACAGTCCGGTGCCGTCTTCCGACCGTTGGCTCCGCCACGTGTCCCGCGCAGATTGCGCGGCCGACCGTTGGCCCGGCCGACCGTTGGCTCACCGGACAGTCCGGTGCACACCGGACAGTCCGGTGAATTTTAGCCGTACGCCGTCGGCCAATTTCCCGAGAGCGGCCACTTCGCGCCGAGGCAGCCTGGCGCACCGGACACTGTCCGGTGCACACCGGACAGTCCGGTGCTCCAGACCGAGCTGGGTCTTGGCAGCACACAGCCAAGTCTTTTCTCCTCTTCTCTCTTTTTGTTTCTAACACTTAGACAAATATATTAGTACACAAAACCAATGTACTAAGGCTTAGAAACATACCTTTACTTCATGATTTGCACCTTGTACATAAATTCACAATTAAGCACATGTGTTGGCACTCAATCACCAAAATACTTAGAAATGGCCCAAGGGCACATTTCCCTTTCATGACCAAGTCTTCATATCCGAGAAGTAACGGCCATCCTGAATCGATTAATACCCAGCTGGGGATCTCCAATCACACGACATATGTAGCACTTAACCCTTGCATATATCAACTCGCCACCGGGGTTCTTAAGACCAGATCAGGTTCACACCAACCGAGAGCACAGATACACCACCGTCCAGCCTCTTGCCACGGAGGGTACACACTACTCTCGCCATCTCTCCACTCCCATTGTGTGTTATCTTATTCTGGTATTAGTCTGCCCGAGGCAAAGCTTAGACTGTCTCCAGCAGCGTCCCCTAAATTTCATCCTCTAAAGGAATATTCTCTGTCCTTTACAGAACACTCTAAAAAGTTTCACCCTCTAAATTTTCTTCATCTCCAGCAACGTTCTCTAAATTTCGTCCTCTATATCTACAGTATTAACACAATCCATAAACTACAATATTTATTCAATGTTTTTCTTTTATTTCACTAGGATTAATCGTACGTAATTAATTTTATTTTCTCAGTATGTACTCCAACCCACTAGAACGAGTGAGGAGCATCATCTAACATCGTGCCAGAGAAGAAAAGGCGAATGACAAAAGAACAGAGTAGCGCTATGCCGGCTTGAGCATATCGTCGAGCACCATCTGTGTGTCATCCTCGGCATCGCCTCCGTTGCCTGCTACACGAGACCTGATTCAAACTTCGGCTGCTACACGAGTCCGAGGATGGAGCAGGGGATGGAAGCTCCACCATGACCTCGACGGCGAGCGGCGGTGCCTGCATGGCCTTGGCATCCCCGGCGGCGCTGTGCCTGCGGGCAGGGAAGAGCAGCATGACGAGCGTGTTCCATACCGCCTTGAGCCCGTGTTCGGCGACTCGGCAAAGTACACGGTCACAGAGGAGACGGCCGACGAATGGCAGTTGGTCGTCTTTCCTCCTCCACGACACGCAGCCACGTGCTCCTCCTCCCAGGCATCGGTCGTCTTTCCTCCTCCATGGCGCGAGCTGACTTGCTAGATGGCTGCCGCGATGTGTGTGGGCGCCAGACAACGCCGACCACACTGGCATACACGATGATGGGGGATAGCATGGTCGAGGTGCTCTGTGCTGCCACAGTCTCCAACGAAAGCTCCGAAGGCCATGGCGTGGTGGTGGCTGGCTGTGCGTCACAGTGTGTCGCAACTCTTCTTTGGACGATGCGAAGGACAGATAGCGGATGAACAGCGATTCTCCACCTTTAGCGGCTGTCAGAGGGCTCCTCTAAATTAGCGGACCTCTTAGCGGACGTTGTTGGAGCGGATAGCGCGTGTACTGAACGCTAAATTTAACGTACAGATCGGTTTACCGGATATTGTTGGAGTCAGCCTTACCCATGATGAGGCATGTGACCCGTTAAAAGGTCCTCGGTCAGCAGGCCTACATTCAGTATAATCCTTAATCAACTTGGGTAGAACATCACCTGTTCCTAGCCCAAGTTCCAATTTAAGTACTTGCATCCTTAGGATTGTTTGTATTCCTTAGGATGAAAAGAGCATCAAAGGGAACTTTGCAGTAAGATCCCACCATGCTCCCAATGAAACTATTCTTGCAGGTAGAAGCCATCCTTCCTCAGGATAACCCCTGAGCTAGGCTTTAATGCAAAAGACAACCTCTATCCACAAGATCTAAGCAGGGATAAGCATTTTTGTAAATCATATTTTGATACTTCATCAGAAGTATCTATAAAGGTATGGGTATCAAGGTAGGCAATGCATCAAAGGGTTTCCAAGCAACTCCTATAAACCTAATGCACATTTCGCTAGACTTAAAGTGTGTAAAAATAATTTAAAAACACAAGGAAGGGGTTGCATGCACCGGGGCTTGCCTGGATAACACCAGGTTAGTGTTGTTAGACGACGACCACTTGACGATCATCCTTTATTCTGATACTTGCTTCGTCCATCCATCTTCAGATTAGTCCATCAGCTTCATCTTTTGGAGAAGCTCACGCGTAGTGATATCTTGTGGTCGACTCAGCTTTGGTTCTCTACATCACGTAGTCAATAAACGTACCTAAATGATTTGCATAATGCACATGAATGCATATAAAGACGAATATCGCAAGATAATATTACTATTTTACATAATAAAGAATTAA
Organism: Zea luxurians; assembly: GCA_029449295.1. NCBI lineage: Eukaryota > Viridiplantae > Streptophyta > Magnoliopsida > Poales > Poaceae > Zea > Zea luxurians. Next base: position 1,767,872 of record JAOPSE010000168.1, read on the forward strand.
ATAGTTAACAGAAAGGTATCGCAACATTTCATAAGCAAACGCCAGCTATCGTCATATGATCTAGCGCAATAATCACGCTTCCGAACCTAACACAAACATCATGAACAACAAACTATACACATTAAACACAATTAGATTTTATGCTAACCTTATCCCTCGCTTTTATAAATTATACCACTTTGCTTACCAAGAACTAATTTAATTTTATTCCGCACCACACATATTTATTTAATCTATCTAACAATTCGGCTAACAAACTTGCGCGTCAATAATAAATTTAGCTCAGATTCACTACATTGATTAACGAATACGAATCCGGGTTTTTCGTCAATTACACGTTAAATACCGTACTAATATTAAATTACTCGAAACTAATAACCCAAGAAACCCACATAGAACGTAATAACTACTATAAAGCAAGGGATCAGCAACATGTACGACTACCGATCAAATCATCGTAAACGACTCAGGCAGTCTAATAAATATTATACCTAGTCGACTGGAATAACGAATCAACTTACCATTCCAACAGCTGACTCGAATTCGCGAGATCGATAATTATTTTCCAATTCAAACAATTTGTCGAGCGCTTGGCAGGGACCACATGAACTTCACGCACACCACCATCAAATCTTTGGACATCTTTCTTGGGATTCTTTTGTCAGCGCGATTCCAACTCAGAGGCATCATGTAGGGACCGACATCGAGACGGGGTGACCGAACGACGACGGCAAGACAAAGGTTGGAGACGACTGGATATCAACGACAAGCACTAGAGTTTTACGACGGGCTGTTGTAATGGGACGTCGATACACTATCCATGGCAATTAAGAGATCGACGTAGGCAGAACCGATAGCCGAACAGAAACTGCGCAGATCGACGACGCGAGACTTGATCTGGCGAGCACGACGCAAGAGATCGCAGCTGCTGCTTCGACATGAACTACTTGCTGCCGAGCACGACGGAGGCCGGGGAGAAGGAACGCTGTGCAGCGAAATTCACGGCTGCGCGCAGGGGTGAACTCGGCTGGGCGCGGCGAGTTGCTCCGCAGGGGAATTTCGAGCTGGGCGAGCGCACGGCACGGGGAGCTTTGACGGCGCAGACAGCGAGGAAGATAGGTGCAAGCAGGAAACCGAGCAGAGGATCTTTCGCGCGGACCTGTGCGCGCGGCAGGGAGATGAACAGAGAGGAAGGCTAGGGAGCGAGCTAGAGGTGCGTGCGGCCGGGCGCAGTCCGAGCAGAGAGGGACCGAGCAGGGAGCTCCGGCCATGGAAGTTCCTAAGCCAAGAGCAGGAAGCCGACGCTCCCAAGGAGAGCTCGGCCGGTAGGGAATCGGAGGGGAAAGATCTGGGCGCTCACCAGAGGGCCGCTCGGCAGGGCGCTGGGGAGCCGAGCCGGGAGAGAGAGAGCAGGCCGCAGGGAGGAACAGAGCGCCGACGAGCAGGAGTAGAAAGCGCCGTGTGAGAAGACACGACGAGATTTTCTTGCTTGAGCCAAGGAAGGTCGGACACGTACATTGAAGGAGATAAGTACAGGAATTTTCCTGGATGAGTATGACGGTGGGAAGATGAGGCTAAGGAAGATATTTCTTTTTTTAAAAAATAATTAAATGCAAATATTTAGTGTCTAGGATTTGTGAGAGTTTAAATGACTTGGTCCCAAACATATTTCGGACTACGCATTTTATTTTCTAGATTACGAAATAGGACACCGACTCTACTAACAATTGCTCTGGTTTTGGTTAGTTCAGATTCATTTTATTTAAACAACCTACCTTAGTAATGTCTACTGAATTCGTAGAGACCGCTCGAACAAGAGCGAAGTAATTAGGTGATGTTTCCAATTTTCTTAATCGATTAATTGTAAACTGGCACTAGACTTGACACTTTATGAAATAAATTTTTAATTACGCGAGCCGAACGCGGCATCGCAATCGGAATTCCTCCAGAGACGATGTCAGCATTGTCACGTGAGCGTGATGTAGACGGATTAAACCAGACGATATCGGATTCGATGTTTTAATAGACATTCAATTTAGTTGAACTTAAACGAATTTCGCCGCTACCTGAATATTCAATTGGAGAACAATTCAAGTAACAATCCTGCGCCTGGTTTTTCTCGGATTCCGAGTGTGGTCCGATTAAATTTTACATTAAAACTTTTGTCACCGAGTTCAAATTAATTTGCCCGGGACAAAATCACAAGACTTGGTGAAGTTTCCAGACTCGTATCATATAATTAATAAATTTATATAGGCACATGACTCGCAAGCTTTCAGAACAATTGCGTTCTGAAATTCGCAAAAATTTTAGGAAGAGTCTAAATAGACAAAAACAGAGGCGATTTTAAAATCACGATAGACGAAGATGATTAAATTTAGCATATGTTTTATCCACTGATATTACGTGCTTAATCCATACTCGTTGTTGGGCGGAATATAAACACCTGGGGTGTTACAGCCCTTCCCCCTTAAAAGAATCTCGTCCCGAGATTCGGAGCTAAAGACTTTTAAGAGTAGAGAAGCATGTAACCCTTGTCCATATCAGTGATAACTAAGGCAGTTCCAAACAAAGGCGAGTGTCTCAGAATGTTGTTTCTCTAGTGAACATAACATGTATCACCTTAAGCTAATTTTAGAGATGTCCACCAATAGAGACGATATCTGCCAGAAGAACACATAGGGTTCCATGTGTGCAGTTTGCTTTTTCTGATGACACTGTACTATTTGAGTCTGTTGAGCGAGCAGTAAATACGCGATTTTACCCAAGCAGAATCAGATGCAACCTCTTGGGTAAAACACACAGAAAGAGGTTTACCAACAAGTGGTCACGGTAAGTTCATAGCACGCAAGACGAGTGTGGATGTCGAACAACATCACAGTTAACTCGTGGCTAGCCCGAAAATCCAAGTTCAAGAAAAATGATAGAGACTCGGAAAATATCAATGAAGAGATCCGTTGATGTTGACTTCGCAACCAATCCATTTTATCGAGCACTAAGCATGACTCGACCGGATCACTCATGCTGGAAAAGCACACGTGAGGCAATTGAGGCATGACTAGAGCGATAATTAGGTGACTATCAGTCGACTTAATCTCGATTCTTATAATTACTTCCTTAAGATGGGTTGTACAAAAGTGAGTTTAGACAACTCGACAAAACGATCTAAACTCAACCTTTATTCACAAAGCAGTTACAAGTTAGTAAAACCAACTTGTTGAACTACTTTTGACATTGAGCAAGTCCTCTCAGTACCATCGGTAAGCCAAGGGTTGAGAGTTCACATTTGTTAGCAAAAGGTCATGCATTTGGGTAGAAATCCATTTGGTCATGTTGTTCGTCCGTTTCTTCCACGCGGAATGAACTGACTTGATTCGAAATACATAGATTAAATAAGAGAGCGAATGAACAAACTCATGCATCTCAGCAGCAGGGGAAACATATCAACATTTTGAGAGCTAATTAGTTGTCTCGACACTAAAAAGCTCCAAGGCTTCACCTTTACACAAAGGACGTAAAGGGAACTTGTATGTGTGTAGTCACCACCAAAGTCAAGGGAAAAGAGGCCACACCAGGGAAGTGGTATGCCCTTTTTATCCAACATAAATGATAGATGTTGCTTAATCATTTCGACAAACAACACCGAAATCGTTTCAAGGGAAATGTTTATGGAAGAGTACACATCAGTGTAGTTCCACAGTGGATCATGACCCAAGACCTTGATACCAGCATCCGATGAGTAGCACAGTCCTATGTGCGCATTCACAGGAGGCTCCCAGTTTCGCTGCGGCACCATAAGTCCTTAATCGTGACACCATTACCAAACTGGCACCAATAAAGGATCTCACGTAGCAAAAACAGATTGTGCCAAGATAACACATTGATATAGTCTCATAATGGGTTGTAACTACTAACCGTGATACCAGTGCGTGCCGAGCAGCACAACCGTGTGTGCGCACACACAGAAGGCCCTCGGTTTCGTCGCGGCACCATCAGTTTTAGTCACAACACCACTACCAGACATAACCAATAAGAAATCTCGCGCCACACAAATGGATTGAGCAAGGTGATAATATACAAAGAAATACTCCACCTGTAAAAATGATTACAAGTAGAGAGCCAAATAGATCATGGCCCGATGAAATGAACAAGGCATGGCCATAACCTAAATTTGATAAAAAGAGTATGATGGGAGACTGTTACTTCATCCCCAAGCATATTTCTATGCCCATCAAAGGGATTACAGGGTCAAGGATTAGCATCTGATTAGATATGAAGGGAAAACAATCACAAGATGAAGTTGGTATGCCTTCGACAGTTATGAGGAAACCAAAGGCATCAAACTAAAGAAAAGGATTGGGTATTCCTTTCCTAGGTTAGGTTGATAAAGCAACATGGTGATCCTTAAGAACAGACAAACTAGAATAAGGGACATCAGCTTGTGTCAATCGAATAAGGGCGTGGTCTAAGATGGAAATATGACTCAAGATTCCTATTTTAAGCCTGAGTACACTTTAGGTCCAGTAAAGAAATTATCTAAGCATTTATTTGTATGTGTTTGGTCATGGAGTGATAACGGAAAAATCAACTTTGGGTCATGGTTCACCAACTAAGAACATGGCCTAATTTTCGGTTTAAGCAAACAAACCGCCAACCTCCTATCAGCACATCAAGTACCAGAGCAAACACATATATAATATCTAAATAGGTTACCTAAAGAACGGAGGACAACTATTTCATCGAAGTTCACAATTCAACATTAAACCACATTATCTACAATCACTGTTTACTGGAATAAAGATGAGAGAAGCATCTTGGGTGTATAGGTGACAAACATAATGCAACAATCAGGATGCATGCTCTTCTTATTCGTCCTCACTGATTTTGCCAACATAATGTGGCGATAGCGTTCTACATCGGTGGCATACTTATGACTCTCACGATATTTTGCTAGTCATCAACTACACATACGTTTTCGAGGTTAGTGTACCTGCAGAAAATTCATCACAGCCCAATTTCCCATGATGTAGTTCACACATGACAGTTTATTACAGTTTATACTCCATATATTGCTATATGGAGGCCAGCTCTTCATTAAGCGCCGAGCCACGCGTAGGCGCCGTTGCCACACTTTAACCAAAGGGCAACTCATTATGGTAACTCACCTTCTTACCTGAGCGTAAGTGCGTCGTTGCAAGTACATTACACTTCTCAGTATTCCCATGCATGTATACCCATACACATCCATGGGGTACTGAATTCCTAGAAATGTAAATACTCCACATCGAAGCTTTCATATATACATATGTAGATCATGTATATAGTCAAGCGCTTTTTATACTCTTCCCTAGACCGACGGTTGTTCGGTCATGCTCTCACAACTCACCTTACCTTGAGCATCGATCCATTCAAAACTGAATGGCCTCAGAAATAACAATACACATGTATGCAATACCCACGGTTGTGGGTTAGTGGTTTTGAACTAAGCCACCTGATAGTCCTTAACTTAGGGCTTAATAGAGGACGTCGCTAGCATTATAGTTTTTTCAAAACTGTTTTTCAAAGCCAAACAATGTGTTTAGTTGAAAATAGGTTTTCTAAAACTAAAACTTTGTTTTTAAAATACGTATGTGACCGTATTATACTTAATCCTGCTCCGATACCAGCTGTAGCAGAACCTCCCAAGTTATTGGGCCCACATGCACATGTCCTTGTCTCAAAGACCTCAGACGGCTATACATGTGCACCAGATAACTTAACAGGATCTGTTCGAGTGTCCCAAGGACCTCGGATAAACCACTTACAACCAGAACCGCGGGATTAAGTAAATACAAATCACACACCAACAATTTTGCAGCGGAAATCTTATTACCAAATTTTACATGTTACATCAAGTTTTACAATGTACATGATCGGAGTGATTGCCAAAGTGATTCAAAGAAATAACTTTGAATTGTTATAAATTGTTTATAAGTTTGAAATATATGCTACCTTAAGTGACCATCCTCAATAAGAAGTATAGAAGAGTTACTTAGATTTATAAGAAGGCTGAGCCCACCGGCACTTAACACCATCATTAGCAGCACAAAACTATAACCTGAAAAACAACAGGGAATAAAACCCTGAGTATGGGATTACTCAGCAAGACTTACCCGACTAAAGAAAAGACTCTCAAGGGTATGCTAGTTTTAAAAGGATTCAAGGAAAGGCTTACCAAGAATTAAGGACTCTGTTTGCAGAAAAGCTTACTATGAGTGGATCCTTACTTTCAACATTTTAATGCTAGATAAAGTATTAATAGACCTTGTTTGCATCTAGTCTAATTTCATCATCACTTTAATCAATACAACATGATTTTTGCTCATTATGATTCCATCCCCGACTTAGATTGCAAGTTAGTGACCAAGTCTTCATATCCGAGAAGTAACGGTGATCCTGAATCGATTAATACCTAGCTAGGGATCTCCAATCACACGACATATGTAGCACTTAACCCTTGCATATGTCAACTCGCCACCGGGGTTCTTAAGACCAGACCAGGTTCACGCCAACCGAGAGCACAGATACACCACCGTCCAGCCTCTTGCCACGAAGGGTACATGCTACTCTCGCCATCTCTCCACTCCCATTGTGTGTTATCTTATTCTGGTATTAGTCTACCCGAGGCAAAGCTTACCCATGATGAGGCATGTGACCAGTTAAAAGGTCCTCGATCAGCATGCCTACATTCAGTATAATCCTTAATCAACTTGGGTAGAACATCACCTGTTCCTAGCCCAAGTTCCAATTTAAGTACTTGCATCCTTAGGATTGTTTGTATTCCTTAGGATGAAAAGAGCATCAAAGGGAACTTTGCAGTAAGATCCCACCATGCTCCCAATGAAACTATTCTTGCAGGTAGAAGCCATCCTTCCTTAGGATAACCCCTGAGCTAGGCTTTAATGCAAAAGACAACCTCTATCCACAAGAACTAAGCAGGGATAAGCATTTTTGTAAATCATATTTTGATACTTCATCAGAAGTATCTATAAAGGTATGGGTATCAAGGTAGGCAATGCATCAAAGGGTTTCCAAGCAACTCCTATAAACCTAATGCACATTTCGCTAGACTTAAAGTGTGTAAAAATAATTTAAAAACACAAGGAAGCGGTTGCATGCACCGGGGCTTGCCTGGATAACACCAGGTTAGTGTTGTTAGACGACGATCACTTGACGATCATCCTTTATTCTGATACTTGCTTCGTCCATCCATCTTCAGATTAGTCCATCAGCTTCATCTTTTGGAGAAGCTCACGCGTAGTGATATCTTATGGTCGACTCAGCTTTTGTTCTCCGCATCACGTAGTCAATAAACGTACCTAAATGATTTGCATAATACACATGAATGCATATAAAGACGAATATCGCAAGATAATATTACTATTTTACATAGTAAAGAATTAAATAGTTAACGGAAAGGTATCACAACATTTCATAAGCAAACGCCAGCTATTGTCATATGATCTAGCGCAATAATCACGCTTGTCGAACCTAATGCAAACATCACGAACAACAAACTATACACATTAAACATAATTAGCCTACACAACTCATCAACTAATTGATTTAATGCTAACCTTATCCCTCGCTTTTATAAATTATACCACTATGCTTACCAAGAACTAATTTAATTTTATTTCGCACCGCACATATTTATTTAATCTATCTAACAATTCGGCTAACAAACTTGCGCGTCAATAATAAATTTAGCTCAGATTCACTACATTGATTAACGAATACGAATCCGGGTTTTTTGTCGATTACACGTTAAATATCGTACTAATATTAAATTACTCGAAACTAATAACTCAAGCAAACCACATAGAACGTAATAACTACTATAAAGCAAGGGATCAGCAACATGTACGACTACCGATCAAATCATCGTAAATGACTTAGGCAATCTAATAAATATTATACCTAGTCGACTGGAATAACGAATCAACTTACCATTCCAACAGTTGACTCGAATTCCTGAGATCAGTAATGATTTTCTGATTCAAACAATTTGTCGAGCGGTTGGCAGGGACCACACGAACTTCACGCACACCGCCATCAAATCTTTGGACATCTTTCTTGGGATTCTTTTGTCAGCGCGATTCCAACTCAGACGCATCACGTACGGACCGACATCGAGACGGGGTGACCGAACGACGACGGCAAGACAAAGGTTGGAGACGACTGGATAACAATGACAAGCACTAGAGTTTTACGACGAGCTGTTGTAATGGGACGTCGATACACTATCCATGGCAATTAGGAGATCGACGTAGGCAGAACTGATAGTCGAACAGGAACTGCGCAGATCGACGACACGAGACTTGATCTAGCGAGCACGAAGCAAGGGATCACAGGTGCTGCTTCGACATGAACTACTTGCTGCCGAGCACCACGGAGGCTGGGGAGCAGGAATGCTGCACAGCAAAATTCACGGCTAGGGAGCAGAGAATCTTTCGTGCGGCCCTGTGCGCGCGGCAGGGAGATGAACAGAGAGGAAGGCTAGGGAGCGAGCTAGAGGTGTGTGCGGCCGGGCGCAATCCGAGCAGAGAGGGACCGAGCAGGGAGCTCTGGCCATGGAAGCTCCAAGCCGAGAGCAGGAAGCCGACGCTCCCAAGGAGAGCTCGGCCGGTAGGGAACCGGAGGGGAAAGATCTGGGCGCTCACCAGAGGGCCGCTCGGTAGGGCGCTGGGGAGTCGAGCCGGGAGAGAGACAGCGAGACGCAGGGAGGAACAGAGCGCCGACGAGCAGGAGTAGAAAGCACCGTGTGAGAAGACGTCCACAGAGCTATGCGGTAGAAGACACGAGGAGATATTCTTGCTTGAGCCAAGGATGGTCGGACACGTACATTGAAGGAGATAAGTACAGGAATTTTCCTGGAGGAATTTTCCTGGATGAGTATGACGGTGGAAGATGAGGCCAAGGAAGATATTTTTTAAAATAATTAAATACAAATATCTAGTGTCTAGGATTTGTGAGAGTTTAAATGACTTGGTCCCAAACATATTTCAGACTACGCATTTTATTTTCTGGATTACGAAATAGGACACCAACTCTGCTAACAATTGCTCTGGTTTTGGTTAGTTCAGATTCATTTTATTTAAACAGCTACCTTAGTAATGTCTACTGAATTCGTAGAGACCGCTCGAACAAGAGCGAAGTAATTAGGTGACGTTTTCAATTTCCTTAATCGATTAATTGTAAACTGGCACTAGACTTGACAGTTTATGAAATAAATTTTTAATTACGCGAGCCGAACGCGGCATTGCAATCGGAATTCCTCCGGAGACGATGTTAGCATTATCACGGGAGCGTGATGTAGACGGATTAAACCAGACGATATCAGATTCGATGTTTTAATAGACATTCAATTTAGTTGAACTTAAACGAATTTCGCCGCTACCTGAATATTCAATTGAAGAACAATTCAAGTAACAATCCTGCGCCTGGTTTTTCTTGGATTCCGAGTGTGGTCCGATTAAATTTTATATTAAAACTTTTGTCACCGAATTCAAATTAATTTGCCCAGGACAAAATCACAAGACTTGGTGAAGTTTCCAGACTCGTATCGCATAATTAATGAATTTTAAATAGGCACATGACTCGCAAGCTTTCAGAACAATTGCGTTCTGAAATTCGCGAAAATTTTAGGAAGAGTTTAAATAGACAAAAACAGAGACGATTTTAAAATCATGATAGACGAAGATGATTAAATTTAGCATATGTTTTATCCACTGATATTACGTGTTTAATCCATACTCATTGTCGAGCGGAATATAAACACCTGGGGTGTTACATATAGCCTCCCTAAGCTTTCTTGAAAGGTCTGATCATGTCCAGCCCCCAGCATGCAAATGAACATGTTACAGGAATGGTCTGCAGCTGCTGTGCAGGTAAATGTTGTTGCTTTGATAAGAATTGGAAAGCTTCACACCTCTGGACTAACTCGGTAACATCACTCTTCGCTGTTGGCCAACAGAAACCAGATCTGAAAGCTTTCCCAACCAGAGTTCTGGATGGTGCATGTACTCCGCACTGCCCGGCATGGATTTCATCTAACAGTTGCTTCCCAATAGCCGAGTGAATGCATTTCATGAGGACTCCCATCGCACCTCTTCTGTAAAGTGTGCCCCCTATGAGGGTGTAGTGGGCTGACTGCCTTGCGATGCGTTCTGCTGCCGCCTTGTCATCCGGTTCTTCTTCATTTTTTATGTACCTGATGATAGGCTCTCTCCAGTCATTGGGGTCCGATTCTGGTTGGCTCAAGGTATTGCACTCTTCCATCTGATCTGAGAGGATACTTGGTAGTGATATTTCTTGGACGAAGATCTCGGGTGGAGCCTGGACCCGACTGGATCCCAGCTTCGACAACGCGTCTGCTACCGCGTTGCGGTCTCTTTCCACGTGATGGAACTCCAATCCTTCGAATTTGTCCTCCAATTTTCGGACGGTCGTACAGTACTTGCCCATGGAATCAGTCGAGCAATCCCAGTCTTTATTTATCTGGCTTATGACCACTAGCGAATCTCCATATACCATCAGCTTCTTGATGCTGAGTGATACGGCGATGTTTAATCCGTGGATCAGTGCTTCATATTCTGCTGCATTGTTTGATGCCGGAAATAATAGCTGGAGTGCGTACATGAGTTGTTCACCTCTAGGAGCAATAAAGAGAATCCCTGCACCTGCTCCTTGCAATTTCAGCGAGCCATCAAAGTACATTCTCCATACTTTGGTAGTCTCTGGTTTGTCTGGGACCTGATGTTCAGTCCACTCAGATACAAAGTCAACCAGTGCTTGAGTCTTTATTGCTCGTGCGAGGTCGGAACTCTATGTCGTGACTCCCAGCTCACATGCCCACTTGGATATCCTTCTGATAGCTTCTTTGTTGTGGAGAATGTCCCCTATTGGAAATCTTGTGACTACTATGACTTTGTGGTCATCAAAGTAGTGACGGAGCTTGCGAGCAGTTAGAAGTACCGCTTATAGCAATTTCTGGACCAGGGGATACTTCATTTTTGAGGGTCCGAGAACTTCGCTGATGAAGTAGACCAGATGCTGCACCGGGTATGTATGTCCTTCCTCCACCCACTCGACTACTAATGTGGTGCTTACCACGTGAGTCGTGGAGGAATGTATAACAACAGATCTTCTGCTGGCTGATTCGGCGTGGCTCGGCGTGGTGGCTTGAGTACTGGTGGTGTAGTCAGGAAATTTTTTAGTGCCTCTAGAGTTTCCTGTGCCTCTATGGTCCACTGAAACTTGTCCACCTTTTTGAGCAATTTGTAAAATGGCATGCTTTTCTCGCCTAGCCTTGATACGAACCTGCTCAAGGCTGTCATGCATCCAGTAAGCCTCTGTACCTTTTTCTGTGATCGTGGCGCTTCCATTCTCATGATGGCCTCAATTTTTTCTGGGTTGCCTTCAATTACTCGATGGCTGACAATGAATCCGAGTAACTTCCCTGTCGGTACTCCAAAGACACACTTTTCTGGATTAAGCTTTCACCGGTATCGCCTCAAGCTGTTCAAGACCAGCTGCAAATCTTCGATGAAGTTTTCTGAGTTTTCTGTTTTGATCACCACATCATCGACATAGGCATCCACCCGCTTGCCCCTGTGATCGGCTAAGCATGTTTGAATGGCTCTCTGGTAGGTCGCTACCGCGTTCTTGAGGCCGAACGACATGGAGGTATAGCAAAAAACTCCGAATGGGGTGATGAATGCAGTTTTCTCCTCATCTTCTTTTGCCAAGCTGATCTGATGGTATCCAGAATAACTGTCTAGGAAGGACAACATAGAACAGCCAGCGGTCGAATCAACCACCTGATCTATTTTGGGGAGCCCGAAGGGATCCTTCGGACAGTGTTTGTTGAGATCAGTATAGTCGACGCACATGCTTTAATCCACTTTATTCTTTTTTAGTACAAGAACAGGATTTGCTAGCCACTCAGGATGCAACACTTCTCTAATGAATCCTGCAGCCACTAAGCGACCTAACTCGGCGCGAATAGCTTCTCTCTTGTCAGGCGTGAAACAATGTAGCTCCTGTCGAATCGGTCTTACTTGAGGATAGACCTTTAATTTGTGCTCGGCCAGTTCTCTCGAAACTCCCGGCATATCCGCAGGTTGCCATGCGAATACGTCTCGGTTATCTTGCAGGAACCAGACGAGCGCGCTTTCCTATTTGTCGTCGAGGCTAGAGCTGATGATGGCGGTCTTGCGTTCATCAGCAAATCCCAGGTTGATCCTCTTGGTCTCCTCAGTTGGTCGCATAGAGTTCACGGCTTGAGCTTCGTTCGTGGGTATTGCAGGATCTTCCTCAGGCTTTATGTTCGCCTGCGTGGAGGAAGTCATTGGCGGTCTAGTAGTAAGGGCCACCTGGATGGCTCCCCGAAAGCATTCTGCGGCGCCTTGGAAGTCAGCGCGCACGGTGATGATTCCTTGCGGTCCTAGCATCTTCAATATCATGTATGAATAGTGCGGAATGGCCATGAATTTTGCCAATCCCAGCCTGCCGATGATGGTGTTGTATCCGCAGTCAAAACTCGCCACCTCAAACCTCAAGAACTCGGTTCTGTAGTTTTCCGGAGTTCCAAAGGTGACGGGCATGTAGATGTGCCCGAGCGGGTATTCTCTTTCAGTCGGCACAATGCCGAAGAAAGGGGTGTTTGACTCAGTGAGGTCTTTGAGTGCGACCCCCAAGCCCAGGAGCGTTCGGGGGAAGGTAACGTTGATGCTACTTCCCCCGTCCACCATTACTTTCTTTACCCTGCTCTCTCGGATTATCGAATCAACGAGGAGCGGGTACTTGCCAGGATGGTCGAAGTTGAGCCATTGATCCGCCCGGCTAAAGGTGATTGTGTACTCTAACCACCGATAGGGAGCTGGGGCACTGGAGGTTGCTACCAGGACCTGCCGGTCGTTGAGCTTTTGCTGCCTTCTGTTCTCCTGCGACCCGTGTCCTCCAAAGATGACGTTGACCTCCCTGTTAATGCGCGGGAATGCTCCACCCCCTCTCCCTTCTGGTTGCTGAGGTTGCCTGGGCTCGCCAGGCCCTCCTCATGGTGGGGGAGGTGGTAGAGGCTGGAATGGTCAGCCATTCCCGACAGAGTACTTGAAGTCCCTGTAGTTCCGCAGGGTGTGGCACATGTCCTTGTGGTACGGGCACTGGGCGTCGAGGATGTCGTCCAGTGTCCGCTCGCCTCCACGGGGTGCCCCTCAGGCACGAGCAATGGGTGGTCCGGCGGTGTGGACCTCCTCACGAGGCCTCTTCTCCCTACACCTGTCGGGTTGCTGGTTCGCGTCGCGCCGTGGTGCCGGTGGTGCAGGTTTCGCTCCTCCGATGAGGTCCTGGGCCGCTCGTCAGCAGTGATGTAGAGGTCCGCTTCTCGAAATAGTTGTTCGGAGGTGGTCGGCGCTTTCTGCAGTATGGCTCGGACGAAGGCCGAATCATTAGATCTCCGTTAGAAGTCCTCAATCACTACTGCCTCAGTGACCTCGGGGATACAATTTATCATGGCCTGAAACCTCTTGAGGTACAACCGAAGTGTTTCATCGCCCAGGCGCCTAATGGATTTGATTTCCCATGGCTGCGCCGGCTTGTCGGAGAGGGGCTAGAAGTGGGCGATGAAATGCCGACTGAAGTCACTCCAATCGTCGATGCAGTGTCACGGCAGATGTCATAGCCACTGCAATGCATCCTACCCAAGGACGATGGGCAAATATGCAGTCATCACGTCTTCAGTTGCCCCAGCGGCCCGAGCAGCGGTCGTATAGACGGCCAACCAGCCTCCAGGGTCCTGCTTAGGCTCGTACTTGTCGACGTTGGAGACCTTGAAGTTTGGGGCCACTGAATGGCCCTGAGACGCGGAGTAAGTGCGGATACTCCACATCTGTCTTCCTGTCGACGTTCATGGTATCGGTCCCGGGGAGGGGAGTCGGTGATGTGTCATCTCGACCGTCCCCGGATCGGGCCACTGGTTGAGGCTGCTGCCGACTCAACTCGGGTGGCGTGACTTCGAGCCGGGACGCCATGGTCCCGATCGTACTCCTCCCGGCGCCTTATCTCGTTTTCGTGTCGTCGATCACGCGAAGCGTTGATGGAGCTCCGCGCGTCAAGCCGATTGATGATGGCGTGTCGTAGGTCGCTCGAGGGATGAGCAAGGGGTAGAAGATGATTAGCTGCCCGAGTAAGCAGCCGCCGATAGCCTTCAGCATCCGGAGTCTGTGGGAGGCCATCAGCTATCTGAGCCAGCACTCCTTCGACTTCACTCGGCGTGTTCATTGCACCAGCAAAGTTAGGGTTTAGGTTTTGAGCGAAGAGAGGGTTCTCTCGGCGTAACCTTGCACCCTGCTCAGCTTGTTCTCGATCTCAGTCTTGAGCTTGTTGGCGGTCATGTCAGCAAGAATTCCTCCTTTCTCTGAAGACTCGCTCGTCGGGAGTTTCTCCCACTTCTGAGACTTCATCCCGAGATACGGGCTGAGCTGGGTCCCGCTCCCCAGCCTCGTGATGTCGCTGAATATTCCGGTGTCTGTTCCTTCGCCACCGAGCTTCTCGCTGGGGAGGTTCTTTCTCTGGCATGGTTGGCTCATCATCGGAGATGGGAGACGACTCCAATCTCCCCGCAATGAAGAGGATGTCGGGGTAGAAAGGAGTTGTGGTGGCGAGTTCCCTTTCGTCCTTCTTTGAAGGCGAAGGTGTCAGAAAGACAGCTCAGGGGGCCTCCGTCCCTTTTCCAGCAACGCTTGCTTCTTTCTTTCTTGTAATCCGTGTCCACTCCTTTGTGGGCGAAGTGGACAACGGGGTTCTTCGAGCAAGTGAATTCCTGGCTCTCAACTTGCAAGAGGTAGTCTTCGTCTGGAGCGCAGGAGATTGCGTTGTCCACTGTCTTGTTCCGGCTTTCCTGGGGATTTCCAAGGAAAGTTTCTTCTCCAGTGGATCCGCTATGCGGTGCAGAATTCCCTTTCCATCTGCTACGGACAAGATGGTCCCGAAGCATAATACGGATCCAGGGCGAAGAGCGATCTTGCACTGGGAAGTAACGACCATTGAGCTAGCTTGGATCAACGACACACCCCCTACCTGGCGCGCCAGCTGTCGGTGTTTGGAGCCCGACCACACACCCGGGGTTACCCCTCGCGGTGCTTTTGGGTAGGACGGTGTTGTTGACTGTAACTTAATGGTTCGTGCAAGATGCACGAGAGACGACAGGTGATTTTCTACAGGTTCGGGCCGCTTTGAGATACGTAACACCCTACTTTCTGGTGTGGATCTTTATGTGGTAGGTTACAAGAGAAGTCTCCGGTATGGAGAAAGGCTAATGAGTTGAGTAGATGGTCGATGGAAATGATGGGGTACCCCCTATGCCTTATATACTCGATCGTGGGGCACTACATGCGTATGTGATGATGATATGTCCCTAAACAATAGTGAACCGACTGAACTGATCTTCCTATAATCTTGCCGACTTATCACTAATCCATTCCGAGGTTCCAGGGCGCTGTGCGCGGGAAAGTCGGGCGGACGCTACGGATAGCGTTCGAGTTTGACGAGTTGCTTGGGCTTGAGCCCGCTTCCTTCCCGCGCCGGCCCATTCCGTCGGTAGTCCTCCCCTGGCCCATGAAGAGATGGCCTAGCAGGATAATAGGCCTAAGGCCTCTCGCGAGGCCTTCTTACCTTCTAGTGGACCTAGGGATATCTGTCGCCCACAAGCACTTAGCACCATCCACAACAAAACAAAATTATAACCTGAAAAACAACAGGGAATAAAACCCTGAGTATGCAATTACTCAGCAATACTTACCCGACTAAAGAAAAGACTCTCAAAGATATGCTAACTTGTTGGGAATCAAGGTAAGGCTTATCAAGATTTAAAGACTCTTTTGCAGAAGAGCTTATTAGTAGTGGATCCTTATGCCAAAATTTTACTTCACAAGTTAAGTATTTTTCCTGAATCTGGATTTACCTAATCTATAACATTCAATTGTCCTACACTAGCTTCATTTTAGCAGCTTTAGTTTCACTTGTTATCTACGATGAGGGTCGAAGATCCAGTCTGCATATCCGAGAAGTACGACGATCCGAATCGATTAATACCCAGCCAGAGATCTCCAACCACACGACATAGGTAGCACTTAACCCTTGCATATGTCAACTCGCACCCAGGTTTCTCAAGACCAGAATAGGTCCTCGCCAACCGAGAGCTCAGTACCCCACCATCCAGCCTCTTGCCAAGTGGATATACGATACTCTCGCCATCTCTCCACTCCCATTGCGGGTCGACTTTCTGGTATTGGTCCAGCCGAGGCTAAGCTTACCCATGACGAGTCATGTGGCCAGTTAAAGGGTCCAAATTCAGTAGGCCAACAATCGTTGTGGTCCTTAAACGACACAGACGAGCGACCTATTCTGCTCAATGTCTGGTCTCATCTTATTATTTACCTCCCAAAAACCATGTACCCGACAGAGGTACAATACTTGAATAATGAATTCATCATCGCGAGTGATGTCTTCATTATTGCAAGTTCCTTTTTCATAAAACCCATATCCAGTGTGACACATCATTCCTGTTGAAAGAAACAATTTTTAGTTTTTCTAAGCAGGGCTAAGCCTCATTAGTTCTCTTTATAAACCAGGTATCAAGGAAGGTAATCAAATTCCAAGGAATGGTAATGAATCAAGTGTTTCATCACTCAACTCATATCACCTAATGCAACATATAAGTGATAAAAAAATTTAGAATAACAAGGAGGTGGCAAATGCACTAGGGCTTGCCTGGGATAACACTAGGTTAGTGTTGTTAGACGACGATCACTTGACAATCAACTTTTGTTCGGACACTCGCTTAGTCCATCCATCTTCAAGCTCATCGGTCGACATCGTCTTGTGGGTTGTTTTGATCCACACCCTTCGCTTCGCACGATTCTCAGCTAGCGTACCTAATTAGATGTATGGTGCACATGAATGAATATGAGTAGGAATATCAAGACTAAATAATGCTTCACGGAAGCGAACTAAACACTTAGTGCCGATCCATCACATTTTCTTAATCAAACAAGTAGAACACTACCACATAACATAAAATTCCATGGAATTTGCATTCTCAACTTTTATGAATCACAAGAATTTATAACCTACTTTATTACACAATTACAAGGTACTTACATCACACTTAAAACCACAAGAACTAACCAAACCTAGTGGCCTGCACAAAAGCAATTCCAAACAACCATTTTAATACTTGCTGATTTTGGACAGCAAAATAGCAGCTATTTGTTTAGCTTATAACTCATAAGATATTCATCCTAAAATCGTAAACTAGGACTTTCTGGAAAGCTTATGAAGTCCTCTACAATTTTGGTATTATCATCACAATAAGATTCGACATTTAAAAAGGTCAAACAGTGCTAAACGTAAATTCTGTCCAGATTTGGACATAATTCGACTACTCACTTCAAAAATTCATAACTGGAGTCTCAGGCATCCAAATCAGGTGATCCTAGACTTTTTAGAAATCTAATAGAATTTTCTACAATTCATTTATAAACATCTCAGGTTAATTCAATGCATATCAAAGTCAGTTAACACAAACAGACTTCTCTGTCCAGATTTGGACATATTCAGACTCTATAGTTCAAACATCTATAACTTGGTCTCTAGACTATCAAAAAGGGTGATCTAAGACTTTTTGAAAAGCTTAAGGAAAGTACTACAATTCGTATATAATTACTAAGGGCTGATTCTCAGTTTAACTTGGGCAAACAATGTCATCTTCGAAATGTGTACATAATTTGGACAGATTATGAGACTGGATTTGAGAAAATCATAACATCCAAATTACTAGACATATGGTCCAAACAGTAATTATTTTGAGTTAACTTCTACAATTCTCATGTGCTTGGTACTTCAAATATTCTAACACCTTATCTTAAAGTAGAACTAAAAACACCTACTTAATCACATAGATGGATTGGTATACTTCATAACCATGCACATAATCACTTCGTATGAGTTTGTATATTCAACCTAAAGTTCATATTGCAAATGAAAAACTACTCTAATGACACTATGCATATACATCCATTCAACCTGAACTTAGGTTAATAAATATCAAGTACCATGACCACTAAAACATAGAACTAACTCCAACATATGTTGATACTAATACATACTCATGAAAATAATTTCATTCACATAACACAAATCAATTTAATAGCACAACCCTTATACATCCACTAGAACATCCCATGCATACACCATGAAAGTCGCCTAGAGGGGGGGTGAATAGGGCGAAACTGAAATTTACAAAATTAATCACAACTACGAGTTGGGTTAGCGTTAGAAATAATAATGAGTCCGAGAGAGAGGGCGCAAAACAAATCGCAAGCAAATGAAGAGTATGACACGCGGATTTGTTTTACCGAGGTTCGGTTCTTGCAAACCTACTCCCCGTTGAGGAGGCCACAAAGGCCGGGTCTCTTTCAACCCTTACCCCCTCTCAAACGGTCCCCCGGACCGAGTGAGCTTCTCTTCTCAAATCAAAACCGGGAACAAAACTTCCCCGCAAGGACCACCACACAATTGGTGTCTCTTGCCTTGGTTACAAATGAGTTTTGATCACAAGAACAATTGAGAAAGAAAGAAGCAATCCAAGCGCAAGAGCTCAAAAGAACACGGCAAATCTCTCTCGCTAATCACTAAAGACTTGTTTGGAATTGGAGAGGATTTGATCACTTGAGTGTGTCTAGAATTGAATGCCTAGCTCTTGTAAGTGGTTGAGAAGTGGAAAACTTGGATGACTTGAATGTGGGGTGGTTGGGGGTATTTATAGCTCCAACCACCAAACTAGCCGTTTGGGTGGCGGCTGTCTGTCGCATGGTGCACCGGACAGTCCGGTGCACACCGGACATGTCCGGTGCGCCAGCCACGTCACCCGAACGTTAGGGTTCCGATCGTTGGAGCTCTGACGCTGGGCCCGCCTGGATGACCGGTGGCGCACCGGACATGAACTGTAGGGTGTCCGGTGCGCCAACATGGGCGTGTCTGACCTCTGCGCGCGCTGGCGCGCATTTAATGCGCTGCAGGTAGCCGTTGGCGCCTAAAGTAGCCGTTGCCCCGCTGTTACACCGGACAGTCCGGTGTACACCGGACATGTCCGGTGAATTTTAGCGGAGCAGCCGTTGCGAATTCCCGAGACTGGCGAGTTCGGAGCCGCGTCCTCTTGGAGCACCAGACACTGTCCGGTGTACACCGGACAGTCCGGTGAATTATAGCGCGCTGGCTCCGAGAATTCCCGAAGGTGAAGAGTTTGAAGTCGATCTTCCCTGGTGCACCGGACACTGTCCGGTGGCACACCGGACAGTCCGGTGCGCCCGGCCATGGTGCCTTCGGTTGTCCCTTTGCTCCTTTGTTTGAACCCTTTTTCTTGGTCTTTTTATTGGCTTATGGTGAACCTTTGTACCTGTAGAACTTATGAACTTGGGCAAACTAGTTAGTCCAATTATTTGTGTTGGACAATTCAACCACCAAAATTAGTATAGGAAATAGGTGTAAGCCTAATTCCCTTTCAATCTCCCCCTTTTTGGTGATTGATGCCAACACAAACCAAAGCAAATATAGAAGTGCATAATTGAACTAGTTTGCAAAGTGTAAGTGCAAAGGTTACTTAGAATTGAGCCAATAAATATTACTCACTAGATATGCATGGATTGTTTCTTTTATTTTTAACATTTTGGACCACGCTTGCACCACAAGTTTTGTTTTTGCAAATTCTTTTTGTAAATCCTTTTCAAAGTATTTTTGCAAATAGTCAAAGGCAAGTGAATAAGATTTTGCGAAGCATTTTTAAGATTTGAAATTTTGTCCCCTTGTTTCAAATGCTTTTTCTTTGACTAAACAAAACTCCCCCTTAATAAATTCTCCTCTTAGAGTTCAAGAGGGTTTTAAGATATCAATTTTGAGAATACTACTTTCTCCCCCTTTAGAACACAAAGAGATACCCATTTGAAATTTACCAATTGAAAATCATTAATTTTTAAAATTAGGGTGGTGGTGCGGTCCTTTTGCTTTGGGCTCATACTTTCTCCCCCTTTGGCATGAATCGCCAAAAACGGATACTTTGAGTGAGATATAAGCCTTTGCTAACTACTTTCTCCCCTTTGGCAAATAAGACATATCAGTGAAGATTATACCAAAGATGGAGAGCGATGCGGAGCGACGGCGAAGGATGAGTAATAGAGTGGAGTGGAAGCCTTGTCTTCGCCGAAAACTCCAATTCCCTTTCAATATACCTATGACTTGGTTTGAAATACACTTGAAAACACATTAGTCATAGCATATATAAAAGAGACATGATCAAAGGTATACTCATGAGCAATGTGTGCAAATTAGCAAAAGAAATTCCTAGAATCAAGAATATTGAGCTCATGCCTAAGTTTGATAAAAGTTTGTTCGTCTAGTGGCTTGGTAAAGATATCGGCTAATTGATCTTTAGTGTTAATATATGCAATCTCGATATCCCCCTTTTGTTGGTGATCCCTAAGAAAATGATACCGAATGGCTATGTGTTTAGTGCGGCTATGCTCAACGGGATTATCCGCCATGATTGCACTCTCATTATCACATAGAAGAGGAACTTTGGTTAGTTTGTAACCGTAGTCCCGCAGGGTTTGCCTCATCCAAAGCAATTGCGCGCAACAATGGCCTGCGGCAATATACTCGGCTTCAGCGGTAGAAAGAGCGACCGAATTCTGCTTCTTTGAAGCCCAAGACACCAAGGACCTTCCCAAGAACTGGCAAGTCCCCGATGTGCTCTTTCTATTAATCTTACACCCCGCCCAATCGGCATCCGAATAACCAATCAAATCAGATGTGGATCCCCGAGGGTACCAAAGCCCAAACTTAGGAGTATAAGCCAAATATCTCAAGATTCGTTTTACGGCCGTAAGGTGTGATTCCTTAGGGTCGGCTTGGAATCTTGCACACATGCATACGGAAAGCATAATGTCCGGTCGAGATGCACATAAATAGAGTAATGAACCTATCATCGACCGGTATACCTTTTGATCGACGGATTTACCTCCCGTGTCGAGGTCGAGATGCCCATTGGTTCCCATGGGTGTCTTGATGGGCTTGGCATCCTTCATTCCAAACTTGGTTAGAATGTCTTAAGTGTACTTCGTTTGGCTAATGAAGGTGCCCTCTTGGAGTTGCTTGACTTAGAATCCTAGAAAATACTTCAACTCCCCCATCATAGACATCTCGAATTTCTGTGTCATGATCCTACTAAATTCTTCACATGTAGATTCGTTAGTAGACCCAAATATAATATCATCAACATAAATTTGGCATACAAACAAATCATTGTCAAGAGTTTTAGTGAATAAAGTAGGATCGGCCTTGCCGACTTTGAAGCCATTAGCTATAAGGAAATCTCTTAGGCATTCATACCATGCTCTTGGGGCTTGCTTGAGCCCATAAAGCGCCTTAGAGAGCCTATAGACATGGTTAGGGTACTCACTATCTTCAAAGCCGGGAGGTTGCTCAACATAGACCTCTTCCTTGATTGGTCCATTGAGGAAGGCACTCTTTACGTCCATTTGAAAAAGCTTGAAGCCATGGTAAGTAGCATAGGCTAATAATATGCGAATTGACTCAAGCCTAGCTACGGGTGCATAGGTTTCACAGAAATCCAAACCTTCGACTTGGGAGTATCCTTTGGCCACAAGTCGGGCTTTGTTCCTTGTCACCACACCATGCTCATCTTGCTTGTTGCGGAAGACCCACTTGGTTCCTACAACATTTTGGTTAGGACGTGGAACTAAATGTCATACCTCGTTCCTCGTGAAATTGTTGAGCTCCTCTTGCATCGCCATCACCCAATCCGAATCTTGGAGTGCTTCCTCTACCCTGTGTGGCTCAATAGAGGAAACAAAGGAGTAATGCTCACAAAAATGTGCAACACGAGATCGAGTGGTTACCCCCTTATGAATGTCACCGAGGATGGTGTCGACGGGGTGATCTCGTTGGATTGCTTGGTGGACTCTTGGGTGTGGCGGCCTTGGTTCTTCATCCTCCTTGTCTTGATCGTTTGTATCTCCCCCTTGATCATTGCCGTCATTTTGAGGTGGCTCATCTCTTTGATCTTCTCCTTCATCAATTTGAGCCTCGTCCTCATTTTGGGTTGGTGGAGATGCTTGTGTGGAGGAGGATGGTTGATCTTGTGCATGTGGAGGCTCTTCGGATTCCTTAGGGCACACATCCCCAATGGACATGTTCCTTAGTGCGATGCACGGAGCCTGTTCTTCACCTATCTCATCAAGACCAACTTGCTCTACTTGAGAGCCGTTAGTTTCATCAAACACAACGTCACAAGAAACTTCAACTAGTCCTGAGGACTTGTTAAAGACTCTATATGCCCTTGTGTTTGAATCATATCCTAGTAAAAAGCCTTCTACAGTCTTAGGAGCAAATTTAGATTTTCTACCTCTTTTAACAAGAATAAAGCATTTGCTACCAAAGACTCTAAAATATGAAATATTGGGCTTTTTACCGGTTAGGAGTTCATATGATGTCTTCTTGAGGATTCAGTGTAGATATAACCGGTTGATGGCGTAGCAAGCGGTGTTGACCGCCTCGGTCCAAAACCGATCTGGTGTCTTGTACTCATCAAGCATGGTTCTTGCCATGTCCAAGAGAGTTCGATTCTTCCTCTCCACTACACCATTTTGTTGTGGGGTGTAGGGAGAAGAGAACTCATGCTTGATGCCCTCCTCCTCAAGGAAGCCTTCAATGTGAGAGTTCTTGAACTCCGTCCCGTTGTCGCTTCTAATTTTCTTGATCCTTAAGCCGAACTCATTTTGAGCCCGTCTCAAGAATCCCTTTAAGGTCTCTTGGGTTTGTGATTTTTCCTGCAAAAAGAACACCCAAGTGAAGCGAGAATAATCATCCACAATAACTAGACAGTACTTACTCCCGCCGATGCTTATGTAAGCGATCGGGCCGAATAAATCCATGTGTAGGAGCTCCAGTGGTCTGTCACTTGTCATGATGTTCTTGTGTGGATGATGAGTGCCAACTTGCTTCTCGGCTTGGCATGCGCTACAAACCCTGTCTTTCTCAAAATGAACATTTGTTAGTCCTAAAATGTGCTCTCCCTTTAGAAGCTTATGAAGATTCTTCATTCCAACATGAGCTAGTCGGCGGTGCCAGAGCTAACCCATGTTAGTCTTAGCAATTAAGCAAGTGTCGAGTTCAGCTCTATCAAAATCTACCAAGTATAGCTGACCCTCTAACACTCCCTTAAATGCTATTGAATCATCACTTCTTCTAAAGACAGTGACACCTACATCAGTAAATAGACAGTTGTAGCCCATTTGACATAATTGAGATACGGAAAGCAAATTGTAATCTAAAGAATCTACAAGAAAAACATTGGAAATGGAATGGTCAGGAGATATAGCTATTTTACCCAAACCTTTGACCAAGCCTTGGTTTCCATCCCCGAATGTGATAGCTCGTTGGGGATCTTGGTTTTTCTCGTAGGAGGAGAACATCTTCTTCTCCCCTGTCATGTGGTTTGTGCACCCGCTATCGATGATCCAACTTGTGCCCCCAGATGCATAAACCTACAAAACAAGTTTAGTTCTTGACTTTAGGTACCCAAACAGTTTTGGGTCCTTTGGCATTAGAAACAAGAACTTTGGGTACCCAAACACAAACTTTGGAGCCCTTGTGTTTGCCCCCAACAAACTTGGCAACTACCTTGCCGGATTTGTTAGTCAAAACATAAGATGCATCAAAAGTTTTAAATGAAATACTATGATCATTTGATGCACTAGGAGTTTTCTTTCTAGGCAACTTAGCATGGGTTGGTTGCCTAGAGCTAGATGTCTCACCCTTATACATAAAAGCATAATTGGGGCCAGAGTGAGACTTCCTAGAATGAATTCTCCTAATTTTGCTCTTGGGATAACCGGCAGGGTACAAAATGTAACCCTCGTTATCCTAAGGCATGGGAGCCTTGCCCTTAACAAAGTTAGACAAATTTTTAGGAGGGGCACTAAGTTTGACATTGTCTCCCCTTTGGAAGCCAATGCCATCCTTGATGCCAGGGCGTCTCCCATTATAGAGCATACTTCTAGCAAATTTAAACTTTTCATTCTCTAAGTTATGCTTGGCAATTTTAGCATCTAATATTGCTATATGATCATTTTGTTGTTTAATTAAAGCCATATGATCATGAATAGCATCAATATCAACATCTCTACATCTAGTGCAAATAGAAACATGCTCAACAGTAGATGTAGAGGTTTGCAAGATTTTAATTCTACAACCTTAGCATGTAATATATCATTCTCACTTCTAAGGTTAGAAATAGTAACATTGCAAACATCAAAATCTTTAGCCTTAGCAATTAATTTTTCATTTTCAATCCTAAGGCTAGCAAGAGAATCATTCAATTCCTTAATCTTAGCAAGCAAATCATCATTATCATTTCTAAGATTGGGAATTGAAACATCACAAACATGAGAATCAACCTTAGCAATTAATCTAGCATTTTCATTTCTAAGGTTGTTAATAGTCTCATGGCAAGTGCTTAGCTCACTAGACAATTTTTCACATTTTTCAACTTCTAGAGCGTAAGCATTTTTAACCTTAACATGCTTCTTATTTTCTTTAATAAGGAAGTCTTCTTGAGAGTCCAAGAGATCATCCTTCTCATGAATAGAGCTAATTAATTCATTTAATTTTTCTTTTTGTTGCATGTTTAGGTTGGCAAAAAGAATGCGTAAGTTATCCTCCTCATTGCTAGCATCATCCTCATCACTAGAGGTTTTGTATTTAGTGGAGGATCTTGATTTTACCTTCTTCTTTTTGCCCTCCTTGGCCATGAGGCACTTGTGGCCGACGTTGGGGAAGAGGAGGCCCTTGGTGACGGCGATGTTGGCGGCGTCCTCGTCGGAGGAGGAGTCGGTGGAGCTCTCGTCCGAGTCCCACTCCCGGCAAACATGGGCATCGCCGCCCTTCTTCTTATGGTACCTCTTCTTTTCTCTTTTCTTGCCCTTCTTGTCGTCGCCCCTGTCACTGTCGCTAGATAGTGGACATTTTGCTATAAAATGACCGGGCTTACCACACTTGTAGCAAACTCTCTTGGAGCGGGGCTTGTAGTCTTTCCCCATCCTTTGCTTGAGGATTTGACAGAAGCTCTTGATGATGAGCGCCATCTCCTCGTTGTCGAGCTTGGAGGCGTCGATGGGTGTTCGACTTGGAGTAGATTCCTCCTTCTTTTCTTCCGTCGCCTTGAATGCGACCGGTTGTGCTTTGGACGTGGAGGGGCCGTCAAGCTCGTTGATCTTCTTTGATCCTTTGATCATCAACTCAAAGCTCACAAAATTACCTATAACTTCCTCGGGGGTCATTTGTGTATATCTAGGATTGCCACGAATTAATTGAACTTGAGTAGGGTTAAGGAAAACAAGTGATCTTAGAATAACCTTAACCACTTCGTGATCATCCCACTTTTTGCTCCCGAGGTTGCGCACTTGGTTCACCAAGGTTTTGAGCCGGTTGTACATGTCTTGTGGCTCCTCCCCTTGGCGAAGACGGAAGCGACCGAGCTCCCCCTCGATCGTTTCCCGTTTGGTGATCTTGGTCACCTCATCTCCTTCGTGCGCGGTCTTTAGCACGTCCCAAATCTCTTTGGCGCTCTTCAACCCTTGCACCTTGTTATACTCCTCTCGACTTAGAGAGGTGAGGAGTATAGTGGTGGCTTGGGAGTTGAAGTGCTCGATTTGGGCCACTTCGTCCACATCATAATCTTCATCCCCTACGGATGGTACCTGTACACCAAACTCAACAACATCCCATATACTTTTGTGGAGTGAGGTTAGGTGATATCGCATCATATCACTCCACCTAGCATAATCTTCACCATCAAAAGTTGGTGGTTTGCCTAATGGGATGGAAAGTAAAGGTGTATGTTTAGGAATGCGAGGGTAGCATAGGGGGATCTTACTATACTTCTTGCGCTCTTGGCGCTTAGAATTAACGGACGGTGCGTCGGAGTCGGAGGTCGATGTTGATGAAGTGTCGGTCTCGTAGTAGACCACTTTCCTCATCCTCTTGTGCTTGTCTCCTCTCCGATGCGACTTGTGGGAAGAAGATTTCTTCTCCTTCCCCTTCCCTTTGTTGGAGGAGTCCTTTTTCTCCTTCCTTTTGGTGCGGGACTCTTCTGATGAAGTGCTCCCGTGGCTCGTAGTGGGCTTGTCGCCGGTCTCCATCTCCCTCTTGGTGTGATCTCCCGACATCACTTCGAGCGGTTAGGCTCTAATGAAGCACCGGGCTTTGATACCAATTGAAAGTCGCCTAGAGGGGGGTGAATAGGGCGAAACTGAAATTTACAAAATTAATCACAACTACGAGTCGGGTTAGCGTTAGAAATAATAATGAGTCCGAGAGAAAGGGCGCAAAACAAATCGCAAGCAAATGAAGAGTATGACACGCGGATTTGTTTTACCGAGGTTCGGTTCTTGCAAACCTACTCCCCGTTGAGGAGGCTACAAAGGCCGGGTCTCCTTCAACCCTTACCCTCTCTCAAACGGTCCCTCGGACCGAGTGAGCTTCTCTTCTCAAATCAAAACCGGGAACAAAACTTCCCCGCAAGGACCACCACACAATTGGTGTCTCTTGCCTTGGTTACAAATGAGTTTTGATCACAAGAACAATTGAGAAAGAAAGAAGCAATCCAAGCGCAAGAGCTCAAAAGAACACGGCAAATCTCTCTCGCTAATCACTAAAGACTTGTGTGGAATTGGAGAGGATTTGATCACTTGAGTGTGTCTAGAATTGAATGCCTAGCTCTTGTAAGTGGTTGAGAAGTGGAAAACTTGGATGACTTGAATGTGGGGTGGTTGGGGGTATTTATAGCCCCAACCACCAAACTAGCCGTTTGGGTGGCGGCTGTCTGTCGCATGGTGCACCGGACAGTCCGGTGCACACCGGACATGTCCGGTGCGCCAGCCACGTCACCCGAACGTTAGGGTTCCGACCGTTGGAGCTCTGACGCTGGGCCCGCCTGGATGACCGGTGGCGCACCGGACATGAACTGTAGGGTGTCCGGTGCGCCAGCATGGGCGTGTCTGACCTCTGCGCGCGCTGGCACGCATTTAATGCGCTGCAGGTAGCCGTTGGCGCCTAAAGTAGCCGTTGCCCCGCTGTTACACCGGACAGTCCGGTGTACACCGGACATGTCCGGTGAATTTTAGCGGAGCAGCCGTTGCGAATTTCCGAGACTGGCGAGTTCGGAGCCGCGTCCTCTTGGAGCACCGGACACTGTCCGGTGTACACCGGACAGTCCGATGAATTATAGCGCGCCGGCTCCGAGAATTCCCGAAGGTGAAGAGTTTGAAGTCGATCTTCCCTGGTGCACCGGACACTGTCCGGTGGCACACCGGACAGTCCGGTGCGCCCGACCAGGGTGCCTTCGGTTGTCCCTTTGCTCCTTTGTTTGAACCCTTTTGCTTGGTCTTTTTATTGGCTTATGGTGAACCTTTGTACTTGTAGAACTTATGAACTTGGGCAAACTAGTTAGTTCAATTATTTGTGTTGGACAATTCAACCACCAAAATTAGTATAGGAAATAGGTGTAAGCCTAATTCCCTTTCACACCACATCCCAACTTAAACTCCATCATACGACACGATTTCATTACGAATATGGATACAATCACAACGATATATGAAACACGGTATTTTGACAACAACCACTGATCTATCACTATTCCTTGCATGCTTGTATATTTTAGACCCTAATCTAATATCAAGCCATACCTATGCGCAACTATCCTAAGGAAAAGATAAAAGAAGATCCTTCCCAGTGGCACCATGAATAGGGCACGAGCAATAGCAAGAATCTAAAACCCATCACCAAAACTCTAATCAGTTCATCCATTAAATTTACTAGCCAGGGTCACGAAAGATGCTCACCATATCACAAGCCAAAATGGTATTTATAAGAATGACGGCGATTTCTGGTTTGAGCATATAACACTGAATACTAAACAATCGTCACGCGACTTGTCTCGCTTCAACGTATGAGATTTCTCCTCACGTCTTACACATAAGCACATATACACACACGATTAGCATCTAATAAATCGATGTCGGTTACAGGTACTGGCGAGGAATAACATAAGCAAAACAACGGTTCCTTACTGGGGCGAACGACGACGTGACCGGAACTATATAGATTGATGTGGAGCTCGCTGTGATATTTTGTCGAACATGTCGAGGGCGCGACACGAAGGAGTGTCGTGGCGGCAGCTGCTCCATAGCCTAGGGCGAGAGCAAGCACCAGGGAAACGACATCGGCAAGGTTGAGGACGGGCAACCCAGTTCGGCGTCGGACAGAGGCGAACTGAGCAGCGGTGCTCGTCGGACCTAACGCAAGGGCGAGCTTCAGGGCGTCGCGTGGCATGGCAGAGAAGGCAAACTTACTGGCGTCCCTGTCCTAGGCACGAGCACAGCAGGGGCGCGATCATGGGCAAGGGAACGGGGCACACATGAGGGAGGGGATGGGCATCGGCCCTGACACACGGCGCTTGAAGCTGGGGTCGGCGGACGCAGCGCGGTGGCGAACGGCTCGGCTATTGAGGAAGCGATCGCGAAGGAGATAAGCGCTAGGAGGTGCTGGTCGAGAACACGAAGGAACAGGAGCGTGTGCAGTGCGTGAGCTGAGGAGAGAACGTCCTTGGATAAGGTCGATGGGCTAGTAGTAGTAGGCGTCGTGTAAAAAATAAAATACATACCGTGAAATGATAAGAGAGAAGGGCGGTGGCTGGATAATACCGAAGGAAAAGTTAAGAAAATAAGAACTTTCTTTTTTTACAATAATCTATGGATAAATACGGTTTTTTACAATAACCTATAGATAAATACGCTCGAATTAACATTTAACAAATGCATAAATTGATTGGACGAAAATAAGATCGGCACTAATATTTGAACGATGTTTGATTTGATAGACATTCCCAGAATCCGATAAAGTTTTACCAGATATTTATACTTGAACGTTTGAATCTAAGCGGGATGCAATCGGAACGAACTGGCACGATGTCAACAACGCTATTTTACACTGTGTTCGATTTGATTTGAAATCAAATAATTTCATCCGTGGTTTGAACACCTGATTCCACGGCTATAGATAATTTACTGGAGAAACAAATCTCATTTATAAATCCTCGAACGTGACAATTTCTCGGTTGGCGAGCAGGGACTAAATTATTTTGCACCAAAAACTTTAGTCTTCGACTTCTAATAACAATTACGTGGGACAAAAATTGCAAGAGCGGGTCGAGCTTCCAAATTCTCTTAAACGGTTAATTTTTTTCAATAAGCACAAGACTCAAGACTCGATAATTCATAGAACAAATATGTTCCGAACCTCATAAAACTTTTGGAAGAGTCCAGATAGATAAATATGAAGAAAATGTTGAATTCATGAGAGGCTAAGATGATTAGGTCATAGGAACTGATATTCTCATTGACATCCGTGCTTACGTCCATAGTCGTGGTCGAACGGGAGATAAACACCTGAAGTGTTACAATGTCAATCTTATTTACGAATTATAAACCATGTAACTTGTATTTGTTTTTATGAACTATATAATTTTTATTTGCTTAGGTATATACTTAGATGAATCTTTATTTCGATAAAACGCCATGATTCATTTTATTATAAAAGTCTGTAAAAAAACCGACGTGACCCTGAGGTGGTTGTTGGCTGATGGTAAAGATTTTGCATTGGAACTAACCTTACGATAGATACATGTTGATGATGATATATATAGTCCGGATGATAGTTGATGTGGCGGTAGATATAAGCTACTGGCATTGGATTCAACCTAAATGCTAGTGCAGTAGGGACCCTTACGCTCGATAATAAAGGTGTTTAGCTAGATGTCCTCGCTCTATAGTACAAGAAAGGGGATGAACAAGGTTGAGAGCGACGCTGGTCATCGTTGTAGGGTTCAATGTAGGAGTGTTGGCGGCTTGATGTCCTCCTCTTTGTTCTCCCTACGTGTTAGTGTTTGGTGGCGGCACGTCATCAGCCGTGCAGGGGGTGCATTGGGCTTTAGTGGAGTTTTATAGGCTCGAGGGCGGTAGAAGTGCTCAAGCCACACCCGCCTCACCACAAGAACCGTCCCTGAGACAACTACTTGGGAGGGTATGTTTGGAACTCCTTCGAAAACTCTCATGTTTCTTTCCTTCAAGTTGTTCTAAGCTATATATGAATTGTCATGTTTCTTTCCTTCTAGATTTTCAAGCTCTACATGACACTACAGTAAACAGAAAAATGTCCGACGGCAGAAGCCGTCGGACATAAGGCTAAAACCGTCGGAGATAGGGAATGTCCGACGGCTTTACCTTATCTCCGACAACTTTAAGCCGTCGGAGATAATTCGTCGGAAATAACACTATATCCGACGGCAGCCGTCAGATATACACTATATCCGACGGCCGCCTCTGCCCGTCGGACATAATACACAGCAACCGTTTTAACGGTCAGCCTGTGGGGCCCACAGGCTTATGTCCGACGGCCCGGCGCTAGGCCGTCGGACATAATGAAGCCTTATATCCGACGGCCCGGCGCTAGGCCGTCGGACATAAGCCTGTTTTATGTCCGACGGCTACCACTAGGCCGTCGGACATAATAAATTACAGAATTTACACAAAATTCTGTTTTTTAAAAATCTGACATTTATAAAACAAAAATAGATTTCATGCACATATACACATTCACATTCACAATCACAAGTATACACATTCAAATAAGTATTCACAATCACAAATATTCTCACAAATATTAACATTCACAAATTTAACATCAACATATAGGTCCGACGGTTGTTGCAAACTGACATTGTGTCTCACAAACAAGTGTTGCAAAGTGTTTCATAAATTAACATCACGACACATCAATCATATCCATAGCCACCTCCTCCGGCTGGACTCTGCGTGTTGAAAAGGTTGTTCACCCACGAATGTGTTGTGTCGTCTTGACCAGACCCATCACCAGGTGCGGCAACTGAAGCAGGTGGTGTCTGAAATCCCTATAACACAAGCACATAAAATAGTAACCACTCAGTTGTTCATTTAAACATATAAGACATCTATGATCATGTCACACACGCATATGTGTACATACCATAGGGAATTGTGACGGAGGCGGAGGCGGAGGTGGAGGCGCCAACATTGGCATTGGCAGTGCAAACTCCAGAGGCGGCATCCCATATGTCGGCATCGGGACGCCCGCTTGTTGGGCTAGTTGCTACAAATTATATACAAGTCATTGTTGAGCTAATAAGATACACATCAAGTGTTTTGCAAAATAAGCTACAAAATGTTACTTCAGCTTACCGAGAGAAGAGCTTGATTTTGGGCCTGGAGGTTTGCATAATACTCGTCCCTCTTCTTCTGGTACTCGGCTTGTTGCCTCTGGTACTCAGATTGTTGCCTCTGGTACTCCAATTGTTCCCTCAAGACTGATTGATGGTACTCTGCCTGTTGACGCAACACTGCCATCTCTATGTCGTGGGCGGATGATCGTGAACGGGACGACTGTGAAGACGACGATGTGGACTGTCGTCCACGGCGTCTTAGCTCTCTGAATCAATCGTAGAATCAAAAATACCCAACCTACAAGAGTGAACCATGCACTTAGTATAGTAACTCATGCCTCAGTTGAATCGCAAGCATATGATGGCAATTTTGTAATCCAAATTAAATAATCTCACCGTCCGTGGGCTTGTCCTCCTCCGCTAGCATATGCTGCCTGAGGGTCGATTGGCTGGCTCCTCCAATCGTACTCCTGCCCATGGCGTTGAACCATCTCCTCCCCATACGAAGCCTGGAGGCAAACAATATCAAATATAAGTGCATAACCCCTATGCCCTTGCAAACAATATCAAACACATAATAGAGTATCAAAAACTCACTAGACGGTCGGTGGCCGTCTGAGTGCATAACACATCAGGATTCTGAGGATCAGAACCCCTATGCCCTTGCATATACACCTCCACATCCGTGGGCGTACGACCGGATTTGACTTCCTGTACATAAAAGTTACAATGACACATTTCTATGTAATTCAAAAGTTACAACAAACTGTGACTTACCATTCGCTTAGCCAAGCGCACATGACCATCACCACCGTAGTTGTGGAACGACTCGGTCCCATGGTTTCCCCTGTTCCTTTCGGAAATGGCACGAAACTCAGGGGAAGCCCACCATCTGCACAATGCCCGATAACCCTCCGATCGGGTGGCCATCCACGGCACCGACACCTACATGAAATTTTTTAAATAAAGCAAGCAAATACATGGCTTCGTGCGATTTGAGAGGCAAGAACCTGTTTACCTCTAGGTATTGCTCCTCCGTCAAGTAAATTGATGACCACTCAGCCTTGGTATTTGGCATCGGTCGATCATCAGCATTTGCTCTGTACCATGCCTTTATAGCCTGAATTCGTGCATAGTACATTGCATCTGCAACGACATCGTTCGCGTTATACTCAAACACGTAACGAGCGTTCATATCATATGATCCATCGTCCGGCAACTTGTACCGTTTCTGCAAAAAAAACTAGTGTTATCATAAAAGTAAACATGTATGGAATAACTAAAATAGTATAAATAATTCATACCCAGAATGCATCCCAAACTAGTGCCTGTGTGTTGCCAAACGTTCTACAGACACCATAGCGATAATGCTCCCAAGTGGTGGCGGGGACAGACTCGCCAGTAGGCAAAGTCACAACACCAGGCCAGTGCAGACGAACAAGATTACCAAGGACCATGTTCACCTGCCTGTAGTGTCCTGTGCCTGTGAACGAGTCGTCGATCCAAGACCTGGAAATAGTATAAACAATGTGGAAATTAAAACATAACTTTCAATAACATTTAAGCAAAGACATGTCACTCACTTTCCACTAGGCTTTATCAAAACCCGAGATTCGGGTGGAAGCTCTGGAGGTGGTCCAACAAAATGCAGCTTCCTCATTCTCCTAACTCGAGAAGTTCCAGACCCAGCTGCGGAATCTCCACCAACCCCAGAATCCCCAGCATCGTCTCCAGCATCATCTCCCACATTATCTCCACCATCATCTTCAACATCATCTCTTGCATGATCCTCTACCACTGGTTCCTCAATTTCAGCATCCTATGAAACAAATACCTTACATCATACAATATTAAGTAACTCAAATAATGTAATTTAACAACTAACTTACATCTTGTGGAGGCAAATGTTCTGCCAGCGCTCTCCGTCTGCTCATGGTAGAACCTGTGCCCTGAAAAACTGAATCCTCACCCCTCGAGCTGCTCCTCGAGCTACTCCTCGTCCCAAGCAAACTACGAGCAAAAGACTTCATTTTCTTTGACATCCTATTTTAACAACAACAAGTTAGTACATAAATCGACAATAAAATATGCAACAAAATCATAAAATATGCAATAAAATAATAAAATATGCAATAAAATCATGTTCCATACTCGTCAATCGTAATCGTAATCAAAATCAGGATCTAGTTGCTTTCGTCGATTTAATGGACGCCAAGTAGCTTTCTTATTTCTCGTCACTCGTTTTCGTTTTGGAGGAACCTCTACATCATTTTGATCACCTAATAAAGATTCTTCCAACATTTCAGTTTGTACATTAAACGTGCTTGTAAGTTCTTCGTCTTGGAAAATCTCAGCAGCCCCCACTTCGTGCTCGATTTGACTTTCAACATAACCAGCATCACCAGGAGCATATAGTCGTTCACGAGGATTAACTTTGTACACTACCCTCCAATCAACCAAACCCTTTTTCTTAGATGGATATGTCATATAATACACCTGCTCGCATTGGTGGGCAAGGATTATAGTGTCGTGGCCTTTTAATCTGTCATTGTGTTTGACTTCCACCATGCCATATTGATTTTCTCGCGTTGAGTTTGGAGAAAACCAATCACAATCAAAGAACACCACTTTGAGTTGTTTATCTCCAAAAAACTTGTACTCGATTATATCATTAATGACTCCATAATAATTAGTCACCTTCCCTTCATCATCGACAGCTCTAGTTACAACTCCGGAATTTGTCGTGGCTGCTAGAGGATGATCATCTTCGAACCTTGTGGAACGGAATCTAAAACCATTGACATCATACCGACCATAACATCTGCCAGTTACTGCTCCTAGGGATAATTGTCGAAGGTCCGGGTGTATATTGTCATTTTTATCTACATAATCTCGAAACCAACACAAGAAATTAAGTCCCCCATCTTTTCCCTCTCGACGAATCTGGTCACGTTCACAGCCAGAGATGCAATTTTGAGAATCAAATTCCCTGTTAGTACAAGGAAACAAACATTTTACTCTCACAACAAAAATTCTAGCGGCAATGACTAAAATAAAGTTGACACTTACAGGAGAAACTGACTCATCTCTTCCATGTTGTTATACATGTAGAGTAAAGCAGTCTTCCATTCGTCGTTGGTGAAACAGTATGTTGTGCTGGGTCCTACAGTTTTGCCCCTCCATTGAAAAATTTCAATATCACTGATAGGGGGCTCATCGACATGATACCGCAACGTATGGGCATTGACATTGTGTTCCTCTGCAAAGTACAGGCCCGTGAACGATGCTATCTCTTTATATTTGAATTCTTCAGCGATGCACCCTTCAACTCGTCTCTTATTACCAACCATTGCACGTAGCTTCTTTAGTGTCCTTTCGATGTGATACATCCATCTATATTGCACAGGACCTCCTACCTTAGCTTCGTATGGTAGGTGAACAAGTAGATGTTGCATCGGATTGAAGAAACCTGGTGGAAATAGTTTTTCAAGTTTGCATACCAAAATCGGTATTTGTTGCTCAAGCTTCTCCATCATCTCTTTCTTTATTTCTTTGGCACAAAGATGTCTATAAAAGTAGCTTAGCTCCGCTAATGCTTTCCATACATCATTTTTTACAAAACCACGAAACATAACAGGAAGGAGTCTTTCCATTATTATGTGGTAGTCATGACTCTTCAACCCAGAAAACTTGCCCGTCTTCAAATTCACAGACCTTCTAAAGCCCGCGGCGTAACCATCTGGGAACTTTAAGTTTTTCAACCATTTCATCAATTGTTTCTTCCTTTTAGGTTTAATACTGAAAGGAGCATGTGGCTTCTTCTGATTCTCTCCTATCTCCATAGTTGGTCTTCTACAGATTAAGGCCAAGTCTTTCCTTGCCTTAGGGTTGTCTTTTGTTTTGTCAGTGATATTCATGCAAGTGCTGATAATGCTTTCACCCATATTTCGTTCCTGGTGCATGACATCAATGTTATGCATTAGAATCAAGGCTTTCATATAAGGGAGTTCCCATAGACCACATTTGTGAGTCCAATTATGCTCGGTTCCATAACCTTCAAAACGATTTCCATGTTCGTTTAGTTTCAAATCATTAAGTCTCGCGAGAATCTCTGGACCACTTAGACGCTTGGGTGGTCCCCTCGTCACAATCGTGTCCTTTTTAAAAGCGTTCCTATCGAACCTGAACGGGTGATCCTCTGGCAAAAAACATCTATGGCAATCGAAGTAACATATCTTTCCACCAAACTTTAGTCGAAAGCATGAAGTGTCTTCAACGCATATCGGACATGTCAAAATCCCATGACAACTCCATCCAGCAAAGATACCATAAGCCATAAAATCATGAATAGACCATAAAAACGCGGCTCTCAGGTTGAACTTCTGTTTCTTGTAACAATCGTACGCCTCGACTCCTTCCCACAAAATTTTCAATTCTTCAATCAGGGGCCTCATCATCACATCGATCTTTGTTCCAGGATGATCCGGACCAGGTATTACAAGACACAAGAAAATAAATTCATATTTCATGCAAAGAGCTGGTGGAAGGTTGTATGGAACAGCAAAGACGGGCCAACATGAGTACGACGTTGCAGTTAGATTGAATGGCGAGAAACCATCTGTTGCCAAACCGAAGCGAACATTCCTCACTTCATCAGCAAAGCTGGAATCAAAAGCATCTAGTGCCTTCCATGCATCTGTATCAGCTGGGTGCACCATGACATTTCGATTCTCACGTACCCCTTCTTTGTGCCACCTCATGTGTCTGGCTGTATTCTTGGAGATGAACAAACGTTTCAACCGAGGTATAAGAGGCATGTAACGAAGCTGCTTACCACATCTTCGTAGTCACGGTCAAACCATCGTCGTTTTCAACCTCAACGAATCTACGCTCACCACATACAGTACACTCCTTCTCACCTGCGGTCTCCTTCCAGAAAAGCATACAATTATTTTCACAGACATCGATTTTTTCGTAGTCCATACCGAGGCCAGATAACAGCTTTTTAGTCTGATACATGTCCTTTGGCATCTTGTGATTCTCCGGAAGTACATCACTGATCAAGTTCAAAAGTTCCTTGTAACAGTTGTTTGAGAATGCAAACTTAGACTTAATAGCCATAAGTCGAGTCACAAATACAAGGACGGTCACTTTTGTGTGCTCATGCAATGGCTCTTCGGCAGCTTTAAGGAGCTCGAAGAACTTCTGAACCTCAGGTGTAGCTGGATCCTCAAACTCGGTGGGTTGACCGGGGTTCTCCGAATCGACGATTAGAAGCTCATGGCGTACATCGTCAAGCATCTCTTCCATCCTATCGTAGTCCTCCTCTTCATGTGACTGAATTTCCGATACAGTACGAGGAGGTGGGTCCTCACCGTGGTGCACCCACACCTCATAGCCTGGCATATAACCGTTCTTGCAAATATGTATAGACATAGTCCTCCTGTCAAGGAAATTAATGTTCCGACACTTGCTACAAGGGCACCTAACATCGGTTCCAGTCTCTGACCGAGCAAAAGCATGGTCGAGAAAAGCATCAGTCTTGGCAACCCACTCACTTGATAGAGCACCTCTTTTCTTCCAACCTTCATACATCCATCGACGATTCTCCTCCATACTAGATACGAGACGTTAACTTAATTAGATAAGTAATGCACGGACCATCCGTTTTTACGAAGAAATCACGCCCCTACATCTGTAGGAAAGGATAGGTCCTAAACCCACCCAGGAGTGACCGACGAGGCCGTGTTTATGACAAGACATGTGGTCGTGCGAAATTTCGGCAGCATAACCCCGCTGTTCTCCAATCGCACGCCTAAAAATGGTGCAATTGGAGAACAGAGAGGTTATGCTGCCGAAACTAAGCAGGAGCACATGCTTTTGTCATAAACACGGACTCTGTCGGTCACCCCGAGGCTGTCCAATAAAGGGACAATTCCGGCCCAACATACCTCACATGCGTCGCTTGTAAGGTGTGTTGGGCCGAAACGGGTGACGCCTAGGTTTCGTTAACTTAATTAGTTATGATTACTAATTAACCACACTAATACAATAGTCACTAATTAACCAAACTAATACAATAGCACTACAAAAAATCATTTCACGGGACACTAAATCAAATAAAACAACCTTATTTCCGAGGGCTTAATAATTACCCTCGGAAATTAAAAGTTTAAATTATATAGCCACTAATAAATAAATTAAAACAAGATAATTTAATTGCATAATTAAATTAAACCGTCGGACATAACAAAACTAAACATTGCTATCAAACAATATATGCATATACAAAATTATACTAAACATTATAAAATTCCTTACTCTGCCGGACGATTAGCGGACGCCGGCGGGGTCGGGGCGGGCGCCGGTGGCGTCGGGGACGGGGGCAGAGGCTGCGGCGGCCGCGGGCAGCGTCGGGGCGGCTCCGGTGTCGCTTGGGCGGCGGTGGAGTTGCCGGTCGACGCGGTGGTGTCGCTTGGGCGGCGGTGGAGTCGCCGGTCGGGTGCGGGCTGGGCGTCGGGACGGGGCTGGAGGTCCCCGGGAGAGGCTTGGGCGGTGCTGGTCGACGGTGGCGGCTCCTCGGCGCTGGTGGCGGCGGCGTGGGCTAGGCGGCGACGGCGGCTACGCATGCGACGGCGGCGAGCGGGAGAGACAGAGAGAAATGAAACCGACGTGGGCGCGGGGGTCGGTTAAAATCCTTTACTTCCGACGGCCACCTAGGGAACCGTCGGACATAAGCTTATGTCCGACGGCTTATCTGACAGCCGTCGGACATAAGCTTATGTCCGACGGTCCGTCTCCCAGCCCTCGGATATTCCCCCTTATATCCGACGGCTACTAGCGGCCGTCGAACATAAGCTTATGTTCGACGGTCTCCTAGGCAGCCGTCGGACATAATGGAGCCGTCGGACTTGTATCGTTTTACTGTAGTGTGAGCAAAACATTTTTCCACTCGTACCTACTCCACCGATCGGCCCTTGTTGTCTTATGAGAGTCTAATGATCTAACCGGTCCATTGTTTCAATTTGAGCCATACCTCCTTTATAAAAGGGCGCTACACACATAAGGGCAGCTGTCCATTTCCAAGTGATTCCGTCGTCGTCTCAATCTTTCAGCTGCACATGCTGGATCAAATTCCAAAACCAAACGATACTCAGCCATTTGCTATAACGAAACTGTTCCCCAAATCCTCTCTAGTCCAATTCTAAAAAGTGACACCTCCTTTAAACTATATGTATACATGAGAGGATCATATGAGAGACACGTTTGTATACATCTATTATTATTTTTATAATGCATGCGCTCAACGATCAAGAACAAAACAACATAAAACACGTAAGCAAAACTACTACAAATGACACGGGTATCACACGCACCAGCTGCCGAGAAGTGATCGAACCACCTAGCCAGCAAAAAGAAGTAAAAACTATAACCAAGAAGATTCTGTTTTAATTTCTCACACGAGACAGATCGAGATCTAACCATGGGAACTCTTAGAACTTAACAAAACACGCAGGCAATAGGGTCGGGTGCAAAGTGACGATGACGACGACCATGCATGCAGCAAACAGAAAAATCATCTAGAAGAAGTGACACCTCCGTGATAAGAAGCAAAAGCAAGCTAGATCGAGAGAGGCTTCCATGTTACGATTAAACAAGAAACGTCTCTGGATTTGATGCCAATCGCGTCAACGCCAGAGATCCAAACTTAGTGACGTTGAACGGGCCCAAACATTTGACAGCGGACTTGCATGATTGGCATACGGGAGACCGGACTCCGGAAGAACGAAACGTGCATGGTTTCGCCGCTGAACCAGCTCTGGCATGAGTAATAAATGTTCCAGTCCCACCAGTCAGAACGCGGTTTCTTCCGTAGAGACATTTCTTAGCTTGAATATTTTTATGCTTGCTTTTGGTTTCAAAAGCTGTTTTTGTGTGTGCGTGTTTGCATGGATCTTGTTTAAATTAGTAGAGAAGGGAACAAAAAATCGTGGAAAATGTCTAAGTTGTACTGCCAGCGCCCCCTCTCCAAACAGGACCCTCAGTCGTCCAGCCATGCAATAAATACTCCACCACAGGCAGCGCGGAGCATTGCTAGCAGCAAACTTCGTCTCTTTCTCCAACAACCCTCAGCAAAATGAAGGTACACATGACGTAGCAGTGTCTCAGTATCTTCGTTCTAATTAGTTTCCAGATGAAAGCTTAATTAAGCCTGAATCATACCATTATATTCATCGATGTACTGTTGCCGGTGCGGCGTCTCCTTGGTGCGCAGCAAAAGATCGTGATCAAGGTGCAGATGAGCTGCGACAAGTGCCGGTCCAAGGCCATGGAGGTGGTGGCGGCCACGCTCGGCGTCGACTCCGTGGCCATCGACGGCGAAGGCAGGGACAAGGTCGTCGTCGTGGGCGACGGCGTCGACTCCATCAAGCTCACTAGCGCGCTGCGCAAGAAGGTGGGGCCCGCGCACCTGCTGCAGGTCGGCGAGGCCAAGAAGGACGACAAGAAGCCGCCGCCCGCCGTCGTGCCCGCTTATTACCCGCCGCCGCACCCGGTAAACGTCGTCTACGACCACCCTGCCGGCTACCCGTGGTACGGCTACCAGGCGCAGCATGACACCACCAGCTGCTCCATAATGTAGAGACAAAGTAAACAGGAGACCTAAACAGGAGACCCCGCATACGACATCCGTACGTATGTACGATCGAGCGGATAGTATCTTTTTATTGGGGAAAATATTCTGTGTTCGGTTTTGTTTATTATGAGTTTCTAGCGCTACTCTTATACTTGTATACGGCTAGACTGTGCAACTCTAGTTTTTTCCTTTGCACTGGGTTGAAGTGGAAATCATATTTTAGAAAAGTAATATGAAGCCCTAGGAATTTTTATGAGAAACACCAGTAGAAAAAAAGGCTTAAAGGCGATGCATTATATTTTTACAGGTGGATTCGGTTATCAACTGTCTGTTCTATTTTTAGTGGCGATTTTTTAAGAAAACCATCAGTAGAAATCATATTTCTACAAACCGCCGTAGAAATCTATAATTTCTAGTGGTGGTTTTCTTAAGAACTGTCACTAGAAATCATTTTTATCTTTAATTTTTCGAGTTTTACAAATGACCTCGTATTATAAAACCACAAAAATAAAAGTTGTAGATTTCTAAAAGTTATGAAACTTTGTAGCTGACAAGTTTTTATTTGAAATCATTTCGGCTCTCAAAGATTGTATCTAAACTTGTCAAATTTAAAATTCAAATTTTGCAAACAATCTCGGATGGAAAAAGTGTCAAAATGAAAGTTGTAGAACTTCAAAAGTTATTCAACTGTTGACACTTTTTATTTAAATTCGTTTACGGTCTCAAACAAGCAATTTACACTGAGTTGGTTGTAATTTGTGGACAACAAAACTACAAACAAAACATAAAAATGCTATAGGTAGAGTGGTAGAGGAGGGTACGCGTGAGGGTGAGGTCGAGGGTTTGATTTCTAGCAATCGTGTAGCGCGCGAATTTCGCACAGCCCTAAAGCATGTCGAGCTTTTGTCAGTCCATAAGGCTCAAGCCAGACCCACATATAAAGTCCAAATATTATAACTATATAAAATCCATAGCTTACTAAAATTAAAGAAATTAAACATAACATGCGTTTTCGTGCTGGTCTGGCCTAAGTCCGGCCCATACATGTGGGTCGTGCCGGTGACCGGCAGACAAAAAATTAAGGTATAGCCTAATCCTGTTTTTAAGTATAGCTAGGCCAATCTATATTATTTTGTGATGGACCGTGTTTTAAGCTTATAATTTTGAATCGTGCTCGCGCTAGAGAATGGCCGGCCCATACCCAACAGTAGATAGGGTGGTCCTACATGGGCGTGTGGATCGGAGCAGACACAACACAACGATCCCATGTGGACGCGTCAATGAAGTTGTTGTGGGCTTTTCGATTAGGATATGAGGCTATGTGCAGCGACATCCGCTAGTCGTCCCCTCCTCTAGAACTGTTGGTGTATAGGGTCCCTGTATCGCCGCAACGCTCCACGCTACTGCACCCTCTAGTAGCTATAGTAATAGTGTATATATGCACAGACTTCCTCCGGATCTAGCGAGCAGCTGTAGGCCCCCTTCCCTAGGTATGCGCGAGGGTTGTTTTTATAGAATAAAAAATGGTAATAGATAATAAATAGTGTCGGGGACCGTAATTATGGGTACTCCAATGCTCCTTAACCTGGCTGAAAAACATCTTCAAAACAAACCATCAACAACTGATAAGCACGGTTCAAGTCAAGGCCTCGTCTACCAAGGGACGCGACCTCATCCGAGCCCAGCCTCGGGCAAGGACAGTAGTCCCGGACGAATTCACGCCTCGCCTGAGGGTCCCCTCGGTCAGCAGACACACCCCTGTCTCACCCAAGGCTAACCTCGGGCGAACTTTGTCGTGCAGCGACCTCGGCCAAATCACCTTACCAACCGACCGTATCGCATGCGCATTCAATGCGGGGATCGCCTGACACCTTATCCTGACACGCGCGCCTCAGTTGGCAAGGTCGAAGTGACCGCAGTCACTTCGCCCCTTTACTGACCGTTCTGACAGGAGAACGACGCTATTCACCCCGTTCCGACTACTATGACAACCACCAGGGTAAAACTGACAACAGCAAGTCACGACCTCCTCTGAGTCCAGCCTCGGGCGCAACAGGGAGCTCCGCCTCGCCCGACCCCAGGCCTCGGCCTCAGCCTCGGCCTCAAGAGAAGGTCTCCGCCTCGCCCGACCCCAGCCTCGGCCTCGGGAGAAGGTCTCCGCCTCGCCCGACCCTGGGCCTCGGCCTCAGGAGAAGTCTCCGCCTCGCTCGACCTCGTCCTCGGACCGACTACGCTACAAGGGATACATCATTACCCTACGCCTAGCTAGCTGTCTCAGGCTATGAAGGAACAAGACCGGTGTCCCATCTAGGTTACTCCGGTAACAGGTAATGATGGCTCCCCGCGTGTGCCCATGACGTCGGTTGCTCTCAACCCCATACGGAAGCAAGGAAACGTCAGCAGGATCCATGCCGCACCGCCATCTATGCTTCTACAGGGCACAAGGCACTTCTCTGACGGCCACGTTGGTACATGTACAGGGCTCAAGTCACTTCCCCTCCAGCCACGTTAGCTCATAGCTACACCCCCACTGTACAGCTGGACGTCTCCTTGCGTCTATAAAAGGGGATGTCCAGGGCCTTCCTAAGGCATGGGAAAAACGCACGTACGAACACACGGACGCACGACGCAGACGAGCAGAGGCAGGCAGAGTAGGAGAGACGCGGTAGAGGCAGGCTCACACAGCTCACCTCAAGGCCGAACCCTCTCTTTCTCTCTCCCTCTCGCTCTCGCTCTCCCGCAACGCTTGTAACCCCTACTACGAGCACCCCGGTGCAAGATAACATAAGCCACATTTCCCTCTTGTGTTCCATCTTGCATCAACCCATCTGGGCAGGGACACGCAGCGACAAATTTACTAGTCGGTTGACGGTCCTCGCGGGTTCGAAACGGCGACAGTTGGCGCGCCAGGTAGGGGCCTGCTGCGTGTTAACAAATACTTTCCCGTTGAGTTCCAGATGGGTAGCTTTCAGCAGCCTCTTCAGCCCGGGACGGTGCTTCGCTTTGGGAGTCAAGTTCATGTCCCACGACGACAGCTACGACATGGTACTCCTCCCCTCGCAGCATGGCAACAACGACGGTCGTCAGCTCGCCCGGCGGAGGCGAACTCGACAACGACTACCTCCCGCGGCGGAAGAGGAGCACCCGGGTTTGCCCCGCCACCCTCCTCGCTGGAGGAGGAGACGGGGCAACCGTGGCCAGGCAGGAGGCAACACCTCGTCAGCTGTCGGACCAGAGCGAGTCGACGACGCCGGCACCCATGTGGGGGACATGTCGGGTGTCGTCCTCGCACCTGAGACAATGGCTGGTGTCGCTTCCCAGCAACGTGCCAACCCCAAGCGGACTGATGACGCTAGCACCTTCACGAAGGACTTGTTGGACGTTAGCCTCGTACCTGAGATAACGGTGCAGTCCGTCCCCGATGCGACTTCGCCACCATCCATCAACCAAGAGGTACCATCCGTTTTTCACCCTGTTCCCTTTAGATTCAGCTTCGATCCACCAAGCGACCCCACTTTGGTGAGCGCTTTCGCTAGGGCATATCCTGACCTTCCGGGGTACCATATGTGGTCAACTTGGGACCGACTGACGGCCGTCTCAACCTCCAGACCGGTGGGTTCCGAGGAAGAGGACGACCCCGACGTCAGTTGGGATTTCTCCGGACTCCATGATCCCGGTGCCATGCGTGACTTCATGTCCGCATGTGACCATTGCCTCTCCGGCTGCTCTGATGATGGCCACAGCCTTGACGACGAGGGTTGCGACCCAACTCGCGAGTGCTACCACATCGATTAGGAGGATCACAACGGAGAAAACCACCTTGGCATGCCAGGAAGTGACGGTGCCCTTGCACCTGCGTCTCGTGTTGAGATCCTGCGGGAGCTAGCTGTGGTCCAAGTCCCTGCGGGGGGTCAGAACACACAGCTTGAGCAACTCCGTGAGATGCAGGCCAAGCTCGACGAAGAAGCAGGGCGGCTTGTGCAGCTCCGACAAAACATCGAGCAGGAGTGGGCAGGTCGGGCACTTGCCGGAGGAACGTGTCATCGGGCCCGGGACGTCCAGCACCGTATCGTTGACGATGCTAGGGCAGGGCTGCCCCTGGCCTTCAGCGAGGCTAGCCAGAACCTAGCTGCAGCGGCGATGCTACTTCGAACAATGCTGGAGCCATCCACCACCGAGGGGCGACGTATCCAGGGCGAGCTCAAGGGCCTCCTGGAAGACGCCGTTGTCCGACAAGCCGAGAGCTCTGCCTCCCGCAGGCGAGGAGACCCCTTAGAGCATCACGCAACGTCCTCCCGACGCATGCGGGAGGCCTCGGTCCACACCGAGCGCACACGGGACGGGACGCCTACAGCCCGGGATCGCCTCGACAACGATCAACGCCGCCTCGACCGTCGAGCCCGACTTGAGGAGAAGGTGCGCCGAGGCTACCACCCCAGGCGCGGGGGACGCTACCACAGTGAGGAGGATCGGAGCCCCTCACCCAAACCACTAGGTCCACGAGTCTTCAGCTGGGCCATACGACGAGCGCCTTTCCCGGTCCGGTTCCGAGCCCCGACCACCATCACCAAGTACTTAGGGGAGACAAGGCCGGAGTTGTGGCTTGCGGATTACCAGCTGGCATGCTAGTTGGGAGGGACGGACGACGACAACCTCATCATCCGCAACCCCCCCTTTTCCTCTCTGATGCTGCCCGGGCCTGGCTGGAGCATCTGCCTCCTGCGCAGATC
This sequence comes from Zea luxurians, assembly GCA_029449295.1. NCBI lineage: Eukaryota > Viridiplantae > Streptophyta > Magnoliopsida > Poales > Poaceae > Zea > Zea luxurians. The sequence goes on from JAOPSE010000168.1 coordinate 1,812,672, forward strand.
TCCGACTGGGACGACCTGGTCAAGGCTTTCGCTGGAAATTTCCAGGGTACGTACGTATGCCCTGGGAACTCATGGGATCTCCAAAGCTGCCGCCAGCAGCCAGGGGAATCTCTGCGAGAGTACATCCGGCGGTTTTCAAAGCAGCGCACCGAGCTGCCCAACATCACCGACTCGGACGTCATCGAGGCATTCCTCGCCGGCACCACATGCCGAGACCTGGTGAGCAAACTAGGACGCAAGACTCCCACCAAGGCGAGCGAATTGATGGACATCGCCACCAAGTTTGCCTCTGGTCAGGATGCGATCGAAGCCATCTTCTGGAAGGACAAGCAGCCTCAGGGAGGGCAGAAAGAAGACACCCCCGAGGCGACCGTCCAGCGTGGCACGAAGAAGAAGGCCAAGAAGAAGGCGCAAGCAAAGCACAACGCCGTCGACGCGGATCTCATCGCTGCTGCCGAGCACAAGAACCCTCGGAAGCCTCCTGGAGGAGCCAACGCGTTCGACAAGATGCTTAAGGAGTCGTGCCCCTATCACAGGGGTCCCGTCAAGCACACCCTTGAAGAGTGCGACATGCCCCGGCGCTACTTCAACAAGGCTGGACCCTCGGCAGAAGGTGGCAAAGACCAAGGCAACAACAAGAAGGGGGCGACAAGGAAGAGGAGTTCTCAGAAGTCCACAACTGCTTCATGATCTACGGCGGACAGGTGGCACCTCGGCTCGGCACCGCAAGCAGGAGCACCGGGAGGTCTGCTCGGTGAAGGTAGCGGCGCCGTTCTACCTAGACTGGTCTAATAAGCCCATTACCTTCGACCAAGGTGACCACCCCGACTACGTGCCGAGCCCAGGAAGGTACCCGCTCATCGTCGACCCGATTATCGGCAACGTTAGGCTCTCCAAGGTCCTCATGGACGGAGGCAATAGCCTCAACATCTTCTACGCCGAGACCCTGGAGCTCTTGGGGGTTGATCGGTCCGAGATCCGGGCTGGTGCAGCACCCTTCCATGGGATCGTCCCCAGTAAGCGCGTCCAGCCCCTTGGGCAACTTGACTTGCCCGTCTGCTTCGGAACTCCCTCCAATTTCCGGAAGGAAACCCTCACCTTCGAGGTGGTCGGGTTCCGAGGGACCTATCACGCGGTGCTGGGAAGACCGTGCTACGCCAAGTTCATGGCCATCCCCAACTACACTTACCTCAAGCTCAAGATGCCTGGCCCCAAGGGAGCCATCACCATCAGATCCTCATACCGCCACGCTTACGAGTGCGACGTGGAATGCGTGGAGTACGCTGAGGCCCATGTCGGGTGTAAGCTCGCGACTTCTTTTATCACACCCTTTGGCATGTATTGTTATACCACAATGCCATTTGGTTTGAGGAATGCAGGTGCCACCTACCAAAGGTGCATGAACCATGTTGTCGGCGTTCCGAGACCGGGGGGTCCTCGAGCCGACGAGTGAGAGTGCCGCGTGCCCCAGCCCAGATGGGTCGAGCGCGTGGAGCGAGCGCGAAGGGGGGAACAGAGAGAGAGAGGTCGGTGGCCGGAGCTGGGTCGTGAGGGAGTCGAAGAATTCCCGCGGCCTTCGTGTTCGTCCCGCGCCCAGGTCGGGTGCGCTTGCAGTAGGGGGTTACAAGCGTCCGCGCGAGGTGAGGGGAGTGAGCGGCCCCAAGAGAGCGCCTGCCCCTGCCCTTCGTCCCCGCGAGGCCAACCTTCTCTAAGAAGGCCCTGGTCCTTCCTTTTATAGTCGTAAGGAGAGGATCCAGGTGTACAAGATGGGGGTGTAGCAAGGTGCTACGTGTCTAGCGAGGGAGAGCTAGCGCCCTATGTACATGCCAAGGTGGCAGCCGGAGAGATCTTGGCACCCTGTTGGTGTGGCGTCGTGGCTGTTGGAGGAGTAACGGAGCCGGACGGGGAGACAGCTGTCGGAGTGGCTGGGCCCTTGCTGACGTCCTCCTGCTTTCGTAAGGGAGCTGAGAGTCGCCGTCGTCATGGTCTAGCGGGGCGCCATCATTTGCCTATCTAGCGCGGCTGGCCAGATGGGACGCCGGTCTTGTTCTCTGCGACCCAAGTCGGCTCAGGGCAGGGCGATGATGGCGCTTCCTGTTGACGTGGCGATCTCGTGTCCTAGGTCGGGCGTCGTGGCGGCTCCTCCGAAGCCGAGGTCGAGTCCGTCCTGCAAGACAGAGGCAGAGTCCGAGCCCTGGGTCGGGCGAGGCGGAGATCGTTAGGCAGAGGCCGAGGCGGAGTCCGAGCCCTGGGTCGGGCGAGGCGGAGTTCGTCGTCTTCCGGGGCCTTAGCCCGAGTCCGAGCCCTTGGGTGGAGCGGAGTTCGCCGTCTTCCGGGGCCTTAGCCCGAGTCCGAGCCCTTGGGCGGAGCGGAGTTCGCCGTCTTCCGGGGCCTTAGCCCGAGTCCGAGCCCTGGGGTCGGGCGGAGCGGAGTTCGCCGTCTTCCGGGGCCTTGGCCCGAGTCCGAGCCCTGGGTCGGGCGGAGTCTCCCATGGTGCCTCTGGCGAAGTCTGGTCGCCCGTTGGTCTTACCTTTTGCGTTAAACGCCCCGGTGACTCGGTCGGTTGGCGCGGTGATTTAGTCAGGGTTTCTTCTTATCGAAGGCGGGGCCTAGGGCGAGCCGGAGATGCGTCTGCCGTGAAAGAGGAGGCCTCAGACGAGACGGAGTCATCTTAGGGTCGGCTGCCCTCGCCCGAGGCTAGGCTCGGGCGTGGCGTGGTCAAGTCACTCGTATGGACTGATCCCTGACTTAATCAAACCCATCAGGCCTCTGCAGCTTTATGCTGATGGGGGTTACCAGCTGAGAATTAGGCGTCTTGAGGGTACCCCTAATTATGGTCCCCGACAGTAGCCCCCGAGCCTCGAAGGGAGTGTTAACACTCCCTTGGAGGCTTGCGTCGCACTTTTTTGCAAGGGGACCAGCCTTTCTCGGTGGTACTTTGTTCCGGTGGGTGCGCGCGAGCGCACCCGCCGGGTGTAGCCCCCGAGGCCTCGGAGGAGTGGTTTTACTCCTTCGAGGTCTTAATGCCTTGCGTAATGCCTCGGCTGGACTAGCGGTTCCCTCATGCGAGCAGGGCGTAACCCAGGTGCACTGTCGGGGCCCAAGTTCTCGGGCTGGTATGTTGACGCTGTCAACGGTTCGGCCGGAGCCGGGTTTGCGAGAGCAGCCCCCGAGCCCTCGCACGGAGCGAGAGGACGATCAGGGACAGACTCGACTTTTTATATACGCCCCTACGTCGCCTTTCCGCAAGGAGGAGGGGGGAGTGCGCCATGTTACCCTCGATGGGCACCGAACATGGTGTCTCCGGTGAGCTGCGATCGGGTAATCCGAGTGGACGTCCGTGCCCCGTTCGTTGGGGGTCGGCTAGGGGCCCGGAGGCACGCCCAAAAGTACCTGCGGGTGATCTGCCGGACCCGGTCCCCTAGCGACGGGGTCCGAGGGCTCGTTGCCTCCCTCCGATGGGATTCCGTTACAGAGTCGTTCCCGCTGGTCTCGGAAATGTCCTAGGGTACCTCGGGAGCGCAGCCCGAGCCTTGGTTATGTATCGAACGTACCCCTGGTCATCCCTCGCTCGGCGTCTGAGGCGGCTGTGAACCCTTCGACAGGCCAGCCTTCGAACCCCTGATCAGTAGGGGGCACGGAGCCCGAGTAGCCTGAGGCGGTCATGGAACCTTTCGGGAGGCCGACCTTCGAACCCCTGACCAGTAGTGGGTGTCGGGCCCACGCGATCTGAGGCGGCTGTTGAACCCCTCGGGGGGCCAGCCTTCGAACCCCTGATCAGTAGGGAGGCTCGGAGCCTAGTCCCTTCACGGGGAAGGATCCCTTTGGGGTTATCCCCCTTCTCGGTCCCTGTTGCAAGAGATAGAGAAAGAAGGAAAAGGGAAAAAGGATTCGAAATTGAACGTCGTGGCGTACCTTTTTCCGGCGTGGTCGTTTTGGCGGAGGCGAAGCGTCGCCAGCTGCCCCTGCCAGAAACGTTACCTGTTTCGCCGCGGAGTTAATGCGCCGGGGCAAGCGGTCGGCGAAGCTGCCGTTGCGTGCGCGGGCCGTTCGAGGTACGGGTCACAGGTGCGTCGTCTTCACACCGTGAGAGGGGGTTCTCTTGCTGCCTCCGGATGGGACATGAGCTTGGCAAATGGCGTGATCGCTGCCTTCGCGCGCCTGCCACCGTCATTACTGCCGGCCCATTTTTGACCGCTGCGCAAGGCTGGCGCTGCTGGGTCGCGGGCTGGGTCGCCTCGAATCGCGGTATCGGTTCCGCAATCGAGGAGGTGCGGTGGTGGAGCGAGTGGCATAGCGGTTCGCATGCAGCGCCCGGCGCGCCAGTTGCACGACGCGTGGGCATGAGCCGTCGCGCCGGCCTGTCAGGAGTCAGAGAGGCGCGTCCACTTGGCGCGGTTGCATGCCGCCTGCATAGCCGCCTGCCCCTTTCGCCCGCTGGTCCGGGCAAAGGTGGAGGGTCACTTGTAACCGCTGGGTGGTCGCGTGCGTCGTGCGCGGCGGTTCGGCTTCTTCTGCTTAGAGCCGGTCTGCATGACAGGCGGGCCCCAGCCCCCGCGCCGCAGGGAAGGGCTTTGGAGGCGTGTTGGAGAAGACTCAGCCCGTGACGGTTGAGGGCGCAAGCAGGGGGAGTTGCCTTTAAAAGGAGGGCGACCCCCTTCGTGAGGTAACCATGTCTCCTTCCTCCCCAATGCATTGTGTCCCTCCATCTTCCGAGCCCCCGGATGGGGGGAAACCGCCGTCTTTTCGCTCCATCGCTGGAGGAACGCAACTCCGTGGGAGTTGGTACCTTTCAGCCATCGTTCGGCTTCAAGGATTTTCATCATGCAGCCCGGCTGCACCCCTCCACCGGTGGTCACCCAAGAGGGCGACCTCCGGCTTGACGGTGGGGGAAAGCGAGCCGGGCTGCGGCATCCGCCCCTTCCTCAGCCTCAAGGATTTTCATCACTAGGGCTGAGGAGGGGCGTGTGCCGGGTCGGGGTTGGCCCCTGCGCGGGTGGTGACCCGCTCCTTCCCTCAGTGATCGGGGGGAAGGGCGGGAGTCGTCCGTGGCGCCAACAGCTGCAGCGTGCCCGGCTCTCTGAGCCGGGCAATCTCGGAGCCGCCCCCGGTGTCGCCTTCCGCCACGGCAACTGGAAGAGGTTCTTCCGCCGGCGCGACGGCCGAGGTTGGCCACGGACCGACCTCTGACTCTACGGCCTTCTGCCCGTCCTTGCCTCTCGAGTTTGGGCAAGGGCGGGGGCCTCCCAGCAGCAGTATCCACCCTGAGGCCATCACTGCTGCTGTTGGGCCCCTCGGGACAGACGTCTTCATCGTCGCCGCTGCCGGGGCGGGGCGGCGACGTGCCGTTCGTCGGTCTTCTGCTGCCCCGCAGGCCCTCCCCCATCGAGTGGGGTTGTTCGTACCTGCGGGGGGGACCGGAGTTCCGTTTGTAATGGCACTTCGAGTGCCGGGTTTTTTGTTCATTTCGGCTTTTGGGGCCTGAACATGTATGTAACTTACGGCACAGAGCCGTGTTTTTTCCTCATTCCCGAGCGCTAAAGCTCGTCCGCTGATTGTCTGAACCGCTTCACCAAGCGTGAGTTGCCTCGTGTCAAGGTGACGAGTGAGGTATCCGTATCCCGGAGGCGTAGGAATCCCTCGGCTCGGTCGGACCTGTTGTCCGAGGCTCCTCTAGCTTAGTTAAAGAGACCCCTCGGCCGCTCTTCGACGAGCCGAGGCCAGGGGTAGCGATATCAGCATGAGCAGAGGCGTTGTCGGCTCGGAAATGAAACCTGGTTGGCCGGAGCCTAGCCGGGTTGTTTGTTGGCAGGATCGGCGTCGGAGCTGATCAGCCGAGGCTTCGGACCGAGCTGGCGCCCTCGGAAGGTGGTCGGCCGAGGCCCCGGAGGTGGCCGGCCGAGCCGTCCGCTCGGGCCGGGTTCTCGGAGAAGTCCCTGGCAGAGATTGCTCGAGCGTGGTGATGACGTCGTCCTTCGGAGCGGAGGCCCTTGGACCGTGTCGCCGTCCGAGGCTAGGTCGGGCCTTGCCGAAGGTGCTGTTGATGCCGAGGGTGTCTTCGCCCTCTTCCAGCGTCAAGATCCGAGCCTGCAGGGTCAAATCGTCTTGTAGCGTGGGCCTTGCGCGGCCGTTGATGCCAGAACACATACCCTTGTTGCGTTGTAAAGCTGCGTCTCTTTTCCTCTCGTTTCGAGTATCTGGACTTTTTGTCGGTAGCAGGGATGTTAGTGCAAGCAAGAGTTGCTTCTCGCGGAAGGTGATGAGTGAGGTATCCGTATCCCGGAGGCGTGGGAGTCCCTCGGCTCGGTCGGCCTTGCCGCTTACGCGTACTTTTACCCGCCCATGAAGCCCTGTCACCGACTCGGTCGAGAAGGCTTGAAGAATCGCTTCGACAGAAGAGCTCCCGTACGTAAAGACTCGTTCGATCCGCGGATTCGCCTTATCCGAGCGCGAGTTACTTATCGCAGAAGGTGATGAGTGAGGTATCCGTATCCCGGAGGCGTAGGAGTCCCTCGGCTCGGTCATCCTTGACTGCTTACATGTACCCCGTCGTTTCCAGGACCCGCTTTTCGAAGTAGTCAAAAAGCACGAAAGATGTTCTGGTAAAAGGGATTTTTTGTTCGAGGAAAATTTTGACGCAGAGGGGGTTTCCCCCCTTTTAGCCCCCGAGGGAGGGTCGGGCTCTGCCGAGGCGAGGCTGACCCTTCCTTGTTGACTAAACTTTGCGTGGGTGCGAGGTATATAAACAACTTGGAAACATCTTAAGGGTAGAAGCGACGTAGCTGTTGGATGTTCCAAGCGTTGCCGTAGACCTCGCCTTGACTGTTGGCCAGCTTGTACGTTCCGGGCTTCAGTACTTTGGCGATGATGAACGGCCCCTCCCAGGGGGGCGTGAGCTTGTGCCTCCCTCGAGCGTCTTGCCGCAGCCGAAGCACCAGATCGCCCACCTGGAGATCTCGGGGTCGGACCCCTCGGGCGTGGTAGCGTCGCAGGGACTGCTGATACCGCGCTGAGTGTAGTAAGGCCCTGTCCCGAGCCTCGTCCAGCTGGTCCAGCGAGTCTTCTCGGCTAGCTTGGTTGCTTTCTTCGTTGTAGGCCCTCGTCCTCGGGGAGCCGTATTCCAGGTCCGTGGGCAGGATGGCCTCGGCCCCGTAGACCAGGAAGAACGGCGTGAAACCCGTGGCCCGGCTTGGCGTCGTCCTCAGGCTCCAGACCACCGAGGGGAGTTCCTTCATCCATCGCTTGCCGAACTTGTTGAGACTGTTGTAAATCCGAGGCTTGAGCCCTTGTAGAATCATGCCGTTGGCACGTTCCACTTGCCCATTCGTCATGGGGTGAGCTACGGCGGCCCAGTCTACCCGGATGTTGTGATCATCGCAAAAATCCAAGAATTTTTTGCCGGTGAACTGGGTGCCATTGTCGGTGATGATGGAGTTCGGGACCCCGAAGCGATGGATGATATTGGTGAAGAATGCCACCGCCTGCTCGGACCTGATGCTGTTCAGGGGTCGGACCTCGATCCACTTGGAGAATTTGTCGATGGCGACCAGCAGGTGCGTGTAGCCCCCGGGCGCCTTCTGCAGAGGGCCGACGAGGTCCAGACCCCACACAGCGAAGGGCCAGGCGATGGGTATCGTCTGCAGAGCCTGAGCGGGCAGGTGGGTCTGCTTCGCATAGAATTGGCACCCTTCGCAGGCGCGGACAACTCTAGTGGCGTCAGCCACCGCCGTTGGCCAGTAGAAGCCTTGGCGGAAAGCATTCCCGACGAGGGTTCGGGGTGCTGCATGATGACCGCAAGCCCCCGAGTGTATTTTCTGCAGGAGTTCCTGGCCCTCGGCGATGGAGATGCATCGCTGGAGGATGCCCGAGGGGCTTCGGTGGTAGAGTTCCTTCTCATCGCCCAGCAAGACGAACGATTTGGCACGTCGCGCTACCCGCCGAGCCTCGGCGCGGTCGAGGGGCAGTTCTCCTTGGCGGAGATATTGCAGGTACGGGGTTTGCCAATCTTGATCTGGCACGACCCCGTTCTGCTCCTCCTCGATGCGCAGTGCTTCGCCCTCGGGCTCCGAGGGTTCCTCGGGGCGAGCCGAGGATGGCTCGGGCTGGGCTGAGGGCACCTCGGACGAGGCCGAGGGTGCCTCGGGCTCGGGCGCGTCATCTATCTTGACGGAGGGTTGGTGCAGATCTCGGGAGAAGACGTCCGGGGGGACCGTCGTTCGCCCCGAGGCTATCTTCGCCAGCTCGTCCGCAGTCTCGTTGTAGCGCCGGGCGATGTGGTTAAGCTCGAGCCCGTAGAACTTGTCTTCCAGGCGTCGAACCTCCTCACAGTAGGCCTCCATCTTCGGGTCGCGGCAGAGGGAGTTCTTCATGACCTGGTCGTTGACGAGCTGCGAGTCGCCGCGCGCATCGAGGCGTCGGACCCCTAGCTCGATGGCGATTCGCAATCCGTTGATCAGAGCCTCGTACTCAGCCACATTGTTGGACGCCGGGAAATGGAGGCGTAGCACGTAGCGCAGGTGTTTCCCGAGGGGCGAGACGAAAAGCAGGCCCGCGCCAGCTCCCGTCTTCATCAGCGACCCGTCGAAAAACATGGTCCAGAGCTCTGGTTGGATCGGAGCCGTCAGCAACTGGGTATCGACCCATTCGGCTACGAAATCCGCCAGTACCTGGGACTTGATGGCCTTCCGAGGGGCAAACGAGATTGCCTCGCCCATGATTTCCACCGCCCACTTCGCGATCCATCCGGAGGCTTCTCGGCACTGGATGATCTCCCCCAGGGGGAAGGATGACACCACAGTCACCGGATGGGACTCGAAGTAATGTCGCAGCTTTCGCCTCGTCAGGATCACTGCATATAGCAGCTTCTGGACTTGTGGGTAGCGGATCTTGGTTTCGGACAGCACTTCGCTGACGAAGTAGACTGGCCTCTGAATGGGCAAAGCATGCCCCTCCTCCTGCCTTTCGACTACGATCGCGGCGCTGACCACCTGAGTGGTTGCGGCGACGTAGACCAGGAGGGTTTCTCCATCAGCTGGGGGTACCAAGATGGGCGCCTGGGTGAGGAGCGCCTTCAGGTTCTCGAGGGCTCCCTCAGCCTCGAGAGTCCAAGTGAAGCACTCGGCCTTCCTTAAGAGGCGGTACAGGGGCAGGCCTCTTTCGCCGAGGCGCGAGATGAAACGGCTCAAGGCCGCGAGGCATCCCATGACCCTCTGTACGCCTTTTAAGTCCTTGATGGGCCCCATGTTTGTGATCGCTGCGATCTTCTCCGGGTTGGCTTCGATGCCCCGCTCGGAGACGATGAACCCCAAGAGCATGCCTCGGGGCACCCCGAAGACGCACTTCTCGGGATTGAGCTTGACGCCCTTCGCCTTGAGACACCGGAATGTCAGTTCGAGGTCGGAGAGAAGGTCGGAGGCCTTCCTCGTCTTGACTACGATGTCATCGACGTAGGCCTCGACCGTGCGACCAATGTGTTCGCCGAACACATGGTTCATGCACCGCTGGTACGTTGCACCCGCGTTTCTCAACCCGAACGGCATTGTGACATAACAGTACATGCCGAAGGGCGTGATGAAAGAAGTCGCGAGCTGGTCGGACTCTTTCATCTTGATTTGATGATACCCTGAGTAGGCATCGAGGAAAGACAGGGTTTCGCACCCTGCAGTGGAGTCCACAATTTGGTCGATGCGAGGTAGAGGGTAGGGGACCTTTGGACATGCTTTGTTGAGACCAGTGTAGTCTACACACATCCGCCACTTCCCCCCTTTTTTCCTCACAAGTACAGGGTTGGCAAGCCATTCGGGATGAAATACCTCTTTAATGAACCCTGCTGCCATCAGCTTGTGGACCTCCTTGCCTATCACCCTGCGCCTTTCCTCGTCGAATCGGCGCAGAGGCTGTCTGACCGGCCGGGCTCCGGCCCGAATATCCAGCGAGTGCTCGGCGACATCCCTCGGTATGCCGGGCATGTCCGAGGGACTCCACGCAAAAATGTCGGCGTTTGCACGGAGAAAGTCGACGAGCACTGCTTCCTATTTGGGGTCGAGCCCCGAACCGATCCGGATCTGCTTGGAGGTGTCACCACTGGGGTCGAGAGGGACGGCCTTAACCGTCTCCGCTGGCTCGAAGTTGCCGGCATGCCGCTTCACATCCGGCACCTCTCGGGAGAGGCTTTCCAGGTCGGCTATGAGGGCCTCGGACTCGGCGAGGGCCTCGGCGTACTCCACGCACTCCACATCGCATTCGAATGCGTGTTTGTACGTGGGGCCGACGGTGATGACCCCGTTGGGGCCCGGCATCTTGAGCTTTAGGTAAGTGTAGTTGGGGATGGCCATGAACTTCGCGTAGCATGGCCTCCCCAACACTGCGTGGTAGGTTCCTCGGAACCCGACCACCTCGAACGTCAAGGTCTCCCTTCGGAAGTTGGAGGGTGTTCCGAAGCAGACAGGGAGGTCGAGCTGTCCGAGGGGCTGGACGCGCTTCCCAGGAATGATCCCGTGGAAGGGCGCAGCGCCTGCTCGGACGGATGACAAGTCGACGCGCAGGAGCCTGAGGGTCTCGGCGTAGATGATGTTGAGGCAGCTGCCTCCATCCATCAGGACCTTGGTGAGCCTGACGTCGCCGATGACCGGGTCGACGACGAGCGGGTACTTCCCCGGGCTCGGCACGTGGTCGGGGTGGTCGTCCCGGTCGAAGGTGATGGGCTTGTCGGACCAGTCTAGGTAGACTGGCGCCGCCACCTTGTCCGAGCAGACCTCCCGACGCTCTTGCTTACGATGCCGAGCCGAGGCGTTTGCCGCATGCCCTCCGTAGATCATGAAGCAATCGCGGACCTCCGGGAACTCTCCTGCTTGGCGATCCTCCCTTTTGCCGTCGTCGTGAGCCCTGCCACCCTCTGCGGGCAGCCCGGCCCTGTGGAAGTGACGCCGAAGCACGACGCACTCTTCGAGGGTATGCTTGACGGGCCCCTGATGGTAGGGGCACGTCTCCTTGAGTGCCTTGTCGAAAAGGTTAGCGCCTCCGGGGGGCTTCCGAGGGTTCTTGCGCTCGGCGGCGGCGACAAGGTCTGCATCGGGAACGTCGCGTTTCGCTTGCGACTTCCTCCTGCCTTTCTTCTTGGCGCCGCGCGGAGTAGACGCCTCGGGAGCATCTTCCGACGGGCGGCCCTGGGGCTGCTTGTCCTTTCGGAAGATGGCCTCAACCGCCTCCTGCCCGGAGGCGAACTTGGTGGCGATGTCCATCAGCTCGCTCGCCCTGGTGGAGGTCTTGCGACCCAACTTACTCACCAGGTCGCGGCAGGTGGTGCCGGCGAGGAACGCGCCGATGACATCGGAGTCGGTGATGTTGGGCAGCTCGGTGCGCTGCTTCGAGAACCGCCGGATGTAGTCTCGGAGAGACTCTCCCGGCAGTTGCCGACAGCTTCGGAGGTCCCAGGAATTCCCGGGGCGCACGTACGTGCCCTGGAAGTTCCCGGCGAAAGCCTGGACCAAATCTTCCCAGTTGGAAATCTGCCCCGGAGGCAGGTGCTCCAACCAGGCACGAGCGGTGTCGGAGAGAAACAGGGGGAGGTTTCGGATGATGAGGTTGTCATCGTCCGTCCCACCCAGTTGACAGGCCAGGCGGTAGTCCGCAAGCCACAATTCCGGTCTCGTCTCCCCCGAGTACTTCATGATAGTAGTCGGGGGTCGGAATCGGGGCGGAAACGGCGCCCGCCGAATGGCTCGGCTAAAGACCTGCGGACCGGGTGGTTCGGGCGAGGGACTCCGATCCTCCCCGCTGTCGTAGAGTCCCCCACACCTGGGGTGGTAGCCTCGGCGCACCCTTTCATCGAGGCGTGCCCGACGGTCACGATGAGGGTGCTCGTCGCCGAGGTGGCCCGGGGCCGCAGGCGCGGTGTTGCGCGTGCGCCCGGTGAAGACCGAGGCTTCCCGCGTGAGTCGGGAAGTCGCGGCACGAGGTTCCGAGGGTATCCCTGCCTTCGGGAGGCAGAGCTCTCGGCCCGCCGGGCTGCGGCGCCTTCCAGGAGATGCTTAAGTTCTCCCTGGATTCGCCGACCCTCAGTGGTTGATGACTCCGGCATCGCGCGGAGGAGCATCGCTGCAGCGGCCAGGTCCTGACCGGTTCCGCCGGATGCGGGAGGCGGTCTGTCCCTGGCATCGTTGGTGATGCGGTGCTGGAGACCTTGGGGCAGGTGACGTATTCCTCCGGCCGGGGGCTGGCTCGCCCATACCTGCCCGATGTTCTGGCGGATTGCCTCGAGCGCTCCTGCTCCCTCATCGAGCCCGGCCTGCGCCCCGCGGACTTGCTCGAGCTGTGGGTCGTGACCCCCCGCCGGAACGGGGACCACAGCTAGCTCCCGCGGGATGTCGGCGCGAGGCGCTGGCCTAGGGGGATCACCATCCTCCGGCATGCCGAGACAGCCGCCTCCGGAGGGATCCCCTAACTCGACGTGGAAACATTCGCGACTCGGGCCACAGTCCTTGTCGCCAAGGCTGCGGCTGCCGTCGGAACAGTCGGAGAGGCAGTAGTCACATGCGGTCATGAAGTCCCGCATGGCACTAGGGTTGCCAGATCCGGAGAAATCCCAGCAGATGCTGGGGTCGTCATCTTTCTCGGACCCAGAGGGTCCGTAGGTCGAGACACCCGTCAATCGGTCCCAAGGCGACCGCACACGAAACCCCAGAGAGGTTGCACTCGCCTCAATGTGAGCGTCCGCCAAAGCGAGGTCGCCAGGCGGGCTGAGGCCGAGTCGAAATGACGAAAGATGGGTAGCAGTCGGTACCTTTTTGTCGACGAGGGGCGATGAAGTCACGTCGGGGGCTGACCGCGCCGTCATCTTGGGTACGAGGGCGACGTCCTGCAGGCCTTCCGTGAGCGTGCTGGCGTCGTCCACTTGCTCGGAGTCGACGTGTTGCGGGGGGATGGCGCTCGCGTTTGCCTTGAACGCGAGGGCGACGCTTGGCGTGTCCTCCGTCGAGGCGCCGGGGATGTCGATTTGCTCGACAGCCGTTGGAGCGCGATCTCCCGCTCGGCCCCGGTTGCCCCGCCTCCTCCTCCTCCGATGGCGAGGGAGAGGATGGGGCGAGCTCGAAAGTTGTCCTTCCCCCACGCGGGAAAGACGTCGTCGATTCCGCCGCCGGCGGGCGGGCTGTCCGCCACCATTGTCGCTGTCGCGCGGCGGTGGAAGGAGTATCATGTCGTAGTCGCCGTCGAGCGACATGAACTCGAGGTTCCCGAAACGGAGCACCGTCCCGGGTTGAAGAGGTCGTTGGAGACTGCCCATCTGGAGCTTGACGGGAAATCGAACGTCAACACGCAGCGTACCCCTACCTGGCGCGCCAACTGTCGGCGTTCCGAGACCGGGGGGTCCTTGAGCCGACGAGTGAGAGTGCCGCGTGCCCCAGCCCAGATGGGTCGAGCGCGTGGAGCGAGCGCGAAGGGGGGAACAGAGAGAGAGAGGTCGGTGGCCGGAGCCGGGTCGTGAGGGAGTCGGAGAATTCCCGCGGCCTTCGTGTTCGTCCCGCGCCCAGGTCGGGTGCGCTTGCAGTAGGGGGTTACAAGCGTCCGCGCGAGGTGAGGGGAGTGAGCGGCCCCAAGAGAGCGCCTGCCCCTGCCCTTCGTCCCCGCGAGGCCAACCTTCTCTAAGAAGGCCCTGGTCCTTCCTTTTATAGTCGTAAGGAGAGGATCCAGGTGTACAAGATGGGGGTGTAGCAAGGTGCTACGTGTCTAGCGAGGGAGAGCTAGCGCCCTATGTACATGCCAAGGTGGCAGCCGGAGAGATCTTGGCACCCTGTTGGTGTGGCGTCGTGGCTGTTGGAGGAGTAACGGAGCCGGACGGGGAGACAGCTGTCGGAGTGGCTGGGCCCTTGCTGACGTCCTCCTGCTTTCGTAAGGGAGCTGAGAGTCGCCGTCGTCATGGTCTAGCGGGGCACCATCATTTGCCTATCTGGCGCGGCTGGCCAGATGGGACGCCGGTCTTGTTCTCTGCGACCCAAGTCGGCTCAGGGCAGGGCGATGATGGCGCTTCCTGTTGACGTGGCGATCTCGTGTCCTAGGTCGGGCGTCGTGGCGGCTCCTCCGAAGCCGAGGTCGAGTCCGTCCTGCAAGACAGAGGCAGAGTCCGAGCCCTGGGTCGGGCGAGGCGGAGATCGTTAGGCAGAGGCCGAGGCGGAGTCCGAGCCCTGGGTCGGGCGAGGCGGAGTTCGTCGTCTTCCGGGGCCTTAGCCCGAGTCCGAGCCCTTGGGCGGAGCGGAGTTCGCCGTCTTCCGGGGCCTTAGCCCGAGTCCGAGCCCTTGGGCGGAGCGGAGTTCGCCGTCTTCCGGGGCCTTAGCCCGAGTCCGAGCCCTAGGGTCGGGCGGAGCGGAGTTCGCCGTCTTCCGGGGCCTTGGCCCGAGTCCGAGCCCTGGGTCGGGCGGAGTCTCCCATGGTGCCTCTGGCGAAGTCTGGTCGCCCGTTGGTCTTACCTTTTGCGTTAAACGCCCCGGTGACTCGGTCGGTTGGCGCGGTGATTTAGTCAGGGTTTCTTCTTATCGAAGGCGGGGCCTAGGGCGAGCCGGAGATGCCTCTGCCGTGAAAGAGGAGGCCTCAGACGAGACGGAGTCATCTTAGGGTCGGCTACCCTCGCCCGAGGCTAGGCTCGGGCGTGGCGTGGTCAAGTCACTCGTATGGACTGATCCCTGACTTAATCAAACCCATCAGGCCTCTGCAGCTTTATGCTGATGGGGGTTACCAGCTGAGAATTAGGCGTCTTGAGGGTACCCCTAATTATGGTCCCCGACACATGTGTTCAGAGAACACATCGGCAGAACGGTCGAGGCTTACGTCGAGGACATCGTTGTCAAGACAAGGAAAGCCTCCGACCTCCTCTCCGACCTCGAAGTAACTTTCGGGTGCCTGCGTGCAAAGGGTGTAAAACTCAATCCCGAGAAGTGTGTCTTCGGAGTCCCCCGAGGCATGCTCCTAGGGTTCATCGTCTCCGAACGAGGCATCGAGGCCAACCCGGAGAAAATCGCGGCCATCACCAACATGGGACCCATCAAAGATTTAAAAGGAGTACAAAGCGGAAGCACTTAACGAAAAGGATCCTTTTGTTAAGTGCGACGATCACGGGTCACTCAGCCGCAGAGATAGTCATGACGATCGATATGATCAGAGGCGGGCCGACAGTAATTGCAGCAATAGGCGTGCGGAAGCAGCGGTCCAATCACCTACAGGTTCGCATCCTCTCTCGAAACGGCAGGGGAGCCCTCTCCCGCAGCATAAAAACGACGCAACCGTGTTCCGTTCCTCGAACGACTCGCGCACGCGCAACAGACGCCCCGCGAATCGCCCGTCCCGTCGCATTAACTCCTTGGCAGGGTAAGCGACACCTCCGGCAGGCGAAGCGGGCGCCGTTTCACCTCCGTCATAATGACCGCGTCAAAAAAAGGTGCGCCACATTATTTAAATTTATATCCTTTTCCTTTTTCCTCTCTCTCTCTTGCCACAGGGACCGGGAAAGGGGATATTGCGAAAAGGATCCTTCTCGGTGAAGGAAACGGGCCCCGAGCCCTCCTACTGATCAGGGGTTCGAAGGTTGCACCCTTCGAGGTTCGGCAACCGCCCCAGAGCACTCGGGCTCCGAGCCCTTTATTGATCAGGGTTCGAAGGTTGGCCCCTAGGAAGGGTTCGACAGCCGCCCTAGAGCACGTAGAGTCAGGGATGACCCTGGGTACGTCCGTTACATGGCCGAGGCTCGGGCTATGCTCCCGAGGTACCCTAGGACATTTCCGAGACCAGCGAGAACGATTTGTAATGGAATCCCACCGGAGGGAGGCACCGAGCCCTCAGACCTATCGAATGGGTCCGGGTCTAGCAAATCACCTGCAGGTACTTTTGGAGCGTGCCTCTGGGCCACTAGCTGACCCTTATCAAACGGGGCTCGGGCGTCGACTCGGATCACCCGCTAGCAACTCACTGGAAACACCATGTTCGGTGCCCTCCGAGGGTAACATGGCGCTTTCCCCCCCTTCCTCCTCGCGGAGAGGCGACGAAGGGGCGTACAATAAAAGTCAAGATAGTCCTTGATCATCCTCTCGCTCCGTGCAGAGTCTCAGGGGCTGCTCTCGCGCCAGGCTACGGCCAAACTGTTGACCACGTCAATAAACCAGCTTAAAAACTCGGAGCCTGACCGTGCACCCAGGCTGCGGCCAGACCGCATGAGGGAACAACAATGCTGACCGAGGCATCACAAAAAGGATTAAGACCTCAGAGGAGTCAAACCACTCCTCCGAGGCCTCGGGGGCTACACCCGGCGGGTGCGCTCGTGCGCACCCCCAGAACAAAATACAACCGAGAAGGGCCGGCCCCCTTGCAAAAAATCCGGCAGAACCTCCAAGAGAGTACCTACACTCCCTTCGAGGCTCGGGGGCTACTATCGGGGACCGTAATTAGGGGTACCCCCAATGCTCCTTAACCTGGCCGAAAAACATCTTCAGAACAAACCATCAACGACTGATAAGCGCGGTTCAAGTCAAGGCCTCATCTACCAAGGGACGCGACCTCATCCGAGCCCAGCCTCGGGCAAGGACAGTAGTCCCAGACGAATTCACGCCTCGCTCGAGGGTCCCCTCGGTCAGCAGACACACCCCCATCTCATCCAAGGCTAAGCTCGGGTGAACTTTGTCGTGCAGCGACCTCGGCCGAATCGCCTTACCAATCGACTATATCACATGCGCATTCAATGCGGGGATCGCCTGACACCTTATCCTGACACGCGCGCCTCAGTCGGCAAGGTCGAAGTGACCGCAGTCACTTCGCCCCTTTACTGACCGTTCTGACAGGAGAACGACGCTATTCACCCCGTTCCGACTACTATGCCAACCACAAGGGTAAAACTGACAACAGCAAGTCACAACCTCCCCTGAGTCCAGCCTCGGGCGCAACATGGAGCTCCGCCTCGCCCGACCCCAGGCCTCGCCCTTAGCCTCGGCCTCGAGAGAAGGTCTCCGCCTCGCCCGACCCCAGGCCTCGGCCTCAGCCTTAGCCTCGGGAGAAGGTCTCCGCCTCACCCGACCCTGGGCCTCGGCCTCAGGAGAAGTCTCCACCTCGCCCGACCTCGGCCTCGGACCGACTACGCTACAGGGGATACATCATTACCCTATGCCTAGCTAGCTCTCTCAGGCTATGAAGGAACAAGACCGGTGTCCCATCTAGGTTACTCCGGTAACAGGTAATGATGGCTCCCTACGTGCGCCCATGACGTCGGTTGCTCTCAACCCCCTAGAGAAGCAAGGAAACATCAGCAGGATCCATGCCGCACCGCCAGCTATGCTTCTACAGGGCACAAGGCACTTCTCTGACGGCCACGTTGGTACATGTACAGGGCTCAAGTCACTTCCCCGCCAGCCACGTTAGCTCATAGCTACACCCCCATTGTACAGCTGGGCGTCTCCTTGCGTCTATAAAAGGGGATGTCCAGGGCCTTCCTAAGGCACAAGAAAAATGCACGTATGAACACACAGACGCACGACGCAGACGAGCAGAGGCAGGCAGAGTAGGAGAGACGCGGTAGAGGCAGGCTCAGACAGCTCACCTCAAGGCCGAACCCTCTCTTTCTCTCTCTCTCTCGCTCTCGCTCTCCCGCAACGCTTGTAACCCCTACTACGAGCACCCCGGTGCAAGATAACATAAGCCTCATTTCCCTCTTGTGTTCCATCTTGCATCAACCCATCTGGGCAGGGACACGCAGCGACAAATTTACTGGTCGATTGACGGTCCTCGCGGGTCCGAAACGCCGACAAATAGTTATGGAAAATTATATTTTATAGTTGTAGTGGGTATAGAGAGAGAATTTAGAGGGAACCACTGTGGAAGGGAGAAAATTAGAAGATGGAATCTGGGTGACGTGGCTACATAGTGCGGTATAGGGAGAAAATTTTAGGGGATAGCACTAGTAGAAAAGAGCTCATAGCCTGCGGCACCCATAAATTATCACTGGCGGTTTCAGTTATCGCGCGCCAGTAAAAAAAACGAGGCGGGCCCGGCTTTGGAACCGCCAGTGGAAACACATTTCCACTGGCGGTTATCTTAACACAACCGCCAGTGGAAATAGGATGTTTCCACTGGCGGTTGGTGTAACATAACCGCCAGTGGTAAACACAAAGTTTGCAAAGAAAGGTCTGGACCCGACCAAAAAATATAAAATCTCAGCAGGTCAGTGGGCAGTATTTCTAGAGCAGAGGAGCAGCCCTGATTTCATATCTCTAAGTGAGGCAAATTCGGAACTATCAAAGAAGAACAAGTACCGCCACCACCTAGGCACAGGTGGTTACAAGCGTCAGGTTCCTAAATGGAGACAAGAAGACGCCGAGAAGAAGGCCGCAGGGTTGCCGACGCTGTCCGAGCAACTTGGTGAAAGGGCGGCAAATTGGCTCCGTGCTAGAAAACTAAGGGAAACCGAGACCGGTGTATCTTTTGATGATCCCATTGTCGAAGAAGCGGCAAAAGACATATATACAATGGCAGCTAAGCAGAGCGAAGGAACTTTTAAGCCACAAAGGGAAAGAGACATCCTAACGGCTGGTCTCGGTAACCCTGAGCATCCTGGCCGTGTACGAGGAATCTCGTCTAAGGAAGGATGGAAGGAAGGATTCGGACAACAGTGGGAAGGTCTGTACAGGAAACGTGATCGATACAAGGAAGAGATGGCGGATTATTTTAAGGAGGAGGCCAAGAAAGAGTTCAAAGCCATGATGTCTCAAATGCTATCGAATCCTCCTCCAGAATTGATGCAACAGTTGGCGAGTGCGATGTCTGTTCAACAGATGACCACTCCACAAATACAAATAATTCCAGCAGCTCAACCGCCGGCTTCCACAGATTGTACGACATTACCAAGCTCTGTTGCTTCAACGGGAAATAAGGACCGTTATCCAGTTGATGACATCACAAGGCCTGTGGCGTGCACACTGGTTATAAGATATGGTATTAACAATAAACGTACAAAGAAAGTAGCCACAGGCCTTGCGATCCCAGGACGTAAGTTCCATGGAAACGATATTCCAGATGATTATTGCAAAGTAGAAGTGACGTCGGTCGTCCAAGGATCCGAGGACGACATGCTAGACATCCCTGGGCCCGAAGGTATCGAGAAACTTGGACAAGCTATCAATAATTTTATCCTTTGGCCTCGAAGGGATGTCGATTTGCTTGATTGGTCGAATTCGTCGCAGGCGTCGCAGGCCCAACCGTCTCCGCCTTCTCAAATTTTTGTTCCTATTGTACATCCATCATCCTCACCTCCTCAAACTTCACATGCTGCTCCTCATCCTTTTTCTGACCCACCGTCTCCGCCACAAGCATCACCATTCAGGGCTCCACCACCTTCTCCTCCCCATCCTCTTGGTGACCCACTGTCTACGCCACCATCAAGGGATCCACCTTCTCCACAACCATCAAAGGATTCAAGGCCATCAAAGAAATCTAAACTTCCTATTCCAAAATTGGTGTCCCCGTATCAGAAAAAGAAGAGTAAAGCTACTACTGCTGGCACAGCTCGGTTTTTGAAAGGGATTGGACGGAGCCTCACGTCACAAACTGTTGATTTGGCCAAGCACGAGGAGTCTGCAAAAAAGGCTGAGGCAATGGCCGCAAAGATAAAGAAGCCAACTAAGGCAGATTACAAAAACGTGCCTAAAAAATATGTGTCGGGCAGACCTCTGCTACCTCTTGAGAAACTAAGAAAGGTCCCGGCTGGTGTTAAAAGGTTGCATGACTGGTACATGCGGGCATCATCGGTTGGCATAGACACCATCAGTGTGCATATACCAGACCATGCTTTTATTGGTTCGGACCAAAAGGCCGTTGTTACATTCGAGGACATGTGGTTAATGATGAACCTTCAGAGACTCGACGTGCAACTTGTAACGATGTTTGCATTGTAAGTGTCGCTCATACTTCCACATATGTGTGTTATTATTAGTGAGTTGTATAAAATTTCAATATCTGACATGCACGTGTGACTTGCAGAATGCAACATGATCAGCAGGAGATTCTTTACGGTACCAAGCCCAATGCTAGTGCCAGTAAAAGGGTTGGGTATCTCAACCCAATACTTATATCCGAGGAAAGCCACACTTTTAGAATCGGGAAAGACAACGATGAATTACGGGGAAAGACGGACGAAGAAGTTGAGAAGCGTATAAAGGATATGAAGAAGGATTTTGAAGCTCGATACGCCACCTATATAGGACATGCAATGCTTCAATTTCAAGACAGGGAAGCCATAATGGCCCCGTACAACTTTAAGTAAGTGTGATTTTGCATAAATAAAATTAATAATTTCAATACACATGCATCACAAATTTGATTCGTACAGGGACCACTGGATATGCTTCCTCATTTATCCTAAGGTTGGAAAGGTGCTGGTGCTCGACTCCTTGAACTTCGACCCTTCGACATATGCAGAATTCCTCAGCATCTTAGAGTTGTAAGCCTTTTCTATGCATGCATACTTTTATCGATTAAAATTTGAGAATAACATGGTGATTCTATTTGAGATCACAGGGCTTATAGATTCTATAAGATGAGAGGTGGAAAGTACGACCTGTCGAAAAAAGGCGTGCCACTAGACATCCATCATCACTGGCCGGTAAGTATGTGATTTTATGAATACATATCATACACAATGTTGCAACTAAATAACCAATCTCCCGTTATGTAGTGCCACAAGCAACCACAAGGATCGGTCCTATGTGGATTCTATGCGTGCGAGTTCATGAGAGTGAACGGACGATACATCACGAACCCTGACAAGGTATTATTAGTAATAGTCAAGTATGTATTTATGTCATTAAAGATGCAAATGTGTTATTATTGAGTATAAATAGATGATGTTTATAAAATTCCTTTACAGCAATTTCAACGAGGAAACCCGGAGAACTTGACCGAAGCTGCATTGTATGGCATAATCGAGGACCTCTGCACATTCATATTGAAAGAGGTCATACCCGCAGAAGGAAAATATCACGATGCTTCCGGGACATTAGCTTTGCCAGAGTTCAGAATACTAACAGAAATTAGTAGATTATCTCTTAGCCGAGATAGTTATTAGAGCTTAGGTGAAAACTTATGATGTATAGAATGCATGAAGCATATATGGTTGTAAACAGAATACTTTGATGTATATAAATGTATGATAGAATTTAATTTCATGTTGCTTTCAATATCAAGCATGTAAATAAATATATGTTTGTGTGTGTGTGTGTAAATAAATATATATATAATTCAGTATTGTTTGAAATTTTGAAAAAAAACGGGAAAACTTCCACTGGCGGCTAAATAAAGAAAACCGCCAGTGAAAAGTGCATTTCCACTGGCGGTTTGCTTTATAAAACTGCCAGTGGAAATGCATTTCCACTGGCGGTTTTCTTTATTCAGCCGCCAGTGGAAATGCACTTTTCACTGGCGGTTCCTTAAGAAAACCGCCAGTGAAAATGCACTTTTCACTGGCGGTTCCAAAATAACCGCCAGTGGAAATGCTGATTTCCACTGACCCCTAGCACTGGCGGTACTGAAAAACGCCTGTGTAAATAGGTTTGGAACCGCCACTATAGAGCTTCTGTGTACTAGTGTAGCGTTGCAGATAGTCGGAGACATCTCGGTCCAGAGGTCCGGACGCTAGGACATGTATGTACAACCCTAACATTATTTTACGGTGTTTCTTTAAAAATGACAGAACTAACACATGTATGTACAATGGATGTATGTAAATTTAATGTTTTATTTAATAAAAAAATCTCTAAGACAGAGATGTGTCTTAATGAAGACATAGTTTCTTTGTTTTTACACTTAACTTTTTAGACACAACGACTCAAGACATGATGCATTAATATTTATTATACATGCTCTCTACAGGCATGTACAACCTTATTTAACATGGATGAGCCTCTAGGGTGCTAATTAAAAAAATTACAAGACATATTTTTCGCAAAAAACTCGTCTCCACATGAATCTCCATATATATTGTCTATTAATTGCATTTATGGTCTAGTGTCTCAGTGTTGTATTATGTAGTCTCTTAACTGTCTATTTTACTTGGAATACCGAACCATAGTCTCAGGGCTGTAAATGCCATTTTCAATGTGAGTTTTATGAGGTTTCATTCTCATTAAATGACATGCCACATAAGCAAATATGATGATATGGCATACAATTTTCAATGAGAAGATATGAGAGTTCTATAGGAGATGAGAGAGTTTCATAGTTATAAAACTCTTGATACATTATTTTCTAGATAAATATTAACATGTCAGCCTTGAAAACTGTGAGATGAAACCACTTAATGGTGTAAGGTCATCTCTAGCAAGGCGTGTAAATAGACATACAAAACACCGCTTTGCATAGTTTATATATTGAATATTGAAGTTTGAAATAGGGTGTGAGATAACATGTGTGATAGCGAGTATGCTGGAAATAGCCAAACAGTATAGCCCAGTTTATTTTAAAAAAAATCTACATCATTCCAAAATGAGGTACGTACATTTCAGCATTTTGCAATCAATAATGGACTTGACAAGTCAATAAGCTGGCTCCCAGACTCCCTGTTCCACTTAAGGGGTGTTTGGTTACCCCAAACTAAAATTTAGCTCCTGTCCCATCGAATGTTTGAACCTCCGTTCCGGGTATTAAATGTAGTCGGATTATAAAACTAATTTGTCAGCCGAAGATTAAAAGACGAGACGAATCTAGTCCAGTTGGTTGGGTCTATATTTCATACTCCTATTTAAAAGTCAAACGCTTGATGTGACCTGGGCTAAACTTTAGCAGGGGCAACCAAACACCCCCTAAAAATTGTTCAGTAGAAAAGTATGCACGGCCTCACGGACCAATCCTTTCACGTGTTCTCGACGCTATCACACCAGCTGACCAGGACCAGGTGACTAACGATGTAGCTTAGCTTCACTAACTTCACCATAATTTAGTTTTACAGTAAAATTTCTGAGTTTTTTTTAAGTGTTTAGTTTTCAGACTAATTTTAGCTTCACGAATCCGATGATTTGGTTGGAGAAGTCATTTTTGCCCTTGATCAAAGTATTCACCACATCAATTTCGTTTCTTCCCTTTTTATCAATCAAATACTATTACAAAATGAATGACATTGCATCAATATTTTTGGAGGCAATTTTCATAGAATATCCAAATTTACAGTACATAAAAATAATAAAGTATACTAATTCATCGATACAAATACCATGGTTAATTAAACATTAAAGAGTCATTACATAAATATTAGAGTCTCAATACATTGCTACAATAAAAAATTCTAGTTCCAGCCTAGAGAAACTCTTGTTGCTAATTTATCACAGAATATATCCCTAGCTAGTGCACTAAGGTGTGAGGTAGATCCACCCGATGGCATTATTATGGGAGGACAGTACTAATAGGAGGGAACCACTGCCATATAGCCCCCAGACACCGTTGGTCTTCTTCCATGCCCTCTAGGTGACGAAGTGGCACTACGCTGGCAGGGAGGCACCGGAGGACGAGCCGACCATGGCCACAAGAGCCATAAACTTCCTCCCATCGTGTCATGGCCCTATGTGTGGCCCACTACCACCACACACCTGGAACCCTCTCCCTTGGCGCTGCAAGCTGCCTACGACACGGGGAGACCAACCCTCACTGATGCTGTGGGGTAGGGCAGGCCAGGCCATGGCCACCGCCGCCATTGGAGCTCCTGGAATAGAGGTCTAGGAGAGATGAAACACTTTGAAATTAATTGATAATTCGGGAGCCACATCGTTAGATCTCGCCATTTGAGAGGCCACCTCATCGTGTCGCTCCCCGACATGTCATCCATGGCCGGCGACAACTAGATTTGGCTTTATGTTGAAGGGGAGTCGAGCGGGAGAGGAAGGACTCGGGCATATAGGTTTGGTGGGGGACGGAAGAAAGAAAGATGAACTATTACACACCATAACTAGTGGTAAAGGTGGATAATTTCTACCCCACTTCACGACCACATTCAAAATCTAGGTTTGTGAAGCTTCTCTTTTGTTGCTTCAAGAAAATGTGAAGTCATGTTATGTTCAAAAAAAAAAGAAAATATGAAGTCATGTCGTTGTTTCGTATCTCACTTCGACAAGTAAATTCGTTATGTGTGTTCTGAGTTCCGGAGGGTGTGCGCAGAGGGCGCAAGATTTATACTGGTTTGGACAGAATATCCCTACTTACAGTTATCGATGGCTTGCGCTACCGACACCATTGACCAAACTCGTAGTAGGGGTTACAAGCAGTTGAGAGAGGGAGGAGAGGCTCCCAGATCTCTTATTAGGGTGGAAATGGAGCTTAGAAGCTGCAAGATGGAGTCCTAGCTAAGTATTGGCTTGGCGGGGCTCCGGCCTCCTCGTTCTCATCGGTGCTCCTCCTCTTGTTTGTCCTTATGGGTTCGTTTCCATCTGAAGGCGTCCAGTTGTCTCCAAGTGTCCGATCCCTCTCCACCCCCTGCCCTAAAGCGACCCTCTCCCTTTTATTGGCGGAGAGAGGGGTTGGTTAGTGGTGGATTCTCTAGTAAGGAGCCATAATGCATTGGTAGAAGTGTAGAACCAGTGTTTTACCCTAGGTGAGGCCACGCATACTCGTGGGGCCTGGGGCTGCCTGGCTATCGTGTATTTATCAAGGTGGATGACGTCGAGGCGGCGATGGTCCCAGGCGCCATCATTCCGGCAACGCCGACCCCTGGTTCCATAGTCTGGGGCTCGGTGCGGCCCATCGTGTAGTGCCCTGCGGGAGGTCTACGCACTCAGGCCTAATCCGATAGGCCATAAGTGCGCCGTAGGCCGAGGGCGTGCGGGCCATTAATACGCCGCATTCCAGGGGCTCGCAGGTCATGAGTGCTATGCGGCTCGAGGGGTCCATAGGTCATGAGTGGGAAGCGGACCCGCACCCACACTTTGGCTCGGTGCCAAGCGTGGTTAATGCGGCCTGTCATTTATGGCGGGTCAGTCCGGGACCAGGCGCGGGATCCACTTGAGTGGTTCCCTTCCGACATGGCCGTCCTCTCTTGTTAGGCTCCGCCATGCCTGGCCTCGGGCTCGGTGCCGCTGTCACACCCAGTTTCAGAAGGCAAACCAAATGCGAACCATGTTCGTGCCAGGATCAGAACTCACGTACACAACAATTACATAAATGACTCATCATAGCAATGCTTCAGAATAATCATAAAGAGTAAGTAATATTATTACAGACATGAGTCATAATCATAATATATATCAAAGTACACAGAATAGAAACGTAGCCAACGTAAATAAACCCACCACAGGCAGCTGACTAGGGGAGGTCACTAGCCTAATCCTCGAACTCATCGAAATCCGGGAACTCCTCGAGAATCTGCCTCGACGCCTTCTTATTCTTCATAACCTGAGCATAGGTGCACCAAAGGCAACCGGGTGTTTTGTGAAAGTAAGGGTGAGTACATATCAACGTACTCAACAAATGTCCTATTTGATAGAGGTGGACTAGCTTTATGTGGGGTTAGGTTGAAAGCATGTTTCTTTTACTTTGTCAAGTTTTATTCATTAACATTTATATGAGCCAAGTTTTATCAGTAACCCAAGTTATTATCCCAAAGAGTACCTCCTCATAGAGGAAATACTAGAATCCACAGTCAGAATCATCATTAATAGAACCATCATCATCTATAATTGTTGTATCTTAAATCATTTGTAACTCTAATCAAAGAGAATCCCAAGGCCTCTCTTAACCATGAGCATGACTGATATATCAGTTTCATTCCTCTCTAGAGGTTGCACACTTTACCCAAGAGCTGGGATCCCCTTTCTACCGGAGGAGCGCTACTCCCCATTGATCACTTCCAATGTGAACTAGCAAGGCTTCACTACGTAGCCTTTACAAAGATTCACTAGAGGAATAGCTGCCCATTTGGATTCTTTGGGTTTGATAATCACAGTACTCCTCCCCACAAGGGGGTGGCTAACAAAACAGCAGAATGAAAGAACCTCGGCACTCGGCCTCAACAGAGACATTACTGTGCTGCGGACCCCATTGACGACACGACGACAAAGCAACTACACCTCTAGGTCCTCTAATTAATTAGCTAAGGGCGTCCCATACCACCCTCATGATTGCACTATTTTCCTGGGTGGTCTCTCAACGAATAGGTCCTTACAAAGAGGTATTCGGGAAACAGCCTGAGCCCCATTTAGTGCCACAAGATTAGAATCATATCCAGAATAAAACAGCGTATCACAAAGTAATCTCTTCATGTTCATTGCTTTAAGTAGAGCACTAGCATAAAGCTACTCATAATAACCCAACCCAAAAAGGTAATCAAGGACAAGATAAATAGAAATCTAGTCAATTCTTAGGTTTTAATTATGTAATGCGGGGAAATGAATTATCATGTGAATAGGACATAATTAGGTCAGAGGACACTTGCCTTCACCAAATAGATGTTCACTGTCTTCAACCTTGTAGAACTGTAAGAGCTTGATCTCGTTCACCAAAGCTTGATCGTCGATTCCTTGAAGCCCGAGAATAAATCACGATCTATTCGCGACACGTAGCGAACAAGAATAGGCAAAAGCAAACAAACATACACATGTATAAGAACATTACACCATACAATGGAAAACATTATAAAAACATGCAATATGTTAATAAAGCCCGCTTCTATGGTTGACGAATAATGGCCGAGGCTACAGGGGCGTTAGTGGGACCAAGCTAGGTGGCTTGGCCGCGCTGGGACACGAAGGCTGGCCGTGCTGACGGACACAACACGCCGAGGGCGGGACGCACCGAGGGCACACACAACCACATCGTGGGCGGGTGCCATGACCGCACCGACAGAGAGAAGAAAGGGAGATGGGGTTAGATGATGGGGATTCTCGTCTCAACCAGGCACGGCGTGGGCTCGAACGGCTAACGAATT
Source organism: Zea luxurians (assembly GCA_029449295.1). Taxonomy (NCBI): domain Eukaryota; kingdom Viridiplantae; phylum Streptophyta; class Magnoliopsida; order Poales; family Poaceae; genus Zea; species Zea luxurians. The sequence continues at coordinate 1,839,601 of JAOPSE010000168.1, forward strand.
CTCCGCCTCGACCGAGGGGGCAGGGCAGGCACGGACATCTAACATGCGGGGCCCAGGGGAGGCATGAGCACTGATCTTGACGCGGGGGCTGGCCCGTCAGATCTCGGGCAGACGGTTAGGGTTAGGTTCGAGTTAAAAATTGAACTATTGGATTCGGGATGAACAACGGGGATCGGGCAGCCGACTTTGACCCTTTCCTCTAGCCACCATAGGCGGCACCACCCGTGTCCATAATGAGGAGCTCGCTGGAGATGAGAGGCGCGAGTGCTCTGGGGTCTTATGGCAGCTGGGATGGCATGGGCAGATTGGGGAGAGTTGGGATGAAGGACATGAATCTCATGAAGACACCGATGGGAACAAATGGACACTTGGACCTCAATGCTGGAGATAAGTCCGTAGATCAAAAGGTATACTGGTCTATGCTAAGATCCTTGATTTATTTATGTGCAAGTAGACCGGACATTATGCTTTCTGTATGCAAGTGTGCTAGATTTCAATCCGGCCCAAGGAATGTCGCCTTGTGGTTGTGAAGTGAATTCTTCGATATTTAGTTCATATGCCTCACTTTGGGCTCTGGTATCATAATGGGTCTACCTTTGACTTGATTGGATACTCATACTCCGATTATGTCGGGTGTAAGGTTGATAAGAAGAGCACATCAGGGACTTGTCAATTTCTAGGAACATCCCTGGTGTGTTGGAGCTCAAATAAACAAAATTCCATTGCCCTATCCACCGTTGAGACCGAGTATGTTGCCGCAAGTCAGTTGTGTATGCAACTACTTTGTATGAGGCAAACCCTCTAGGGCCTCAGCTACAACCTGAGCAAAGTCTACTCCTATGTGATAATGAGAGTTCAATCCGCTTGGCGGATAATCCCATTGAACATAGCCACATTAGGCACATAAACATCTAGCATCACTTTCTGAGAGACCACCAGCAAAGGGGAGATATCAATATTTGTCATGTTAGCACCGATGACCAGCTAGCCGAAATCTTCACCAAGCCTTTACATGAAACAAGGTTTTGTGAGTTGCGTAGTGAGCTTAATGTCTTAGATTCGCAGAACTTGGATTGATCTATAACATACATGTGTCTTTATGCCTCTTGATCATGTTCTTTTAATATTATTTGTGTTTTATTGCTTATTTTGGTGCTCGAGTTGTAAAATGTCATCCCCGGACATCACAAGTCCTTGTGCATTGATGCATATGTTTAGGGGGAGGATATGCTACAATTTGACCCTTTGAGACTAATATCTTTTCTTGAGCTGTGTTAATAGTCTCAAAGGTGGATTGAAAGGGAAATGGTGGACTTGGACAAAGAAAAAGGCTTCCACTGCATAACAGTAACATTGTACTTTGTTCCAAGTTACCCTTCGTGTTTCATTGCCTTTTGCTCTTAATTTGCTATTTTTGGTGAGGCAATGAGGTTTGAGGCCACCAGTTTCTTCGTTTGGTGCTTGATGCCAAGGGGGAGAAATTAAGGCCAAAGAAACTCGATCAACCACCACTTAGAATTTTTAAGAAGTTTTGAGTTCTTAATTTGTCTTTTTGATGAAATACCTCTTGAGTGCAAAGAGGATCCCTCTTATTGCAAAACTATTTTCTTATGGGAAAAGGGGGTCGGTATTTGATCAAAACTAGTCTATAGAAATGGTTTGAGTTGCAAAACTAAAGAGTTTTGACTTACAAGTGAGAAAAATGAATTTGATTGCAAAATTCAATACGAGTGGTGGCAAAATGATCCAAATATTACAAATCCCATACTTATTCGATTGGTTTCTAGTTTGGTTTCAATTTGCAAAGGTGGCTCATATTAGGTTATGTTAGTAGTTTTGAGTTGATTTAGATGTGTTGGCATAAATCACCAAAAGGGGGGAAGATTGAAAGGGAAATTTGGCCTTGGGCCATTTCTAAGTGTTTTGATGATTAAATGTTCAACACATCACTTTGAAATAATCGTCCCGGTATAAGCATGATAATAGATTTTAATCAAGCAAATTGAAGATGCGAAGTCCAAATGAGTTGGATTAGAAGTCCAAAAAAGTGCAACCTTGGGTAAAACTACAAAAACATGATGTTTAGATATTTGAATAGGTTGCACTTATATTATACCATGTTTCTTGCATCTCTGTTTGGCTAATAAATTCTTTGTGCAATTATAGTGGCATTTGGAATTAGCTTGAACATATTGCAAATCATTTTGAAATGAAGTCATGAAGGTATGATTCTAGCTCTTAGTCAATTGTTTTTTGTTCTAATTGTATTTGTCTAAGTGCTAGGAATCATCACAAAGAGAGCCAAAAAGAAGTGAAGGAGTTTGGCTCTAAAGAGCCAAAGTTGCGCCAGACTGAGCATCACCGGACAATCCGGTGTGCACCGGACATGTCCACGGCTATCCTGGTCAGCTGGCCCCAATTGGTCGCTCTTGGGTTTTTGCTCGGGCGCGGCGGCTAAAATTCACCAGATAATCTGGTGTGCACTAGACATGTCTGGTGGGCTAGGCGGCCAACGACTCTCCAGCGGCGTCAATGGTCGGCGCGTGATCAACGTCGGCCACATCAGCACGGCAACGAACGGGAAGGGTCACCGGACAAGTCCGGTGCGCTACCGAATAGTCCGGTGCCCACCCAAAAATGAAGGTGACCAATCAGATGATCCCGTCACCATTGTAGGCCAGAGTGTTCGGTGTGCACCATACTGTCTGGTGCACCCATGAACAGAAGGCAATCCAGAGTTTCCAAAGGAAGGAGCAACAACTCCTTGGCCCCTTAGGGCTATAAAAGATATCCCTATGCGCCTCTACTAGAACACCCAAGCATCCCTAGAGCACACTACAACTCAGAGACTCCGCGACCACACGTTTGAAGTGTTTGAGAGAGATTTGTCCGCATGTTCTTAGTCGCTCTGTCATTTTGTTGTTGAGTTCTCTTTGCATTTGTGTGTGTTGCTGTGGTTGTGCTCTTGTGTGCGTGTTCTCACTCCCTCCCTTACTCTATTTTGATTGTGATCACATTGTGTAAGGTGTGAGAGACTCCAAGTTGTGGAGATTCCTCACAAATAGGTTTGATATAAGGAAGAATATCGTGGCACTCAAAGTTTGATCTTTGGATCACTTGAGATAGGTTGAGTGCAACCCTTGACCAAAAGAGATCACCACAACGTGGAGTAGGCATTGGGTGAACCACGGTAAAAATCGTCGTGTCTCTAGTCTCTTTTATTTATTGCGATTATTATCTTCTTGAGTTCTCATATTCACTTGGAATATTGCTCCTAATTTAATACTCATATCAATAGAGCAATCAAGTGAAGAGTTCTCATCTCTCTACTCTCAAACCTAGTTTTATTTACTCTAACCCATATTATAGACCAAGTTTGTGTTGTTTTGAGCAAAATTCACAGGATAACCTATTCACCCCCCCTCTAGGTGCTCTCAGCAACTAGATCAACCACCACTTGAGTTTTAAAAAGATTTTGAGATTTAAACTTGTATTTTTATCAAAACCCTGTTTATAGCAAAGAGAAGCCCTCTTATTGCAAAAAATGTTCTCTTATGGGGAGAAGTCATCTTATGAGAAAAGGGGGAGTTTTGGTCTTTGATAAAAAACAAGTGTTTAAAACTGGTATGTTTTGTAAAACCAAGTGTTTTTACTTAGAATTTAGAAAAATGTCTTTGTTTGTGAAAATCCAAAACAAGTGGTGGCTAAGTGATCCAAATATGCAAAACCATTCGAATACTTCTTTCGTTTGAGTTTGAACTTCAATTTACCACTTTTGACTCATACTAGGGTTTAGGGTTATTTTTGAGTTGATTTAGATGTGTTGGCATAAATCACCAAAAAGGGGGAGATTGAAAGGGAAATATGCTAGATAACCATTTCTACCAGTTTTGGTGATTAAGTGTCCAACACACCACCATGGACTAATTAGTTTGATATGAGTATGAGCACAGGTTCACTTGAAGGCAAATTAATGGAACTAGTTCCAAATGATCTAAACTAGAGACCAAAAGTGCAACTTTGAGTAAAACAATATAAACTTGAGGTTTAAGTATTTGAATAAGTTTCATATGCCTATTACAATGTTTCTAGCACTTGCATTTAGTCTCTAACACCTTTTGTAGCAAAAAGTGCATTTTGGACTTAGTTTGAGCCATATACAAATCCTGGTGAAACTATGGCAAAGAGGTGAGTTTCTCACACTTAGTCAATTGGATTATGTGCTAACAATGTTAGTCTAAGTCATAGGGAAGCTCCCAAGAATAGCCTAAAAGATTTGGAAAAGGTTGGCTCAAAAGAGGCAAAACTGGACAGTTCTAGGCCTCACCGGACCAGTATGGTGGTGCACCAGACCAAGTCCAAGGGGCCCGAGACTTGATCTTTAGGAGGCCTGGCGCATTGGACCATGCGAGTGTGCATTGGACCACCCATACGAATGAACAGTGAAGTATCGGGAAATTAATTTTATAATTCACCGGACTGTCACTATTCATAATCTGGTGGTGCACCGGACCGCCCCAACGGCTAGTCTTCAGTGCACGCTGACGAGCCAACGGCTAGCTGACGTGGCACCCAATCCAGAGGTGCACCAGACTAGTTCGATGCCTGTCAGCAAAGGAAACTGCCAATCAGAATCCCAGAATCGAGGCACGTGGGCCGGTCCGGTGCCCCTGCAAGAAGCTGAATTTTTGCATGTTTTTGCAAGGAATGAGAATGATTAAACGGGCAATAAAAGGACTCCCATAGCGACCTCCTTCAGCACCCAAGCACTTCCAGAGCATACACAACTCTGCTACTCTCCCACAATGTTGTTTAGTGATTCTAGCGAGATCTGAGCGCTGTTTTGAGTCATTTCTTGTGACTCTTGTGCTTGCGCTCTTGTGATCTTCTTTCTATCGTTGTGCTAGTATGTTTTGCTCTTATGTGTGTACTCTCTCCCTTTCTTGTCCTCAAGTTCATAACTCTGATTCGTGTACGGCTGCAAGAGACTCCAATTTGTGGAGATTCTTTGCGAAAGGGATTCATATTGATAAGAAAGACCGTGGCACTCAAGTTTGATCTTTGGATCACATGAGAGAGGTTGAGTGCAACCCTTGTCCGTTGGGACACCACAACGTGGATGTAGGCAAGCATTTCAAGCTTGGCTGAACCACGAGATAAAATTGAATGTGTCTCTTTGCATTTACTTTCTTGTGATTTTATTTCTTCCTTAGTTCTCCATATTCACTTGGAATAATGCTCATAGTTTAAATCATATCTTTGAAAGAGCAATCTAGTGAAGAGAACTTTCTCTCATCTTCTTTACTCAGACTTGGCTTAGTTTGCACTAACTCTCATTTCTAGACCAAGTTTTGTGTTTTTAGTGTTAATTTTGCAGGATCACCTATTCAACCCCCTCTAGGTGCTCTCAGGATGCTCTCGTATTCACCTCAATTCACATGTTGAGGTGGATTAGGATGCAAATTAGTTTAAGTTCCACCCAATTTACCTTAATACATGTGGTTTGAGGTGAATACGAGAGTATCTAAACAAAATCTAAATGAACTTCAAAGATTAGAGAGTTTCAAAGAGAAACTATAATGCCCCACATTCAAAATCTGCTTATATGACTGGCCTCCTAACATGGAACGAGATTGTATACACGTAGCGTCTCTCTCACACTTATATCCCTCACTTTATGTAACACAGTTAATCATGTAATCTAGAGTCGTTATGTTTAAAGCAACAAGAATCATTATAAGCAAACCTTCACAATCCTAAACTTGCAAGGCGATACTAAATCCACCAACCACATGCCACATGGATCAACAACATAACTACTATAGGCTCACTCCATATGTACAAAATTTGCTTATTGTTGGAGCGAAGTCCGTCCGCCCCCTCGTCCGGTGTACTTAAAACATAAACTGAGCAGGTTACATCAATCACGGGAAGCAAAGTCTACCTCAATCCGCACCGAAGGCAGCGCCTCGATTGGAGAACTGATGAAGGCTTGGGGGCAAAGGCACCAGTCGGCCAAAGCGAGGGCTCTTCAAGACTTCGCTCGCCACGACTCTAAGTGTCAACCTTGCCAAGATTCAAAGACCCGGCGCCCCGAGCCAAGACCATGGTTCCTGTCCGTGTGGATTGCGGAATGGGCCCACACGACGCCGCCTTGGTCCCGGACGAGTTCATGACTCGCCCGAGGGTCTCCTCAAGCAGTAAGTGCACCCTCGGCTCAGCCAAAGGCAAGCCTTGTCATGCAAGCGACCTTGGCCAAATCGCCCGACTAGCCGACCAAAGTGCATGCACATTTAATGCTGGGATCGCCTGACACCTTATCCTAACACACGTGCCTCAGTCGACAAGGTCGAAGTGACCGCAGTCACTTCGCCCTTTCACTGACCGATCTGACAGGAAAACAGCGCCGCCCATCCCGCTCCGGCTGCTGTGCCAACCACCCGGGCGAAACCGACAATGGTCAAGTTCAGCCTCGGGCGCAACAGGAAGCTCCGCCTCGCCCGACCCTAGGGCTCAGCCTCGCCTCGGCCTCGGCCTCGGGAAGAGATCTCTACCTCGCCCGACCCTAGGGCTCGGCCTCGGCCTCAGCCTCGGGAAGAGTCACGCCCTCGCCCGACCCTGGGCCTCGGCCCCGGTCTCGGCCTCGGAGGAGCCGCCGCCTCACTCGACCTCAGGCTCAGATCGACCGCGCCACAAGGGACACATCATCACCCTACTCCTAGCTAGCTCAGGCTACGAAGAAACAAGACCGGCGTCCCATCAAGCTTACCCTAGTAACAGGCAATGATGGTTCCCCGCGTGCGTCCATGACGGCGGTGGTTCTCAAGCCCCCTACAGAAGTAAGGAGACGTCAGCAGGATCCATGCAGCGGCAACAGCTGTACTGCTACAGGGCTCAAGGCACTTCTCCGACGGCCACGATACTACCTCTACAGGGCTCGAGACGCTCCCCCGACGGCCACATTATCATCTGTACAGGGCTCAGGGCACTTCCCTGCCAGCCACGTTAGCTCCCTGCTACCCCCCATTATACAGCTGGGCCATCTCCTTATGTCTATAAAAGGGAATGTCCAGGGGGAAGACAGGGGGACGAGCGTACGAATACACGAACACAAGGACGCACGACAAAGGGACGGGAGAAGACGAGCAGGGGCCGGACCCCCTCTCTCTCTCTCTTGCTCTCTCCTACTCGCTCTCTCTCGCCCTCGCTCTCTCGCAACGCTTGTAACCCCTACTACGAGCACCCTGGTGTAGGATAATACAAGGCTCATTCTCCCACTTGTGTTCCATCTCGCACCAACCCATCTGGGCAGGGACACACAGCGACAAATTTACTCGTTGGTCCAAGGACCCCCCGGGTCCGAAACCCTGACACCTACCATCCCCATCAATACAACCCACATCAATTCCAAAATGAACACCAATATCCTCAATAGAAAAACCACAACATATTTCTGCAACAACAACGCCTTCAACACCAAGAAATCCTAGCGCTACCGCCTCCACCAATTCAGCATCCAAACCAACCACTACCACCTCCCCCATCTCTACCAAAGCAAGAAGACTTCGCTAAAGCACCTGAATTAGCACATCAAGTGTGCAAGAGCCGAGTAATCGCATAACTGAGCCAGCACCCGGTCGGCCCTCTCCCAGACGACTCCGTGGTCGTGAGGGCCCCACATCCGATCGTAAAGTGCTCCTGCCGAGCGCTTTAGCACATCATCTTCAACCTGGAAAACTCCTTGGTCAAAGTCCTCGTAACTCCGGTCGAAGGCTTCGAAATGCCTACGGCCCTCACAGGACAAGGCATTCACCGCCCCCTCGCAGGGAACAAGCGACGCGTAGGACATGAGTCCTATTACGATAGACGGGAGGGACTCTAGCTCCTCCTGCAGCCATCCAAGGAAGCGGGTACCCACCTCCACTTCTGACTTGTCGAAGGGAGTCGTCTGCATGCCCAGATCATATTAAGCCTCAACAAAAAGCATGTGCGTCCGGTCCACACCAGCCCGCGTGGTGGCCTCCACCTTCTCGCGGTAGGCACACATATTCTTCACCTCGAGCTGCAGCTCGGCAGTTCGTCTCTAGGTGGCTTAGGCCTCTGAGCGAGCAACCTAGGCCTCCGTCTTTGCTTGATCGGCGACATCCTTCTCCTCATTCCGCCAACAGCTGAGATCCTCATTGTCGTTTTAGACCAACCCAACCTTCTCTAGAAGGTTCCGACTCTTGTTCTTGCAACAGACTTATCGCTCACGGCCTCGGTATGCTGCATCCATAGGCGCTCTAGTTTGTCAACTAGCCTATTCCTTTCGGAATGAAGCTACGAGGTCATAGCATTCACCGGCGCCCCGGATGCCACTTGGTTAGAAGGCAGCAGCCCGATATTGCAAAGTCTATAGTTAAAAAAACTCACATAGCACAGCTGTTGTACGATGGTTGCCGCCACGCCCTCAGTCGCAGATGCGCCAACGACTTCTCTGCCCCCGTCAGCTGCAACGCAAAATTGTGCCCATGGATGCAGCAAAGTCACCGTTGTGGTCTTCACTGGAGCCCTCTCTTCAGCAGGCTTCGTCGGTGCCACCACCAACTGCTCAGCCTCATTCCCTAGAGCCGAGACACAGATTAGCATAAGAATGCATATCATTATACAAAATCCACAAAACAATAACCACACTCACCACCAGGCGACAGCCCCGTCTGGGCATCGAACATACCAACATCTCCTACCAGGTAGTCGTCCACGGACAACTCCCGATAGGCCTCTCCATTCTCCTCCACCGCCGCCACCTCAGCAGCCCGCGACGTCAAAGGCACCCTCCCGGCTGCCACCAACACTGCCAGAGGGGGCATCGCAGCAGCCACGGTAGGTACCTTCACGCTGGGGCGCGACGCCTTCGCGTCGCGACAAGGATCCACTAGCCGAAGCAGGGCCTTCCGCTTCTTCCGCAAGGACTCTTGATCTTTTTCCATCACTACCGACATAGCAACACCAATGTTTTTTCTGTAAGGAAAGATTTTAAAGTCGTGAGCCAAATAGGACGTAAAGTAATCTTCGCCTGTAGCCCGGGGAATAGGGTTTTTATGCCACTCACCCCCAGTCACCTTCAGTATTTGTGAAGATGATTCCCGGAGGTCGGGCGAAGTCATGACCTCCCAAGGCCCAGCGCACGTCTTCGCCAACTCCTCAACAAAACACCTCGAGGCCTTCGAACCCCCAATGCCCTCATCATACCTTTCACCTCTATTTTCATTTTCCGGGTCGCTGCAATTACCGCCTTCCCCTTCAAGGAGCCTTCGTCTGTCCGGGTCTTCACCTTCTTCCCTCGACCATCCTCGGCATCGGCAGAACCCCCCTCAGGGTATGGACCATACCACAGGACATTCAACTCAAAAACTCAGTTCAACCTAACATTCAAGCCTCGTATATCCCAACTCCTTGTTAGCTCTGCCTTCGATGAGTATTTACCAACAATTTTCATCGTCTCCGCCTCCGCCACCCTAACAAAGGCGACCACATCCTGTCCTCGCGGCTCAATGGCGAAGGTGGGGCTCTGTACCGTCCAATTATTTAAGAAGGGCATCAAACGCATCTTGACTTCGCCCAGATCCTAGTCGTGAGCTAGCGTCCACACACCGCATGCAACGAATTCTTCCACCAAATCGTGGCCACTGCTCGTCCTAGCTATGCGCCGAAGGGCCTCTTCAGTTTTATCTCCCATCTTCAGCTTAAAATGTGGAAACACGACATAGCAATGTGAGCATAGAATAGATGGGGGCAGCCCAAGCACCCCCTCAATGTCCTCCGGCGCCACGTAGAACCAGAAGCCCCACTAGTTACCCCACTTATTTTTAGCACACAACATGATTTTAACCACTTCACCCGAAGTCTTTCCTGTCCTCGGCATGAAGGTGCAAGATCCAAACTACGCAATCAGGCCACCAATCACATTTTTCTGCCAGTGAAGACAGTAGTTCTTAGCGAAGACTTCGACCGAAGGCTCTCCGCCGTACAAAGTCACCGCCCACACAAACTTCGCCAGCACCACCATGGCATTCAGCGTTAGCTGATGATATGTACCTCGAACCTTCACGACACTTCAACTATGAACCAGTGCATAGGCAACCGAAGTCCAGTAGTGAAAAATGCTTCAAAAACTACCAATTCACCCTCTAGCTTGGGGACCTCTTCAGCCCTCAGAGCATGCCCCATGTCATTCCCAAAGTAGCCCAAACATTGCATTTCATGCATGCGGCTAAAGTAAATCCTTGAGGTCCCGAACTCGATAGTGTGATCCGGTAGCAGCTCCACTGCAACCACCGGATCGTTAGTCGTCTTCTCCGATGACGACACGTTTGAGGACACAGTCGTGGCAGACGGTGATGAAGATGAAGACAACGACATCACGTACCGTCTGCGGCGGCGAGCGGTCTACTTGACGTGGGCCGGTTCACTGGTGGCGAGAAAAAGCGAAAGATGCGCAGAAAATGCTTAAGCAAGAGAAACTAGGGTTTCCTATGAGCCGAGCGAGTAAAAATCCCTCCACCACAGACGCACTGTCTTTTATAGACCCGAAAAAGCGCATCAGGAAACCAACAGTCCCACAGTAAAATCTCACCTGTCAACGGTCACATTTCAAAAACCCTCACAGGGACCACTTCAACCTAGCGAGGGCAGTGTTTTGGCCATCTCCCCAAAAAGACTTCGTGACCAGCTCACCAAGTTGAACTAGCCCCTCGGGGGCTAGTGTTGGAGCGAAGACCATCCCCCTCGTTCGGTCTGCTTAAAACATAAACTGAGCAGGTTACATCAGTCACAGGAAGCAAAGTCTACCTCAACCCGCACCGAAGGTAGCGGCTCAGTCGGAGAACTGACGAAGGCTTGGGGGCAAAGGGACTAGTCGGCCAAAGTGGGGGCTCTTCAAGACTTCGCTCGCCATGACTCTGAGTGCCAGCCTTGGTAAGACTCGCCAAGACCGCGGCTCCTATCCGTGTGGATTGCGGAATGGGCCCACACGTCGCCACGCTGGCTTACTCAGGCCCATGTGTAAGTAGCACCCTAGGTATGGTTGATGGTGTGTTTGTTCAAGTTGTACTTAACTCCACTATAATAACCTGCAATGAACCCAGGGGGAGAATATTCTAGGAAAGACGTAGGTAACCATGGGCATAATCGTACTAAAGAGGGCATGTCCACTCACCTAGTTACCTATAAATACCCCACACTATACATTGACAGGACACGTTTAACAACATTTGTTGCCCCTGCCCGTTGTATTATTGAGCACCAGAGCATTTCTACCTCTCATTGTTTGGGCCCACTCGACCACATGTCAGTCAGTACCAACACTTATGACCCAATTCCTCGCGTGTAATATATAGGCATGCATACACGTAACAACCACCTCGCTTACAGTTTCGTTCTCCCTTCATGTAAAAGGCTAGCCTGAAGGTGCTACGTTTGGAACATGAAGGATTATAAGCTAAACCCTCACCTTCCTAAGTCCAAATGATCTAAACTAGAGACCAAAAGTGCAACTTTAAGTAAAACAATATAAACATGAGGTTTAAGTATTTGAATAAGTTACATATGCCTATTACAATATTTCTAGCACTTGCATTTGGTCTCTAACTCCTTTTGTAGCGAAAAGTGCATTTTGGACATAGTTTGAGCCATATTGCAAATTCTGGTGAAACAATGGCAAAGAGGTGAATTTGTCACACTTAGTAAATTAGATTATGTGCTAACTATGTTTGTCTAAGTCGTAGGGAAGTTCCCTAGAATAGCCTAAAAGGTTTGGAAAAGTTTGGTTAAAAGAGGCAAAAGTGGGCAGTTCTGGGCCTCACCAGACCGAGTCCAAGGGGCCCAAGACTTGATCTTTTGGCGGTCTGGCGCACCGTGTCAGGATGCTCTCGTATTCACCTCAATCTACACGTTGAGGTGGATTGAGATGTAAATTAGTTTAAGTTCCATCCAATCCATCTTAATACACGTGGTTTCAGGTGAATACAAGAGTATCTAAACAAAACCTAAATGAACTTAAAAGATTAGAGAGTTTCAAAGAGGAACTATAATGTCCCACGCGTTCAAAATCTGCTTATATGACCAGGCTCCTAACATGGAACGGGCTTGCACACGCAACATTTCTCTCACACTTATTATATCCCTGACTTTATGTAAAACAGTTAGGGTGTGTTTGGTTTGAGGAATAAAATGATTCATCTTCTTCTCACACCTTATTTTTTTTATTTGGTTCGTGGAATAGAATCAGTTGATCCATCATCATCCCATTCTTCATAAGCTAATAGTTAGTATATACATGAGGAGTGGGTTGATTCCACCAAAATTGATGGGATGAACTTATGATGCATCATTTTATGAAGCATATGGTGACTCCACAAACCAAACACACCATTAATCACTTAATCCAGAGGCGTTATGTTTAAAGCATCAAAGGATTAATATATGGCTAACCTTCACAATCCTAAACTTGCAAGGCGATACTAAATCCACCAACCACATGCCACACATGGATCAACAACGTAACTACTATAGGCTCACCACCCATATATACAAAATTTGCTTATATGACCCAATTCATCGCGTGTAATATGTAGGCATGCATACGCGTAACAACCACCTCGCTTACAGTTTCATGTAAAAGGCTAGCCTGAAGGTGCTACGTTTGGAACAGGAAGGATTATAAGCTAAACACTCACCTTCCTAACACTACCGGAATTCGGCTCTTTGCCGAGTGTCGGCGGCTTTGCCGAGTGCTTTTTATCGGGCACTCGGCAAAGTCGACTTTGCCGAGGGCCGTACTCGGCAGAGTCCTGCGCTCGGTAAAGATCTTGTTTACCGAGTGCAGGGCACTCGGCACAGCCAAGCACTCGGCAAAGACTGTTTTGCCGAGCGTCAAGTACTCGACAAATATGGCTCTCGGCAAAGGGCCGTTAGCGGCCGTCTACAACTGACGGCCGTCAGTCTTTGCCGAGTGTCAAATATCTGGCACTCGGCAAAGAGAGTCTTTGCCTAGTGTCCTATGTAGACACTCGACAAAGCATATTTTTATTTTTTTAATTTTGGTCACCAAACTTTTTGTGGTATGTTCCTACACTATGTAGACCTACATGTACCATTTTGGGACGATTATAACAGTGTTTTCTATAGCTAGTACATTTAGTTTGTTTATTTGAATTTCTTCGGAAAATTCAGATTTGAACTGCAGGTCACTCGAAACTTGGAAAACCGTGCATGCAAAAATGATATCCATACTACTTAGCACAAGTTACGACCGATTTCAGGAGCGGACCGGAAACTTCGAGCAACATGCTCACTCAACATGACCGTAAACTTTCAATCTAGGTGTTTAAAAAATTGTATAAAACAGAAACAAAGTCAGAAAATCATGAAACCTGTCCACGTGTCATGATATCATATGTAGAGGCTGTGATAAAAATTTGAAAATGTTTCGAGAAAGCTGTAACGCACTATGTGTACAAACCTAAGAGATCCACATTGAAACTCTATGATTTCATGTGTGGTTCTCTTAGGTTTCTACACATAATGTCTCACAACTTTCTCCAAACATTCTAAATTTTTTATCACATACTCTACATATGATATCATGACATGTGGACAAGTTTCATGATTTTCTAAGTTTGTTTGTGTTTTATAAATTTTTTAAACATCTGTGTGGCAAGTTTACGGTCATGTTGAGTGAGCATGGTGCTCGAAGTTTCCGGTCCGCTCCTGAAATCGGTCGTAACTTGTGCTAAGTAGCATGGATATCATTTTTGCATGCATGGTTTTCCAAGTTTCGAGTGACCTGCAATTCAAATCTGAATTTTCCGAAGAAATTCAAATAAACAAACTAAATGTACTAGTTATAGAAAACACTGTTATAATTGTCCCAAAATGGTACATGTAGGTCTATATAGTGTAGGAACATACCACAAAAAGTTTGGTGACCAAAATAAAAAAATAAAAAAGTAATTTGCCGAGTGTCAACAAATGACACTCGGCAAAAGATGGTTTGCCGAGTGCCAGCTGGATGACACTCGGCAAAGGATTGTAAAAGATTCTTTGCCGAGTGTCATCCAGCTGGCACTCGGCAAAGAACACTTTGCCGAGTGCCAGCGATCTGGCACTCGGCAAAGGATATTTTAATATTTTTAAAAAATCTTTGCCGAGTGCCAGATCACGGGCACTCGGCAAAGAAAGCAAATAAACAGCGTGCTTCTTCCTTTCTCTCCTTTCTCTCCACTCATCCTCTGTTACGCCGCGCCGCCCGCTCGCTCGCCGCCGCGCCTTCCCGCGCCGCCGCCTCCCCGCGCACGACCGCTCGCCGCGCCGCCGCCCCGCCGCGCCTCCCCGCGCCCGCCCGCTCCCCGCGCCCGCCCGCTCGCCGCGCCGCCGCCCCGCCGCGCCTCCCCGCGGCCGCTGCCTTGCCGCGCCGCCGCCGCGCGCCGTTTGCCCGCCACGCGCACGCCACGCGCCCCACCGTTTGCCTCGCCGCGCGCCGTTTGCCTCGCCGCGCGCCGTTCTTCCCGCCACGCGCACGCCGCCGCGCACGCCGCCGCCCGCCGAGTGTCACTGCCGCCCGCCCAAGCGCCGCCTCACCGCCTCACCGCCGCCCGCGCCCCACCGTTTGCCCGCCCACGCGCCGCCGTCCGCCCGCTCGCCGCCGTCCGCGCCTTCGTCCTCGCCTCCGTCGTCCTCGCCTCCGGTACGTAATTGAAGAATGGTGTAGAAATTAGTTGTAGAAATAAATGTGATTGTCGATTAAATACGTGGATATGGATATGGATATGGTTCTTCTGTTAATTAGTTGTAGAAATTAATATTAGTTGGTGATGGTGGATATGGATGTCGATTAAATGTGATTGTCGGCCATCATGCCGTTGATATATGTGTGGATGTCTGCCATTGTGTTGTCAGTTTTATTTGCAGGTTTTGGAAACCTCCCCGTGCAGGGGAGGTGCTGCCGAAATTTTTTATTGACAGACTTGTTTATTTTTTTGCAGAGGTCTTCCTAGCCGTTGTGGGTCTGCCTGCACCGCGTCGAGTCGCCACTGCACCGACCCGCCACAGCCCCACTAGCCTGACGTGACCGCCACCCTAGGTATAACCTCTATTTCCGCATCATGGTCGTAGATCACGTAACCCAGTTAGGCGTCTTCCGTTCGAAAGAGATTCAGTGTAGATATGCAGATCTTTGCATATCTACAAATGTATCAGTTTCGGATTGTCCACGTTTTTTGGACAGCCCGCGGTTGCGTAGATGGGGTTAGTTTCATGCTCTACTCCGGTCCGAGATAGAGTTTCGACGTCACCTCCCTGTTGTTCTCTGGACAGTACACTCTCCCTGCCAGGACGTGTATCCGGAGAACAGCGGGGAGGTGCTGCCGAAATTCTATCTCGGATCGGAGTAGAGCATGGAAACTAACTCCATCTACGCAACCGCGGGTGGGATTAGGACCTATCATCACCTATTAGAAGGTAGGAACGTAGTGTACATGCATTACATGTCTATATTAAACTATACTCGGTTATATATGTTAGAGGATGGAGGACCGTGAGTGGATGTACACGGGCCGCGTTCGACGTAATGATGTCACCCCTGAATGGATTAGGAAGACCGATGCTTTCGTGGAACGGGCATATGGCGAAGCTGCTAAAGGAGCTAGCCTAGTCCCTTGTCCGTGCAGCAAATGTGACAACCGGAAAAGAAAACCAAAGAAGGCCATGGTAGAACATATTTGGAAGAATGGATTTACGCCGGACTATACTCGGTGGATCTTCCATGGTGAAGCGCATCGCACGAGAGAGGAGGTGGTGAGACAACGCGTCGAGGATTACGATACTGATGCCGGGGTAGGAGACATGTTGAACGACTATCACGAGGCACAGTTCGCCGAAGGACGTACGGAGGACGAGTCAGAGGCGACCGCAAAGGCATTCTACGACATGTTTGACGCGGCACAGAAACCCCTTCACGGCAAGACAAAGGTTTCTCAACTGGATGCCATTGGGCGTATAATGGCGTTCAAGTCGCAGTATAGCATGAGTCGAGACGCATTCGATGGTTTGTTGACAGTTATTGGCAGCCTGCTTCCGGAGGATCACGTTCTGCCAAAGAGCATGTACGAGGCACAGAAACTCCTTCGTGCACTCAAGATGACGTATGAGCAGATACATGCTTGTCCGAAGGGCTGCGTCCTATTTAGGAAAGAACACACTGAGGCAAAGTACTGTCCGAAGTGTAAATCATCTAGGTTCATGGAGGTAGACTCTGGTGATGGACAGAAGAGGCAGCTCGACATCCCCGTGACAATCCTACGCCACCTTCCGTTCATACCGAGGATCCAGCGTCTATACATGATAGAGGAATCCGCGAAACAGATGACATGGCACAAAAAAGGCAAACGATACAATCCTGACAAGATGGTTCACGCATCCGATGGTGAAGCATGGACCCACTTTGATGCCATTCACCATGAGAAAGCCAAAGAGGCTCGTAATGTTCGTGTTGCGCTGGCCACAGATGGGTTCAATCCCTATGGAATGACCGCTGCCCCATACACATGTTGGCCCGTGTTCGTTATCCCCATCAATCTCCCCCCCGGCGTATGCTTTCAAAGACAAAACATATTCGTGTCGTTGATAATTCCTGGACACCCGGGGAATAAAATGGGCGTGTACATGGAGCCTTTGATTGATGAATTGGTCCGTGCTTGGGAGGAAGGGGTATGGACGTACGACCGAGCTACGAAGACAAACTTCAAAATGCATGTTTGGTACCAGTACTCCATGCATGACTTTCCGGCGTATGGGCTATTTTGCGCCTGGTGTGTTCACGGTAAGTTCCCATGCCTAGTTTGCAAGGAATCTCTTAGGTTCATTTAGTTGAAGAAGGGTGGCAAATATTCGTCATTCGATAAACATCGACAATTTCTCCCTCCTGACCATGCATTCCGACTAGACATCAAGAACTTTACGAAAGGTGTCGTGGTGACAGACCGCCCACCTGCAATGATGACTGGTGCCGAAGTTCGCGAACAGATAGATGGTCTCGTGGCCAACCCAGAAGGTGGTTTTGTGGGATATGGTGAGCAACATATGTGGACACATAAGTCGGGCTTGACTCGGCTCCCCTATTATGATGACCTGCTCCTTCCACACAACATTGACGTGATGCACACTGAAAAGAATGTCGCCGAGGCACTTTGGGCGACAATTATGGAGATTCCTGATAAGTCAAAGGATAACGTAAAGGCAAGAGTGGATCTGGCAGAGTTATGTGATAGACCAAACCAAGAGATGAAGCCGCCTAGTGGTGGTAAGACATGGAGAAGGCCTAAGGCCGATTTCGTCCTGAGCAGGGCCCAGAGGAAGGAAGTACTACAATGGATCAAGATGTTAATGTTCCCTGATGGGTATGCAGCTAACCTTAGTAGGGGGTGAACTTATCTACTCTGCGAGTCTTAGGGATGAAGAGTCATGACTTCCACATATGGATTGAACGAATTCTTCCGGCGATGGTTCGAGGCTATGTCCCTGAGCATGTCTGGCTAGCGCTTGTAGAGTTGAGCCATTTCTTCCGCCAGCTTTGTGCAAAAGAGTTAGCTCGGACCATGATTGCAGACTTGGAAAGGATGGCACCCGTGTTACTGTGTAAGCTGGAGAAGATCTTTCCACCCGGCTTCTTCAATCCGATGCAGCATTTGATTATTCATCTCCCGTATGAGGCACGAATGGGGGGGCCCGTGCAGGGACGTTGGTGCTATCCAATCAAGAGATGTCTAAAGAGTATCCGAAAGAAATGTAGAAATAAATGCAAAATCGAGGCTTCCATTGCAGAGGCATACATACTGGAGGAGGTGTCAAACTTCACAACAACTTACTATGGTGACAAACTGCCGAGCGTGCATAATCCACCCCCTCGTTACAATGATGGCGGCAATGAATCGAACCTCAGCATTTTTCGAGGGCAACTCGGAAGCGCGAGTGGTTCGACCACCAAGACCCTGAGACATGAAGAGTGGCGCCATATCATGCTATATGTATTGACCAACCTTGAAGAGGTGACGCCATACATGGAGCAATTTCTTCATGAATTCTGGCGTCGATCAAGGGACCCAACTCCACAGGAATATGATACCCTTCTTAGAAAGGGTGCGGGAAATGGATTGCCCGATTTCATTTCCTAGTTTAAACATAAGGTACGTGCTTAGTTTGTTATTCCAAGTTGCTCTTACGTGCGAATAATATAACAATCTAGCGTGTTTAAACTTGCAGGGCCAAAGAGAGCCGTCTATGAGTGCCGAGTTGAGACAAGTAGCCAATGGCTTTGCCTACAGGGTCAAGAAATTTTCTGGGTATGACGTCAATGGATACCGTTTTCGCACAACAAGCTACGACCAAAGTCGGCCCAATCGAAAAACCACGTGTTCTGGAGTCTTTACGCCCGGGCTTGACGAGGTCGAGTATTATGGAAGAATTGAAGAAATATATGAACTCAATTTTTATGGTTCCAAACCTCTTACTCCAGTGATATTCAAATGTCATTGGTTTGACTCTGAAGTTACGAGACGGACACATTCTAATCTTGGGATAGTCGAAATTCAACAGGATTCCACCTTAACAGGAGACGATGTCTATATTGTGGCCCAACAGGCCACACAAGTGTATTATCTTCCATATGCGTGCCAAATGAAACAACATCTTAAGGGTTGGGATGTTGTGTATAAGGTATCACCGCACGCTAAATTACCTGTTCCAAACGATGAAGATTATAACTTAGACCCGGACACATATGACGGAGAGTTCTTCCAAGAAGATGGGCTCGAAGGGCAATTTGAGATAGACTTAACCGAAGCGATCGGAATGGAAGTAGATATTGAAATGGTTGTTGATGACGAGGATGATGAGGTGCAAAATGAGAATGACTTAGAAATACTTGAAGGCAATGCCAATGACGAAATTGCGCCTTCAGATGATGTTGACTATGAAATGGTTGATAGTGATGATGACACTTATGATCCGGCTAACCCGGACACATATGAAGATTTTTTTTTAATCGATGTAATGCTATATTTCATTTATTTTGCATATGTTTCTAAATACATATTTTTTTATCTGTGCTTAATTGTTTACTCTTAATTGCAGGTTGTTGGACAAAGATGGTGGGCGGTGGGACGAGGACGAGGAGGGGGAGGGGGAGGGGGAGGAGGAGCACCCGTAGGACGGAGGAGGAGGCGCAGCAGGACGACGCCGTACAGCAGCAGGTGGAGCAGCAAGCCGCTGTCGATGCGGCGCAGCAGGACGACGACGACGACGCCGCTCAGTAGGACGTCTCAGGTTCTGGCTCCTCAGGTTCGAGGAGTATCTACCTGTGAGGTCCCGCGAGCCTACCTAAGCGACCCATACTTCGTGACAGACGTCCGCTGATACGACCCGATGGAGAAAGGTAGGTAACTTTAGATGTTGTTGCTGCTTTTTCATATTATATGTTCAAATTAATAATAGAAACTAATACTTCATCTTAATCACTTCGACAGGTCTTGGATGGTTTTGGAGACTGCAGGGGGTCACGGCCGCAACCCCAATGGCATCCTTGGCCTTCTATGCCGGGAACACTTCCCTGGACTTGTCGAGTACGCTGGAGTGACGAGCCCAGCATACACCTTCGACCACTACGCCGTCGCCCCCGATGCAGTAGATCGGGACGACAGACAATTCAACAACAAGGCGGAGCGGGTGAAGCAAGAGCTGTGGGTAAGTCTTCCTCGCACTATATTGTTTAATAAGTCGCATTTGTTGCATATTCTTGAAATAATGTATGGATACATCGTCTTTGTATGTAGGATTTCTTCAGGTGCGATGCTGGATACGAGGCCAGGGCGGATGTGGTGTCTACGACGTGCTGTAAGAAGCTCGTCGTGGACATGCACTACGAGGCGCGCATCCAGGCCATCGTCACTTACCACGGCTCCGTCCTTGGGGAGAAGGTGAACAAGAAGGACGCCCGAACCATGTCATTGACTGCGGACCAGTACTTGCAGGTAAATACAAAACTTTATTATTGGTACTAAATATGCTTATTCTTATCTTCTGATATGCGGTGTACTTATATTTTTTTAGATGATTCCTCATTGGTGCGCCGCGCATCCTGAGTGCTAGGAGAAGATGGTGTAGAGGTGGTGCTCGGCTGAGTGGGACGAGGCACACAACGCTAGCCGGGAACGGCGTTTGCTGATGCAAGGTCCCTCCCACCATCAAGGCAGCCGTAGCCTGGGCAAATACGCGGAAGCATGGGTACGCGCTCTTTTTTATTTAGGTATATAACTTTCGATTAGACATGATTTCTAACCATATCGTTGGTTTTCTCGCAGTCGGCGGCACATGGTGGCGCGCCTTGCTCCACGTTCTCGGCATATGCCATGGCCCACAAGGGGAAGGCAACGTCCGACGTCACCTACAACCCGGATGACGGGCCCGAGGCGTACACCAACCCCGCCATCCACAGCCGACTCAGTGAGTACACCGCCATGGCCAAGGAGGTCCATGGGCCAGATTACGATCCGAGGACCGAGGACATCGACGGAGATGTCCTCATGAGGGTCGGAGGAGGCAAGAGGCATGGGCGGTACTGGATTGCCGACGGGGCAATCGACTCGTCCTCCACTCCCACTCTCTCTCAAGTGCGAGCAAGGAGCACGAGCGCGAGCCCAGCCATACGACCTCGGCAGGACACCTCACAGCATCGTATCCAGCAACTCCAGGTTATTCCTTATCTATTCATCGTTCATTGATTTTTATATATCTTCTCTTTGCATTATTGTAACATTAGGGCGAAATATTACAGACTCAGCTAGATGATGAGAGGAGGCAACGTGAGGAGCTGGAGAAGAGGATGGCGGAGATGTTCGCGTACATGCAGAGCCTTGGCGCCGTACAGGGTCATGCTCCACCACCTCCGTTGTTCCCTGCAGCTGACCCTACAGAGTTCACTACTCCTGTGAGTATCAAAATTTTAGTACTGCATGATATTTATTCATATGTTCTCACACATACAATCTCTTCTCTGTGCAGGGTCAATCGGCGGCGTCGAACAACCCTCATGCTTCGTCCAGCCCTTCGCCGAACCAGTCCAGATGCCCACCTCGTTGATGATCTGTTTTGTGATGATCCAGACTTACCTTTATGAGTGTTGGTGATGTTAGTTAAACTTTATCTTGTGAGATACTTGGTGATGTTAGTGATGACACAGACTTATATCTGTTTTGTGATGATCCTTACTTATATTTGTGAGACTTTAGTGAGACTTTGTGATATATATGGTGTTGATGATAAATGTGTTCATTCTGTGATGTGATTGATATATAATGTGATGTGAATCATATATATCTTTTGTTTGTTTGGATGGAACAACAAAAGCAAATAAAAAAGGGACATTCTGGTCACTTTGCCGAGTGTAACACTCGGCAAAGGGGCGCTTTGCCGAGTGCTATGACCATGGCACTCGGCAAAGAAGGCAACCTGGGAACCGGTAAAGCCATCTTTGCCGAGTGCTGACAATGGCACTCGGCAAAGAAGGAAACCTGGGAACCGGCAAAGACATCTTTGCCGAGTGCCATTGTCAAGGCACTCGGCAAAGGGACTGGCAAAGGGGCCCACTGGAGGGTTCTTTGCCGAGTACCTGTCCAACAGACACTCGGCAAAGAAGCCTCCTTTGCCGAGTGTCTACTA
Organism: Zea luxurians; assembly: GCA_029449295.1. Lineage (NCBI taxonomy): Eukaryota > Viridiplantae > Streptophyta > Magnoliopsida > Poales > Poaceae > Zea > Zea luxurians. The sequence continues at coordinate 1,861,351 of JAOPSE010000168.1, forward strand.
GAGCTCTCGGCACAGGGACTGGCAGTGGGGCCCACTGGGTCAGTCTTTGCCGAGGGCCTCTCGAGCAAACACTCGGCAACATTGACCTCTTTGCCGAGTGCCACAGACGGCACTCGGCAAAAGATCCGTCACCGTTACTTGGCGCCGTGACGGTGACTTTTCTTTGCCGAGTGCCATTTGGCATTCGGCAAAGTCTTTGCCGAGTGCCCGACAAATAGTACTCGGCAAAGAGGCTGTTGCCGATGTACAGTTCACCGAGCGTTCTTTGCCGAGTGTAACACTCGGCAAAGCATTTGCCGAATGTAAGATTGCCTTTGCCGTGTGTCTGAGACACACGGCAAAGGAGCTGATTCCGGTAGTGTAAGTTCATGTTGATGCAAAAGTTTCTGTTGCCTAGACGACACTTGGTACAGTACGTATTATACTTGGGTAGCAATTAGTGGCTCTGTAGGAGCACATGCTTCCCGGCCGCGGCCGCGGCCGCGGCCGCTGACCTTGCATGGGTGTGGTGCGTGCGTGTGCCTGGAAACACGGTTTCCGCTGCCACAGCGCGTCGGCGGCAATTAGTACGTGCAAGGTCAAGTCATAAACCAAATGCCCCCATCTTGCATCGCAAAGCACTCACTCTGTTTTAAAAAAGTACGCCATAGCCTCAACGAACTGCGCACACTAAAGTCGAAGTGCTGCTAGTAGCTAGTAGTATCACTTTACACGCCGGCATGGAGGCACCACCCGCCACCAGTGTTATATATAGCTCCGCTGCGCCCTCTTCTCGCAGGGCAAGCAATTGCTAAGCTACATCACCCTATAGGCAGAGCCACCGCAGAGGCGCAGCGCTAGCTAGGCGGCACTTCAAAGACGACCGGGAGTATCAGCAATGAAGGTGAACGCCCAATCATCACTACATGCTCCTGCCACTGCATTGCATGTCGTCGTCTTCTTCCCTAACTCTTCACAGTACTGATCGACATGGGATGGGCACACATTATTGTTCGTCATCCTCTCTGTCTCTTCCGCAGCAAAAGATCGTGATCAGGGTGCACATGGAGTGCGACCGGTGCCGGTCCAAGGCGCTGGCGCTGGTGGCGGCCACGGCCGGGGTGGACTCAGTGGCGCTCGCCGGAGACGCCAGGGACCAGGTCGTCGTCGTGGGCGACGACGTCGACTCCGTCAAGCTCACCAGCGCGCTGCGCAGGAAGGTCGGACCTGCAGACATCGTGCAGGTCGCCGCCGAAGCCAAGAAGGAGGACGCCGGCAGCAAGCCTCCGGCCCCCGCCACCGCCACCGCCGCTGTGCTGCCCGAGTTCGTCGCGTCGAGCACGTGGTACTGCCAGCAGTACCCGCAGCCGGCGGCCGTGGTATACGGGCACCCCGCGGACGGGTACGCGTACTACGGATGCGAGACGCGGACCGACAGCATCTGCTCCATAATGTAGACATTGACTTGACTTGATTTCGTCCTTTGGGCTGTTGTTTTTGATCCGTGGTCGGTGATAAGTAGTCATGCAAAAGTTTAGAACAGACAGTAGAGAACTCGAGATTACTTGTCACCCTACTCGCCGCCGACGCCCGGCTGGCATGTGATTTGCCTCCACGAGCAATTTGCATTGTTTTCATTTGTTTGCAGTGATGCCCGTAACATCTTGTTATCTATGGAAAAAAAATTCATGTAGTGAGCTACAGAGAAGTGGTCCCGTAACCTGCTTTCGATTCACAACACGAGTCCATCCCACCAATTTAAAACAACAAAACACCAATCTTAAACAACATAACAATCTGCAAAGTGGTGCAGTTTTATGTTGATTTAAGATTGTCGACAAATAGTGAATCCGAAGCGAGTTGTAGGACTGCTTCTCTGCAATCGACTGTAGATAATTTGTTTCCCTTCTATGGCTCTTCGTGTCAGATATGTATTCATAATCTCTTAGTTGTTTCCAACAGCTCCCCCGTCAGTCCAACGGCCCTATCAAGCATATTCGGTGAGGCACTAGATATGGCACCGGATAAGAAAATGACCTAGATTCGGTACATATATTTTGATCTTGCATCATGTTGTCTATGTTGTCTGATGTGCAAGAGATGGATGGCACAAAACATGTCCAGTGAGGCTCTGGTTGCACCGCTGGGAAGGAGACTCATAGCACCGACTAGGTAGTCGACTCGACCTCCAGATGTGAAATGTTGAGTTTCCTCAACGCGTGCATTGGTTACAATCAGATCACGATGAAAGAGTCCGACCAGCTCGCTACTTCCTTCATCACCCTGTTCAGCTTGTACTGCTTTGGCACCATGCCTTTCGGCTTGAAAAAACACCAGGGCCACATACCAACGGTGCATGATCAAGTGCTTTGGTGACCTTATCGAGGGGATCGTAGAGGAATACATCGATGATATCATAGTCAATTCTAGACAGGCAGAAGGACTCATGGCCGACCTCAAGGAAGCCTTCAATAGACTAAAAACCAACGGCATCAAGCTTAACCCCAAGAAATGCGTCTTTGGAGTCCTTGGGGGCATGTTACTGGGTTTCCTCGTCTCCGAGCGAGGAATTGAGACTAAATTCTAGAATTTCACTGCCATCATGAGCATGGGGCTAGTTCACAACCTCAAGGGGGTGCAACGGGTCACAGAATGCTTGGCTTCCCATAGCCGCTTCATCTCACGCCTTGGCTAGCGAGGGCTTCCTCTCTATGGGCTATTGAGAAGGGTCGATCAGTTCAAGTGGACCCCACGGACTAGGAGGCCCTTGAGAGGCTCAAGTACCTCTTTGTCCAAGGCCCCAGTTCTTGTTCCCTCAAACAACAAAGAACATCTCCTACCCTACATCATGGCAACTGCTCAAGTGGTCAACTCAATGCTCGTAGTAGAAAGACATGAGAAGGGGCATGCGCACCCGGTGCAACGCCCTGTTTACTTCGTGAGCGAGGTCCTGACCGATGCTAAGACCCAATACCCTTAGATACAAAAACCTGTGTATGCCATCCTCATCACCAAGCAAAAGCTCAGACACTATTTTGACTCACACCCTATGACAAAAATCACCTTGTTCCCCCTAGATGAGGTTATTTAGAACCTAGAAGCCATCAGGAGAATCACGAAGTGGGCCCTCGAGCTGCTGGTACATGGTGTCACCTATGCCCCTGGATAGCAATTAAGTCACAGGCCCTCACTGACTTTGTTGCAAAATGGGCCGGCGTCTTGACACCGCCTACTCGGATTGAAAAGGAGTGCTAAACTATGTACTTTGACGGCTCACTAACCAAGAAAGGGGTAGGCGGAGGGATCATTTTTGTCTCGCCGTTAGGGGAACAGTTGCAATACGCTATTCGTATTCATTTCCCAACCTCCAACAATGTGGCAAAATATGAAGCCCTCATGAACAGGCTATGTATTGTTGTCAATTTGGGTATCATATGCCTAGACATCCAAGGCGATTCCTAGCTCGTCATTAGACAAGTAATGAAATATTCCGATTAACGTGACCCTAAGATGATGGCATATTGCAAATAAGTACGCCACCTCGAATACAAATTTTACGGACTCAAGTTGACCCACATCCCCTGGCGAGACAACGAAGCGACGAACGCTTTGGTGAAAATAGCCTTTGGGCAAGAGTACATCCTGATAGGGGTCTTCTCTACCAACCTCTCCGAGCCGACTATCCGCCATGGTGAAGCCCAGCGCGAGAATGGCCGAACGTCAGAAACCTGTCCATCGACCTAGGGATTCTTGTGCCCCTCGGGAGTTGACCCTCTGTCGCCCGCTGCCACTTTCACCATTATAGAGGGTAGCGAGGCTAACCCGAGTCACGGTGACTCCATCGACGTGCTAAGACTTTTGTCCTCATAGATGGAGATCTTTATAAGAAGGGCCACATGGGGATCCAACAGCGGTGTATCTCGATCGAACAGGGGGATGCAACTCCTGAAGGACATCTATGAGGGGATCTGTAGCCACCACACTTCCCCATGAAGCTTTGTTGGGAGTGCCTTTCGGAAGGGTTTCTACTAGCCCACTGCCGTGTCCGACGCACAGCGGGTAGTACGTGCCTGTGAAGGGTATTAATACTACGCCCGTTTGACCCATCTGCCGGCCCACACGCTCCAAATGATCCTAGTCACCTGGTAGTTTGTGGTTTGGGGACTCAACTTGGTAGATCCCTTTTAGAAAGGCACCTAGGGGGCTACACACACGTGCTGGTCGCTATTGACAAGTTTGCTAAATGGATCGAGGCTTGGTCTATTACGAAGATTACCTCCGAACAGGCGATAAAGTTCGTCACCAACATTGTCCGCCGTTTTGGGGTACCTAATTCTATCACCACGGATTAAGGCACATAGTTCACCGGGAAGAAATTCCTAGAGTTTTGTGATGAGCATCATATCCGCGTTGACTGGGCGGTCGTCACGAACCCCCGTACAAATGGACTAGTGGAGTGGGCCAACTACATGATCTTGTGAGGGTTTAAGCCTGAGGTCTTCGCTCGCCTCAATCGGTTCAGCCAACAATGGCCCCGAGAGTTATCCGCTGTAGTTTGGAGCTTAAGGATGACCCCAAGCCAGGCGACCAAATACACACCGCACTTCACGGTCTATGGTGTCAAAGACATCCTTCCCATCGACCTCGAGTATGATGCCCCAAGTGTAAAGGCTTTTGCGCACCATAGCAATGAATTGAGTCTGCAAGACGCCTTGGACCAACTCGACAAGGCCCGTGACGTCGTGCTACTCTAGTTAGCAAAGTACCAGTAAGCACTACGGTGATGCCACGATCGTCGTATTCGAGGGAGGATTCTAAATGTAGGAAACCTTGTGCTAAGGTTGGCACAAAGCAACAAGAACTGGCATAAATTGTCACTGCCGTGGGAGGGTATATTTGTGATTGGAGAAGTCATCCGACTAGGCACCTACAAGCTAAAGGATGACCAATGCAGGACACTCACCAACACCTGGAATATCACGCAACTGCATCATTTTTACCCTTAACGAGGTGCCAGTGTTCACACTCCTATCTGGTGCATACCGCGGCTCGTCCCTAGGGCAACAAAACCATAGGAAGAGGGATGTGGTAGGCCAATCTACATGAAACTACAAACAGCATGCACCCCGACCAATCAAACTGTTGCCTCTAGAAAGCTTCATTAGGTTAACACCTCTCTTCTTGTTCAATTGGCACAGGAACCCCTACCCTTACCGCTCTCTCGGTTGGGTCGCAAAATAAACAAATGTTGTCCATGGCCGACTTAACGGCTTGACTATCCCCCAAACCATCCCTACTCGGAGACAGACCACCCACCATGTTCTTGCTCTGGTAAGCCTCCACGCTCATCATTTCCTTTCATTGGAATTGAAAAATCTCACAACTCATGAAATAGTCATATCCTAATGGGTCCCACTAGACCCAAAAAACTCTGGAGTTCTAAGTTTGATCCACGAAGGGCTCATGGTTGCTCTAGCAAAAACTAAGCAAGGGGCAGCTAGTGATGCATGGCACACTAGTGGCCAAGACTCTAACGCACGTGTGTCAAGGGCATCACTAGCTTGTGTTCAAGTCTTAGAAATGTATGACTCATAGTTTATCCTGAAGAGAGGCGGTGAGCCATCAGCCCCGGTCGAACGGAGTTGGTAACTATATGAGTCGATGTTTAGGAATATGAGTCATACATAAAAGGGAGGGCACTTGCGACGTGGAAGGGGGTCGATTCACATTCAGACCCACGACACTCAAGCTCTCAATCAATACAACTCACAGTGGATATAGGGTATTACGCTCCAGCGGCCCAAACCACTATAAATCCTTGTGTTTTTGTGTTCATACTTTCGGTCATTCAAACCTCTAGGCCCCCTCCTCATCTTAGGATCAGGGCAAGTGCATTCCACCACCCGACCGGAGGATTTCCCCTCTAGCAATTACATTAACGAGCTATGTTGGGTAGTCGATTGGCTCGATAAATTTGTCCTCTAGAGGTCACTGGACTTCATCTTTTGCTGCCTCAATCTTCTCATCTGACATCTTGCTGGTCCTCATAAACTATGATGGCACCATGGGTACTCGATATCTCCATGCACATGCATAGTCATGTATGGTGGCCTTGAGTTTATTGATCGAACCCCTATCGATAATGGCATTGTAGGGGTACACCATTGAAAAGGAAATGTGCCCTTGGGCCATTTCTATAATGTTTTGGTGATTAAGTGCCCAACACACATTCTCTAAGTTCTGAATGTGCCAAAGATTGAAGAAGTGCAAATCATGTAACAAGGTACATTTCTAGACTTAGTACATTGTTTTGAGTACTAACATATTTTGTCTAAGTGCTAGAAACAGGAGAAAAGGAATTGGAAAAGAGTTGTACAGCCAACTCCTGCTCGGTCTGGGTGCAGCAGACTTTCTGGTGCGCCAGGCGAGTGCTCTCGGGACTCGACGGCGGCGTACGGCTATAATTCACCGGACTGTCCGGTGGTGCACGTGACTGTCCGGTGAGTCGTCCGCGGTGAAGTCATCGCTCTCAGGAAAAGGATCAGCGGCATACGGCTAAAATTCACCGGACTGTCCGGTGAGCCAACGGTCGATTGCGCAACGGTCGACCGTGCAATCCGCGGGCGACGCGTGGCCCGCACCAACGGTCGGAAGGGGGCACCGGATAGTGTCCGGTGCGCCATTCGGCCCAGAGGTGCAACGGTCATCTACGCCAGAAAAGGAAGGAGATCGGCACTGGACCATCTATAGTGACTGTCCGGTGGCGCACCGGACTGTCCGGTGCGCCACTCGACAGAAGGCAAGGATGGCCTTCCTTGTTGGCCTCCAACGGTTCCTAGCTGCCTTGGGGCTATAAAAGGGACCCCTAGGCGCATGGAGGAGTCACCCAAGCTGACTAGAAACATTCTAGGACTCCAAGACTCCAACTTCACACATTCGATTCTTTGAGATAGTGACTTGAGCTCCATTTGAAAACTCCGTGCGTTGTGTTTTGAGCTCAAGTTGTGGCTTGTGTGCGTGATTGTGCTCTCGATTTTAGTCTTGTGTGTGTTGCTCTCTCCTCCCTTACTTCCGTGCTTCTTTTGTGATCATCATTGTAAGGGTGAGAGGCTCCAAGTTGTGGGGATTCCTTGCAAATGGGAGAAAGACTAAGAAAAGAACACCGTGGTATTCAAGTTGATCATTGGATCACTTGAAAGGGGTTGAGTGCAACCCTCGTCCATTGGGACGCCACAACGTGGAAGTAGGCAAGTGCTACTTGGCCGAACCACGGGATAAAATCGCGTGTCTCTTGTGATTGCCTTCTCATTGATTGTCTGTGTTCACAAGAGCTCACAGACTTGATTAACTTGCACTAACATCTTTATAATCAAGTTTGTGGAATTTAGTGTTGAATTTTATAGGATCACCTATTCGCCCCCTATAGGTGCTCTCAATTGGTATCGGAGCTGTTCTCTTCACGTAAGGGACTAATCGCCCGAAGAGATGGATCCTAAGGGAAAGGGGATGGTGGTCAACGACAAGGAGAAGGAGTCCATCGTCAACGAGCCAAAAGATGACAAGCCCACTGACTCTGGCTCGAGTCACAAGAAAAAGGACGGGAAGAAGAAGAGGCCATCAAGAAGATCGTCTACTACGACAGCGATGAATCTTCTTCCTAGAGATGGCAATGGGTAAATACCCACCAGGTATTACTACCCCATACCCATACCCACGACACAAAAATAACCCCATCGGGTCACCCATATACACTGGCGGGTATGAATTTACTCCCATACCCATACCCATACCCATGTGGGTATGGGTCACCCATCGGGTCACCCGTACCCACAAAAGCTAAACATCTGTCAAAATATTATCTGATACAAATGTCAAGTATATCCATCTAAATACCATCACAAAGTTTCTAGCGTCATTTAACCATCCATTGAACACACCAAAGATAATTAAATAAAGTAGTAACACTAAGATAGTACTACATAACATATTACATGGTCATTAAATTGTTGTTCAGCCTTCTATAACATTATGGCCTAAAAGGTTGTTAAATAGTAAAAAGGATGGATGACTAAAGTCAAACTTCATGTTTGGGCTAAGTTTATATTGGATATTTTATACCCACGGGTTAACGGGTATGGGTGAAAGCGGAACGTTCTAATACCCATTTACCCATTGGGTGAAGATTTTTGTCCAATAACATACCCACGGGTAGAATATTTAGCCCACATACATACCCTAATGGAGTAAATACCCATCGGGTATCGGGTCGCGGGTACCCATTGCCATCTCTACTTCTTCCTCACCACACGACGACGACTCCTCATCAAAGAAGAAACCGGTTAATCAAAACCTTTCATTTGATTATTCTCGCATTCCGTTCAACTCTAATGCTCATTTGCTATCAATTCCTCTTGGGAAACCTCCACACTTTGATGGAGAAGACTACTCTTTTTGGAGTCACAAAATGCGTAGTCACCTATTCTCTCTCCATCCTAGTATTTGGGAAATAGTTGAAAATGGAATGCAATTTGATAGTACGGATAACTCTGTGTTTATTAACGAGCAAATTCATAAGAATGCACAAGCTACCACTGTTTTGCTAGCATCTTTGTGCATGGATGAGTACAACAAGGTGAGCAGCTTGGACAACGCTAAGCAAATCTGGGACACCCTCAAAATATCACATGAGGGAAACGACGCCACCATGATCACCAAAATGGAGTTGGTGGAAGGCGAGCTGGGAAGGTTCGCGATGATCTGGGGAGAGGAGCCAACACAAACGTACAACAGGATCAAGACCCTGATCAACAAGATTAGGAGCTATGGAAACACAAGATGGACGGACCACGACGTCGTCCGACTTATGCTTAGGTCTTTTACTGTTATTGACCCTCATCTTGTGAACCTCATCCGTGAAAATCCCAGGTACACAAAGATGACGCCTGAGGAGATACTCAGAAAATTTGTGAGCAGACGCATGATGGTCAAGGAGGCAAGGTTTGTTGATGATGCATTAAACGGCCCAATGCCAATCTACGAGCCGCAGCCCGTTGCGCTCAAGGCAACAAGCAGCAGGGAGGCGCTACCTAGCAAGGTGGCACAAGTTGAGGTTGCCGGGCTAAACGAAGATGAGATGGCCCTAATCATCAAGCGTTTCAAGACCGCACTAAAAGGACGCAAGGAGCACCCTAACAAGAACAAAGCAAAGGGAAAGCGCTCCTGTTTTAAATGCGGTAAGGCTGGTCATTTTATAGCATAATGCCCCGAAATGACAATGACCAGGAACAAGAAAAGCATGGGAAGAGGGAGAAGAAGAAGGCCTACAAGAAGGCGAAGGGCGAGGCGCATCTTGGCAAAGAATGGGATTTGGACTGCTCTTTCTCCGACTCCAACGACGAAGGACATGCTGCCTCAGCCTTCAACATGTCCTCTCTCTTCCACAACAAACGCCATAGTTGCCTCATGGCAAAGGAGAAAAAGGTAAGCGTTCGAGAAACCCCTAAATACACTACTTCTAGCGATGATGATTCTTCCGATGATGAAGTAGGTTACTCTAGTCTATTTAAAGGATTAGATAGAGCTAAAGTATAAAATATTAATGAACTAATTGATGCTTTAAATGAAAGGGATAGACTTTTAGAAAAGCAAGAGGATATTTTGCATGAAGAGCATGATAAATTTCTTAATGTTCAGAAATCTCTTGCTTTAGAAATTAAGAGAAATGAAATGTTATCGTCCGAGTTGTTTGTTTGTCATGAATCTATATCTAGTTTAAAAATTTTGAATGATGATTTAAATGCTAAGTTAGAGGAAGCTAATACTACTAGATCTTGTGTAGAACATGTAGTTATTTGCAATAGATGTAAAGACTTTAATGTTGATACTTGTAAAGAACATCTTACTGCTATTACCAAATTAAATGATGAAGTGGCAAGTCTTAATGCTCAACTTAAGACTTGCAAAAGTGATTTTAATAAATTAAAATTTGCTAGGGATGCCTACACTGTTGGTAGACACCCCTCAATTAAGGATGGGCTTGGCTTTCGAAAGGAAGCCAAGAACTTAACTAGCCAAAGGACTCCCATTCCCAACAAGGAGAAAGGGAAGGCCCCTATGGCTAATATTCCTAAGTGAACCATGCTTTTATGTATGATAGGAAAATTGGTAGTTATTCTAACTATAATAAGAGTTATATTCACGCTGGTTATTATGATCCAAATGCTAGGTTTGCCTCTAGCTATACTTTTGTGCATGATAGAAATAGGCCTAGGAAAAATCATGTTTTGCATCATGTGCCTAGAAAAATGTGTAATAAATCTGCTACTATATTCCATGCTTGCAACACCACTTTTGTACTTTCATGTAAAAATAAAAAGTGGTTGCTAGGAAGTTGGGGGCCAAATGCAAGGAAGACAAGACTTGTATTTGGGTCCCAAAGGCTATTGTGACTAACCTCGTAGGACCCAACAAGAGTTGGGTACCTAAAACCCAAGTGTAAATTGCCTTGCAGGTTTATGCATCCGGGGGCTCAAGCTGGATTATCGACAGCGGATGCACAAACCACATGACGAGGGAGAAGAAGATGTTCACCTCCTACGTCAAGAACAAGGATTCCTAGGATACGATTATTTTTGGAGATGGGAACCAAGGCAAAGTCAAAGGTTTGGGAAAAATAGCCATCACAAGCGAGCACTCCATCTCAAATGTATTTTTAGTAGAGTCACTAGGCTATAATCTCCTGTCTGTAAGTCAATTGTGCCACATGGGCTACAATTGTTTGTTTACAAATGTTGATGTATCTGTCTTTAGAAGGAGTGATGGTTCATTAGCTTTTAAGGGTGTATTAGACGGCAAACTCTACTTAGTGGATTTTTCAAAAGAGGAGGTCGATCTAGATGCATGCTTAATAGCTAAGACTAGTATGGGCTGGCTGTGGCATCGCCGTCTAGCACATGTTGGGATGAAGAACCTTCACAAACTTCTAAAGGGAGAACATGTGTTAGGACTAACAAATGTCTATTTCAAGAAAGATAGACCTTGTGCAGCTTGTCAAGCAGGAAAACAGGTGGGAAGCACTCATCACAGCAAGAATGTGATGACAACATCAAGACCGCTGGAGCTTCTTCACTTGAACCTCTTCGGACCCGTCACCTACCTTAGCATCGGGGGAAGTAAGTATGGTCTAGTAATTGTTGATGATTTTTCCCGCTTCACTTGGGTGTTCTTTTTACAGGATAAATCAGAAACCCAAGGGACCCTAAAGCGCTTTCTAAGGAGGGCTCAAAACGAATTTGAGCTCAAGGTGAAAAAGATAAGAAGCGACAACGGGTCCGAGTTCAAGAATCTGCATGTGGAGGAGTATCTTGAGGAGGAAGGCGTCAAGCACGAGTTCTTCGCTCCCTACACACCGCAGCAAAACGGTGTGGTAGAGAGGAAGAATAGGACACTCATCGACATGGCGAGAACGATGCTTGGTGAATTCAAGACGCCTGAGCGGTTTTGGTCGGAAGCTGTGAACACAGCTTGCCATGCCATAAACCGGCTCTACCTTCAACGCGTCCTCAAGAAGACCTCGTATGAACTTCTTACCGGTAACAAACCCAACGTTTCTTACTTTCGTGTATTTGGAGCAAATGTTACATTCTAGTGAAGAAAGGGAGTGTCGGGGACCGTAATTAGGGGTACCCCCAATGGTCCTTAATCCGGCTGGAAAACATCTTCAAAACAAACCATACACGGCTGATAAGGCACGGTTCAAGTCAAGGCCACGCCTACCAAGGGATGCGACCTCATCCGAGCCTAGCCTCGGGCAGGAACAGTAGTCCTCGGACGAATTCACGCCTCGCTCGAGGGCCTCCCCAGACAGTGGGCGCACCCCCGGCTCGCCCAAAGCCCAGCTCGGACAGACTTTGTCGTGCAGCGACCTCGACCAAATCGCCTTACCAACCGACCGTATCGCGTGCGCATTTAATGCGGGGATCGCCTGACACCTTATCCTGACACGCGTGCCTCAGTCGACAAGGTCGAAGTGACCGCAGTCACTTTGCCCCTTAACTGACCGTTCTGACAGGAAAACAGCGTTGTTCACCCCGCTCCGGCAACTGTGCCAGCCACCAGGGAAAGACTAACAACAGTCACGGCCTTTCCCGAGTATGGTCTCGGGCGCAACAGGGAGCTCCGCCTCGCCCGACCCTGGGCCTCGGCCTCAGCTTCGGTCTCGGGAGAAGGTCTCCGCCTCGACCGAGCCCAACCTCGACCTCAGCCTCGGCCTCAGGAGAAGGACTCTGCCTCGCCCGACCTCGGCCTCGGGGAAGGACTCCGCCTCGCCCGACCTCAACCTCGGCCTCGGAGGAGTCGCCGCCTCGCCCGACCTCGGCCTCGGACCGACTACGCTGCAGGGGATGCATCATTACCCTACTCCTAGCTAGCTGCCTCAGGCTATGAAGGAATAAGATCGGTGTCCCATCCAAGGTTACTCCGGCAACAGGCAATGATGGTTCCCCGCGTGCGCCCGTGACGTCGGATTGCTCTCAACCTCCTACGCAAGCAAGGAAACGTTAGCAGCATCCATGCCGCACCGCCAGCTGTGCTTCTACAGGACTCAAGGCACTTCTCCGACGGCCACGTTGGTACATGCACAGGGCTCAAGGCACTTCTCCTCCAGCCACGTTAGCGCATAGCTACACCCCATTGTACAGCTGGGCATTTCCTTGTATCTATAAAAGGGGATGTCTATACTAGGGCCTTCCTAAGGCACGTGGACATACGTGGACATACGTGGACATACGCGGACATACATTAATAGACGGGGACAACACACACGCAACAGCGAAGACATAACACGGAGAAAGAGAGGAGAGACGCGGTAGAGGCAGCCTTAGACAGCTCGCCTCAAGGCCGAACCCTCTCTTTCTCTCTCTCTCTCTCTCTCTCGTTCTCGCTCTCTCGCAACGCTTGTAACCTCTACTACGAGCACCCCGGTGCAAGATAACATATGCCTTATTTCCCTCTTGTGTTCCATCTTGCATCAACCCATCTGGGCAGGGACACGCAGCAACAAATTCACTAGTCGGTCCGGTTGAGGGTCCCCCGGGTCCGAAACACCGACAGTTGGCGCGCCAGGTAGGGGCTCGCTGCATGTTAATGAATACTTTCCCGTTGAGTTCCAGATGGGTAGCTTTTAGCAGCCTCTTCAGCCCGGGACGGTGCTCCGCTTTGGAAATCTCGAGTTCATGTCCCTCGACGGCAGCTATGACATGGTACTCCTCTCCTCGCAGCATGGCAACAATGATGGTCGTCGGCTCGCCCGGCGAAGACGAACTCGACGATGACTTCCTCCCGCGACGGAAGAGGAACACCCGGGTTTACCCCGCCACCCTCCTCGCTGAAGGAGGAGGAGACGGGGCAACCGTGGCCGGGCAGGAGGTGACACCTCGTCGACTGTCGGACCAGAGCAAGCTGACGACGCCAGCACCCCCGCGGGGGACATGTCGGGTGTCGTCCTCGCACCTGAGACAACGACGGGCGTCGCTTCCCAGCAACATACCAACCCCAAGCGGACTGATGACGCCAACACCCTCACGAAGGACTTGTTGGGCGTTAGTGTGACACTATGAAAATCATTAAATAAAAATATTGCATTTACTTATTAATGATATTTAGGGTGATTAATTTTCTTTTAAGTGTTTGTTATTTATTTGTATTTGGAATGATTTTTAATTTCTCATAACTGGTTTTTGAATACTTAATAGCATTTCTTCTTCATTAAAAATCCAAATAAATAATAATATGGTAATTAGTCCAAGAATTAATATTTTATTTATAAATAATTTTGGTTTGATTATTATGAATTTTTGGGTTATTTAAATATGTATTTCGAAATTAGAAAAAAAGAAAGAAAAAAAACCTAACTAACTTAAAGCCCACTAGAGCCCATCAGGAAGCAAGCCGCGCCCCATAACCCTAGCCAGCCGCGCCCTGTTCCCTCTCCTTGCTCCCAGCCGCCGCTCTTCTCCTCTATTCTATCCTTCTCTCTTGCGCAGCCAACACAGGAACCCAGCACCAGGCCGCCGAGCAGTCTAGGCGCCCCAGCCGAGCAACCCCGTACAGCCCCTACCCCGCGCACCCCGCCAGGACGTCGCGAGCAGCCCCTGCCTCGACCGACGCGCAGCCGCTTCGCCGTTCCCCGACCGCACCCAGGACGACGCGACATGAAGACCGAGCCGCGACCCCATGCAACGTGCCTAGGTCACCGAGCGTGCCCAGTCCCCGACGCCCGACTCGACTGTGTCCGCGCCCGCAAACCGCCCGACGCGCTCCTCCGACCGGCCGAGCCCCTGCGCCGCGCCCAGTCCGACCGCGACACCAAGCGCCAGGACGCAGCCGTGACTGTTTCTTTTCTGCGTTAATGGGGTTTAGTGTGTCCGTTTCCCTCCCCCATTAGCTTCATTCAAGCTCCATGAACGCCATTGATGACCGCCTTGAAACCGACCGACCATCCCTCCGTTTCCCCTCTCTCCCTCTATAAATTGGACCGGGACATCTCTCTCCAAGCCATCCCGAGCTCACTCCTATTGCCCCTCACTCCTCGCCGTGGCCTTGTCTGCCGTTCGTCGCTTGAGCTCCGCACACCCTGCTGCTCTGTTGTCGTGCGTACTCCACTGCACTCGCTAGAGTTCCCTGCTCGCAGTACCGCGTCATCGTTCGTCGAGTCCCTGCGCCCATACTCGTGCAGCAACCTCGCCGTTGTCGAAAGTTCCAGGGACCGAAGCCTGTTCCCTACATGCTACTCGCCGGAGCTCCATATCGGAGTTTCCCCATCGACATCCCACGCCTCGACTACCTCTCATGCCCGCACCAGAGATCCCCTGCTGCGACGTCGAACGTCGTCGACTCCGCCCCTGTTATTGTTGTGGACCAAGGTAGAAGACAACTTCTAATTTTGCGAGCTACCCCTCGATGTCTATAGTTAATATCGCGTAGATCCTGTGGCATTTGTATTTTGTTTAATTAAATATTTGTAATTCAAATGAAATAAGAATGTTTTATTAGCTTCAAAAATTATGTGATGCGCAGCTTGAGTTAGTGTTTGCTGCAATTTTTATATTCTTGTAATTTGATTTAAATTATGGTTAATTTAGTTACTTTGAATATAGTTTTTCTAAATAAGAAATCAAAAGAAAAGTAGACCACACTTTTCTTAGTTAAAAATAGTACAAAGACATTTCTTTAGTTATCTTCATGATTTAGTTTGTATAATCAAAGTTTTATATGATTATATGCATAAATACATTGTTATTCACACTAAGAAAGAGTAGGATTTATAATAAAATGACTTAATTAGGTGCTCATACTTTTCTAATAAAGAAAATGATAGCTATGTTGGTAAACATAGGTTTCTTACTAAAGAAGTAGATAAAAAGTTTCTAATTTTAAAATGACCTTTTTAATAGATAACATGTTTTTGATTTAACAAAGTTCGTTATAGATGTTTAAGTATAGCCGTATTAAATAGAAACTTAAAAGAATACGTAGATCATATGTTTCTTAATAGAAGATAATATATGTCCAATTAATAGATTATTCAATTTTCTTAATAACAAGGGTCATTGCTTTTATAAACTAAAATGATAGTTTATACATACTTTCCTTTCTAATGAATTAGATAATTTATTCTTACAATAGAATTAAAGATATTAATTATCCTTTATCATAATGTATTAATTAAACCTAAAGTCTAATTAATAGGTTAATTATCCTTTATCATAATGTATTAATTAAACCTATAGTTAATTTGTTTTTAATTAGATTTATGGCATGATTAATGATTTCATAGAAATTAATCCACATTATATACGAATCACTTAGTTTTTTCGAAAGGATAAAAGAAAGTAATAAGAGTTTAAGTTCTTTTATAACTTAAAATGTTACTTTATATATATTGACTTCAAATATAATAATATAGGCTATGTGCTGTTAAATGAAATTAAATGATGGTTATGCGTTCATTATCTTTTGCATGAAAATCCATTTAAGGCTCATAACCTAACTCGTCTTAACTAGGTGATTAATAATATAATTATGATCTTTTCCCATAAAAGTTGTTTATGAGCTTGTTATAAAACTAATGTTTAATAATGTGCTTTATAACTCATTAATCCTAGATATATAACTTATATCTTTTCTAAAAAGGTTAAAAAGGGTTTAATATCATTATAACGTGTTTATCGTCTTATAAACCCTTAATCTTAGACATATCACATATGACGTTTTATAAAAGACTAAATTGGTGAACCAAATATTTGTATATTTTAATTAAGACATTGTTAAGCTCATGTCTTGTTTTATAAAGTATAGATCACACAGTTCTGAAAAGGAATAATTTTTATTATAACCCTTGTGTGTAATGTTTTTGAAAAGCGAACGCTCTTTTCGTTAGGCTTTCTTTTAGCTTTACGTATGGTGAATGTTGTATGTTATTGAATGGTGTTTGTTCTTCTTGTTTGTTTGTGTGGTATTCAGTGGTTGATCTAGTAGTTAAGAATCAAGATCTATTCCTATACGCGGAAGTACCTCAAGTTTTCAATAAGCAAGGCAAGTGGACTTCTCCCTCTCCATACTCTGTTTGATCCCAAACAATACATTTAATAAAGTTTATTCTTTTGGATATATATGCATAATTTGACGGGTCACCTATTTAGATAACCTTTCCAACCTTACTCCTTGTTTAACCTGGGATTATGATTTAATCAAGTAGCTATGCTATTGCTACAACTTAACTCTATGCAGTCACTCCCGCTTATGATATTAATGTTCCAAAATGGTAAGTTTACATTATTGTTGTTAACCCGATGGTTAAACAAGATTATTGCATATTAATTGGAACATGGAGTGACCACCCAGGAAAACAGTGCTACCATGAGAACTATCATGGCTCTGGTCTTGGCTAAATAACTAGGGAAGTCTTATGTTGGGTGCTGGTCGTGGTCGACCGGAACAGGGGCATCTGGCAAGCGCTTATAGTTCCGGCTCAGGCAGATTGGATACGGGCATAGTTCCCAAAGCTTTACCCTGTAGTCTGGACTATAAGTTGGTTACGGTAGGTGTGCCTTATGCAGTTTGACCATTTCTAGCATTTGCGTAATGAGGACTCTAGGGAGAAGCCTCGTAGTGAGACCCTGGCCATTCACCTCGGAAGTGAATACAGGTCTAGCTAACCCGGGCTAGAAGGGAATCGCGACTCATGGGTAAAGATGCGCCACCTCTGCAGAGTGTAAAACTGATATATCAGCCGTGCTCACGGTTATGAGCAGCCTGGACTCCTCACATGATAATTAAACTTGAAGATGGAAATAAATCGAGATCCGATTATCTGCCAATGGTTTGCTTAAGTGGTTTCACTTAAGTGTTTTTGATATACTCTTATACCTTTGTTTAATGGGAATACTTGGGATTCACACTTATTAGTAAGACAGGTGTTGTTAATAAAATGTTGACCAACTAAAATGCGTACTGCTCAACCTTTGCCTCACCTTGTTACCTTGCATTAGTTTTCCCCCACTTGCTGAGCCCGACCATAAGTGAGCTCACCCTTGCTTAATTTTGATCAGAAGTTTGCACATGAAGATATGATGCTGAGCTCCATGGATGCTAGTCTAGTGATACCCCTGGTCATCTTCCTGTGGATGGATGTCCTTGTTTCGTTGTACTTTGATGAATAAAGGTTAAGACATTATGTCTGTTCGAAGTGTAATATGTTAATATAATCTTTATTTACGCTTTTATGCATTGTTCTTTTGATATATTACACATTTGATGTCAACATATGTGTGGAAATAGATCCTAGCACACATATGCTATGCACCCGGCTCTGCCCTTGGGAAACGGGTGTGACAGAAGTGGTATCAAAGCAATGTGACCGTAGGTCGCTAGATTAGTTAGAAATGAAAAGCCCAGTCCGTCTTTCAAAGCCTGATATATTTTCCTCCTTAAAAACTTATTTTATATCAAAACTCGTCTCTTTTATTTTCAACCCTTCTTGTCTGATCCTTCGTCTATCAGAAGGTTCTAATGAGAAGCATTGCAAGTTGATCAAGCTAGGATTGCGGAACTTGAAGCGAAGTTTGCCAGAAGAAACCTTTTCGAAGCTATCGATGATGCCCTATTCTCTGTCTTATCCCCACTCAGCAAGAGGTTTTGTTATGGATTCTTTGGATCTATTACCAGACTCCTTGGCTAGGTTGATAGGATTGTACTTTAGTATTAAGATTTTTGACTAGATCGGTAAGGGCGATATTATATTACATTATAGTGGTTTTCTAATCCCTAATATTGCTATATAACCCTTGACTTCTTATACTTTTGCTCTCGTGCCATTGTATTGCCACCCTTGCGCAATATCTACCTTGATATACTGAATTCTTTGTCTCCTTACTCCTTGATAATGCCTCTCTATTTTGTCTCCTTGATAATGCTTTCTCCCTAACTCACTTCATATCCTTGGTTGTATCATTTATCCTCACTTTAATAGTTCATGGTTAGCTTATTTCACTCTTGGCCACCAACAAATATGTCTTGTCTAACTCCTTGATAATTCTTACCCAACTCCTTGATATTATAGTATCTTTCTTATTTCAACCCTTGTCTCACCTTTTGTTTTGGTTGAATGAGTAGAATGGGATTGTGTTGTGCTGGTATGCTTGAGTTCATTGTCCTTTGTGTTCATGATTGATTTGCTTCTTTGAAATGATTGTTGGTGTATTGTGTGACTTTTGTCCACAATGACATCAGTTAGCTAGGAAAAACCTTAGATAGATGGGTTTTCTCTGCTCTCTAAAATCTGTCTTTGCTCAACCCTTTCGTCCTTCCATTCTTCCATACCCATACAGATGTCAGACCTTGGAATGTCAACTACAAGTGATGTCACTAAATGCAAAGAATGTGGTGTGTTGACAAGTCAAAACAACACTATAAATAAAACAGCTGATGAACAGACATTCAAGACATAAAAGGATGCACAACCAAACCAACAGACAAGTGACCTTGGAAAATGTTGTTGTTGTGAGTACTATGGAATTCCTTATCGCCAGATCAGTACAAACGAAAGTGAAACTACAAAACAGAAGAACCGGATTTTGTTTTCTGGCATAAAAAGTCAATGGTCTCCCCAAGAACGACTAATAGCAGATGCACGGTCAGACGATGAATTGCCAGGTTTTCCAAAAAGGAAGCATCACAAGGATGCCCAGCTCCAAAAAGAAACACATGAGTGTTACATTGATGGATGGACTATTACTCGCACACAGTTTCAGCCTCGTGGTCGCATCAGATCCAAGAAACAAAAATGGAAACATGGAAAAAGTCAAGAAATAACTTCAAGAAAAGCTTGTTATCAATGTGGACGTGAAGGTCATTACTTTCATAACTGTCCTGAGAAGAGTTCACTACAGATCACCTCTGAGATGAAGCTATCTCAGTCTTCAGACATGGAATGTGAACAAAAATGCACAGAAATTTCTACCAACATCGTAAAGACAACTCCACCATGTAACTTGTCAAGTCGTGCTTGCTTTGGCTGTGGTAATACCGGCCATCTTGTTAATGGTTGTCCTAAGAAGGATGTGGAGATCAATAAGGTCCAAAATAAAAGACAACACCCTCAAACCCATGCATCAACAAAGAATAAACAACGGAAAGAGACCACAGGAAAGATAAGTTATGTAGTGATAGGAACCATTCCATATGATGACGCAATAATTTTTGGAACACTGGTCATTCACACAACCATCGCCACCGTATTGTATGATCCTCGTACAACGCATTCTTTTATCAGTGCCTAGTTTGCAACAAAGTATGGTATCTTTAAGTGCCCCTTAAGATCAAGAAAGACCATCAGTACACCTAAAAGGAAAGTGTTAGTGAACTACATATGTCCGATAGTAAGTATTAAAATCAACGGGATAGATTTTTCAGCTGATCTCCTAGTGATAAAATCAATGGGAAAGGATGTGATTCTTGGAAAGAATTGGTTAAAAAGAACTAAGGCAGTAATCCTACATACTGAGAAAACCATGTGCTTGGAAACTCCATCTGGAGAAACAATAGTAGTTGAAGACAACCGACCTCCAGCTCAGATTGGTACATCTATCAAGGACGAATAATATATCGTTTAGCTAGAAGGAGTATGTCTCACGAAAAAATGTCAAGTTGTTGCCCCTTTCAAGATTTGTAATCGTGCCAAGTGATATATGAATAAATTTGGAGAATATCTCGCACCTATTGTGTTTTGCCTCTTTATAAAGAAAATAAAGTATGGTGTCATCTACTATATGCAAACAATGTGATGCCCTACTCTAGTTGCCCTAAAGTCCCGCTCAAGTTTTTCTCTCAAATTATGCTCAAAGAAATACTCTTGGATCAGAAAGATTATTTGGATATCATGCTCTGAAATCTATAAGGTTCAAAAGATCTTTGTTAAGGAATATAACACCTGTAAACTCTCAAAGTATGATGAAGCTAGTAGAAATCTGAAACCATCCTTGTTCCTTAACTAATCTTATATTGGAAATTAAAACGTTGCGTTAGCTCTTTATCTTAATGTCATACAAGCTTCTTATGCAGTCTGTCTCACTAACTCTTTTACCCTCTGACTAGATGATGAACCCCAATGAAAATGAAGTAAATGGTGCCAACGACAATATTTCTACCTTAACCACTATGAATGAGAAAAATGAGTCCCAGAGATATTTGATGAATGGAATGAAGAACAACAAAAGGAATAGAAAAATGTTTGGATACATGATTAGTTCACCTCAACCACAAGCAAAAGCCCCGAAACACATGGATACCTAAACAGAAGAATCAAGCCAGGCTCAGCTACATGAGATACAGACACCCAATCAACCCTCATCACCTGTTGGTCAAGCAAAGTTGACTCGCAAAGAACTAAATGCAAGAGGTGCTTGCTACTACTGCAAAAATGAAGGACATATTATTCGCGAATGCCCCAAGAAGCGTCTAGACCGAATAAAGAAGAAAGCTGCCAAGCATGACCTAAGCAATATTTCAGAAGACCCACCATTTTATAAATACGATGATGAAGGTCGCTTGATTAGTATTCATTGCGGAGCAAAGAAGTAAGAAAGTTCCTTAAGATTGGAAGAGTTCAACGTGAACTAAGAACCTACAAATAGCCATGTATCTCCTTTGCTTTCGTGCTAGCCATCCCTAATCTCGAGGACGAGATTCTTTTTAAGAGGGGTAGATTTCTGACACTATGAAAATCATTAAATAAAAATATTGCATTTAGTTATTAATGATATTTAGGGTGATTAATTTTCTTTTAAGTGTTTGTTATTTATTTGTATTTGGAATGATTTTTAATTTCTCATAACTGGTTTTTGAATACTTAATAGCATTTCTTCTTCATTAAAAGTCCAAATAAATAATAATATGGTAATTAGTCCAAGAATTAATATTTTATTTATAAATAATTTTGGTTTGATTATTATAAATTTTCGGGTTATTTAAATATGTATTTCGAAATTAGAAAAAAAGAAAGAAAAAAAACCTAACTAACTTAAAGCCCACTAGAGCCCATCAGGAAGCAAGTCGCGCCCCATAACCCTAGCCAGTCGCGCCCTATTCCCTCTCCCTGCTCCCAGCCATCGCTCTTCTCCTCTGTTCTCTCCTTCTCTCTTGCGCAGCCAACACAGGAACCCAGAACCAGGCTGCCGAGCAGTCTAGGTGCCCCAGCCGAGCAACCCCGTGCAGCCCCTACCCCGCGCACCCCGCCAGGACGCCGTGAGTAGCCCCTGCCTCGACCGACGCGCAGCTGCTTCGCCGTTCCCCGACCGCACCAAGGACGACGTGACACGAAGACCGAGCCGCGACCCCATGCAACGCGCCCAGGTCACCGAGCGCGCCCAGTCCCTGATGCCCGACTCGACTGTGTCCGCGCCCTGCAAACCGCCCGACGCGCTCCTCCGACCGACCGAGCCCCTGCGCCGCGCCCAGTCCGACCGCGACACCAAGCGCCAGGACGCAGCCGCGACAGTTTCTTTTCTGTGTTAATGGAGTTTAGTTTGTCCGTTTCCCTCCCCCATTAGCTTCATTCAAGCTCCATGAACGCCATTGATGACCGCCTTGAAACCGACCGGCCATCCCTCCGTTTCCCCTCTCTCCCTCTATAAATTGGACACTGACCTCTCTCTCCAAGCCATCCCGAGCTCACTCCTATTGCCCCTCACTCCTCGCCGTGGCCCTGTCTGCCGTTCGTCGCTTGAGCTCCGCACGCCCTGCTGCTTTGTTGTCATGCGTACTCCACTGCATTCGCTAGAGTTCCCTGCTCGAAGTACCGCGTCGTCGTTCGCCGAGTCCCTGCGCCCATACTCGTGCAGCGACCTCGCCGTTGTCGAAAGTTCCAGTGACCGAAGCCTGTTCCCTGCGTGCTACTCGCCGGAGCTCCGTGTCGGAGTTTCCCTGTCGACATCCCACGCCTCGACTACCTCTCGTGCCCGCACCAGAGATCCCCTGCTGCGACGTCGAACGTTGTCGATTCAGCCCCTGTTATTGTTGTGGACCAAGGTAGAAGACAACTTCTAATTTTGCGAGCTACCCCTCGATGTCTACAGTTAATATCGCGTAGATCCTGTGGCATTTGTATTTTGTTTAATTAAATATTTGTAATTCAAATGAAATAAGAATAGTTTTATTAGCTTCAAAAATTATGTGATGCGCAGCTTGAATTAGTGTTTGCTGCAATTTTTATATTCTTGTAATTTGATTTAAATTATGGTTAATTTAGTTGCATTGAATATAGTTTTTCTAAATAAGAAATCAAAAGAAAAGTAGACCACACTTTTCTTAGTTAAAAATAGTACAAAGACATTTCTTTAGTTATCTTCATGATTTAGTTTGTATAATCAAAGTTTTATATGATTATATGCATAAATACATTGTTATTCACACTAAGAATGAGTAGGATTTATAATAAAATGATTTAATTAGGCACTCATACTTTTCTAATAAAGAAAATGATAGCTATGTTGGTAAACATAGGTTTCTTACTAAAGAAGTAGATAAAAAGTTTCTAATTTTAAAATGACCTTTTTAATAGATAACATGTTTTTGATTTAACAAAGTTCATTATAGATGTTTAAGTATAGCCGTATTAAATAGAAACTTAAAAGAATACGTAGATCATATGTTTCTTAATAGAAGATAATATATGTCCAATTAATAGATTATTCACATTTTCTTAATAACAAGGGTCATTGCTTTTATAAACTAAAATGATAGTTTATACATACTTTCCTTTCTAATGAATTAGATAATTTATTCTTACAATAGAATTAAAGATATTAATTATCCTTTATCATAATGTATTAATTAAACTTATAGTCTAATTAATAGGTTAATTATCCTTTATCATAATGTATTAATTAAACCTATAGTCAATTTGTTTTTAATTAGATTTATGGCATGATTAATGATTCCATAGAAATTAATCCACATTATATACGAATCACTTAGTTTTTTCGAAAGGATAAAAGAAAGTAATAAGAGTTTAAGTTCTTTTATAACTTAAAATGTTACTTTATATATATTGACTTCAAATATAATAATATAGGCTATGTGCTGTTAAATGAAATTAAATGATGGTTATTGTTCATTATCTTTTGCATGAAAATCCATTTAAAGCTCATAACCTAACTCGTCTTAACTAGGTGATTAATAATATAATTATGATCTTTTCACATAAAAAGTTGTTTATGAGCTTGTTATAAAACTAATGTTTAATAATGTGCTTTATAACTCATTAATCCTAGATATATAACTTATATCTTTTCTAAAAAGGTTAAAAAGGGTTTAATATCGTTATAACGTGTTTATCGTCTTATAAACCCATAATCTTAGACATATCGCATATGACGTTTTATAAAAGACTAAATTGGTTAACCAAATATTTGTATATTTTAATTAAGACATTGTTAAGCTCATGTCTTGTTTTATAAAGTATAGATCACATAGTTCTGAAAAGGAATAATTTTTAATATAACCCTTGCGTGTAATGTTTTTGAAAAGCGAACGCTCTTTTCGTTAGGCTTTCTTTTAGCTTTACGTATGGTGAATGTTGTATGTTATTGAATGGTGTTTGTTCTTCTTGTTTGTTTGTGTGATATTCAGTGGTTGATCTAGTAGTTAAGAATCAAGATCTATTCCTATACGCGGAAGAACCTCAAGTTTTCAATAAGCAAGGCAAGTGGACTTCTCCCTCTGCATACTCTGTTTGATCCCAAACAATACATTTAATAAAGTTTATTCTTTTGGATATATATGCATAATTTGATGGGTCACCTATTTAGATAACCTTTCCAACCTTACTCCTTGTTTAACCTGGGATTATGACTTAATCAAGTAGCTATGCTATTGCTACAACTTAACTCTATGCAGTCACTCTTGCTTATGATATTAATGTTCCAAAATGGTAAGTTTACATTATTGTTGTTAACCCGATGGTTAAACAAGATTATTGCATATTAATTGGAACATGGACTGACCACCCAGGAAAACAGTGCTACCATGAGAACTATCATGGCTCTGGTCTTGGCTAAATAACTAGGGAAGTCTTATGTTGGGTGCTGGTCGTGGTCGACCGGAACGGGGGCATCTGGCAAGCGCTTATAGTTTCGGCTCAGGCAGATTGGATACGGGCATAGTTCCCAAAGCTTTACCCTGTAGTCTGGACTATAAGTTAGTTACGGTAGGTGTGCCTTATGTAGTTTGACCATTTCCAGCATTTGCGTAATGAGGACTCTAGGGAGAAGCCTCGTAGTGAGACCCTAGCCATTCACCTCGAAAGTGAATACGGGTCTAGCTAACCCGGGCTAGAAGGGAATCGGGACTCATGGGTAAAGATGTGCCACCTCTGCAGAGTGTAAAACTGATATATCAGCCGTGCTCACGGTTATGAGCAGCCTGGACTCCTCACATGATAATTAAACTTGAAGATGGAAATAAATCGAGATCCGATGATCTGCCAATGGTTTGCTTAAGTGGTTTCACTTAAGTGTTTTTGATATACTCTTATACCTTTGTTTAATGGGAATACTTGGGATTCACACTTATTAGTAAGACAGGTGTTGTTAATAAAATGTTGACCAACTAAAATGCGTACTGCTCAACCTTAGCCTCACCTTGTTACCTTGCATTAGTTTTTCCCCCACTTGCTGAGCCCCGACCATAAGTGAGCTCACCCTTGCTTAATTTTGATCAGAAGTTTGCAGATGAAGATATGATGCTGAGCTCCATGGATGCTAGTCTAGTGATACCCCCGGTCATCTTCCTGTGGATGGATGTCCTTGTTTCACTGTACTTTGATGAATAAAGGTTAAGACATTATGTGTGTTTGAAGTGTAATATGTTAATATAATCTTTATTTACACTTTTATGCATTGTTCTTTTGATATATTACACTTGTGACGTCAACATATATGTGGAAATAGATCCTGGCACACATATGCTATGCACCCGACTCTGTCCTTGGGAAACGGGTGTGACAGTTAGCCTCGTACCTGAGATAACGATGCAGTCCGTCCCCGATGCGACTTCGCCACCGTCCATCAACCAAGAGGTACCATCCGTTTTTCACCCTGTTCCTTTTAGATTCAGTTTCGATCCACCAAGCGACCCCGCTTCGGTAAGCGCTTTCGCTAGGGCATATCCTGACCTTCCGGGGTACCATATGTGGTCAACTTGGGACCGACTGACAGCCGTCTCAACCTCCGGACCCGCGGGTTCCGAGGAAGAGGACGACACTGACGTCAGTTGGGATTTCTCCAGACTCCGAGATCCCAGTGTCATGCGCGACTTCATGTCCGCATGTGACCACTGCCTCTCCGGCTGTTCTGATGATGGTCACAGCCTTGACGACGAGGGTTGCAACCCAACTCGCGAGTGCTACCACATCGATCAGGAGGATCACGACGGAGAAAACCACCTTGGCATGCTAGGAAGTGACGGCGCCCTTGCACCTGCGACTCGCGTTGAGATCCTGCGGGAGCTAGCTGTGGTTGAAAGTCGCCTAGAGGGGGGGGTGAATAGGGCGAAACTGAAATTTACAAAGTTAATCACAACTACAAGCCGGGTTAGCGTTAGAAATATAAGTGAGTCCGAGAGAGAGGGTGAAAAACAAATCGCAAGCAAATAAAGAGTGAGACACAAGGATTTGTTTTACCGAGGTTCGGTTCTTGCAAACCTACTCCCCGTTCAGGTGGTCACAAAGACTGGGTCTCTTTCAACCCTTTCCCTCACTCAAACGGTCACTTAGACCGAGTGAGCTTCTCTTCTCAATCACACAGGACACTAAGTCCCCGCAAGGACCACCACACAATTGGTGTCTCTTGCCTCGGTTACAAGTGAGTGAATCACAAGAAAGAATGAGAAAGAAAAGAAGCAATCCAAGCGCAAGAGCTCAAATGAACACAAGTCACTCTCTCACTAGTCACTATTGATTGGAATTGAACTAGAGACTTGGGAGAGGATTTGATCTCTTTGGTGTGTCTTGTATTGAATGCTATAGCTCTTGTAATGTGTAGAATGTTGGAAACTTGGATGCAATTGAATGTGGGGTGGTTAGGGTATTTATAGCCCCAACCACCAAAATGTGGCCGTTGGAAGTCTGCTGTCGCATGGCGCACCGGACTGTCCGGTGCGCCACCCACGTCAGCTAGCCGTTGGGGTTCGACCGTTGGAGCTCTGACTTGTGGGGCCTCTAGGCTGTCCAGTGGTGCACCGGACAGGTCCTGTAGACTGTCTGGTGTGCCAACTGCGCGTGCTCTGACCTCTGCGCGCGCAGGCGCGCATTAAATGCGTTGCAGTCGACCGTTGGCGCCGAAGTAGCCGTTGCTCCGCTGGCACACCGGACAGTCCGGTGTGCCACCGGACACTATCCGGTGCATACACCGGACGGTCCGGTGAATTATAGCGGAGCGGCCTCCATTTTATCGAAGGTAGCGAGTTCAGCGTCGGGTTCCCTGGTGCACCGGACAGTCCGGTGCGCCAGACCAGGGTGCCTTTGGGTTGTCTTTAGCTCTCTTTGTTTGAACCCTTTCTTGGTCATTTTATTGGTTTGTTGTGAACCTTTGGCACCTGTAAAACTTATAGACTAGAGCAAACTAGTTAGTCCAACTATTTGTGTTGGGCAGTTCAACCACCAAAATCAATTAGGAAAAGGTGTAAGCCTATTTCCCTTTCAATCTCCCCCTTTTTGGTGATTGATGCCAACACAAACCAAAGCAAATATAGAAGTGCAGAATTGAACTAGTTTGCATAATGTAAGTGCAAAGGTTGCTTGGAATGAAACCAATAAATATTACTTACTAGATGCACATGGATGTCTTTTCTTCTTATTAACATTTTGGACCACGCTTGCACCACATGTTTTGTTTTGCAAAATGTTTTGGAAATTCTTTTCAAAATTCTTTTGCAAATAGTCAAAGGTAAATGAATATAATTGTGAGAAGCATTTTCAAGTTTTGAAATTTTCTCCCCCTGTTTCAAATGCTTTTCCTTTGACTAAACAAAACTCCCCCTTAATGAAATCCTCCTCTTAGTGTTCAAGAGGGTTTTAGATATTAATTTTGAAGAGAGTATACCAATTTGAAATTATATCAAAATAAGATACCAATTGAAAAAGTTCTTTTAATACCAAATAAAAGACTACATTTTTTGAAATTGGTGGTGGTGCGGTCCTTTTGCTTTGGGCCAATACTTTGCTTTGGGCTAATACTCTCTCCCCCTTTGGCATGAATCGCCAAAAACGGATATTTGAGTGAAATATAAGCCCTTTTAAACTACTTTCTCCCCCTTTGGATAGAAGATATAAGTGAAGATTATACCAAAGTTGGAGAGTTGGAGCGACATCGAAGGATGAATGAGTCGATGGAGCGGAGTGGAAGCCTTGTCTTCGCCGAAGACTCCTTTTCCCTTTCAATCTATGACTTAGCATGAAATGGACTTGAAAGAACACATTAGTCATAGCACATGAAAGAGATGATCAAAGGTATATATATGAGCTATGTGTGCAAAACATCAATAAAAGTTCCTAGAATCAAGAATATTTAGCTCATGCCTAAGTTTGGTAAAAGTTTGTTCATCCAATGGCTTGGTAAAGATATCGGCTAATTGTTCTTTGGTGCTAACATATGCAATCTCGATATCCCCCTTTTGTTGGTGATCTCTTAGAAAATGATACCGAATGGCTATGGGCTATGTGTTTAGTGCGGCTATGCTCAACGGGATTATCCGCCATGCGGATTGCACTCTCATTATCACATAGAAGAGGAACTTTGGTTAATTTGTAACCATAGTCCCTAAGGGTTTGCCTCATCCAAAGCAATTGCGCGCAACAATGGCCTGCGGCAGTATACTCGACTTTGGCGGTTGAAAGAGCCACAGAATTTTGCTTCTTTGAAGCCCAAGACACCAGAGATCTTCCCAAGAACTGGCAAGTCCCCGATGTGCTCTTTCTATTAATTTTGCACCCTGCCCAATCGGCATCGGAATAACCAATTAAATCAAAAGTGGATCCCCTAGGGCACCAAAGGCCAAACTTAGGAGTATAAACTAAATATCTCAAGATTCATTTTACGGCCCTAAGGTGAGCTTCCTTAGGATCGGCTTGGAATCTTGCACACATGCATACGGAAAGCATAATATCCGGTTGTGAAGCACATAAATAGAGTAAAGAACCTATCATCGACCGGTATACCTTTTGATCTACGGATTTACCTCCCGTGTCGAGGTCGAGATGCCCATTGGTTCCCATGGGTGTCTTGATGGGCTTGGCGTCCTTCATCCCAAACTTGGTTAGAATGTCTTGAATGTACTTTGTTTGGCTAATGAAGGTGCCCTCTTGGAGTTGCTTGACTTGGAATCCTAGAAAATACTTCAACTCCCCCATCATCGACATCTCAAATTTTTGTGTCATGATCCTACTAAACTCTTCACATGTAGATTCGTTAGTAGACCCAAATATGATATCATCAACATAAATTTGGCATACGAACAAATCATTTTCAAGTGTTTTAGTAAAGAGTGTAGGATCGGCTTTTCCGACTTTGAATCCATTAGCAATAAGAAAATCTCTTAGGCATTCATACCATGCTCTTGGGGCTTGCTTGAGCCCATAAAGCGCCTTAAGGAGTCTATAGACGTGGTTAGGATATTCACTGTCTTCAAAGCCGGGAGGTTGCTCAACATAGACCTCTTCCTTGATTGGTCCGTTGAGGAAGGCACTCTTCACGTCCATTTGATAAAGCTTGAAGCCATGGTAAGTAGCATAGGCAAGTAAAATGCGAATTGACTCAAGCCTAGCTACGGGTGCATAGGTTTCACCGAAATCCAAACCTTCGACTTGTGAATATCCCTTGGCCACAAGTCGGGCTTTGTTCCTAGTCACCACACCATGCTCGTCTTGTTTGTTGTGGAAGACCCACTTGGTTCCTACAACACTTTGGTTAGGACGTGGAACTAAATGCCATACCTCATTCCTCGTGAAGTTGTTGAGCTCCTCTTGCATCGCCATCACCCAATCCGAATCTTGGAGTGCTTCCTCCACCCTGTGTGGCTCAATAGAGGAAACAAAAGAGTAATGCTCACAAAAATGTGCAACACGAGATCTAGTAGTTACCCCCTTATGAATGTCGCCGAGGATGGTGTTGACGGGGTGATCTCGTTGGATTGCTTGGTGGACTCTTGGGTGTGGCGGCCTTGCAACTTGCTCATCCTCCTTGTCTTGATCATTTGCATCTCCCCCTTGATCATTGTCGTCGTCTTGAGGTGGCTCATCTTCTTGATCTTCTTCTTCATCATCTTGAGCCTCATCCTCATCTTGGGTTGATGGAGATGCTTGTATGGAGGAGGATGGTTGATCTTGTGCTTGAATGGGCTCTTCGATTTCCTTAGGACACACATCCCCAATGGACATGTTCCTTAGCGTGACGCATGGAGCCTCTTCATCATCTAATTCATCAAGATCAACTTGCTCTAC
Source organism: Zea luxurians (assembly GCA_029449295.1). Lineage (NCBI taxonomy): Eukaryota > Viridiplantae > Streptophyta > Magnoliopsida > Poales > Poaceae > Zea > Zea luxurians. The sequence goes on from JAOPSE010000168.1 coordinate 1,891,382, forward strand.
TTGAGAGCCGTTAGTCTCATCAAATACAATGTCACAAGAAACTTCAACTAGTCTAGTGGACTTGTTAAAGACTCTATATGCCCTTGTGTTTGAATCATATCCTAGTAAAAAGCCTTGTACAGCCTTAGGAGCAAATTTGGACTTTCTACCTCTTTTAACAAGTTTAAAACATTTGCTACCAAAGACTCTAAAATATGAAACATTGGGCTTTTTACCGGTGAGGAGTTCGTAGGATGTCTTCTTGAGGATTCGGTGTAGATACAACCGGTTGATGGCGTAGCAAGCGGTGTTGACCGCCTCGGCCCAAAACCGATCCGAAGTCTTGTACTCATCAAGCATGGTTCTTGCCATGTCCAATAGAGTTCTATTCTTCCTCTCCACTACACCATTTTGTTGTGGCATGTAGGGAGAAGAAAACTCATGCTTGATGCCCTCCTCCTCAAGGAAGCCTTCGATTTGTGAGTTCTTGAACTCCGTCCCATTATCGCTTCTAATTTTGTTGATCCTTAAGCCAAACTCATTTTGAGCCCGTCTCAAGAATCCTTTTAAAGTCTCTTGGGTTTGTGGTTTTTCCTGCAAAAAGAACACCCAAGTGAAGCGAGAATAGTCATCCACAATAACAAGACAGTACTTACTCCCGCCCATGCTTATGTAAGCGATCGAGCCGAATAGGTCCATGTGAAGGAGCTCAAGTGGCCTGTCAGTCGTCAAGATGTTCTTATGTGGATGATGAGTGCCAACTTGCTTCCCAGCTTGGCATGCGCTACAAATCCTATCTTTCTCAAAATGAACATTGGTTAGTCCTAAAATGTGTTCTTCCTTTAGAAGCTTGTGAAGATTCTTCATCCCAACATGTGCTAGTCGACGATGCCAGAGCCAGCCCATGTTAGTCTTAGCAATTAAGCAAGTGTCGAGTTTAGCTCTATTGAAATCAACTAAGTATAGCTGACCCTCTAACACTCCCTTAAATGCTACTGAATCATCACTTCTTCTAAAGACACTGACACTTACATCAGTAAATTCAGTTGTAGCCCATTTTGCATAATTGAGATACAGAAAGCAAATTGTAATCTAATGAATCTACAAGAAAAACATTGGAAATGGAATGGTCAGGTGATATAGCAATTTTACCCAAACCTTTGACCAAACCTTGGTTTCCATCCCCGAATGTGATAGCTCATTGGGGATCTTGATTTTTCTCGTAGGAGGAGAACATCCTTTTCTCCCCTGTCATGTGGTTTGTGCACCCGCTATCGATGATCCAACTTGAGCCCCTGGATGCATAAACCTACAAAACAAATTTAGTTCTTGACTTTAGGTACCCAAACAGTTTTGGGTCCTTTGACATTAGATTCAAGAACTTTGGGTACCCAAACACAAGTCTTTGCTCCCTTGTGTTTGTCCCCAACATACTTGGCAACTATTTTGCCGGATTTGTTAGTCAAAACATAAGATGCATCAAAAGTTTTAAATGAAATGCTAGGTTCATTTGATGCACTAGGAGTTTTCTTCTTAGGCAATTTAGCATGAGTTGATTGCCTAGAGCTAGATGTCTCACCCTTATACATAAAAGCATGATTAGGGCCACAGTGAGACTTCCTAGAATGAATTCTCCTAATCTTATGCTCGGGATAACCGGCAGGGTACAAAATGTAGCCCTCGTTATCCTGAGGCATGGGAGCCTTGCCCTTAACAAAGTTAGATAATTTTTTAGGAGGGGCATTAAGTTTGACATTGTCTCCCTTTTGGAAGCCAATCCCATCCTTGATGCCAGGGCGTCTCCCGCTATAAAGCATACTACGAGCAAATTTAAATTTTTCATTTTCAAGTTCATGCTCGGCAATTTTAGCATCTAATTTTGCTATATGATCACTTTGTTGTTTAATTAAGACCATATGATCATGAATAGCATCAATATCAACATCTCTACATCTAGTGCAAATAGAAACATGCTCAATGGTAGATGTAGAGGATTTGCAAGTTTTTAGTTCAACAATCTTAGCATGTAAAATATCATTATCACTGCTAAGATCGGAAATGGAAGCATTGCAAACATCTAAGTCTTTAGCTTTAGCAATCAATTTTTCATTTTCAATCCTAAGGCTAGCAAGAGAGGCATTCAATTTTCAATCTTAGCAATAGAAATATCATGATCATTTCTAAGATTGACATATGAATCATCACAAATATTTGAATCAACCTTAGCAATTAATCTATCATTTTCATTTCTAAGGTTAGCAATCAAATCATGGCAAGTGCTTAGCTCACTAGTTAATTTTTCACATTTTTCCATCTCTAGAGCATAAGCATTCTTAACGTTAACATGCTTCTTATTTTCCTTAATTAAGAAGTCCTCTTGGCTATCCAAGAGTTCATCCTTATCATGAATAGCGCTAATCAATTCATTTAACTTTTCCTTTTGTTCCATGTTAAGGTTGGCAAAAAGGGTAAACAAATTATCCTCCTCATTACTAGAATTGTCTTCATCACTAGAGGATGCATATTTAATGGAGGATTTAGATTTAACCTTCTTTCTTTTGCCGTCCTTTGCCATGAGGCACTTGTGGCCGACGTTGGGGAAGAGGAGTCCCTTGTTGATGGCGATGTTGGCGGCGTCCTCGTCGGAGGAGGAGTCGGTGGAGCTCTCGTCAGAGTCCCACTCCCGGCAAACATGGGCATCGCCGCCCTTCTTCTTGTGGTACCTCTTCTTCTCCTTTCTTCTCCCCTTCTTGTCGTCGCCCCTGTCACTGTCACTAGAAATAGGATATTTTGCAATAAAGTGACCGGGCTTACCGCACTTGTAGCAAACCTTCTTGGAGTGGGGCTTGTAGTCCTTCCCCCTCCTTCGCTTGAGGATTTGTCGAAAGCTTTTGATGATTAAAGCCATCTCCTCATTGTCGAGCTTTGAGGCGTCGATGGGGAGCCTACTTGGTATAGACTCTTCCTTCTTCTCCTCCGTTGCCTTGAATGCGACGGGTTGTGCTTCGGGCGTGGAGGAGGTGCCTTGCTCGATGATTTTCTTTGAGCCTTTGATCATTAGCTCAAAGCTTACAAACTTCCCTATAACTTCCATGGGAGACATTAGCTTGTATCTAGGATCACCTCGAATTAATTGAACTTGTGTAGGGTTAAGAAAAACGAGGGATCTAAGAATAACCTTGACCATCTCATGGTCATCCCATTTTGTGCTCCCGAGGTTGCGCACTTGGTTCACCAAGGTCTTCAAGCGGTTGTACATAGCTTGCGGATCCTCCCCTTGGTGAAGCATGAAGCGACCGAGCTCCCCCTCGATCGTCTCCCTCTTGGTGATCTTTGTCACCTCGTCTCCTTCGTGCGCGGTCTTGAGCACGTCCCAAATTTCCTTTGCGCTCTTCAACCCTTGCACCTTATTATACTCCTCTCGACTTAGAGAGGCGAGGAGTATAGTAGTGGCTTGGGAGTTGAAGTGGTGGATTTGGGCCACTTCGTCCGAGTCATAGTCTTCATCCCCTACGGATGGTACCTGTACACCAAACTCAACAACATTCCAAATGCTTGTGTGGAGTGAGGTTAGATGATGCCTCATTTTGTCACTCCACATATTATAATCTTCACCGTTAAAAACCGGTGGTTTGCCTAATGGAACAGAGAGTAAAGGAGTACGCTTTGAAATACGAGGGTAGCGTAGGGGAATCTTACTATACTTCTTGCGCTCATGGTGCTTAGAAGTAATGGACGGCGCGTCGGAGCTGGAGGTGGATGACGATGAAGAATCGGTCTCGTAGTAGACCATCTTCCTCATCTTCTTTTTCTTGTCGCCACTCTGATGCGACTTGTGGGAAGAGGATTCCTTTCCTTCCCTTTGTTGCGGGACTCTCCCGATGGAGCCTTCCCGTGGCTTGTAGCGGGCTTGTCGCCGGTCACCATCTCCTTCTTGGCGTGATCTCCCGACATCACTTCGAGCGGTTAGGCTCTAATGAAGCACCGGGCTCTGATACCAATTGAAAGTCTCCTAGAGGGGGGGGGGTGAATAGGGCGAAACTGAAATATAAGCGAGTCCGAGAGAGAGGGTGAAAAACAAATCGCAAGCAAATAAAGAGTGAGACACAAGGATTTGTTTTACCGAGGTTCGGTTCTTGCAAACCTACTCCCCGTTGAGGTGGTCACAAAGACCGGGTCTCTTTCAACCCTTTCCCTCTCTCAAACGGTCACTTAGACCGAGTGAGCTTCTCTTCTCAATCACACGGGACACTAAGTTCCCGCAAGGACCACCGCACAATTGGTGTCTCTTGCCTCGGTTACAAGTGAGTGAATCACAAGAAAGAATGAGAAAGAAAAGAAGCAATCCAAGCGCAAGAGCTCAAATGAACACAAGTCACTCTCTCACTAGTCACTATTGATTGGAATTGAACTAGAGACTTGGGAGAGGATTTGATCTCTTTGGTGTGTCTTGTATTGAATGCTATAGCTCTTGTAATGTGTAAAATGTTGGAAACTTGGATGCAATTGAATGTGGGGTGGTTGGGGTATTTATAGCCCCAACCACCAAAATGTGGCTGTTGGAAGTCTGTTGTCGCATGGCGCATTGGACAGTCCGGTGCGCCACCGGACACTGTCCGGTGCGTCAGCCAGCCATTGGGGTTCGACCGTTGGAGCTCTGACTTGTGGGGCCTCTGGGCTATCCGGTGGTGCACCGGACAGGTCCTGTAGACTGTCCGGTTCGCCAACTGCGCGTGCTCTGACCTCTGCGCGCGCAGGCGCGCATTAAATGCGTTGCAGTCGACCGTTGGCGCCGAAGTAGCCGTTGCTCCGCTGGCACACTGGACAGTTTGGTGTGCCACCGAACACTGTCCGGTGCATACACCGGACGGTCCGGTGAATTATAGCGGAGCGGCCTCCATTTTCCCGAAGGTAGCGAGTTCAGCGTCGGGTTCCCTGGTGCACCGGACACTGTCCGGTGGCACACCAGACAGTCCAGTGCGTCAGACCAGGGTGCCTTTGGGTTGTCTTTAGCTCTCTTTGTTTGAATCCTTTTTGGTCATTTTATTGGTTTGTTGTGAACCTTTGGCATCTGTAAAACTTATAGACTAGAACAAACTAGTTAGTCCAATTATTTGTGTTGGGCAATTCAACCACCAAAATCAATTAGGAAAAGGTGTAAGCCTATTTCCCTTTCAGTGGTCCAAGTCCCTGTGGGGGGTCAGGACACACAGCTTGAGCAACTCCGCAGATGCAGGCCAAGCTCGACGAAGAAGCGGGGCGACTTGTGCAGCTCCGGCAAAACATCGAGCAGGAATGGGCAGGACGAGCGCTCGTTGAAGGAGTGCGTCATCGGGCCCAGGACGTCCAGCGCCGCATTGTTGACGATGCCAGGGCAATGCCGCCCCCGGCCTTCAACAGGGCCAGCCAGAGCCTAGCCGCAGCAGCAATGTTGCTTCGGATGATGCCGGAGCCATCCACCACCGAAGGGCGACGTATCTAGGGCGAGCTCAAGGGCCGCCTGGAAGACGCCGCTGTCTGGCAAGCCGAGAGTTCTGCCTCCCGGAGGCGAGGAGACCCCTCGGAGCATCGCACAACGCCCTCCCAACACATGCGGGAGGCCTTGGTCCACACCGAGCGCACACGGGACGGGACGCCTGCGGCCCTGGATCGCCTCGGCGACAATCAGCGCCACCGCGACCGTCGAGCCTGCCTCGAGGAAAAGGTGCGCCGAGGCTACCACCCCAGGCGCGAGGGACGTTACGACAGTGAGGAGGATCGAAGTCCCTCGCCCGAGCCACCAGGTCCGCGAGTCTTCAGCCGGGCCATACGACGAGCACCGTTCCCGGCCCGGTTCCGAACCCCGACTACCATCGCCAAGTACTCAGGGGAGACAAGGCCGGAGTTGTGGCTTGCGGACTACCGGCTGGCGTGCCAGTTGGGAGGGGCGGACGACGACAACCTCATCATCCGCAACCTTCCCCTTTTCCTCTCTGACGCTACCCGAGCCTGGCTGGAGCATCTGCCTCCTGCGCAGATCTCTGACTGGGATGACCTAGTCAAGACTTTCGCTGGAAATTTCCAGGGTACGTATGTGCGCCCTGGGAACTCATGGGATCTCTGAAGTTGCTGCCAGCAGCCTGGGGAATCCCTGCGAGAGTACATCCGGCGGTTTTCAAAGCAGCACACCGAGCTGCCCAACATCACCAACTTGGATGTCATCGGGGCTTTCCTCGCCGGCACCACTTGCCGAGACCTGGTGAGCAAACTAGGACGTAAGACACCTACCAAGGCGAGCGATTTGTTGGACATCGCCACCAAGTTTGCCTCTGGTCAGGAGGCGGTCGAAGCCATCTTCTGGAAGGACAAGCAGCCTTAGGGAGGGTAGAAGGAAGACGCCCCTGAGGTGACCGCCTAGCGTGGCACGAAGAAGAAGGCCAAGAAGAAGGCGCAAGCGAAGCGCACGCCATCAACACGGATCCCGTCGCTGCTGCCGAACACAGGAACCCTCGGAAGCCTCCCGGAGGGGCCAACGCATTCGACAAGATGCTCAAGGAGTTGTGCCCCTATCACCGGGGTCCCGTCAAGCACACCCTTGAAGAGTGTGACATGCTCCGGCGCTACTTCAACAAGGCTAGACCCTCAGCAGAAGGTGGCAAAGACCAAGGCAACAACCAGGGGGGCGACAAGGGAGAGGAGTTCCCGGAGGTCCACAATTGCTTCATGATCTACGGCGGATAGGTGGCGAACGCCTCAGCTCGGCACCGCAAGCAGGAGCGCCGGGAAGTCTGCTTGGTGAAAGTAGCGGCGCCGGTCTACCTAGACTGGTCCGACAAGCCTATCACCTTCGAGCAAGGCGATCACCCTGACTTCGTGCCGAGCCCAAGAAGGTACCTGCTCGTCGTCGACCTGATCATCGGCAACGTTAGGCTCTCCAAGGTCCTCATGGACGGAGGCAGCAGCCTCAACATCATCTACACCGAGACCCTGGAGCTCTTGGGGGTTGATCGGCCCGAGATCTAGGCTGGTGCAGCACCCTTCCACGGGATTGCACCCAGAAAGCGTATCCTGTCCCTCAGATAGGTTGACTTGCCCGTCTGCTTCAGAACTCCCTCCAACTTCTGAAAGGAAACCCTCACCTTCGAGGTAGTTGGGTTCCGAGGGACCTATCACACGGTGCTGGGAAGACCGTGCTACGCCAAGTTCATGGCCATCCCCAACTACACTTACCTCAAGCTCAAGATGCCTGGCCCCAAGGGAGTCATCACTGTCAGACCCATGTACCGCCACGCTTACGAATGCGATGTGGAATGCATGGAATACGCCGAGGCCCTCGCCGAGTCCAAAACCCTCATCGCCGACCTGGATTGCCTCTCCAAAGAGGCGCCCGACGCGAAGCGGCACGTCGGCAACTTCGAGCCGGCCGAGGCGGTCAAGTCTGTCTCTCTCGACCCCAGCAACGACGCCGGCAAGAAAGTCAGGATTGGCTCCGAGCTCGACCCCAAATAGGAAGCAGTGCTCGTCGACTTTCTCCGCGCAAACGCCAAAGTTTTTGCGTGGAGTCCCTCGGACATGCTAGGCAAACCGAGGGATGTCGCCGAGCACTCACTAGACATCCGAGCTAGAGCCCGACCCGTGAAGCAGCACCTGTGCCGTTTTGATGACAAAAGCGCAGGGCCATAGGCGAGGAGGTTCACAAGCTAATGGCCGCAGGGTTCATCAAAGAGGTATTCCATCCTGAATGGTTAGCTAACCCTGTTCTTGTAAAGAAAAAAGGTGGGAAGTGGAGGATGTGCGTAGACTACACTGGTTTAAACAAAGCATGTCCGAAGGTTCCCTACCCTCTGCCTCGCATCGATCAAATTGTGGACTCCACTGCTGGGTGCGAAACCCTGTCATTCCTCGACGCCTATTCAGGCTATCACCAAATCAAGATGAAAGAGTCCGACCAGCTCGCGACTTCTTTTATCACACCTTTTGGCATGTATTGTTACACTACAATGCCATTTGGCTTGAGGAATGCAGGGGCCACCTACCAGAGGTGCATGAACCATGTGTTCGGAGAACACATCGGCAGAACGGTCGAGGCTTATGTCAATGACATCGTCGTCAAAACAAGGAAAGTCTCCGACCTCCTCTCTGACCTTGAGGTAACATTCAGTTGCCTAAAAGCGAAGAGCGTAAAACTCAATCCTGAGAAGTGTGTCTTCGGAGTCCCCCGAGGCATACTCTTAGGGTTCATCGTCTCCGAACGAGGCATCGAAGCCAACCCGGAGAAAATCACGGCCATCACCAACATGGGGCCTATCAAAGATTTGAAAGGATTACAAAGGGTCATGGGATGCCTTGCGGCTCTGAGCCGCTTCATCTCGTGCCTCGGCGAGAAGGGATTGCCCTTGTACCACCTCTTAAGGAAGGCCGAGCACTTCACTTGGACCCCCGAGGCCGAGGAAGCCCTCGGAAACTTAAAGGCGCTCCTTACAAATGCGCCCATCTTGGTGCCCCTCGCTATGGAAGAAGCCCTCTTGATTTACGTCGCCGCAACCACTCAGGTGGTCAGCGCTGCAGTCGTAGTCAAGAGGCAAGAAGAAGGGCACGCACTGCTCATCCAGAGGCCAGTCTACTTCATCAGCGAAGTGCTATCCGAGACCAAAGTCCGCTACCCGTAAATCCAGAAGCTGCTCTACGCAGTGATTCTGACACGGCGGAAGCTGCGACACTACTTCGAGTCTCATCCGGTTACTATGGTGTCATCTTTCCCCCTGGGAGAAATCATCCAGAGCCGAGAGGCCTCGGGTAGGATAGCGAAATGAGCAGTGGAACTCATGGGCGAAACACTTTCATTTGCCCCTCGGAAGGCCATAAAATCACAAGTCTTGGCCGACTTCCTGGCTGAATGGACTGACACCCAGTTGCCGATGGCCCCAATGCAGCCCGAACTTTGGACCATGTACTTCGATGGGTCGCTTATGAAAACAGGAGCAGGTGCCGGCTTGCTCTTCGTTTCACCCCTCGGGAAACATGTGCGCTACGCACTGCGCCTCCATTTTCCGGCGTCAAACAACGTGGCCGAGTATGAGGCCTTGGTTAATGGCCTACGCATCGCCGTCGAGCTAGGGGTTCGGTGCCTCGATGCTTGTGGTGACTCGCAGCTCGTCATTGACCAGGTCATGAAGAACTCCCACTGCCGCGACCAAAAAATGGAGGCCTACTGCGACAAAGTTCGGCGCTTGGAAGATAAGTTCTATGGGCTGGAACTCAACCATGTTGCTCGACGGTACAACGAGACCGCAGATGAGCTGGCGAAAATAGCCTCGGGGCGAACAACGGTTCCCCCGAACGTCTTCTCCAAGGATATATATCAGCCAACCATCAAAATCGGCGACGCGCCCGAGCCCGAGGAGGCCTCGGTCCAGCCCGAGGTACCCTCGGCCGCTGAGGGTGAGACCCTGCGTGTTGAGGGGGAGCGGAATGGGGTCACACCGGTTCTAAACTGGCAGACCTCATACCTGGAATATCTCCTCCAAGGAGAGCTGCCCCTCGACAAGGCCGAAGCTCGGCGACTGGCTCGGCGCGCCAAGTTGTTCGTTTTACTGGGTGAGGAAAAAGAGTTATACCACCGCAGCCCCTCGGGCATCCTCCAACGATGCATATCCATTGCCCAAGGACAGAAGCTGTTACAAGAAATACACTCAGGGGCTTGCGGTCACCATGCGGCACCTCGGGCCATCGTGGGAAATGCTTTCCGACAAGGTTTCTACTGGCCAACCGCGGTAGCCGACGCCACTAGGATTGTACGCTCCTGCCGAGGGTGTCAATTCTATGCGAGACAGACGCACCTGCCCGCTCAAGCCCTGCAGACAATACCCATCACTTGGCCTTTCGCTGTGTGGGGTCTGGACCTCGTCGGTCCCTTGCAGAAGGCACCTGGGGGCTTCACGCACCTGCTGGTCGCCATCGACAAATTCTCCAAGTGGATCGAAGTCCGACCCTTAACCAGCATCAGGTCCGAGCAGGCGGTGGCGTTCTTCACAAATATCATCCATCGCTTTGGGGTCCCAAACTCAATCATCACCGACAATGGCACGCAGTTCACTGGGAAAAAGTTCCTAGACTTCTGCGAGGACCACCACATCCATGTGGACTGGGCCGCTGTAGCGCACCCAATGACAAATGGGCAGGTGGAACGCGCCAACGGTATGATTTTGCAGGGACTAAAGCCGAGGATCTACAACGACCTCAACAAGTTTGGCAAGCGATGGATAAAAGAACTACCCTCGGTGGTTTGGAGTCTGAGGACGACGCCGAGCCGAGCCACGGGCTTCACACCGTTTTTCCTAGTCTATGGGGCCAAGGCTATCTTACCCTCGGACTTGGAATACGGTTCCCCGAGGACAAAGGCTTATGACGACCAAAGCAACCAGGCCAGCCGAGAGGATTCATTGGACCAGCTGGAAGAGGCTCGGGACGTGGCCTTACTACACTCGGCGTAATATCAGCAGTCTCTGCGACGCTACCACGCCCGAAGGGTTCGGCCCCGAGACTTCCAAGTGGGAGACTTGGTACTTTGGCTGCGACAAGACGCCCGAGGGCACTACAAACTTACCCCTCCCTGGGAAGGGCCCTTCATCATCACCAAGATTTTGAAGCCCGGGACATACAAGCTGGCCAAGGATCAAGGCGAGGTCTACAGCAACGCTTGGAACATCGAACAGCTACATCGCTTTTACCCTTAAAATGTTTCAAGTCGTTCATGTATCTCGCTTTCTTTACATGCATAAATAAAGTCTAACCATCAAGGAAGGATCAGCCTTGCCTCGGCAAAGCCCGACCCTCCCTCGGGGTCTAGAAGGGGGGAAACCCCTCTGCGTTAAAATTTTCCTCAGAAAAGTCTTTTACCATAACGTCTTTCGCGCTTTTCGACTGCGTCGATAACAGAATCCTAAAGACGAGCGAGAGAGACCTTGAACGGCAAGGCCGATCGAGCCGAGGGACTCCTATGCCTCCAGGATATGGATACCTCACTCATCACCTTCCGCGAAAAGTAGCTCACGCTCGGATAAGTGATTCTGCTACCGAACAAGTCCTAATGCTCGAAAAACTTCTCTGCCAGAACGACTTTCGTGCCTTTTCGACTGTGTCGCTAACAGAATCCTAAAGACGAGTGGGAGAACACGTAAGCGGCAAGGCTGACTGAGCTGAGGGACTCCTACGCCTCCGAGATACGGATACCTCACTCATCACCTTCCGCGAGAAGTAACTCACGCTCGGATAAGCCATTCTGCTACCGAACAAGTCCTAACGCACGAAACGAGAGAAAAGAAAACACAGCTTTATAACCCAACAATTAAAATGTTTAGGCCTCGGCGGCCGCAAAAAACATACGCATACTTCAAGCAAACTGTTCCTGCAGGATCAGACATCGGCAGGGGGAGGAGCAGCACGCTCGGCGTCATTACCACCCTCGACAGAATCTGGCCCGACCTCAGACGGCGACACGGGCGGAAGGATCTTCACCTCAAAGGAGGAAGCCAGTGCCGCACTTGGGCCCTCGACAGCCACGTCAAGCCTCTGGACCTTGGCTAAGGCAGCCTCCTCTTCGTCAGGATCAGACATCGGCAGGGGGAGGAGTAGCACGCTCGGCGTCATTACCACCGTCAGCAGAATCTGGCTCGACCTCAGACGGCGACACGGGCGGAAGGATCTCCACCTCAAAGGAGGAAGCCAGCGCCGCACTTGGGCCCTCGACAGCCGCATCAAGCCTCTGGACCTCGGCTAAGGCAGCCTCCTCTTCGTCGGGTAAGCAGTACCCCTCGCTGACCCGCTCTAGATCCACGTCGTAGTGGGAAGCAAGCACGGCGAAGGCCCGCCTAACGCCGTGGTGCAGCGCCCCACGAAGTCTGTTGCGCACATGGCCGCCTAAGGCCCGTAGATGACTCTGGGGGGAGCTACCCGAGGGGACGCCATCGAGGCCAATGGCCTTGCAAAAAGCCGATTTGGCCTCGGACATGGCCACGCGCTCGGCCTCCTTCCGCTCAGCTGCCTCGGCAAGCGCCTTACAGTTCTTGAAGGACTCGTTAAGAGCCATCTCGAACCCTGCAGGCAGCAGGACAACATTCTTTAGATGCAAGGCGAAGAATGGAGACAAAAACAAAGTCACAAAACGGGCAAAACACACCTTCGGCCCGGGCACGCTGCTGCAAGGCCTCGGCTAGCGCGGACTGGGCAGATCCGACGGCCTCAGCCAGGCTCTCCGCAAGGGCCTCAGCCCGGCTCACGGCCTCGGCAGCTTGGCTCCGAGATTGGTCCCGCTCGCTGATAGCCTGGCCAAGCTTGAGCTACCGCTACCGCATCTCCTCGGCCTGGGAAGCCACCTACTCCCGGGCCGATGAAGCCTCCGCTCGTGCCAACGCTGCCTTTGTCCATGCCGCTGCTGCCTCCGACTTTAGCTCGTTGCAGAGCAATCGAAGGTCCGCCACCTCGGCGCTCCGTTGGGCAAGGCGCTCGTTGGCCTCGACAAGCGCGGCCCGCTAGGATCGCAGCGACTCCCAAACGTCGCTTTTGCGATGGATGATCAGCGACTTGGCGGTGCTCGCATCCGCGAGCTCCTGAGAAAGGAAAACAAGATGTCACAAAGAATGCCCTAGTCACGCGAGGTGAACGTCTAAATCCTTACCTGGAAAACCCTGGGAACGTCCCTAGAAAGGGTTTCCATGGTCGACCGCAGCGACCTCATCGCCGCCTCGGTGTACTCACGGAAACTATCCCGAGCCTTCTCCTCCAACTCATCGTTGAGGAAGAGGAGGGGCTCCGAGGTGCCGTGGCCCCAGAACCGGAGCGGCTGCCCACACCACTCATTGGGATTGAGCTGCGCAGGAGTAAGGCTGCTGCTCCCCAGGACAGGCCACAATTCTGCACGCCCCTCCACCAAGGCGTCGGGTCCCCCTGCAGCCGACACATTGGGTACCATCGACGTTGACGTGCTGGGCCTCTCCTCGGCTAAGGTGGCGAGCCTTCGATCACCAACCTCGGCAACGACGGCCGCCACCTTCTCATGGCCGAGAACGGGGAGGTCGGGGATGACCACGGGCGGCGACGCCTCAACCATCCCAATGTCGGCGGCGACAGGTGGCTCCGCGAGCGAATCAGCAACGGCCCAGACAGGAGTCGATGCTGGCGCCGACGACAAGTCAGGAGGACTTGGGGCCGCGGCCGCGTCAGCAGCTTCCCCCGGCATGATGGCCGCTCCAACGGGGGGGTCATCCTGAGAGGTTTGCCCCATGGCGACTCGCACCTCCTGGGCCCCCCGCTGGAGGGCGCCTTGTGCGGAGGCCAACCAACTGGCATGGCACACTGCAGCACCAGTCGCCGAGGCTGGCTTCGTCTTAAGGGCCTTCGTGGGGGCCAGACCAGCCAAGCCCTGCCTTCACTTGCTGAAAGAGAGAGACGGCAAGTTCAAGACACACAATGAAAGAACCAATAGAGGTATCCTCAGATACTTACCCGCTCCGGGGCAAGGCCAATCATGCCTGTGGGGAGGCCCCTCGGGCCCCTATCCCCGCAGGCGCTGCCGAAGGTTGCCCCGCCGCCGGCTTCAGCACCATTTCTGCCTCGAACGCCCGAGGCGCTGAGGGAGCGGCCGGCCCAGGCGTCGTCACGACAGTCGAGGGACCTACCTCTTGTGCAGCCAACGCGGGCACCTGCTCTTGGGGGACAGGCGGATCGGCCTAACCCCCCGAAGTCACAACAACTGTCTCGGCCAAGGGGTCAAGTACCCCCTCGGCCTGCCCCCACTCCTTGGATTGGGACCTTGGTGCCCCGGCCCCAAGCGTTGATGGTGCCAGCCCACTTGGAGGCTGGCTCGACGACCCCTAGCCCAGCCTCGGGTCCGGGCTGAAGCCAAGTCAGGCTGCCATGTCGTCATCTTCGTCGTCATCATCATCGTCATCATCGTCGTCGTCAGGCGTCTCCGGCGACGACTCTCGCGGGAGCCCATCCCTCGCCTGCCTCCGACGACGCTTCTCCAGGGCTTCCCGAGCTAGCATCCTCTCGCGAGCTCGGGCTTTTTCCGCGTCCTTCTTCTCCTTCTCCTTCTCCGCGGCAAGCCTCCACGTGGCTCGGTCCGCCGCGTCCTTCGGGACCGGTGGCCAGACAGGTTTATAAATCCTCAACCCCTGGGGACGAACAAAAATCCCAATAGTAGGAATCAAAGGCACAGAGAACTTGGCACAAAACAGAAGGAGGATCGGACACTTACCAGGGACACATACCCACGGTCGGGACGCATCGCGGGCTGGCTAAGGGCGCCGGCATCCGGCCTCCCTACCGTACTTGTTACCCGCTTGAGGAGGTCATCGGCGGAGAGGGAGGTCGAGGACATCTGCGAGCCCTCCAAATCAACCCCCGGCTTCATCTCCGCGAGCCGCAACCGCCGCTCGGCCAGAGGGAGCACCCTCCGACGATGGATAGCGGCGACGACCCCCGCAACGGTAAGGCTCGCATCTCATAACTTCTGCAAGGCCTATAGAATAGGCTAGAGCTTCTCCTGGTTCTCGTGCGTGGCCCCCCAGTGCCAGTTATTGCTGGCGGCGGTCACCACTCATTAAGAAAATGGCGGAAGCATCCCGCCGTCTTTCCAGAGATAAAACCACCGGTTCTGCCACCCCTTGTTCAAAGATGCAAGGGAGGCAGGGATGTACTGCTGCGCGTGCCCCGGCCTCAGCTGGAGGGTGCAGCCAGTGGCCTGCATCGCCATACGGACCTTCGCCTCCATCATCGCGGCGAAGAACTCCGCGGAGAAGAGATGGGTCCATAGGTCCCAGTGAGGGTCAATCCCCAAAAAACCCTCACAAACTGCCGCGAAGATGGCTGCTTGCGCGATAGAGTTGGGGTTGAAGTTATGCAGCTCCACCCCTTAGTGGTGCAGGAGCGCCCGCATGAAGCGACTCGCTGGTACTCCAAACCCCCGCTCATGGAAGGGGATGAAACTGACCACATACCCCGGCGGCGGAGTAGGGTCAGCCTCGCTCGCGGGGGCCATCCACTCCGGCTGCGGCCCATCGAAGAGGGGACGAAGCAGACCATCGGCAACGAGGGCCTCCAGATCCTCCACAGCGACCATGGAGAAAGGCCACGGGTCGCGCGGCGGAATGACGGTCACCTTGTCAGCCATCACCGAACGGAGGTGGTGGAGGCGGAAGGGATGAGGTGTGTGGTTTCCTTTTCTCTGGCTGCTCTCTTAGGTTGTGGAAACCAAAGCAGAAGGCAAGCGCAAATGGCAGGGTAAAGAACCACCACCGGCCCCTATTCCGGGTATATAAAGGCCCGGGCGAGATCCACCGAACCCGCTGTGGAATTCAAACTCGAAGGTGAAACGGTCTTTCTGTTCCTTGAACGGCTCGCGCACGCGCAACAGACGCCCCGCGAATTGCCCGTCCCGTCGCATTAACTCCCTGGCAGGGCAAGCGACACCTTCGGCAGGAGAAGCGGGCGCCGTTTCGCATCTGTCATGATGACCGCGTCATAAAAGGTGCGCCACCTCATTTAAATTCATATCCTTTTCCTTTTCCTCTCTCTCTCTCTCTCTCTTGCCATAGGGACCGGGAAAGGGGATATTGCGAAAAGGATCCTTCTCGGCAAAGGAAACGGGCCCCGAGCCCTCCTACTGATCAGGGGTTCGAAGGTTGCGCCCTCTAGGGTTCGGCAACCGCCCTAAAGCACTCGGGCTCCGAGCCCTTTACTGATCAGGGGTTCGAAGGCTGGCCCCTCGGAAGGGTTCAACAGCTGCCCTAGAGCACGCAGAGTCAGGGATGACCTTGGGTATGTCCGTTACATGGCCGAGGCTCGGGCTACGCTCCCGAGGTACCCTAGGACATTTTCGAGACTAGCGGGAACGATTTGTAACGGAATCCCACCGGAGGGAGGCATCGAGCCCTCGGACCCTATCGAATGGGTTCGGGTCCGGCAAATCACCTGCAGGTACTTTTGGAGCGCACCTCTGGGCCACTAGCCGACCCTTATCGAACGGGGCTCGGGCATCCACTCGGATCACCCGTTAGCAACTCACCGGAAACACCATGTTCGGTGCCCTCCGAGGGTAACATGGCGCTTTCCCCCCTTCCTCCTCGCGGAGAGGCGACGAAGGGGCGTACAATAAAAGTCGAGACGGTCCTTGATCGTCCTCTCGCTCCGTGCAGAGGCTCGGGGGCTGCTCTCGCACCAGGCTACGGCCAAACTGTTGACCACGTCAACAAACCAGCTTAAAAAACTCGGATCCTAACCATGCACCCGGGCTGCGGCCAGGCCGCACGAGGGAACAACAAGGCTGACCGAGGCATCACAAAAAGGATTAAGACCTCAGAGGAGTCAAACCACTCCTCCGAGGCCTCGGGGGCTACATCCGGTGGGTGCGCTCGCGCGCACCCACCGGAACGAAGCATAACCAACGAAGGCTGGTCCCCTTGCCAGAACTCCGACAGAACCTCCAAGCGAGTACCTACACTCCCTTGAAGGCTCGGGGGCTACTGTCGGGGATCGTAATTGGGGGTACCCCCGATGGTCCTTAATCCGGCTGGAAAACTGAAAGGGAAATGTGCCCTTGGGCCATTTCTAAGTATTTTGGTGATTGAGTGCCAACACAAGTGCTTTTGTGCTAATCTATGCAAAGTGGTGGACAAAGTGCAAATCATGTCAAAAGGTATGTTTCTAGACTTAGTACATTGTTTAATGGACTAATGTATTGTGTCTAAGTGCTGGAAACAGGAAAAATTGAATTGGAAATGAGATGGCTTGGTTCAGCCAAAGTCTGCTCAGTCTAGGTTCACCGGACTGTCCGATGGTGCACCGGACAGTGTCCGGTGCGCCAGACTGGCTCTGGCGAACTTGCTGCTCTCGGGAGTTCGACGGCGGTTGTAACACCCAAAATCTTACTTTGAAAGTTTAGTAAAAGTTCTCCAAAGATTTTGATATTAGAATGCCTTCCAATAAAATTTTGTTACATTTAAAACAACATCACCTAAAACAAACGCGTTCCTAATAAAAGAATTAAGTTTAAGAAACACCCTAACGAATACTATACACTAGAAAATCTTTTCTTTTAAATAACTATGAACATATTTTAAATGGAATGAACATTCAAGGGAATAATTTATTATGTGGGTGTATGATATACTTACAATATTTGGATAAAATAAACAAAATTAAAACATATGTATATATTCATGCACATCAAGTTGGAGTGTTATTTGCTGGTGCATTTTAATCTTGGAAACCTTTGAAATTTGAATCAAATTCGATTTTCGAATTTCAGATTTGGGAATAAAACTGAAAATAGGAAATAGAAAAGAAGAAAACATGTTGCTGGGCCGAATGCAATCCAGCCCATCTGGACCCTGCCCACCCTCCTTCTGCGGCTGGGCCAAAATGGCCTTGGCCGGCCCATTTATACCCTGCGCTTGCACTATCACCGACACGTGGGCCCCTGTCAGCTGTTTCTTCTACCTGGTAACCGAACGTGCGACTTGCTCGCCGTAATCCTCTCTGCGCCGTGAAGCCCGCGTCTCGGGGTCCTATCCAGGCGACCGGCACACCGCAAACGGGGTCCGAGCCTGCCGGCAGGATCGGGTCTCCGGATTCCGCGCTCCCCTGGCTATAAAGCAGTGCCCCGTGACCCCTTTCCATCAGTGCTGTGACTGACTTCTCGTCTTGGTCGATTGCCTCCGTGCTGCCGCTGCGTGGGTGCTCAGCGCCGTCGCACTCGGAGAGTGAGGGAGAGGAAGTCGCGAGCTATCGCGTGTGCTGCGGTCCCTGCCGTTGTCCGCTGGTGAAATCGCCACGGGATTAGGAGCTTCAACTCGGCGGGATCTTCGACCGAGCACTCCCAATCGCTCGCCGGAGCAAGTGTCTCGCCGCCAGGCCCTTGTCCATCGGCGCCAGCAAGCAGAACACCGAAGCCTCGGCGAAATTCATCTTGAGTCCATGGTTCGTCACCGGGTCGCGGCATGATGTGGTCAACGTCGTGGTGAGCCCATCGTCGGTGAGTCGGTTTCCTTCAATGCAATACCTTTCGGACTCGTGAGAATGTCGCGTGTGGGGTTGGAGCGCCGCCGGGGGACGGCGGTGGCGTTCACTGGCTAGCCTTGGTCGGGCTGGGTCGCTGGTAGGGAGTTAGCAGGTGCTCCGGCGAGCTCTGTCCATGCGCTAATGGCGCGGCGGCGTTGCTTGGATATCTGCGTGCCAGTGGAGGAAGACAAGCTGGGGTCATTGATCTTTTCTTGGACGGCTGAGATCAATTGGGCAAAGCGTAGCGTTTTGTCGTATTGAACTAGGACCGTCCGATCGGGATCGGACGATGAGGGTTGTATCGGGTCGGGATCGCTCTCATCCGTAGATGTTAGATCTAACGGCCGAAATGAAATATACGTTATAAACTGCGCGATCTAATCCGGGCGCTTTGTTACCGATCCGACGGCCACGATCGGCCGATACCCCTTCGGCCGGGTCGTTTTGCATAAGAGTCCCTGGACTTTGCGGAAATCAACCCGCAGTCCACTCGAGTCACCCTCTGTGTCACGGGAGTTTTTGTTGTTTAGCCCCTGCGCTTTCCTGTAATTGACGCCTAGTCCAGGAATCAATAAAATCAGAGAAAATCCATTCTAAATTCATTTTTAATACAAAAATAATTGCTGAAACTTGTTTAAATTATAGAAAATGCATATGAACTCCAAATTTGACCATTCCAGTTCCTAAATTTTCATAAAATTATTGTCTATCTATTAGTGCCTCTGTTCTGACATGACAAACACATTAAAATTATTCTTTCACTTAATCTTGTATTAAATGCATAAAACCTTAGAAAATCCATATCTTAAAATCTATGAGTCCAAATTTAATGATTCCAGTTCCTGTGATCTTATTTTAATGTCTAGATTATTACTGTGTATTTTATTTACATGCTTGGTGTAATGTTAATTTTGCCTATACCATGTATGTCTGTATTGCTACGACTAGCAGTGAGGTCACGTGTCACCTGAAGATCATCCTGGTACCTGGATTCTCAAGGCCCAGGCAAGTTGTGCCCTTGATCACTTCTTTTTACCCAGCCATGTTCTGATTAATCATAATGATCTGCATAGGTTAATTTTGATGGGACCCAATAGGTTACCCTAGTTTGATTATCTCTATACCTTGTTTACCACTGAACCTTTTTGGGTAGTACTTGCTAGTGCTTTATGTGGCTTGGGGTATGAAGACACACTTTATTCATGATTACACTTTTTGTTATCAGTTGTTATTTAATGTTCATGTTAAGATCATTATGTTAATTGGAACATGGAGCGACCACCCGGGAAAACAGTGCTACCACAAGGGTGGAATGGGACGCCCTTGGCTGATTAATTAGGAAAGCTAGTGGAAGACTACCTTACCCGAAAGGGGCAAGGGCAGTAGGGGAGAGGTCAGTGTAGGGAGGCCCTCGGGAGGATTTTGCTGCGATGGCGGTCCTGCAAGGGATTCCTGCACTGGATCTTCCTATAAACTGTAGCGGGTTTTCGGAAGCTAGTGGAACTTTGTAAAGGCCTCGTAGTGTTACCCTGCCTCGCTTCCTTGGTAGAGGTGTATGGGATTCATGACCCCTTGGCAGATGGGTAACACGACTTGTGGGTAAAGATGCGCAACCTCTGCAGAGTGTAAAACTGGTATACTAGCCGTGCTCACGGTCATGAGCAGCTCGGACCCTCACATGATTAAATTATGGAACTTAAACTCAATTTGTCATATGCATTGCATTGCAGGTGAAGTTGTTACTTTTGTTCTATTTACTTAATTGGGTTTGGTATTTACTTATACTTAGTAACTGCTAATAAAATTTTGACCAACTTTAAAAGCAATGCTCAGCTCTAACCATCTTCTTTGGTAAGCCTTACACTTCACGTGAGCTCCCACCTTTGGCGAGTTCATGCACATTATTCCCCACAACTTGTTGAGCGATGAACGTATGTGAGCTCACTCTTGCTGTCTCACATACACCACAGGTCAAGACCAGGTACTGCAGGATGATGCTCATGGAGGATGCTGCGATGAGTTCGTGAGAGGTCTAGGTCGTCGTCTCCCAGTCAACTTTGGGTTGCTGGACCGTTGTCTCCTTATAATGTAATTATTTATTTTGTATAGAACTCCTGTTATTTATAAAGTGTGACATTCGATCCTGTGCCACTATACATCATATGTTTGAGACTTGGTCCCAGCATACCTGGTGTTTATGTTAACCCCGGGTTTTGGACCCATAAAATCCGGGTGTTACAGAAGTGGTATCAGAGGAATGTTGACTGTAGGACGAAACCTAGATAGAACTGGACAACCATTCTTTACTTATCTTTGCTACTCTGAATCTTTTCTAAACTTATCTTAAATCTTTTCTCATCTATTTCCGCTTCACTCTAATTATTCTTACCTATTTATTCTAAAGACAAATGTGGATTTCACACTTTGAAATCCTTAACCTAAAGTGACTTTAAGAATAGGAGACCTAATCCTAGGAACAAAAACAAAACTATTTTTATAAGTGTCTAAGTATTTGAATGTTTGTTCTTATGATATCTGTCTGATTTGGATCTTTGTTTGAGTGTGATGAGTTGTGGAGTAATGTCCACAATTGCATCTGCATATACACATAGGTATAAAAATATATTTATAAAATAGCTAGATAACCTAGATTGTCCCCATTGGAACATATCCAGCTTAAGAGACTTATCCTATCCTAAAAGGATCTCATTCTAACCAATTCCTCTTATCTTAAAAGGATTCTCCCTTATCTTAATAGATCCATCTCATCTTAAAAAGATACTCATCTTATCTTGAAAAGATTTTATCCTTATCCTAATAGATCTAACTGGCCCCAGAAGATTCTATCTTATCTTTATGGATCTGTCTTATCCTAATAAGCATACTTATCCACCCTAGTTCATCAACCATGATCTAATGCAAATTAATTAGGTCTTATCTAGTCAAACTAGTCACACCAATCTAACCTAGATCTGATCTAATCTAAACTAACTTATCAAACATGTTAGATAATACTAATGAAATAGTTTAGACTCTACTTCTATAGAACAAGTCTTAACTTAGTTCACCCTGCACTAAATTAAGAATGATAGATCGACTTGGCCATATGCAACTACCTTAACCATCTGATAGTTGCATAACCTCTCAATTATAAACTAGCAAGAGACTCTATCTTATCATAACATATCCAACTAATCTCAAAACATCCTAACATATTCTACCCTGTTGGACCTATTTAACCTAAACTAGTTTAATCTAGTCATATCCAATTCAATCTAGATCTTATCTTACCTAATGTGACCTGATCCAGTGAGGTCTAATGTTATCTAACTTAATGTGGTTCACTTAAACAGATTAATGACACTAGTAGAAGAGATTAGATCCCACTAGCCATGTATTAACTTATCTTAGCACATTGGATCAATTCAACCATGAGCTAACCCAACCCATAGTGCCATGATGAATGGTATAACCTTCCTATTCCCACCTAACAACAAACGATCTTTTAACCTACATCTGGTAGTCTATCTCACCCATGTATATCTCTCATCTTGACGGATTCTATCTTACCCTTGGATATTCACCTTATATGATGGGTTACCCCAATCTGGACATAAATTAAGCCCTACCAAAGAATCTATAAATTATAACCAACTACTAGCTTATTCATTCCGCTTAGTGAATAATTTCCTTTGCAAAACTATTACCATATGCTTCTAACTTTCATGGTCAATACCAGGAAAGGAAAGATTATCACGTAACAGCAAACAGAAATGAATCCTCCAAATCCCCCACCTGTTGAGATCGATCAAGTGGTTGCTACCCAAAGACTGGTAATACAACAGTTAACAGACCTGGTGACCGAGATGCAGAATCAGATAAGACAACAACGCGAGGAAATACGTCAGGCCCGCCAAGAAATAAGGCAAGCACGGTTGGAGAGACAACAACAACAACCACCTCCACCACCACCACCAGCTCCACCAAGCTACATAGATATAGATTATGATGATTTATAAGATCTAGATGTTACTTTAGTTAGTAGATGATATGATATTACTCTAGAAGGAACAATAAGGTCTATTGACCCTATGTTTTGTTAAAAGAATTATACCTCATGCTGAGATTTCTTTGTTTGTGCATATGTCCCGAGGACAATATGAGTATACATCCCTTTTTCTTACAAATCTCGAGGACGAGATTATTTTTAAGGGGGGTAGGATTTGTAACACCCAAAATCTTACTTTGAAAGTTTAGTAAAAGTTCTCCAAAGATTTTGATATTAGAATGCCTTCCAATAAAATTTTGTTACATTTAAAACAACATCACCTAAAACAAACGCGTTCCTAATAAAAGAATTAAGTTTAAGAAACACCCTAACGAATACTATACACTAGAAAATCTTTTCTTTTAAATAACTATGAACATATTTTAAATGGAATGAACATTCAAGGGAATAATTTATTATGTGGGTGTATGATATACTTACAATATTTGGATAAAATAAACAAAATTAAAACATATGTATATATTCATGCACATCAAGTTGGAGTGTTATTTGCTGGTGCATTTTAATCTTGGAAACCTTTGAAATTTGAATCAAATTCGATTTTCGAATTTCAGATTTGGGAATAAAACTGAAAATAGGAAATAGAAAAGAAGAAAACATGTTGCTGGGCCGAATGCAATCCAGCACATCTGGACCCTGCCCACCCTCCTTCTGCGGCTGGGCCAAAATGGCCTTGGCCGGCCCATTTATACCCTGCGCTTGCACTATCACCGACACGTGGGCCCCTGTCAGCTGTTTCTTCTACCTGGTAACCGAACGTGCGACTTGCTCGCCGTAATCCTCTCTGCGCCGTGAAGCCCACGTCTCGGGGTCCTATCCAGGCGACCGGCACACCGCAAACGGGGTCCGAGCCTGCCGGCAGGATCGGGTCTCCGGATTCCGCGCTCCCCTGGCTATAAAGCAGTGCCCCGTGACCCCTTTCCATCAGTGCTGTGACTGACTTCTCGTCTTGGTCGATTGCCTCCGTGCTGCCGCTGCGTGGGTGCTCAGCGCCGTCGCACTCGGAGAGTGAGGGAGAGGAAGTCGCGAGCTATCGCGTGTGCTGCGGTCCCTGCCGTTGTCCGCTGGTGAAATCGCCACGGGATTAGGAGCTTCAACTCGGCGGGATCTTCGACCGAGCACTCCCAATCGCTCGCCGGAGCAAGTGTCTCGCCGCCAGGCCCTTGTCCATCGGCGCCAGCAAGCAGAACACCGAAGCCTCGGCGAAATTCATCTTGAGTCCATGGTTCGTCACCGGGTCGCGGCATGATGTGCTCAACGTCGTGGTGAGCCCATCGTCGGTGAGTCGGTTTCCTTCAATGCAATACCTTTCGGACTCGTGAGAATGTCGCGTGTGGGGTTGGAGCGCCGCTGGGGGACGGCGGTGGTGTTCACTGGCTAGCCTTGGTCGGGCTGGGTCGCTGGTAGGGAGTTAGCAGGTGCTCCGGCGAGCTCTGTCCATGCGCTAATGGCGCGGCGGCGTTGCTTGGATATCTGCGTGCCAGTGGAGGAAGACAAGCTGGGGTCATTGATCTTTTCTTGGACGGCTGAGATCAATTGGGCAAAGCGTAGCGTTTTGTCGTATTGAACTAGGACCGTCCGATCGGGATCGGACGATGAGGGTTGTATCGGGTCGGGATCGCTCTCATCCGTAGATGTTAGATCTAACGGCCGAAATGAAATATACGTTATAAACTGCGCGATCTAATCCGGGCGCTTTGTTACCGATCCGACGGCCACGATCGGCCGATACCCCTTCGGCCGGGTCGTTTTGCATAAGAGTCCCTGGAC
Source organism: Zea luxurians (assembly GCA_029449295.1). Lineage (NCBI taxonomy): Eukaryota > Viridiplantae > Streptophyta > Magnoliopsida > Poales > Poaceae > Zea > Zea luxurians. The sequence goes on from JAOPSE010000168.1 coordinate 1,915,239, forward strand.
TTTGCGGAAATCAACCCGCAGTCCACTCGAGTCACCCTCTGTGTCACGGGAGTTTTTGTTGTTTAGCCCCTGCGCTTTCCTGTAATTGACGCCTAGTCCAGGAATCAATAAAATCAGAGAAAATCCATTCTAAATTCATTTTTAATACAAAAATAATTGCTGAAACTTGTTTAAATTATAGAAAATGCATATGAACTCCAAATTTGACCATTCCAGTTCCTAAATTTTCATAAAATTATTGTCTATCTATTAGTGCCTCTGTTCTGACATGACAAACACATTAAAATTATTCTTTCACTTAATCTTGTATTAAATGCATAAAACCTTAGAAAATCCATATCTTAAAATCTATGAGTCCAAATTTAATGATTCCAGTTCCTGTGATCTTATTTTAATGTCTAGATTATTACTGTGTATTTTATTTACATGCTTGGTGTAATGTTAATTTTGCCTATACCATGTATGTCTGTATTGCTACGACTAGCAGTGAGGTCACGTGTCACCTGAAGATCATCCTGGTACCTGGATTCTCAAGGCCCAGGCAAGTTGTGCCCTTGATCACTTCTTTTTACCCAGCCATGTTCTGATTAATCATAATGATCTGCATAGGTTAATTTTGATGGGACCCAATAGGTTACCCTAGTTTGATTATCTCTATACCTTGTTTACCACTGAACCTTTTTGGGTAGTACTTGCTAGTGCTTTATGTGGCTTGGGGTATGAAGACACACTTTATTCATGATTACACTTTTTGTTATCAGTTGTTATTTAATGTTCATGTTAAGATCATTATGTTAATTGGAACATGGAGCGACCACCCGGGAAAACAGTGCTACCACAAGGGTGGAATGGGACGCGCTTGGCTGATTAATTAGGAAAGCTAGTGGAAGACTACCTTACCCGAAAGGGGCAAGGGCAGTAGGGGAGAGGTCAGTGTAGGGAGGCCCTCGGGAGGATTTTGCTGCGATGGCGGTCCTGCAAGGGATTCCTGCACTGGATCTTCCTATAAACTGTAGCGGGTTTTCGGAAGCTAGTGGAACTTTGTAAAGGCCTCGTAGTGTTACCCTGCCTCGCTTCCTTGGTAGAGGTGTATGGGATTCATGACCCCTTGGCAGATGGGTAACACGACTTGTGGGTAAAGATGCGCAACCTCTGCAGAGTGTAAAACTGGTATACTAGCCGTGCTCACGGTCATGAGCAGCTCGGACCCTCACATGATTAAATTATGGAACTTAAACTCAATTTGTCATATGCATTGCATTGCAGGTGAAGTTGTTACTTTTGTTCTATTTACTTAATTGGGTTTGGTATTTACTTATACTTAGTAACTGCTAATAAAATTTTGACCAACTTTAAAAGCAATGCTCAGCTCTAACCATCTTCTTTGGTAAGCCTTACACTTCACGTGAGCTCCCACCTTTGGCGAGTTCATGCACATTATTCCCCACAACTTGTTGAGCGATGAACGTATGTGAGCTCACTCTTGCTGTCTCACATACACCACAGGTCAAGACCAGGTACTGCAGGATGATGCTCATGGAGGATGCTGCGATGAGTTCGTGAGAGGTCTAGGTCGTCGTCTCCCAGTCAACTTTGGGTTGCTGGACCGTTGTCTCCTTATAATGTAATTATTTATTTTGTATAGAACTCCTGTTATTTATAAAGTGTGACATTCGATCCTGTGCCACTATACATCATATGTTTGAGACTTGGTCCCAGCATACCTGGTGTTTATGTTAACCCCGGGTTTTGGACCCATAAAATCCGGGTGTTACAGTGGTGTACGGCTATAAATCACCGGACTGTCCGGTGGTGCACCGGACTGTCCGGTGGGCCATTCACAGGCGAACTCGTCGCTCTCGGGAAACCATCAACGGCGTACGGCTAAAATTCACCGGTCTGTCCGGTGGTGCACCGGACTGTCCGGTGAGTCAACAGTCAGCCGGGGCAACGGTCGGCCGAGGATTCCGCGCGTGACGCGTGGCCGAGCCAACGGTCACATTGGTGCACCGGACTGTCCGGTGTGCACCGGACAGTGTCCGGTGCGCCAACGGGTCTCAGACTCCAACGGTCGGCTTCGCCAAATAAGGAAGGATATCCGCACCGGACAGTGTCCGGTGGTGCACCGGACTGTCCGGTGCGCCAGTCGACAGAAGGCAAGATCTGCCTTCCAGGATTGCTCCCAACGGCTCCTAGCTGCCTTGGGGCTATAAAAGGGACCCCTAGGCGCATGGAGGAGAACACCAAGCATTCCTTGAGCACTCTTGATCACTCACACTCTATTCTTGCGCACTTGTTCGACATTCTAGTGATTTGAGCTCCGATCTAGTGTGCTAGTCTTTTGAGCTTAAGTCTGGGTCTTGTGTGTGCGTATTTGCTGTGATCTTTGTGTCTTGTGTGAGTTGCTAATCCCTCCCTTACTCCGTGCTTCTTTGTGAACTTCAAGTGTAAGGGCGAGAGGCTCCAAGTTGTGGAGATTCCTCGCGAACGGGATTAAGAAAAGCAAGCAAAACACCGTGGTATTCAAGTGGGTCTTTGGACCGCTTGAGAGGGTTGATTGCAACCCTCGTCCGTTGGGACGCCACAACGTGGAGTAGGCAAGCGTTGGTCTTGGCCAAACCACGGGATAACCACCATGCCATCTCTGTGATTGATATCTTTGTGGTTATTGTGTTTTGTTGAGACTCCTCTCTAGCCACTTGGCGATTATTGTGCTAACGCTTAACCAAGTTTTGTGGCTTAAGTTTCAAGTTTTACAGGATCACCTATTGACCCCCCCTCTAGGTGCTCTCAATTAGTATCAGAGCCATTCTCTTCACAAAGGGACTAATCGCCCGAAGAGATGGATCCTAAGGGGAAGGGAATCGTGATCAACGATAAGGAGAAGGAGTCCTTCGTCAACGAGCCGAAGGATGACAAGCCTACCGACTCGGGCTCGGGCCACAAACGTAAAGATGGGAAGAAGAAGAAGACGAGACGCATCAAGGAGATCGTCTACTACGACGACAGCGATGAGTCCACTTCTTCCCAAAAGGATGACTACGAGAAACAAAATACGGTTAATTCGAATTTTTCTTTCGATTATTCTCGTATTCCTCAAAGTTCAAATTCACATTTACTTTCCATTCCTCTCGGCAAGCCTCCACACTTTGATGGGGAGGACTACGGATTTTGGAGCCACAAAATGCGTAGTCACTTGTTTTCTCTCCATCCAAGCATATGGGAGATTGTCGAGAATGGAATGAAATTTGATAGCTCGGATAGTCCTATTTTTATTAATGAACAGATTCATAGAAATGCATAAGCTACTACTGTGTTGTTAGCCTCCTTGTGCAGGGACGAATACCATAAGGTGAGCGGCTTGGACAATGCCAAGCAAATCTGGGACACCCTCAAGATCTCTCATGAGGGGAACAATGTCACCTTGCTCACCAAGATGGAGTTGGTGGAGGGCGAGCTTGGACGATTCGCGATGATAAGGGGCGAGGAGCCAACCCAAACATACAACCGGCTCAAGACCCTTATCAACAAAATAAGGAGCTACGGAAGCACGCGATGGACGGACCACGACGTCGTCCGCCTAATGCTAAGGTCCTTTACCGTTCTTGATCCACATTTGGTGAATAATATTCGTGAGAATCCCAGGTACACCAAAATGTCGCCCAAAGAAGTCCTTGGAAAATTCGTAAGCGGGCGAATGATGATCAAGGAGGCGAGGTACGTGGACAACGCACTGAATGGTCCAATCAATGAGCCTCAACCCGTTGCTCTCAAGGCAACGAGAAGCAAGGAGGCGTTACCTAGCAAGGTGGCGCAAGTTGAGGCGGCAGGGCTCAATGATGAAGAGATGGCCCTCATCATCAAGCGCTTCAAGATGGCGCTTAAGGGTCACAAGGGACAGCCAAGCAAGACCAAGACAAAGGGGAAGCGCTCATGCTTCAAATGTGGTAAGCTTGGTCATTTTATTGCTAATTGTCCCGATAATTATAGTGACCAGGAAAAGGGAAACAAGAGGGAGAAGAAGAAGAATTACAAGAAGGCCAAGGGCGAGGCACATATCGGAAAGGAGTGGGATTCAGATTGCTCCTCCTCCGACTCCGACAATGAAGGACTCGCCGCCACTGCCTTCAACAAGTCATCCCTCTTCCCCAATGAGCATCACACATGCCTCATGGCGAAGTAGAAGAAGGTATGTACTCGGGATACCACTTATGCTTCTTCAAGTGATGATGATTCTAGTGATGACGATGAGATAGACTATTCTAGTTTATTTAAAGGTTTGGATAGAATTAAAATTGGCAAAATTAATGAGTTAATTGATGCCTTGAATGACAAGAATAGGTTACTAGAAAAGCAAGAGGATTTGTTGTATGAAGAGCATGATAAATTTGTTAGTGCACAAAATTCACTTGCTTTAGAAGTTAAACGAAATGATATGCTTTCTTGTGAAATATCTACTTGCCATGAGACAATCTCTAGCTTAAAGAGCATAAATGATGATTTAAATGCTAAGCTAGAAAAATCTAGTAAATTAACATCTTGTGTAGAACATGTTGTGATTTGCACTAGGTGTAAAGATGTCAATGTTGATGCTTATAGTGAACACCTAGATTGCATTTCTAAATTAAATGATGAAGTAGCTAGTCTTAATGCCCAACTTAAGACTAGCAAAAGTGAATTTGACAAATTAAAATTTGCAAGGGATGCCTACACGATTGGTAGACACCCCTCAATTAAGGATGGTCTTGGCTTCAAGAGAGAAGCCAAGAACTTGACAAGCCATAAGGCTCCCATCTCCGCCAAGGAGAAAGGGAAGGCCCCTATGGCTAGTAGGGTGCAAAAGAACCATGCTTTTATGTACCATGATAGGAGACAATCTAGAAATACTTATAGGAGTTGTAATGCATATGATGCTTTTGATTCTCATGCCATGTTTGCTTCTAGTTCTTCCCATGTGCATGATAGAAATGTTGGTAGGAGAAATGTTGTTCATAATATGCCTAGGAGAAATGTTGTTAATGTTCCTAGGAAAGTTAATGAACCTTCTACAATATATCATGCTTGCAATGCTTCATTTACCATTTGTAGAAAGGGTAATGTTGGGGACTTGTTCTCAAATGCTTCGGGTTAAGAACAAGGCAACATAAAAAGTGTTAAATGTTAAAGTCCTTCGTCCTTCGAAGCATTATGCCCCTTCAGGAAATAATGAATTTCGGACGAAGGTCATAAGGGACATACCTTCGTAACTACAACGAATAATGACGAAGGACTCATATAAAGCACGAAACATAATGTAAACAACATAAAATCATTTCTATTTTATTAATATGGAAAAATAGAAATGATTTCAAATTACAAATGTACCTTCGGTCCTGAAAGAAGGTATAAAGTACAAGCGTGACGCAAAAGCAGGATGCCAAGTCAACGTGAACAGTACGGGAGTACTGTTCATCTATTTATAGACGCGGGACGCAGCCCACATGAAATTACATCCATGTCCATTATATTTGTTAATAGCCTACGGAAATCAGTCAAGGTCCACGCAGTCTTTTCATCTTTAAGTCGGTTCCCCCCTCAGCAATTGCGCCGAAGCTCTCCTGCGCACAGCTTCGCCTGCGCTCGTCCTTCGTCTGGTTCAAGCTTCGTCCCGATCGTGCTTCATATTCATAGTTCTGAGCCCGAAAACACCTGCTCACATAATCCACTTGGAAAACATTGTCAAATCATGTTTTTGAGGACCTTCGGAGGACGAAGGCCCCCAACAGTAGCCCCTCGCAATATTAATTTGTTTGACAATAAATTCAGATTGCGATATGGACGAAGGCCTTAAGCCGAAGGTCCGAAAAAACACCTTCCCTTTGCTAGAATAGCAATATTCACTGACAAGCGGGGTCATTTAATTTTCAACGCCCTGGGCGTATAAATAAGAGCAAACCGCCAACTCATTTGGTACGCATACTTGCCTTTCGCTTCGGCCCACTAAAATTTTTAGCGCTTGTTCATTAAGATTTGCTGCTCTTTTTGATTTCGAAGCTTCGGCCTCGGGAACAATTTTTAGCGTTCCCGAAGATGTCTGAAGGCAAGAAGACCCCTGCTGAGATGAAACTGAAGATCCCTGCTGATACGAAGCTGAGTCTCGAGGAGGAGAAGAATCTGGGGTTCTTGATAGCGATGGCAGAGACCAATACAGAGAAAATCACGAAGGAGATTCTCGAAGGTTTGTCCGAGGATACTGATGACAGCGACAGCTATGATGTGGAAAGTGGTGGGGAAGAGGCCGAAGATCGACCGTGGCGACCAAGTCACTCAGTTTTTGGGAAAACGACCATCAAGCAGAGTCACATTGATAATATGAGGGGGCGATATTTCCGAGACATATCTATCGTGAGAGCTGATGCCGGGGAAAAGACTTCTCCCACCCCCGAAGAGGATGAAGTTGTGATTTTCCGAAGCTTCCTCAGGGCTGGGCTTCGATTCCCCCTGAGCAATTTTGTTGTTGAGGTACTGAAAACATTCCAAGTCTACCTTCATCAACTCACTCCTGAAGCTATTATAAGAATGGGGATTTTTGTCTGGGCTGTAAGAAGCCAAGGTTTGGAACCAAACGCTAAAAGCTTCTGCAACATACACGAGTTATTATACGAGACGAAACCCTGGGGAAAGGAGCAATACCACAACAACTTCGGGTGCTACAGCTTCGGCGCCCGCTCCGGGTCAAGCTGCCCTGTGCCGACCTTTCGGAAGAGGTGGCCCGGAGCCTGGATGACTGAATGGTTTTATGTGAAGAATGATCTAACAGCTCAAGAGAATGTGAAGAGTATTATTATGCACCCAATCTGGCAACGCTTCGGCCTTCGAAGGCCGAAGGTCGAAATGGACGAAGCCGCCGAAGAATGCCAAAGAGCCTTCGGGGTAGTCTGCTCGTTTATTGGGACAAGGGACTTGGTCCAAGAACACATTGCCTTCAGGGTATGGCCACTTGCAGAAAAGTGGGAAATGCCGAAGGAAACCATCAAAGAGTCCGACGAAGGCGGACTAGTCAGATTAAAGTATACATTCAAATATGCAGATAAATTTATTGAACCTGATGATGACTGGCTGAAAAGCATTGAAACATTAAGTGATGAATTACTTGGGGCATATTCGAAGGCTGAAAATACTGCACTATCAGCAGCCTTCGGAGGCCGAAAAAAGAAGAGACTGAACCGAGTGTTTGATGCAGTCGGGTTCTTCTACCCTGATTATTGTTATCCCATCCGAAGGCAAAAAAGGAAAAACGCAACCTCTGAAAAAGAAGAAGCTGGAACCGCTCCTATCGAGCCAGAACCAAAAGGAAAAAGGTTGAAGGTCCTCACACACCGACCACGCCATATTGAACTAGCTTCGGTGCCTGAGTTTACTGGAGAAACTTCTTCGGCCGCCGAAGCTGAACAGCCAACCTTGCTGCCAAAAATTGCAGAGATGGCCGAAGCACCATCGACAGAAAAAATGGAAGAAGCGAAAAATCTGACTAAGGAAAAAACATCAGAAATTTTGAGCCCTGTAGTAAATGTCGAAGCAGCAAAAATCCAAAAGGGTCCAATGGTGACCCCAAAAAGGAAGAGAATGGTAAATGTACTAGATGTCTTGGAGACAATTAAGTCTTCAAGCACAACTTCAAAAAAGAGTGCTGAAATTGCTGAAGCTTCCTCTGAAGCTCCGACGCAACAAGCTGAAGCTGAAACTGGGCCTTCAGAGCCCTTCAAGGAACAAACTTTGGAAGCCGAAGCAATTAAAATACCAGAACCAATTTTAATTGAAGAGACTGACACTGCCATCCCCGAAGCGCCTGCCAGCATGTGTGATTACATCATACGACATGCTTCGGGAAAAAAACTATCTGAAGAAGAAACTCATGAAGCTAACCATTATGCAAAGGAACTAAAATATCCAAAGGGGGCAGTAATATTCAATGGGACAAATGAAGACGATTTTTTATACTGCCTGCCTGACAACAAAGAGCTCTCTGTCTGCCGAGAAATGGCCAGGAGTATTGGCTTCCCGAAGCTTGAATCTGGATTAAGCGCCATGACGAAAGAAGATCTCGCAGACAGTCTTGCGTACAACAGCCTGAAGGTACAGGAATTTAACGCTTGAAAAGAGAACCCCCTTATTTTTTACGCAACTCGTTCCTTTTTTCTTATATGAATTCTTCTTCGTATAGGGCCTGATCCTAAGCAACGCGCTAAGAGCGCAAAAGAGCGCCGAAGATGAAAGTTATGAAATTGCATTTAATAATTTACGCTCTGAAGTTATCAAACTGAGAAACGAAGCTTTGGAAAAAGATAAAATTCTGCTTACATTGGTAGATAAAGTGAAAAAAGACGAAGCTGCTTCGAGGGCCCAGACCGAAGCTCAAAAACGCGAGATTAAAGAACTTCAGAAACAGCTGGCTAGAGCTAAAGAGGAGCGCGCGCTTGAGGAAACGAAACGAGAACTTAGTGATTTTATGGTCAGCAAATTGGAATCAAGAGTTAAGGAGCTTCGGTCATCTCAGGGGAAGTGCTATGTTAAATCTATAGAATGTGTGAATAAAATTAAAGCCAGCTTTGCCAGCGTCGGCGCCTTTTCCAGCGAAGAAAATTTTTCTCGAGGCAATCCCGAAGATCCGTTGGAATGGATTAGCCACGAAGCAGAGGCCTTCGAAGAGATTCTGAACAGTCGCGGCGATATCTGCGCTTTTTCGGGCGCCAGAGGAGTTGCTTCTGTCTTAGAGAAGAAAGGCTGTGATCATGTAAAATTTCTAGCTCAGTCCGAAGCTGCCTTATCTTCCGAAGACATTAAGGACCCCTCGGCCGAAGCAAGCGTGGTTGGCGGCAAATTTTTTACAGATATCTGGAACGACGGCGGCCGGGAAATGGCGCAAGAGATCATCCAAAGAAGCGAAAAAGGCATACATGATGCTAGAAAAGTAGCAGAAGCTGCCGAAGGGAGTACGGAGCCTGAAAGACAATTAGGTACCAATTAGTCATTCTTGTTGCGTTGTAATTTTCATTTCAAACTCTGCACATAGTTTGCAATATTGATGAAGGAATGTTCTCTTCCCTCAGAAGCTGCTGGGTCAACTGCCGACCCCCACACAAAAGGAGATGAAGAAGTCAAACAAATGGCCGAAGCTATCATGAACAAAGTTGTTGATCAACTTCTAAATGAAGTCGCCGAAGCAGTGTTAAGAGAAGACTAGATGCTATTAGAAGAAACATTTAAATTGTGATCTATGTAATATTTTGTACATTTGGATGTAATATACAAGTTTCTTTCTATTATTCAATTCTTTACGATGCATGAAACTGTACGTACATACCATTTTTGAGCCTTCGGCGAAAAAACACCTTCCCTTCTTTTCATGCTTCGTGAAGAAAACACTCTTCGTTAAAATTATCCTGATAAGACACATCCATGCTTCGTAAAAGCATCCTCCGAAGCTATTTTCCGAAGATCATCATCATGTTCCCTCGTGACTTTGCACGATTTGCACTTTCTCAAATCATTCCTTCGAAGGTTAATACTGTGTGCCCTTCTTTTGCCGTATGCAACATGATGTATGATGCTTATGCTATGCGGAATGATGTGATGATGTTATGCTATGCATGTGGCATTTGTTCCGAAGATACTCATAAAATATATTCATAAGCTCTGCATTCCCTTAGGAACGTCTTTGGAGCTTCTTCGTCTTTTACTTAGACGATCTCAGCGTTGACTTTTCGCTGTAAGCCTCCCTTAGGAGCTTCTTCGCCCTTTACTTAGGCGGTATCAGCGTTGACTTTTCGCTGTAGGCTCTGCATTCCTTTAGGAACGACTTCTGAGCAGAAAACTTACACTGCGCTCCCTTTGGAACGGCTTTTTGTGACTTCACAAACTTACTCTGCGTTCCTTAGAACGACTTTCTGTTATTCCGAAGGATTTTTAATTCGAAGGTCCTCCTTGGTAACGGAGAAAATTTTAAGCTTCAGCAACTTGGGCTTGTGGAGCAAATAGATTTTCTTCGTGAAAAACAACGAAATTATTACATGGAAACTATCAATGTTTTTTGCTTCACAGAAAATAAAACTGAATAGGAAAGACTGCTATCAAAGGTAGGATATGTGTCAATAAATGTGCTTCGACTCTGGCACAGTGCTGTTGACTGTGCGAGCTTCGGACTGCTCCCTGAAGTCCCTCTGATGTGGAGCGTATTGACTCCCTTCTGGCTGTTGACCTTGCTGCAATGGAGGTGGAGGCGGAAGCTGCTGCCAGGAAGCTTGAGGTTGACTTGCCGAAGCTACAGAAGCTGCAGGGTGGTTGTCTATGTATTGTGGGACATAAGGCGGATGATACGAAGCAGTATGCATGACCTGCTTCGGCTGAGCTTGTTGGGATGCTGCTTCGGCAATTTCCTTTTGCTTCTGGATTGTAATATGGCACGACCTAGTGGTATGGCCCTTGCCTTCTCCACAAAACAAGCAAAACAGCCTCCTTGGCTGATCTCCGAATCTTCCGCCGAAGCCCCTGGCGCCTCTGCCTCTTGGAGCTGGTGGCCGGAAGGAAGTTTGTTGTTGCCCCGAAGCCTGTGATGAGCATTGTGGTCTATTCTGACTCCCCTTATCGTCATTCTGAGTGTTGTGGATAGAACGGACATGTCTCGGGTAGTATCTTCCTCCGAAGCCCCTGGTCATTTCAGAAAATCTGAAGGCCTCCTCCCTTCTTTGACGAAAGTCATTGTCAGCACGAATGTACTCATCCATCTTTTGAAGCAATTTCTCCAGAGTCTGAGGAGGCTTTCTAGCAAAGTATTGAGCTGCAGGCCCAGGACGAAGCCCCTTGATCATGGCCTCGATAACAATTTCATTAGGCACCGTTGGTGCCTGCGCCCTCAATCGTAAAAACCTTCGGACATACGCCTGAAGGTACTCTTCGTGATCCTGGATACACTGGAACAGGGCTTGAGCTGTGACCGGCTTCGTCTGGAATCCTTGGAAGCTGGTCAGTAACATATCCTTCAGCTTCTGCCATGAAGTTATTGTTCCTGGCCGAAGGGAGGAATACCAGGTCTGAGCAACATTCCTGACGGCCATAACGAAAGACTTCGCCATGACTGCAGCATTGCCCCCGTACGAAGACACCGTTGCTTCATAGCTCATCAAGAATTGCTTCGGGTCGGAGTGACCATCAAACATGGGGAGCTGGGGTGGTTTATAGGATGGAGGCCAAGGTGTAGCCTGCAGCTCAGCAGACAGAGGAGAAGCATCATCAAAAACAAAATTTCCCTGATGGAAATTATCATACCAGTCATCTTCGTTGACGAAGCCCTCCTGATGAAGGTCTTTCTGATGAGGCCTTCTGTTCTGCTCATCGTGAGTAAGATGGCGGACTTCCTCAGAGGCTTCGTCTATCTGCCTTTGCAACTCAGCTAGGCGGGCCATCTTCTCCTTCTTCCTTTGTACTTGTTGGTGTAGCATTTCCATATCCCTGATTTCTTGGTCTAGCTCTTCTTCCTGAAGTGTCGGGCTGACAGCCTTTCTCTTCTGGCTTCGGGCCTCCCGAAGAGAGACGGTCTCCTGGTTGTGGTCTAGCGGTTGCAGTGCTGAAGCCCCAGTCGCTGAAGCTTTCTTCGGCGCCATAGCTTCCGAAGGTGTTCAAAAAAGCTCGAAGTGGAAGTGAGTTCACCGGAGGTGGGCGCCAATGTTGGGGACTTGTTCTCAAATGCTTCGGGTTAAGAACAAGGCAACATAAAAAGTGTTAAATGTTAAAGTCCTTCGTCCTTCGAAGCATTATGCCCCTTCAGGAAATAATGAATTTCGGACGAAGGTCATAAGGGACATACCTTCGTAACTACAACGAATAATGACGAAGGACTCATATAAAGCACGAAACATAATGTAAACAACATAAAATCATTTCTATTTTATTAATATGGAAAAATAGAAATGATTTCAAATTACAAATGTACCTTCGGTCCTGAAAGAAGGTATAAAGTACAAGCGTGACGCAAAAGCAGGATGCCAAGTCAACGTGAACAGTACGGGAGTACTGTTCATCTATTTATAGACGCGGGACGCAGCCCACATGAAATTACATCCATGTCCATTATATTTGTTAATAGCCTACGGAAATCAGTCAAGGTCCACGCAGTCTTTTCATCTTTAAGTCGGTTCCCCCCTCAGCAATTGCGCCGAAGCTCTCCTGCGCACAGCTTCGCCTGCGCTCGTCCTTCGTCTGGTTCAAGCTTCGTCCCGATCGTGCTTCATATTCATAGTTCTGAGCCCGAAAACACCTGCTCACATAATCCACTTGGAAAACATTGTCAAATCATGTTTTTGAGGACCTTCGGAGGACGAAGGCCCCCAACAGGTAAGAAGGTAATTGCTAGGAAACTAGGGGCAAGATGCAAGGGAGATAAAACTTGCATTTGGGTCCCTAAGACAATTGTGACTAACCTTGTAGGACCCAACAAGAGTTGGGTACCTAAGACCCAAGCCTAAATTTGCCTTGCAGGTTTATGCATCCGGGGGTTCAAGCTGGATTATCGACAGCGGATGCACAAACCACATGACGGGGGAAAAGAGGATGTTCTCTTCCTACGTCAAGAACAAGGATCCCCAAGATTCAATAATATTCGGTGATGGGAATCAAGGCAAGGTAAAAGGGTTAGGTAAAATTGCTATTTCATCTGAGCACTCTATTTCTAATGTGTTTTTAGTTGAGTCGCTTGGATATAATTTGTTATCTGTTAGTCAATTATGCAATATGGGATATAATTGTCTATTTACAAATGTAGATGTGTCTGTCTTTAGAAGATGTGATGGTTCACTAGCTTTTAAGGGTGTACTAGACGGCAAACTTTATTTGGTTGATTTTGCAAAAGAAGAGGTCGGTCTAGATGCATGCTTAATTGCTAAGACTTGCATGGGCTAGCTGTGGCATCACCGCTTAGCACATGTGGGGATGAAGAACCTCCACAAGCTTCTAAAGGGAGAACACGTGATATGTCTAACTAATGTACATTTCGAAAAAGATAGACCTTGTGCAGCTTGTCAAGCAGGGAAACAGGTGGGAGGCTCTCATCACGCCAAAAATGTAATGACCACATCAAGACCCTTGGAGATGCTTCATATGGACCTCTTCGGACCCGTCGCCTATCTAAGTATAGGAGGAAGTAAGTATGGTCTTGTTATAGTTGATGATTTTTCCCGCTTCACTTGGGTATTCTTTTTGCAGGACAAAACTGAAACCCAAGGGACCCTCAAGCGCTTCCTCAGGAGAGCTCAAAATGAGTTTGAGCTCAAGGTGAAGAAGATAAGGAGCGACAACGGGTCCGAGTTCAAGAACCTTCAAGTGGAGGAGTTCCTTGAGGAGGAAGGAATCAAGAACGAGTTCTCCGCTCCCTACACACCACAACAAAATGGTGTGGTAGAGAGGAAGAACAGGACGCTCATCGATATGGCGAGGACTATGCTTGGAGAGTTCAAGACCCCCGAGCGCTTTTGGTCGAAAGCCGTGAACATGGCTTGCCACGCCATCAACCGGGTCTACCTTCACCGCCTCCTCAAGAAGACTTCGTATGAGCTGCTGACTGGTAACAAACCCAATGTGTCTTGTTTTCGTGTATTTGGGAGCAAGTGTTACATTCTTGTGAAGAAAGGTAGAACTTCTAAATTTGCTCCCAAAGCTGTAGAAGGGTTTTTATTAGGTTATGACTCAAATACAAAGGCGTATAGGGTCTTCAACAAATCATCGGGTTTGGTTGAAGTCTCTAGCGACGTTGTATTTGATGAGACTAATGGCTCTCCAAGAGAGCAAGTTGTTGATCTTGATGATGTAGATGAAGAAGACGTTCCAACGGCCGCAATATGCACCATGGCGATTGGCGATGTGCGACCACAGGAACAATTGGAGCAAGATCAACCTTCTTCCTCAACTATGGTGCATCCCTCAACCCAAGATGACGAACAGGTACCTCAAGTGGAGGCGCATGATCAAGGGGGAGCACAGGATGTTCAAGTTGAAGAGGAAGAAGCACCTCAGGCACCTCCAACCCAAGTTCGAGCGACGATTCAAAGGAATCATCCCGTCGACCAAATTTTGGGTGATATTAGCAAGGGAGTAACTACTCGTTCAAGATTAGTTAATTTTTGTGAGCATTACTCCTTTGTCTCTTCTATTGAGCCTTTCAGGGTAGAAGAGGCCTTGCTAGATCTGGGCTGGGTGTTGGCCATGCACGAAGAGCTCAACAACTTCAAGCGTAATGAAGTTTGGACACTGGTGCCTCGTCCCAAGCAAAATGTTGTGGGAACCAAGTGGGTGTTCCGCAACAAACAGGACGAGCACGGGGTGGTGACGAGGACCAAGGCTCGACTTGTGGCAAAAGGTTATGCCCAAGTCGCAGGTTTGGACTTTGAGGAGACGTTTGCTCCTGTGGCTAGGCTAGAATCAATTCGTATTTTGCTAGCATATGCCGCTCACCATTCTTTCAGGTTGTACCAAATGGATGTGAAGAGCGCTTTCCTCAATGGGCCGATCAAGGAGGAGGTGTACATGGAGCAACCCCCTGGCTTCGAGGATGAACGGTACCCCGACCACGTGTGTAAGCTCTCTAAGGCGCTCTATGGACTTAAGCAAGCCCCAAGAGCATGGTATGAATGCCTTAGAGACTTTTTAATTGCTAATGCTTTCAAGGTTGGGAAAGCCGATCCAACTCTTTTTACTAAGACTTGCGATGGTGATCTTTTTGTGTGCCAAATTTATGTCGATGATATAATATTTGGTTCTACTAATCAAAAGTCTTGTGAAGAGTTTAGCAGGGTGATGACGCAGAAATTCGAGATGTCGATGATGGGCGAGTTGAACTACTTCCTTGGGTTCCAAGTGAAGCAACTCAAGGATGGCACCTTCATCTCCCAAACAAAGTACACGCAAGACTTGCTAAAGCGGTTTGGGATGAAGGACGCCAAGCCCGCAAAGACGCCGATGGGAACCGACGGACACACCGACCTCAACAAAGGAGGTAAGTCCGTTGATCAAAAAGCATACCGGTCAATGATAGGGTCTTTACTTTATTTATGTGCTAGTAGACCGGATATTATGCTTAGCATATGCATGTGTGCTAGATTTCAATCCGATCTAAGGGAGTGTCACTTAGTGGTTGTGAAGCGAATTCTTAGATATTTAGTCGCTACGCCTTGCTTCGGGATCTGGTATCCAAAGGGGTCTAACTTTGACTTGATTGGATATTCAGATTCCGACTATGCTGGATGTAAGGTTGATAGGAAGAGTACATCGGGGACGTGCCAATTCTTAGGAAGGTCCCTGGTGTCGTGGAACTCTAAGAAACAAACTTCCGTTGCCCTATCCACCGCTGAGGCCGAGTACGTTGCCGCAGGACAGTGTTGTGCACAACTACTTTGGATGAGGCAAACCCTCCGGGACTTTGGCTACAATCTGAGCAAAGTCCCACTCCTATGTGACAATGAGAGTGCTATCCGAATAGTGGAAAATCTTGTTGAGGATAGCCGCACAAAGCACATTGACATCCGGCATCACTTTTTGAGAGACCACCAGCAAAAGGGAGATATCGAAGTGTTTCATGTTAGCACCGAGAACCAGCTAGCCGATATCTTCACTAAGCCTTTAGATGAAAAGACCTTTTGCAGGCTGCGTAGTGAGCTAAATGTCCTAGATTCGCGGAACCTGGATTGATTTATAGCATACATGTGTTTATGCCCTTGATCATGTTCCTTCTGCATTTTGTTGCTTACTTGTGGTGCTCAAGTTGTACAATCACTCCCCGGACCTCACAAGTCCTTGTGCAAGTGATGCACATATTTAGGGGGAGTTGTGCTACAACTTGACCCTTTGAGACTAACCGTTTGCTTGAGTTTGCTTGATTTAGTCTCAAAGGAGGTTTGAAAGGGAAAAGGTGGACTTGGACCATGAAAGACTTCCACTGCACTCCGATGAGAGGGTAACTTATTCCAAGTTCATCTCATGTCCTCTTATTGCCTTTGTACTCTTATTTGAAGATTTTGGTGAGGCAATGGGGTTAAGGGGCCAAGATTGATCCCGTTTTGGTGCTTGATGCCAAAGGGGGGAGAAAATAAAGGCCAAAGCAATAGATGGATCAGCTACCACTTGAGAAAGTTTGAAAATAGTAGAATAGAGCTTTTGGTTTGTCAAAACTCTTTTATTGTGAAATTTTGAAAATAGTAGAATAGAGCTTTTGGTTCGTCAAAACTCTTTTATTGTCTCTTTTGTCAAAAGTTGGCTTCTTGTGGGGAGAAGTGTTGATTATGGGAAAAAGGGGGAGTTTTTGCAATCCTTGATCAATTTCTGTTGGAATACCTCTCTTTATGTCTCTACATGTGGATTTGACTTAGAGATAGGTATTTGAGTTTGATTTGCAAAAACAAACCAAGTGGTGGCAAAGTATGATCCATATATGTCAAAATTGAATCAAAACAATTTTGAGTGTTCATTTGCATTGATATTGCACTTGTTCTAGTTGCTTTATGTTGCGTTGGCATAAATCACCAAAAAGGGGGAGATTGAAAGGGAAATGTGCCCTTGGGCCATTTCTAAGTATTTTGGTGATTGAGTGCCAACACAAGTGCTTTTGTGCTAATCTATGCAAAGTGGTGGACAAAGTGCAAATCATGTCAAAAGGTATATTTCTAGACTTAGTACATTGTTTAATGGACTAATGTATTGTGTCTAAGTGCTGGAAACAGGAAAAATTGAATTGGAAATGAGATGGCTTGGTTCAGCCAAAGTCTGCTCAGTCTGGGTTCACCGGACTGTCCGGTGGTGCACCGGACAGTGTCCGGTGCGCCAGACTGGCTCTGGCGAACTTGCTGCTCTCGGGAGTTCGACGGCGGTGTACGGCTATAAATCAACGGACTGTCCGGTGGTGCACCGGACTGTCCGGTGGGCCATTCACAGGCGAACTCGTCGCTCTCGGGAAACCATCAATGGCGTACCGCTAAAATTCACCGGTCTGTCCGGTGGTGCACCGGACTGTCCGGTGAGTCAACAGTCAGCCGGGGCAACGGTCGGCCGAGGATTCCGCGCGTGACGCGTGGCCGAGCCAACGGTCACATTGGTGCACCGGACTGTCCGGTGTGCACCGGACAGTGTCCGGTGCGCCAACGGCTCTCAGACTCCAACGGTCGGCTTCGCCAAATAAGCAAGGATATCCGCACCGGACAGTATCCGGTGGTGCACCGGACTGTCCGGTGCGCCAGTCGACAGAAGGCAAGATCGGCCTTCCAGGATTGCTCTCAACAGCTCCTAGCTGCCTTGGGGCTATAAAAGGGACCCCTAGGCGCATGGAGGAGAACACCAAGCATTCCTTGAGCACTCTTGATCACTCACACTCCATTCTTGCGCACTTGTTCGACATTCTAGTGATTTGAGCTCCGTTCTAGTGTGCTAGTCTTTTGAGCTTAAGTCTGGGTCTTGTGTGTGCGTATTTGCTGTGATATTTGTGTCTTGTGTGAGTTGCTAATCCCTCCCTTACTCCGTGCTTCTTTGTGAACTTCAAGTGTAAGGGCGAGAGGCTCCAAGTTGTGGAGATTCCTCGTGAACGGGATTAAGAAAAGCAAGCAAAACACCGTGGTATTCAAGTGGGTCTTTGGACCGCTTGAGAGGGGTTGATTGCAACCCTCGTCCGTTGGGACGCCACAACGTGGAGTAGGCAAGCGTTGGTCTTGGCCGAACCACGGGATAACCACCGTGCCATCTCTGTGATTGATATCTTTGTGGTTATTGTGTTTTGTTGAGACTCCTCTCTAGCCACTTGGCGATTATTGTGCTAACGCTTAACCAAGTTTTTGTGGCTTAAGTTTCAAGTTTTACAGGATCACCTATTCACCCCCCCTCTAGGTGCTCTCAAAAACATCTTTAGAACAAACCATACATGGCTGATAAGGCACGGTTCAAGTCAAGGCCACGCCTACCGAGGGACGCGACCTCATCCGAGCCCAGCCTCGGGCAGGAATTGTAGTCCCCGGATGAATTCATGCCTCACCCGAGGGCCTCCCCAGGCAATGGGCGCACCCCCGGCTTGCCCAAAGCCCAGCTCGGGCAGACTTTGTCGTGCAGCGACCTCGACCAAATTGCCTTACCAACCGACCGTATCGCATTCGCATTTAATGCGGGGATCGCCTGACACCTTATCCTGACACGCGTGCCTCAGTCGGCAAGGTCAAAGTGACCGCAGTCACTTCGCCCCTTTACTGACCGTTCTGACAGGAAAACAGCGCTGTTCACCCTGCTCCGGCAAATGTGCCAGCCACTAGGGAAAGACTAACAACAGTCACGGCCTTTCCCGAGTACGGCCTCGGGCGCAATAGGGAGCTCTGCCTCGCCCGACCCTAGGCCTCAGCCTCAGCTTCGGTCTCGGGAGAAGGTCTCCACCTCGACCGAGCCTGACCTTGGCCTCAGCCTCGGCCTCGGGAGAAGGACTCCGCCTCGCCCGACCTCGGCCTCGAGGAAGGACTCCGCCTCGCCTGACCTCATCCTCGGCCTCGGAGGAGTTGCCGCCTCGCCCGACCTCGGCCTCGGACCGACTACGCTGCAGGGGATGCATCATTACCCTACTCCTAGCTAGCTGCCTCAAGCTATGAAGGAACAAGACCAGTGTCCCATCCAAGGTTACTCCGGCAACAGGCAATGATGGTTCCCCGCGTGCGCCCGTGACGTCGGATTGCTCTCAACCTCCTACGGAAGCAAGGAAACGTCAGCAACATCCATGCCGCACTGCCAGCTGTGCTTCTACAGGGCTCAAGGCACTTCTCTGACGGCCACGTTGGTACATGCATAGGGCTCAACGCACTTCTCCGCTAGCCACATTAGCGCATAGTTAAACCCCATTGTACAGCTGGGCATCTCCTTGTATCTATAAAAGGGGATGTCCAGGGCCTTCCTAAGGCACGTGGACATACGTGGACATACGTGGACAGGCATTAACAGACGGGGACAACACACACGCAACAGCGGAGACATAACACAGAGAAAGAGAGGAGAGACACGGTAGAGGCAGCCTCAGACAGCTCGCCTCAAGGCCGAACCCTCTCTTTCTCCTCTCTCTCTCTCTCTCGTTCTCGCTCTCTCGCAATGCTTGTAACCCCTACTTTGAGAACCCCGGTGCAAGATAACTTATGCCTTATTTCCCTCTTGTGTTCCATCTTGCATCAACCCATCTGGGCAGGGACACGCAGCAACAAATTCACTAGTCGGTCCGGTTAAGGGTCCCCCGGGTCCGAAACACCGACAGGGAGAAATTCAAAATTTGCTCCCAAGGTAGTAGAAGGGTTTTTACTAGGTTATGACTTGAATACAAAGGCGTATAGAGTCTTCAACAAATCATCTGGTTTGGTTGAAGTCTCTAGCGATGTTGTATTTGATGAAACTAATGGCTCTCCAAGAGAGCAAGTTGATCTTGATGATGTAGATGAAGATGATGTTCCAACGGCCGCAATAGCAAGATGGCAATAGGTGATGTGCGACCACAGGAACAACAAGAGCAAGATCAGCCTTCTTCCTCAACAATGGTGCACCCCCCAACTCAAGATGATGGACAGGTTCCTCAAGAAGAGGCGTGTGATCAAGGGGGAGCACAAGAAGAACAAGTTTTGGAGGAAGAAGTACCATGGGTCCCTCCAACTCAAGTCTGAGCAACGATCCTACGACATCACCCCGTTGATCAGATATTGGGTGACATAAGCAAGGGAGTAACAACTCGCTCATGTCTAGCTAATTTTTGTGAGCATTACTTGTTTGTCTCTTCTATTGAGCCTTTCAGGGTAGAAGAGGCCTTGCAAGATCTGGACTGGGTGTTGGCCATGCAGTGTAACACCCCTGGTGTTACTATAACTAAAACTTGAGCATGACATCATAGCATTGGCATTGCATATGTTTGATACACCTAGAGTGCATTCACTAGTCAAAAATTTCAAACAAGTTGTATTGTTTAAGTGTTTTTGCAAATAGCACCCTGGATAGGAAACTTAACCCTAAATAGGGATTAAAGGGGTAAAACTTAACCTAAGATGAGAAAACCTAAAGACTTTAGGGAAAGAGTCATAAAATATCCCCAAAAACAAAGTGGAGTCACATTTATACCCCTGGGATACTAAAAACCCTAATTGGAACCCTGGAAAAACCCTAAAACTAAACCCTAGGGGCCTATGTGCAAAATTGGTCCACTTTTGGACTAAAGTGCAAAAACCAAGTCAAATAAGGTTCTTAAGTCCTTTGGTTCACAAATATGTGGACTTGAAAGCCAAACCCTAAGTTTTGGACTCAATTGCAAAATGGACCTCATTTGAGTTCTATACTAAGTCTGAAATTTCAGTGATATTGGCTCAACTTTGGGGCTTTGTAACTTTCAAAGCATAGGGTTTTTGCCCAAAGTGACTACAACAAGTTTGTAGTCCAATTATAGGAGAACAACTTTGTTTAAGGATTCAAGCCATGTTCTTATGAGAAATGTGGAGAAAATCTCAACCCAAGTTGGACTGTCAGACTGCCTGGGGTCTGAAGTTCAGACTGACAGTGTTTTGAGATGAACTTTGAGCTCAATTTTGAAGGGGATCCAGTGACTTTTTGTGAGTACACATTATAGCAAAGATATAGATGGATTATAGCACTACAACTTTGCTGCAGATCATTGGGTATGTTGCCATGAAAATTTGTGAGCAAATCGAGTCTAAACTATGGCTGTCAGGTTGACTGAATACTGTAGCCCATGGTACAGTGACCATTGAGGATCAGATCGCTAGCCCCAGAAAAGATCTCACCGGCGGTGGCCTTCCGCCATGATTCACGTCACCGGCGTCATGATTCACGCTCGGGTAAGTGTATAACGTCGTGCGGTAGAAGCCCCTCGCCGACGGTGAGCTGGAGGTCACTCCGGTGACATCACCGTGGCTCTCTCTCCCTCTTTGCGGCTGAGCGGATTAACACGCCGGCGACCGCCGTCTTCCGGCCATATGCCGCGTGGCTCTCACTTTCCACCGCACCACCGTGTCTTCCCCTCGCTCTCCGTGGCTCCCCGGAGTAACCGCCACGCCTCTAGACACGTATTCACCGCGCCGCTCTCTTCCTCATCTCCGGCCGCCGCGCGTCCTCCTCAAAATTCGCGGCCACCGTCTTACTCTCCTATAAATTGAGCCCATGTCTAGCTCTGTGAGGTCGTCAGCTAACTAGCCACCGCTACTCACCCACAATCATCCACCAGTGAGCTTGAATTCGCGTTTTTCCCCAAATCGGTCGAAGAACACCGTGAAACCAAGTCCACCGTGGCCATCCGATTCTGGTAAAGCTCTATCCGATTCAAACCTTGTTTAAGTCTTCTTATAGTTCAGTGATGCTTGCCAAGCCATCAATTTGAATGTAGATGCCCCCAATCGTCGGGAACACGACGGGCTAGCCCCCATGCTCACGACCACCATGGCCAGAGCTCCTTAGTCGATCATGAGCCAAATTAAGTTGGGGAAAACCATCTAGGTAGCCTCGATTTCATGTCAGTTGCTCGGAGAACCCAGCCGTAGCCCCAATCGACCGGTTCAGGCGCTCGCCGGAGCTCGGCGGGGCATGAACGCCGTCGAGGATGAGTCGGGTGAAGAAATAGAACATCAGGGGCATTTCTGTAAACTGTCAGTGATACGTAGAAACAGTGAATGACCTCGTTTGCTATTTGACAAAAACGCGAGGGCCTCTGTGCAAGTCTGTCAGCGCGGGCGCGGGTGCGCGCATTTCTTCTGGTAATGGGCCGACCTGGGCTGGTTTTGGTCCAATACTATTCATCTGTTTTTCTTTTTCTTTTATCTCCAGAGCCAAAACAATTATAGAAAACAGTAGAAAAATGGCAAAATTGTAAAACCAATTTTCCTAGGCTTGTTATTTTCTCTAGTATTTAATAAAAATAATTTCATGATTTTTAGTTTAAACAGAGAATTTTAGGGCATTTAAAGTAGCTTAAAGAATTAGTTATGGGTTTTTAGAAAATAATTAGTAAGTCCAAAAATGCCCAAACTTTTTATGGGAACTTAAAACAATATTTAGAAGCCTTGGGTAGGGTTTGAATTGATTTGGACCTTGTTTGATCACCAAACCCCAAACCACCCCCCCTGCTCTATGAACTCCTTTACTGACTCCGGAAACCCTAGGTTCTCGGAGTACCGTGAAGGAAAGTTGTACTCAAGACTTAGATAATAAGTTTATATTATCTTCACATCCTCATGAGCATCCCATGGCATCCATTCTTATGCATATATATGGTTATGTTAGAACACGAAGAAGAAGAAGAAGTCACTGAAGACAGGACACCACCACCCTCAGATCCTCAAGCAGGCAACTGCTTTTACTTCGATATTTGTGGATCCGAGCAGGACTCACCTGTTAACAAAGGCAAGCCCCGGTGCATTTGCCACCTCCTTGTGTTTTAAAAATCTTTTTCACTTGCTTGATGCATTAGGTGATAGGAGTTGATTGCTAAAACAATTCCTGCATTACCTTCCTTGAATTTGATTACCTTCCTTGATCACCCGTTTTATAAAAGATTTTTGATGCTTAGTCTTGCTTTAGAAAAACAAAATGTTTTGTTTTTACAAAAGTTGATGTGGCAAAAGTGGGTGGGATGTTTTCGAAAATAAAACTTGATGGTGAATCCATCACGGCCGTGATGGATTCAACATCGGAAAAGATGTACCTCTGCCAGGTACCAAGTTTTTGGGTTGAAAAGATTAAGCTGAGACCGGGCGGGTGACTTGCACAAGAAAGGAGTCTCGGTGTAGTGTCTCCGTCTGAGTCGATTAAGGACCTTGATGATGTAGGCTTGATGATCGAGGACCCTTTAACTGGTCACATGCCTCGTCATGGGTAAGCCTTGCCTCGGGCAGACTAAGGCCGAAATAAGATAACACGAAATGGGCGTGGAGCGGTGGCGAGAGTAGCGTGTACCCTCCGTGGCAAGAGGCCGGACGGTGGTGTATCTGTGCTCTCGGTTTGCGTGAACCTGATCCGGTCTTAAGAACCCCGGTGGCGGGTTGACATATGCAAGGGTTAAGTGCTACATATGTCGTGTGATTGGAGATCCTCAGCTGAGTATAATCGATTCGGATCACCGTACCTTCGCGGTTATGAAGACTTGGTCACTGACCTACACGTAGCATTCCACTAAAGATGATGAGTATTTGTTAAGAAATTGGCTAGTACAGGACCAGTGATTGAACTAGGGTAGAAAGAACTCTATTTGCAGGTAATTGAACTTAACTTGACAAATAAAATTTGATTTTTAAGGATCCACTTTAGTAAGCATTTCTGCAAAACAGAGTCTTTGATTATTGAGAAGCCTTACCTTGACTCCCTAAAAGCCAGCATACCCTTGAGAGTCTTTTCTTTAGTCGGGTAAGTCTTGCTGAGTCATTCCATACTCAGGGTTTATCCCTTCGTTGTTTTTAGGTGAGGAAGTAGCAGATTTCTGCTGCTTCTGTGCCAGGGTGGTTCCCAAAGAAGAAACACAAGACTGAAGTGCGGGAGGACTTGGTCCTCCATATAGATCTTTTACTTAAATCTTCTCGGGAGGAGTTTTTGCCTCCCTTGGTTTGTATAATAATACTACTCAGCACTCGCTCTTAGTTATGGTCTGTAATAAAACAACTTGAGCTTGCTTTTAAATAAATGTGAATTATGTAATCGCTTCCGCAATTCTTTATCTTCGATGTTCTGTAATGTCTGCAAGACGGGTGAATCGTTCCTGGTAAAGTAAGGAAAGATACCGAACTTGTCAAGTAGTTCAGGGACACCTACAGGGTTGTCTGAAGTCCGTTGGACAAGGACAACTGTAGATGGGCCTAATTACTTGGGAGGTTCCGTCACAGCTGGTATCGGAGCGTAGCCCTTCTTTGCAGATATTATGAGGCATCTTAAAAAGGATTTTCAAAAGTCTTACCTAAAAATTCTTTTCTCTTCTTACCTAAGTATTCTGAAGAGTCTATCTTAAAGACCAGATAGGAAGAGTGCAATGTATAGAAGGTTGAATCGACTAAGGTTGATTCTGTACTTATTCATGCATCATGCTAAGAATTATACTAATAAATTTTCCCCCTCAGAAAGATGCCGCCACGCACAAGGCTAACGGCATGTAAGTCAACGGGACCAATTGGAGTACCCCGACATCAACTAGCCCCTCGACACGAAAGCAGCAGCAGCGGAAGTAATGACCCCATAGGAGACCTTGAAGCCCGAGTGAGTCGACTTCAAGCAGAGCTGCAATACAGGACCGATGCTTGGGTCACAGACGGAGATAGAATCAATGAACTAAGAAGGGACATCCGTCACCTGCAGGATCAGCTTGCTGATCGGGACTTAGCACTTGACTGGGCAGTACAGTCTCGTTTGCTAGCATGCGCTAAGGAAGCAAAGGCTCAGGCCCGAATTAAAGAACTTAGCTTAACTATCGATGACTTGCAGGTGTATTGCAATACGTTGCATGAGGAAGTCCATATACTATACTCACAATTACACCCTAGTGTGCCTGCACACTCTGCTGAGGCGGAAGCCGGACCCTCTCACGTTGCGGGACGCGCGCTGGGTGGGGAGTTAGACCTTTTTGAACCCCCTCCTTCTTTGAGGTTGGTTGACGTCTGGACTCCCACACCTAATGATGAGGCCGCCAAAAGTAACGGAAAGCAGGACTAATGGTGTAATAGAAGTAGAGTAGTGTATTGTAGGATGCACTGTTGTATAATAGGTTGAACTTTGATATAATGGGTAATGTATCCTGTTATGTAATATCGAGTCTGTATCATTACTTTTTATAGTAATGTAAAATGGAAGGTCTCTTTGGCATATTATGTTTATTTCAAATGTTTTTGCCTCAGATGCCGACCAGGACTCGCGGACAGGACGCAGCCGGAACTTCTGGGGGTCGGGAAGTCACCCCAAATCCACCTCCGATTCCACCCACGCTAGCCGAGGCGATTGCCGCCTTGGTGAATGCCACCGCAGACAATACCCGCTTCCTTAGGGAAATGGCGGGTCAACAGCAGTTCCAGCAGCAGGCAGGAAGAGGTTTTCAGCAAGGTCCCCGTGAAACCACCTATCTGGACTTCTCCGAAACTCGTCCACCTCTATTTACCAAAGCAGAAGACCCGCTAGAAGCCGACGAGTGGATACGAGTCATTGAACAGAAGTTTGGTCTTCTTCGTTGTTCTGAAACGCAGAAGCCATTGTTCGCAGCACAGCAACTACGTGGCCCTGCCAGTACTTGGTAGGGAAATTTTGTGGCTATCCAACCTGACAACCATCAAATCACTTGGCAAGAATTTAAAGCAGCCTTCCGTGAGCACTACATACCGGAAGGGGTGCTGCATATGAAGCAAGAGGAATTCATGAAACTGAAACAAGGAGGAGATACCATCAATTAATATCTCAACAAGTTTAATCACCTGTCGCAGTATGCCATCGACCAGGTGAATACTGATTTAAAGAAGAAGAATTGTTTTATGCGGGGTTTGAATGATCGGCTACAGAGAAAGATGGCCACATGCATAGATCTCACGTATGGAAAGGCTGTCAGCACAGCCTTATCTGTTGAAGCAAAATATGCAAGTTCTGGGAAGAATAAGGGATTCAGTGGTGAGAGGCCTAATCAGGGCCAGGCGAAGAGGCAACGGTTCGTCATCCGGCCTTCTAGCCAAAACCGTACTTTTTCTCGTCCACCAGCATTCCCTTTCAAACAGCCCATTATTATCCGCCCCAACAATACCTCCACTCCCCCAAATCAGCCGAGTGCCCCAGGCACTCGATTCCCTGCCTTGCCCAGCTCTTCAACTGGGTGTTTCAACTGCGGCAAATCAGGACATTTTATCAAAGACTGCCCATACCCCAAGCAAAATCAATCCAATGCTCAGCAAGGAACTGGGAAGTCTACTCAGCCCAAGGGTAATGCTGTGGGGAGAAATACCAAGAAAACAGGGCGTGTATACTACACTCAAGTGGCCACTACACCGAAAGGAGAGCTGGTGATGATGGGTACGTTTCCCGTGGCCAGTCACCCTGCAATTATTCTTTTTGATTCTGGTGCTTCGCATACCTTCATTAGCAAGAAATTTGTGGAGCAACATCACATTGCATGCCATGAATCAAAAGAGGGATTTAAAATTCATTCACCTGGGGGACACATTTTTACTAGAGAAGTGGCCTATGAAGTGCCAGTAACAATGGCCGGACGGAACTTTCCTGCTAACATGATTGTTCTGAAAGGCCAGGATATAGATGTAATTTTGGGTATGAATTGGTTAACCCAACACAAGGCAATTCTCAACACTGAACTCAGAACCGTCAGGTTGAGCTATAATCAAGAAGAGATTCTTTTGTCTCTCCCCGTAACCAATCCAGTCAAAGCTTCTGGTAGAATATTTGAAGCCATTGTACCGGAGATCAAGAACATTCCGGTAGTATGTGAGTTTCCAGATGTATTTCCGGAAGATTTGCCTGGACTGCCCCCTGAAAGAGATGTAGAATTCGTAATTGAGCTAAAGCCCGGTACGGCTCCCATCTCCCGAAGATCGTACCGTATGCCCCCTAATGAGTTGGCGGAATTGAAGATTCAATTACAAGATCTACTGAATAAGGGATTTATCCGGCCAAGCTCGTCCCCATGGGGTTGTCCCGCCATTTTTGTTAAGAAGAAGGATCAAACCTTGCGCATGTGCGTGGATTATCGACCCCTAAATGAGGTCACCATCAAGAATAAGTACCCTCTTCCAAGGATCGACATTTTATTTGATCAACTGACTGGGGCGAGGGTATTTTCCAAAATTGATCTCAGGACGGGCTATCACCAAATCCGTATTCGGCCCAAGGATATACCGAAGACCGCGTTTACTACGCGGTATGGATTGTTTGAATACCTGGTAATGTCTTTCGGGCTCACAAATGCTCCTGCCCACTTCACCTATTTGATGAACTCGGTGTTTATGCCCGAGTTGGACAAGTTCGTGGTAGTCTTCATCGACGATATCTTGATATATTCTAAAAATGAAGAGGACCATGCTCAGCATCTACGGATTGTATTGACGCGCCTGAGGGAACATCAGCTGTATGCCAAGTTCAGTAAGTGCGCGTTCTGGCTGGAGGAAATTCAATTTTTGGGGCACGTGTTATCAGCCAATGGAATTGCGGTAGATCCTAGAAAAGTCAAAGATATTCTGGAGTGGAAACCCCCAACCACTGTTCACCAAGTCCGGAGTTTTCTTGGACTAGCTGGATATTATCGCAGATTCATACCCGATTTTTCTAAGCTTGTGAAGCCAATCACAAGTTTATTGAAGAATGATATTAAGTTCAATTGGTCTTCTAGGTGTAATGAAGCCTTTGAGCAATTGAAGACATTATTAACCACTGCTCCGGTACTGGCTCAACCGGACATCACTAAACCTTTTGATGTATATTGTGATGCATCTGGCAGTGGGCTCGGCTGTGTACTGATGCAAGAGGGCCAAGTAATTGCGTATGCTTCAAGGCAGTTGCGCCGACATGAGGAGCATTATCCAACTCATGATCTAGAGCTAGCTGCTGTGGTTCATGCCCTGAAAATATGGCGTCACTATCTGCTGGGAAATATCTGTCACATATATACAGATCATAAAAGTTTGAAGTACATCTTCACCCAGTCAGAGTTAAATATGAGGCAAAGACGATGGCTTGAGCTCATTAAAGACTATGAACTGGAGATCCATTATCAACCAGGCAAGGCCAATGTGGTGGCAGATGCATTGAGTCGTAAGACTTCCTGCCACTGTCTTATGGCGAAGACCTCCGAGAACACTTTATGTCAAGAAATGGAGAAGCTAAACCTGGGGATAATCCAACAAGGGACTCTGAATCAGCTAAAGCTTGAGTCAACCATTTTGCAAAGGATAATTGATGCTCAAAAGGATAATCCGGGTATGAAGCACATACGAGAGAAGATAAGGGCTAGAACAGCCAAATGTTTCATGGAAAACGATCAAGGTGTGATATGGTTTAAAAACCGCATAGTAGTGCCAAAGAATGAAGAACTCCGCCAGCAAATCTTAGATGAAGCACATCTTAGTCGCTATTCTATTCATCCGGGAAGCACTAAGATGTATCATGATCTAAAACAACACTACTGGTGGACGAAGATGAAAATTGAAATTGCACGCTATGTGGCTAAGTGTGACACTTGCAGACGTGTCAAGGCCATACACATGAAAACTGCCGGTCCATTGCAGTCATTACCAATACCAACATGGAAATGGGAAGACATAAGCATGGACTTCATTGTGGGATTGCCCAGGACCGCGAAAGGGTATGACTCTATCTGGGTGATTGTTGATCGACTTACAAAGGTTGCTCATTTTCTGCCGGTCAAGACATATTACCCGGTACTTACCTATGCAGAATTATATATTGCTCGTATTCTCAGTTTGCATGGTGTTCCAAAGACTATAGTGTCGGATCGTGGACCACAATTTGTATCCAAATTTTGGGAAGAACTTCATAAATCCCTGGGTACTAAGTTACTCCACAGTTCGGCCTATCATCCTCAAACCAGTGGACAGACTGAGAGAGTGAACCAAATACTTGAAGATATGCTGCGGGCATGTGTTCTGGACTTCTCACAGAAATGGGATGAATGTTTGCCTTTGGCGGAGTTTTCATATAATAATAGCTATCAAGAAAGTATCAAGATGGCACCCTTTGAAGCTTTATATGGACGACGGTGTCGGACTCCGCTAAATTGGTCTGAACCTGGTGAAAGGTGCTTCTTTAGACCTGATCTAGTGAAAGAAGCCGAGGATAAGGTTCAGAAAATTATTCATAATATGAAGAAAGCACAAGCTCGTCAGAAGAGTTATGCAGACACACGGCGAATGCCGTTATATTTCCTGGAAGGAGACTATGTTTACCTGAAAGTCTCACCAATGAAAGGAGTATCGCGTTTTGGGGTTAAAGGGAAGCTTGCACCCAGGTACATTGGTCCATTCCTGGTACTTGAGCAATGTGGACCAGTGGCATACCGACTCCAACTACCCGAAACCTTGTCTGCTGTGCATAATGTGTTCCATGTGTCACAATTGAAGAAGTGTCTTCGGGTTCCCGATCGAACCATTGAAGTAACTGATGTTGTCCTTGAGCCGGACTTGACCTATTCTGAGCATCCTGTTCGAGTCTTGGATCAAAAGGACAGGGTTACCCGAAGAAAAACTCTCAAGTTTTATAAGATACAGTGGAACCAGCATTCTGAAGATGAAGCTACTTGGGAAACTCAAGATTTCTTGAATAAGAATTTCCCAGGCTTTCTAGCCTCATGTAATTTGTAAAGTGTATATAGTTATTGCAATAAAGGAGTGAACCCCCACACCACCCTGCCTTATACCAGAAATAAGGAAATAAAAGTGTGACACATTTCCTTTTCCATTACTCACCCTAGGACTTTAAATCTCGGGACGAGATTCTTTTATGGGGGGAAGGATGTAACACCCCTGGTGTTACTATAACTAAAACTTGAGCATGACATCATAGCATTGGCATTGCATATGTTTGATACACCTAGAGTGCATTCACTAGTCAAAAATTTCAAACAAGTTGTATTGTTTAAGTGTTTTTGCAAATAGCACCCTGGATAGGAAACTTAACCCTAAATAGGGATTAAAGGGGTAAAACTTAACCTAAGATGAGAAAACCTAAAGACTTTAGGGAAAGAGTCATAAAATATCCCCAAAAACAAAGTGGAGTCACATTTATACCCCTGGGATACTAAAAACCCTAATTGGAACCCTGGAAAAACCCTAAAACTAAACCCTAGGGGCCTATGTGCAAAATTGGTCCACTTTTGGACTAAAGTGCAAAAACCAAGTCAAATAAGGTTCTTAAGTCCTTTGGTTCACAAATATGTGGACTTGAAAGCCAAACCCTAAGTTTTGGACTCAATTGCAAAATGGACCTCATTTGAGTTCTATACTAAGTCTGAAATTTCAGTGATATTGGCTCAACTTTGGGGCTTTGTAACTTTCAAAGCATAGGGTTTTTGCCCAAAGTGACTACAACAAGTTTGTAGTCCAATTATAGGAGAACAACTTTGTTTAAGGATTCAAGCCATGTTCTTATGAGAAATGTGGAGAAAATCTCAACCCAAGTTGGACTGTCAGACTGCCTAGGGTCTGAAGTTCAGACTGACAGTGTTTTGAGATGAAATTTGAGCTCGATTTTGAAGGGGAT
This sequence comes from Zea luxurians, assembly GCA_029449295.1. NCBI lineage: Eukaryota > Viridiplantae > Streptophyta > Magnoliopsida > Poales > Poaceae > Zea > Zea luxurians. The sequence continues at coordinate 1,945,506 of JAOPSE010000168.1, forward strand.
CCAGTGACTTTTTGTGAGTACACATTATAGCAAAGATATAGATGGATTATAGCACTACAACTTTGCTGCAGATCATTGGGTATGTTGCCATGAAAATTTGTGAGCAAATCGAGTCTAAACTATGGCTGTCAGGTTGACTGAATACTGCAGCCCATGGTACAGTAACCGTTGAGGATCAGATCGCCAGCCCCAGAAAAGATCTCACCGACGGTGGCCTTCCGCCGTGATTCACGTCGTCGGCGTCATGATTCACGCTCGGGTAAGTGTATAACGTCGTGCGGTAGAAGCCCCTCGCCGACGGTGAGCTGGAGGTCACTCCGGTGACATCACCGTGGCTCTCTCTCCCTCTTTGCGGCTGAGCGGATTAACACGCCGGCGACCGCCGTCTTCCGGCCATACACTGCGTGGCTCTCACTTTCCACCGCACCACCGTGTCTTCCCCTCGCTCTCCGTGGCTCACCGGAGTAACCGCCACGCCTCTAGACACGTATTCACCGCGTCGCTCTCTTCCTCATCTCCGGCCGCCGCGCGTCCTCCTCAAAATTCGCGGCCACCGTCTTACTCTCCTATAAATTGAGCCCATGTCTAGCTCCGTGAGGTCGTCAGCTAACTAGCCACCGCTACTCACCCACAATCATCCACCAGTGAGCTCGAATTCGCGTTTTTCCCCAAATCGGTCGAAGAACACCGTGAAACCAAGTCCACCGTGGCCAGCCGATTCTGGTAAAGCTCTGTCTGATTCAAACCTTGTTTAAGTCTTCTTATAGTTCAGTGATGCTCGCCAAGCCATCAATTCGAATGTAGATGCCCCCAATCGTCGGGAACACGACGGGCTAGCCCCCATGCTCACGGCCACCGTGGCCAGAGCTCCTTAGTCGATCATGAGCCAAATTAAGTTGGGGAAAACCATCTAGGTAGCCTCGATTTCATGTCGGTTGCTTGGAGAACCCAACCGTAGCCCCAATCGACCGGTTCAGGCGCTCGCCGGAGCTCGGCGGGGCATGAACGCCGTCGAGGATGAGTCGGGTGAAGAAATAGAACATCAGGGGGCGTTTCTGTAAACTGTCAGTGATACGTAGAAACAGTGAATGACCTTGTTTGCTGTTTGACAAAAACGCGAGGGCCTCTGTGCAAGTCTGTCAGCGCGGGCGCGGGCGCGCGCATTTCTTCTGGTAATGGGCCGACCTGGGCTGGTTTTGGTCCAATACTATTCATCTGTTTTTCTTTTTCTTTTATCTCCAGAGCCAAAACAATTATAGAAAACAGTAGAAAAATGGCAAAATTGTAAAACCAATTTTCCTAGGCTTGTTATTTTCTCTAGTATTTAATAAAAATAATTTCATGATTTTTAGTTTAAACAGAGAATTTTAGGGCATTTAAAGTAGCTTAAAGAATTAGTTGTGGGTTTTTAGAAAATAATTAGTAAGTCCAAAAATGCCCAAACTTTTTATGGGAACTTAAAACAATATTTAGAAGCCTTGGGTAGGGTTTGAATTGATTTGGACCTTGTTTGATCACCAAACCCCAAACCACCCCCCTGCTCTATGAACTCCTTTACTGACTCCGGAAACCCTAGGTTCTCGGAGTACCGTGAAGGAAAGTTGTACTCAAGACTTAGATAATAAGTTTATATTATCTTCGCATCCTCATGAGCATCCCATGGCATCCATTCTTATGCATATATATGGTTATGTTAGAACACGAAGAAGAAGAAGAAGTCACTGAAGACAGGACACCACCACCCTCAGATCCTCAAGCAGGCAACTGCTTTTACTTCGATATTTGTGGATCCGAGCAGGACTCACCTGTTAACAAAGGCAAGCCCCGGTGCATTTGCCACCTCCTTGTGTTTTAAAAATCTTTTTCACTTGCTTGATGCATTAGGTGATAGGAGTTGATTGCTAAAACAATTCCTGCATTACCTTCCTTGAATTTGATTACCTTCCTTGATCACCCGTTTTATAAAAGATTTTTGATGCTTAGTCTTGCTTTAGAAAAACAAAATGTTTTGTTTTTACAAAAGTTGATGTGGCAAAAGTGGGTGGGATGTTTTCGAAAATAAAACTTGATGGTGAATCCATCACGGCCGTGATGGATTCAACATCGGAAAAGATGTACCTCTGCCAGGTACCAAGTTTTTGGGTTGAAAAGATTAAGCTGAGACCGGGCGGGTGACTTGCACAAGAAAGGAGTCTCGGTGTAGTGTCTCCGTCTGAGTCGATTAAGGACCTTGACGATGTAGGCTTGATGATCGAGGACCCTTTAACTGGTCACATGCCTCATCATGGGTAAGCCTTGCCTCGGGCAGACTAAGGCCGGAATAAGATAACACAAAATGGGCGTGGAGCGGTGGCGAGAGTAGCGTGTACCCTCCGTGGCAAGAGGCCGGACGGTGGTGTATCTGTGCTCTCAGTTTGCGTGAACCTGATCCGGTCTTAAGAACCCCGGTGGCGGGTTGACATATGCAAGGGTTAAGTGCTACATATGTCGTGTGATTGGAGATCCTCAGCTGAGTATAATCGATTCGGATCGCTGTACCTTCGCGGTTATGAAGACTTGGTCACTGACCTACACATAGCATTCCACTAAAGATGATGGGTATTTGTTAAGAAATTGGCTAGTACAGGACCAGTGATTGAACTAGGGTAGAAAGAACTCTAGTTGCAGGTAATTGAACTTAACTTGACAAATAAAATTTGATTTTTAAGGATCCACTTTAGTAAGCATTTCTGCAAAACAGAGTCTTTGATTATTGAGAAGCCTTACATTGACTCCCTAAAAGCCAGCATACCCTTGAGAGTCTTTTCTTTAGTCGGGTAAGTCTTGCTGAGTCATTCCATACTCAGGGTTTATCCCTTCGTTGTTTTTAGGTGAGGAAGTAGCAGATTTCTGTTGTTTCTGTGCCAGGGTGGTTCCCAAAGAAGAAACACAAGACTGAAGTGCGGGAGGACTTGGTCCTCCATATAGATCTTTTACTTAAATCTTCTCGGGAGGAGTTTTTGCCTCCCTTGGTTTGTATAATAATACTACTCAGCACTCGCTCTTAGTTCTGGTCTGTAATAAAACAACTTGAGCTTGCTTTTAAATAAATGTGAATTATGTAATCGCTTCCGCAATTCTTTATCTCCGATGTTCTGTAATGTCTGCAAGACGGGTGAATCGTTCCTGGTAAAGTAAGGAAAGATACCGAACTTGTCAAGTAGTTCAGGGACACCTACAGGGTTGTCTGAAGTCCGTTGGACAAGGACAACTGTAGATGGGCCTAATTACTTGGGAGGTTCCGTCACATGCAGGAAGAGCTTAACAACTTCAAGAGGAAAGAAGTTTGGAGCCTAGTGCCACGTCCAAAGCAAAATGTTGTGGGAACCAAGTGGGTGTTCCGCAACAAGCAAGACGAGCACGGGGTGGTGACAAGAAACAAGGCTCGACTTGTGGCAAAAGGTTATGCCCAAGTCGCAGGTTTGGATTTTGAGGAGACTTTTGCTCCTGTGGCTAGGCTAGAGTCTATTCGCATTCTATTAGCCTATGCCACTCACCATTCTTTCAGGTTGTTTCAAATGGATGTGAAGAGCGCTTTCCTCAACGGGCCAATCAAGGAGGTGGTGTACGTGGAGCAACCCTCTGGCTTTGAGGATGACAGATATCTTGACTACGTTTTTAAGCTCTCTAAGGCGTTCTATGGACTTAAGCAAGCCCCAAGAGCATGGTATGAATGCCTTAGAGATTTCTTAATTGTGAATGCTTTTAAGGTTGGGAAAGCCGATCCCACTCTTTTCACTAAGACTTGTGACGGTGTCCTTTTTGTGTGCCAAATATATGTCGATGACATAATATTTGGTTCTACTAATCATAAGTCTTGTTAGGAGTTTAGCAGGGTGATGACTCAAAAGTTTGAAATGTCGATGATGGGCGAGTTGAACTACTTCCTTGGGTTCCAAGTGAAGCAACTCAAGGATGGCACCTTCATCTCACAAACGAAGTACACGCAAGAGCTTCTCAAGCGGTTTGGGATGAAGGACGCCAAGCCCGCAAAGACACCAATGGGAACCGACGGACATGTCGACCTCAACAAAGGAGGTAAGTCCGTTGATCAAAAGGCATACCGGTCTATGATAGGGTCATTACTTTATTTATGTGCTAGTAGACTAAAAATTATGCTTAGTGTATGCATGTGTGCTAGATATCAATCCGACCCCAAGGAATGTCACCTTGTGGCCGTTAAGCGAATTCTTAGATATTTAGTTGCTACGCCTTGCTTCGGGATCTGGTATCCAAAGGGGTCTACCTTTGACTTGATTGGATATTCAGACTCCGACTATGCCGGGTGCAAGGTTGATAAGAAGAGTACATCGAGGACGTGCCAATTCCTAGGAAGGTCCCTGGTGTCTTGGAGTTCAAAGAAACAGACATCTATTGCCCTATCCACCGCTGAGGCCGAGTATGTTGTCGCAGGACAGTGTTGTGCGCAACTACTTTGGATGAGGCAAACTTTTCGGGACTTTGGCTACAATCTGAGCAAAGTCCCACTCCTATGTGACAATGAGAGTGCAATCCGCATGGCGGATAATCCTGTTGAACACAGCCGCACTAAGCACATAGACATCCGGCATCACTTCTTGAGAGACCACCAGCAAAAGGGGGATATCGAGGTGTACCACATTAACACCGAGAACCAGCTAGCCGATATCTTCACCAAGCCTTTAGATGAGAAAAGGTTTTGCAGGTTGCGTAGTGAGCTAAATGTCTTAGATTCACGTAACTTGGATTGATCTGTAGCATACATGTGTTCTATGCCTATTAATCATGTTACTTCATGTATTTATGTGAATTGTTGCTTACTTATGGTGCTCAAGTTGTGCAAGGGATCCCTGGACCTCACAAGTCCATGTGTGAATGATGCACATATGTAGGGGGAGAAGTGCTACAACTTGACCCTTTGAGACTAACTTTTGTGTTTGAGTTTACTTGATTTAGTCTCAAAGGTGAATTGAAAGGGAAAGGTGAACTTGGACCATGCAAAGACTTCCACTACACTTCGGTATTAGTGTAATTAACTCCAAGTTCATAGCTATGCTCTTATTGCCTTTTTGCTCTTAATTAACAATTTTGGTGAGGCAATGGGGTTAAAGGGCCAAGAATGATCCTGTTTTGGTGCTTAATGCCAAAGGGGGAGAAATTAAGGCCAAAGCAAATGGATCAGCTACCACTTGAGAATTTTGAAAACAATAGAGTTAGAACTTTTGATTTGTCCAAAATACTGTTATTGTATCTTATTGTAAAATTGGTCTCTTGTGGGGAGAATTTATGATTATGGGAAAAAGGGGGAGTTTTTGGCACTTGATCAATTTCACTATTGGATTTTCTCTCTTTATGCCCAAACAAGTGAGTTTGAATTAGAGATAAGGAAAATGAATTTGATTTGCAAAAACAAACCAAGTGGTGGCAAAGAATAATCCAAATATGACAAATTAGAGTAAAAAACAATTTGGTTCTCTTTTGCGTTGATATTGCACTTATTTTGGTTGCCTTGTGAAGTGTTGGCATAAATCACCAAAAAGGGGGAGATTGAAAGGGAAATGTGCCCTTGGGCCATCCCTATCCTATCTGAGCCCGTCATTGCATGCATTCTATAATGTTTTGGTGATTAAGTGCCCAACACACATTCTCTAAGTTCTGAATGTGCCAAAGATTGAAGAAGTGCAAATCATGTAACAAGGTACGTTTCTAGACTTAGTACATTGTTTTGAGTACTAACATATTTTGTCTAAGTTCTAGAAACAGGAGAAAAGGAATTGGAAAAGAGTCTCCTGCTCGGTCTGGGTGCACCGAACTATCCGGTGGTGCACCGGACAGTGTCCGGTGGGGCACCAGACAGTGTCCGGTGCGCCAGGCGAGTCCAAGGTGAACTGGCCGCTCTCGAGACTTGACGGCGGCGTACGACTATAATTCACCGGACTGTCCGGTGGTGCACCAGACTGTCCGGTGAGTCGTCCGCGGCGAAGTCGTCGCTCTCGGGAAAAGGATCAGCGGCGTACGGCTAAAATTCACTGGACTATCCGGTGGTGCACCGGACTGTCCGGTGAGCCAACAGTCGACTGCGCAATAGTCAACCGCGCAATCCATGGGCGACGCGTGGCCCACACCAATGGTCGGAAGGGGGCACTAGACTGTCTGGTGCGCCATTCGGCCCGAAGGTGCAACGGTCATCTGCGCCAGAAAAGGAAGGAGATCGGCACCAGACCATCTACAGTGACTGTCCGGTGGCGCACCGGACTGTCCAGTATGCCACTCGACAGAAGGCAAGGATGGCCTTCCTTGTTGGCCTCCAACGGCTCCTAGCTGCCTTGGGGCTATAAAAGGGACCCCTAGGCGCATGGAGGAGTCACCCAAGCTGACTAGAAACATTCTAAGACTCCAACTTCATGCATTCGATTCTTTGAGATAGTGACTTGAGCTCCATTTGAGTTGAAAACTCCATGCATTGTGTTTTGAGCTCAGGTTGTGGCTTGTGTGCGTGATTGTGCTCTCGATTTGAGTCTTGTGTGTGTTGCTCTCCCCTCCCTTACTTATGTGCTTCTTTTGTGATCATCATTGTAAGGGCGAGAGGCTCCAAGTTGTGGAGATTCCTCGCAAATGGGAGAAAGACTAAGAAAAGAACACCATGGTATTCAAGTTGATCATTGGATCACTTGAAAGGGGTTGAGTGCAACCCTCGTCCATTGGAATGCCACAACGTGGAAGTAGGCAAGTGCTACTTGGCCGAACCACGGGATAAAAATCGTGTGTCTTTTGTGATTGCCTTCTCATTGATTGTCTGTGTTTGCAAGAGCTCACAGACTTGATTAACTTGCATTAACATCTTTATAATAAAGTTTGTGGAATTTAGTGTTGAATTTTATAGGATCACCTATTCACCCCCCCTCTAGGTGCTCTCAACCATATCTATAATGTCGAAGGTAATATGTTTTGTCCTTGCATTGGGGGAGACACCAAAGGATATGGGTAATGTTATTTTTCTTATGGACAAGGTAGCCCTCCCCAAATTCATATAATAAATTAACGGCATGCTGCAGGAAATTGTGGTTGATGCCCATGCGATCGAAGGCATACATGAAGATGATATTGACTTGTCTTCCATTATCAACGAGGGCCTTATGTAACTCCTAGTCGACTATGTTGCAGTTTATCACCATAACATCTGTGTGTGTTGCACTTTGGAGGTCTACATCCCTTGAATCTAATGTCAAGGGAATGTGCTACCACTTCATCTGGTTGACGAGTCTGGTGACCGCAACGTGATTTACCCTTCGGTAGTAATATTTTTGCTACCTTTTATTGTCGAAGTCAACTCTAGACCTATCAATATCATGTTTGTTATTCCATGAATGGGCGGTTGGGGGAAGTCGTCTTCGTCCTTGGGCACTGGAGGGGGTAGCTGGTGGGTGGGGTGGTATGAGTTGTGGAGATGGTGGAAGTGGCATCCTTTCTAAGTGGGGTAATTATTTATGGTAGTTTGTGGGGAATAACGACTATGAGGGTAGTATGTTTTCGTAGCGAGGGGGTAGGTGTAACACCCGGTTTTAAGGGACAAAGCCGGGTGCATCTCATACATACGCCAAAGAAGACAACACATATAATAACATAGTGTATACAGATAGATGTCACAATATAATCAGAGTACTTATTACATAGCGGGAGGCTTACAAAAATAAAAGAAAAATATAGCAGAATCTAAAATCTATCATTGGCACCAGAAAGTCGACTGGGAGACGCCACCTAGATCAAATCGAACTCCTCGATGTGGCTCCTCTTGAACCACCTGTTCTTCACCTGTGGAGGGTGTGAGACAGCAAGGGTGAGCTCACACATGTTCATCGCTCAACAAGTTGTGGGGAATAATGTGGCATGAACTCACCAAAGGTGGGAGTTCATGTGATGTGTAAAGCTGATCAACAATAGGGGTTAAAGCTAAGCATTGCTTTTAATATGTTGGTCAAATTTTATTAGCAATTACTAAATGTAAGTAAATACCAAACCATAATAAATAATAGAATAAAATTAATAAATAATTCCATGCAAATGCATATGACATATTGAATTTAGGTTCCATAAATTAATCATGTGAGGGTCCGAGCTGCTCATGACCGTGAGCACGGCGAGTATACCAATTTTACACTCTGTAGAGGTTACGCATCTTTACCGACAAGTCGTGTTACCCATCTGCCAAGGGGTCATGAATCACATACACCTCTGCCAAGGAAGCGAGGCAGGGTAACACTATGAGGCCTTTACATAGTTCCACTAGCTTTAGAAAACCCGCTACAGTTTATAGGAAGCTCCAGTACAGGAATTCCTCGCCTAACCGCCATAGCAGCAAAATCAACCCAAGGACCTCCCTACACTGACCACTCCCCTACTGCCCTTGCCCCTTTCGGGTAAGGTAGTCATCCACTAGCTTTCCTAGTTAATTAGCCAATGGCATCCCATTAAACCCTTATGGTAGCACTGTTTTCTCGGGTGGTCGCTCCATGTTCCCATTAACATAATGATCTTATCATGAATATAAATAACATAATAGAATAATAGGAACATGGATAATATGAACTATTAACCTGAAACCACATAATGCAATAGCATAACTACCCAAGTGAATCAGGGGTAAACAAGGTAAACAGGATAAACAGACTAGGGTGACCTATTGGGTCCCATCAAAATTAAACCTACGCATTGAATAGTGATAATAAAGAATATTATTGGGTAACAAAAGTGGATCAATGGCACAACTTGCCTGGCACTTGAGATTCCAGTTACCAGGGTGATTCTTCAGATCCTCGAAACCTCATGCTAGTCGTAGCAATACAAACAAGCATGGTATATACAAAAATTAACATCACACCAAAACATAAGAACATACTGCTTAATAATGATCTAAGTGAAGCTACGGGATCGCGGGATCGAGAACCACTAAGATCGGAGTCATGGTTAAGGAGTTATGATTTTATTGAAGATCTGTGTGATTAAAATATTAAACTATATTATGAATTGATTACTATAAATTATATGAGAGATTATTCTATAAATAATTATCTCAGCTTTAATCTAAGTTATAAATTGACCATATATCATATTCTAGTAGATTATAATGATAAGCAGTTTAACAAGACTAACCAACATAAATTAAATAAATATCTAATTATAAAATAATGAGACATAGTATAATAAATGTTGTTACTGCATAGTAAATACTCATACGAAACTAATGCAAATGGAACGAGTCAATTCGGAATTAAAACGAAGGAGTTATGATTTTTTTCAGGATTCTATGCATTCAATACAAGATTAATCAAGAGATTAATTTTAATACAGTTTTCATGTCAAACCAGAGGTACTATCTGATAAACAATAATATTATAGAATTATAGAAATTGGAATGGATAAATTTGGACTAAGTATGCATTTTCTATGAATTAAACACATTCTAGTATTTATTTTTACACTAAAATTCAATTTCTATAACAATTTTCCTGATTTTTCTAATCTTCTGGACTGGTCGCATTATTACTAGGAAGTGGAGGGACCTCGGTGCAAGAATCACCAGACACAGCGCCAAAGTCGTGTACGACGGGTTTATTCTCAATAAATCTAGGGGCTCTTTTAAAAGACTGCGAGCGTGAACGGGTATGGGCCAGCATGAGCCGTCCGATCCCAAACGGAGTGCCAGGATTAAATCGAGCCACCAACAAAACGGTACGTGATCTGGGCGGTTGGATCAATGATCCACGATCCACATTCAACGCGCCCACGACCTAATCTCTACCATTGGATCCAACGCCAACGACCTGGATCACACCGAACGAAGGGACATCCTATCATCTGATCTAAGCCATCCATAAGAAAACACACGGCCGCCAGGTTCTCTTCCAGCCCAGCCCATCGCGCGGCGGCGCCAGACTTCCCTGCGGCGTCATGGCCGGATACTGAGATGCCATGTGCTGGAGTTTATCCTCGACACTGAGACGCGCGATAGGATGCGGAGAAAGCTCCAAACCCCAGCCTACCGTCATCATCCCTAAATCTCATACCTAACCTCTCTGCCCATGGCGCAAACGCCACCGCGGCAGGAACACCAAATTCCCCGAGGTGTTCTAATCCCCAAACCTCTCCCTTAACGCATTACGTTACACAGGTGATTGGTGAAGGTTTAGATCCACTTACCAGCAATGGGGGCGCGGTGAATCAACCTACAGCACGCCGGCCGCGAAGCAGCGTAGACGAACCCCACAACAACGGATCCACCGAGCTCTAAAGCGCGAGTAGCTCGCCCTGCCCGATGTAGACCCCTGACCCCTCCTACGACTTCAGGCGGTAGTGTGTGGACAGGAAGGCACGACGACGGAGCGTTGGCGCAGAGGGAAAACACTGGCGGTAGATCTTTCTTCTCCGGGCGCAGGCGGCGCGCCACCAGCGGTGCTAGGTGCTTGCATGGTTGGTCTGGGCGAAGAAGGGGGCAGAGGAGTCAGGCTCCAGGGTCTTATGGTCGGGTTGCGAGCGTGGGGGTGTTGTGGCCCACAATTTCTCCGAGGAGCATCGTCGCGCGATCCGCGCTGCCTGTTGATGCGTGGGCGGGATGACCAGCGGGCCCCGCTTGTCACAGGAATGCGCCACAGATACAGGGGGGCATTGCACACAGAAGAGGACACTGGTGAGTGGGTCTTGGTCAGCAGTGGCACCACAGCGCGCGGACGCGAATCCAGGGTGCACGGCGAGGAACTGACGTGCTGGCCCCGCTTGTAGGCGAGCAACGGAGAGGTGAAGTGTCGGCTGCGCGTGGAAATCCCCTGGTGGGCTGAGGACAGGGGAAATCAGCCCAGATGAGTGGTTCTCTTTTTTTTGTTTTCTTATTTCATTTCCCCATTTCATTTTATTTCAAGTTTCAATTTCAATCTTCAAACAATTTTAAATTCTAAGTTTTAACAAACAAAATAATCCTAGTATGCTGTGATGATATGTTGTTATTTATTTTATTATTTGAATAATATCGACGCTTAATTTATGAGAGAGAGAAAAGAATAATTCACTCATCCGAAATTAGAAACCTTTACGTTTATTAAAAGATTTTCAACTTAGACTTTTAGTTTTGAGACTCAAATCTATCTTTGATAAGATAAAATATATATGATATTGCCATTTACTTATTTCCAAGAAATATTTATTAAGCTAATAAAATCTTTATTCATTTTATTCATTTGTTTTTTTGGTTTCAAATTGAATCCCAGTTCCAAACTTTAACTCCAATATTTTGGGCAAACTTTATGGAATTCCAAAGTTAGGATTTTGGGACGTTACAGTAGGGTTGTTGATAGGTGTGGGCTATGACCTTTTCCCCTTGATCCGGGACAGTCCTCACCATCCTTTCCTTGGCATCCTTGGTAACATGGCAATCCTTAGTGTAGTGCCCAATGTCTTCGCCATGGAAAATGCAGTAAGGTCTTCGCTCCTAGCTAAATCCCCTTGCCACGACCACAACCTCTTCCTGTCTTCACCCCTCTCGCAGACTACTGCTAATCTTGTTGCGTGCGAGGGTGGACCTAACCAAGCTATTGTTGGTTGGTAATGATGTGAACCTATTGTTGTTGGCAGTCCTATTATTGCTAGTTTTTGGCCCAAGGCTTACTACTAGTGTGTGGAGTCTCCTTTGGATTATGTTGCATTTCTAGCTTATGATAGTGCAGCTTCTCTGGTCTTGCGTATTTCTCGAAGAGCTGGTAAAGTTTCTAGAGTGTTATGGGGTCCCTGCTGAGTGAATATATTGGTGACCAACACGAAGGCCACTGATTGCATAGTGGATGACGATGTGGTCCTCGACGAATGGAAGCTAAGATTTCAGCAGCAAGAATTTATTGTAATAATTGTTGAAATTCATTTTCTTGTTGGTTGAAGAGAGGTAACTCTGCAAGGGCATCAATATCTAGCATATAGCCTTGGAAATTGAGCAACTTCTCACAAAGAGCCCACTAGGAGTCCATGGATAAGGGTGGTAGTCTTGTGTACTAGGTTAAAGCAAGGCCTTCGAGGGTGATGATGAATGACTTTGCCATGGCGTTCTTGTCGCTCCTTGAGGATGCCACCGTGACCTAATAACTCATGATGTACTATGAGGCATCGGAATTATCGTTGTAATTAGGTTAGTTGCTCGATTGATAGTTGTGTAGCGAAGGCATTATCTGTAGCGTGGTAGAGAGGGGGCACCTTTCATCTATGAACTTGAAATTTTGAAACATGTTGTGTTGTTGGGTTGGTCCCACATTGTAGTCGAAGTCATGTTGCCTGACAACCTTTGGTGAAGGTTGCGGGGTGAACCCTTGGCCTTGCATGTGTTCTATTTGTTGTTTTAGAGCCCTAAATCATTCAGTTTCCTCCATGATTAGCCACTAAATTCTGGCCTGGACTTCGCTATGTTGCCTCTTGGCCATTAGGGCCTCTTTCTGCTTCTAGAGGTGGTTGTTTTGCATGCGAAGACTCCTTAGCAAAAGTTGTTCCTCGGTGTTCATGTCAAGGTCCTCGTTCTCTTAGAGGATGTATTTGTATTCTTTAGTGGTGGGCTTGGGTGGTAGCGGCCACTTGTGGTGCTCTAGGAGTGAAGTCTGTGGAACGAACGAAGACCTGAAGATGTCTTTGAGTTAGTGGGAGCTAGATGGTTGTTTTCTTGACAGGTCGGTCCAAACTTTGGCCTAATAGGGGTGTCTCAAGGAGTTGAAAGGAACATGTTCGAGGGTCTCTGAATTGCATGTGTGGACACTTCCTTTGGGGATGAATGGCTCTTTGTGGCGAGGGAAAGTTGGGTCTCTATGGCTAGCTCATTGATGGTGATGGAGGTCGCCTTTGCAGTGGCTGGTAGGATTAGTGCAACGAAGGTGACCTTGGTTTTCTTGGCATTGTCAACAAAGACGTCCTTAAATGCCTTGTCCTTCTCGGGAGCCATCGTGGGATTGGTTGTAGAAGCAGAGAAAGTGGGCACCAAATGTTGGGTTCTCGACATGTGGGTCCAAGCCCCCGCGAGCTAAAGAGGCAAGAATGCTCAACAAAACAGGAATGAAGCTGTGGTGCTCAAATGTCTTGTCAGGTGTGTCCCACCTGGAGGCTGGTAGGGTAACCAGAGTGCCAGGGGCCTAAGTACGTTTGTATTCTTGATTACCTGCTACATTTCTAGAATATATTGTACAACACGGTGATTACAAATCGGTATCAGTCCCGACTATAGAAGTTCAAACGGGTGGCACGGCCTGGCCCGACACGAGCACGGCTAAGCCCGACCCGATTAATCCTAGCCCGAATGAGCCCGATTATACATTCGTGCCGGGCCATGCCACCCAACGGGACACATCCTTTGCACGAGCACGGCATGGGTAAGGCACGATCATGTCGGGCCGGCCCGGCAAGCACGACCCACTTACACAACCGAGCTAGCCCAAGCACGCCTACATATAAATGCACTACATAGGTCACAAACAGGTATCAAATACATAGTTCACAACTTCACATGTCACAAAATCACAGTTGTTAGGTCACAAAATCACAGTTCTGTCATAGATAGTAGTAGATAGTCTCATAGACTTTCAATAAAACATTAGAGTTGTTTGTGCAATAGCTGTCTCATTAAAAACCTTTCTAGGTAAAAACTCACACCTCGTGAGAAAACCCTATAAAGGAAAAAAGAGTATAACCCAGCTCTAATATAATTAGTTCATTGTTCAGTTACATCAGTATCACACTGGATCAGCAGAGCACAAATGCAAGATTACAAAGTCTAGGGCCCTATGGCCCTTGGGAGTCATCAAGATAAAGGCCTTCAAATGCATCTTCAAGTTCTTGGCCCTAGGTACAGTGCTGGCCTCTAGCTTCACCAAGTTCCCAATCTTTAATGCATAGTAGCATCTCAACCATTTCTGGTGCTAGGCATCGTCGTCGTTCCTCGATTATCCTGCCACAAAGGCTAAATGCAGATTCTGAGGAAATAGTTGAGACAGGAACAGAAATAATATCTCTAACTAAGATGGAAAGAACATGATAGGACAACTTATGTTCATGCCACCAGTTCAGGATATTGAAGTCATCATCAAACTTTTGCAAAGTGTCACTGTCTAGGTAGGAGGATAGTTCTGTTTCAAGTGAACTTAGGCCAGCACTAGAGTGAGCTTGTTGAAGCAAAGCAGATGTTGATATTCCACTACCAAGGTTAGGAGTAATAGAACCAGGGTATGCAAATTCAGTAGAAACAGATGCATAAATCAATCACCAATTTTGTTTCCTCTTACCTGTGACAGCTGGGTGAGGACGCACTCGTTGCCTAACTGCGCCAAACTTACTATCATATCTGCAGAAGCCAGAGGCCGGAGCACCAGTTCCGTCGCCGTCAAGGTGGCGCGCACCGTTCCCTCACGACCTACCAAATAACAACAAGGTCATGAGTTCATCACAGAGAAGAGCAGATCAGGCACACTCACATTAAGCAAGGATAGGAGGTACTAGACACAATAATCAAATAACAGCAAGCATGTTCCAACAAATAAATACCTAGAGAAGAACAGATCAGGAGCATAACATGAATGAAGAGCCAGATCTAGACATCTCACCTCTGTGCTTGACACGACTCGTTAATGGCGTAAGCAGTAGGGCTAAAGCATCGGTTCCGTTGTCGTCAAGGTGGCGCGCACCGTTCCCTCATGGCCTACCAAAATACAACAAGGTCATGAGTTCATCATAGAGAAGAGCAGATCAGGCACACTCACATTAAGCAATGACAAGAGGTACTAGACACAATATTCAAATAATAGCAAGCATGTTCCAACAAATAAATACCTAGAGAAGAACAGATCAGGAGCATATCGTGAATGAAGAGCCAGATCCAGACATCTCACCTCTGTGCTTGACGCGGCTTGTTAATGGCGTAAGCAGTAGGGTCGGAACACCGGTTCTGTCGCCGTCAAGGTGGCGCGCACCGTTCCCTCACGGCATACCAAATGACAGCAAGGTCGTGAGTTCATCACAGAGAAGAGCAGATCAGGCACACTCACATTAAGCAATGACAGGAGGTACCAGACGCAATAATCAAATAAAAAGCATGTTCCAAGAAATAAATACCCAGAGAAGATCAGATCAGGCGCATATCATCCATGAAGAGCCAGATCCAGACATCTCACCTCAGTTAGGGTTACGACAGATTACCTGGGTCAATCAGATCCAAAGCATCAGTTCAGTCGTCGCCTTTGTGGTCGAGGTAGAGACGGGGAGGATAGGATTAGCCAGAGAACGAGCACTAGAGCTTCGGCTGTTCGGCGACTCGCCTCCGACTCCGAGTGAGTGTACCGAGATCCCGAGACCGAGAGGGAGGAGGACTAGAGGACTGTAGGAGTAGAGTAGAGCAGAGGACGAGCGGTGGACAGGTTGATAGAGGCGGTGGAGCGGATGAGCGATGGAGCGCTGGTGCAGCGGAAGTACCAAAGACGGAGGGTCGGTGCGCTGTTCGCGAGAGCCGAGAGGAGAGCTAGAAAGGTGTCGTGCGAGTGAAAGCAAAAGCGGTGTGGACGAGTGGACGACTGACTGCGCTAGCCCCTAGGGTTTTCGGCTTTTGCCTTTGCATTCCGATGCCGCGCGCCCACGCCGTTAGTTGGACCGGGCCGGTTTCAAAGCCCGGTTATCGTCGGGTCATGTCCGGGCTAGCCCAATGGGCCGAAAACACTGCCGAGCATGGCACGCGCTTCGTGTCGGGCTGGGCCTAGGCCCATTTCCACTCATGTCGGGTCGTGCCAGTAACGGGCCGAAATAACGGGCTCCATGTCGGGCTATCGGGTCGTGGGCTTTCTAGTCATCTATAGTCCCGACTTAAATTCACTAGAATATGTTCCTACCAAGTAGGCTGACAAGTGGGCCACCTTGGCTCGTCAAGGGAGGTCCACCATGCCTCAGCCGCTAGCCTCTTGGCCTTTTGGCCACAAGTCTTGGGAGGCCTTCTGTCTTGAGGTCGCTGTCATGGGGCCATCATCCTAAAGTCTTCGCAATCATCGACTTGGGCCGCCTCCTAAGCTCACGGCGATGGGGTTAGGGCCTTTCGCATAGCCTAGAGGCTCCTTTCCAACCGAAGGCGTCTTCATCTTGGAGGTCGCAGATGATGCGGCCGGGTCCTTAGGGATTAGACATGTTAAGGAAAAATGATTTCGTACACGTCAGCAATCCGGAGGAAGAAACACACTCAATATCAAAGGTGGAGATTAATCAAGATCGACGGTCATTAGTTAATAGGATTAGTGTTAATAATATTCCTTAATGTAAATCATGTTCCCGAGCAGGCATCCCTCTCCTACGACGAGAAAACCGTCCATGGCGAACAGACATGTTTTCTATCATTTCACTATGTATAAATACACACCACCATGAATGAAAAGAACATACATCATTTGCTTCAGTTTCTTTGTTTTCTAACCCGTTATCAGCACTCGCTCTCGCCAGACGAAGAAGAGATGAACAGGGAAGGAAGAACGGTAAGAAAATGCCTCTGTACCAGCGCGAATTCGTGGTGAACCACCTTGTCGCCGTCATGAACGACGACTGGATTGAAGCCTCTCGCCATGGCATCTTCAACATTTCTTCTCCGCATCGTGCACTCGACCAAGCAATGCAAGATCTTGTTGACGGGCAGATAGCACCACCCCGCCGCATCCCGGTGGGTCCTCACCATTGGGGACCGCCTCGACGCTGGAACCCACCTCGACGCCGGAACCCACCTCGCCGTTGAGCACCACCGCTCCGCATATGGTCCCCAATACGAGGAGGACCGCAGTCGCCAGACATCCTCGACGTGGTGTCGTTGGCTGTCGTTCCGCCAGCCAACTGGGCGAGTCAGCCACCGCTGCCGAGTCCCACCCCAAGCACAGAGCCAGTGCTGCGATGGAGGCTCCCACTCTGGCTCCTCCTTCCTTTGCGACGGTCGTGGCGGAACTCCACATGAATGCCGGAGAATCTAATGGCGTCTTCATCCCGAATGGCCTTGGGCATGCCCTGGTCGGAGACGACTCCCTAGGAGTGGAACGCCTCCCCCGCGACTAGCCGTCACATGCGAAGATAAAGGAGGGAGGGAGATCGACACCATGGCTGGCGATGCAGGCTCCTGGCTTCTTGCTGCGGCACCGTGGCTAAAAGAAACGGCGACGAGCAGTTGCCTGCTTGGGTTAGGTCACCAGCAACTGTTTTTATATGGCTTGTTTTGGGCTGTCCCGATGGCCCATGAACAATTGCTGGTCTCCGGCCATTAATCTTGCATGCAGCTTGCAGACGTCTCCTCCCTTCTACAAATATATATTTATTTCCTTTCTGCATTTTAGTTTCTAATCTGTGTCTAGAACAATCCATATCTGTACAATGTTACTCTGTTTTATATATTTAGGATGCTCATGTAACCTTTTATTTTTATATGTGAATATATATATATATATGTTTCGTGACTACATTTGCATATATTTGTTACTTAGCATATAATCCAAAATAATAGAGAACAGAGGATATTCTTTTTAATTTTTGAAAGAAAACCATCTTTTGGTAGTCCATTTTGAAGGGGAGGATTCTGTTTTCAGTTAATAGGAAGCAGTACGTAGTGTGCCTGTGTGTGGTGAACGCCGTGGTATATACAGATTGTGCAAGCTTGTCCATGTTTCTCTTGCACAAAATCAATCATTATAGAAAGTTGTGACTGGACGTTGTAGGATGAGCAACGAGAACGACTGATCAAGCCCCACTATTCTGCCACCACCACTTCAAATCGGAGATGTTTTCATATAACGTGAAAAAAACACAGGGTGGTAGAGACTACATCATATGCTATGTTTTATCCATAATTGGATATCTCTGCCTAGAGACCGTGATTTTAGCAGCAAGTCACATTGCCTATCACTGAGAGGTCTACATCATACTAATGATGATTACCTACACATGTTTAACTCACAATAATTATTGGATACTTGGTCTACTTCATTCAATGAAGATTACCTTAATCATATATATTAGAAATATGATTAATAGAGGATATATGACATCTCTAAGTATCTAAAACTTTGAATATTTTTCAAATTTTAAACCTCACTCTATTACCGTTTACAACATTTTCATACTATTAAGATATGATTATATCCTGTAGGAAAATGCAAACACAAACTCAACCTCCAGGATATGAAGAGCTTGCACATGACGAGACTAATTATCCTGCATGGGCAACAGATATCAAAATTGTTCTTGCCTCTAAAGGAATTTTAAATGCAATCTCCGCACCTCAACTAAATGAGGAACCTATTGATGATAAAACCAAGTTTACTGCATTATTACTCTTAAGGCAATCCATACATCCATATCTCAAAAGAGAATATTTGTTAGAGGAAAATCCTCAAACATTATGGAATGCACTTAAAGAACGTTATGAACACCAAAAGGAATTGCTACTTCCAACAGCTGAACATGAATGGAATCACCTGCGCTTACAAGATTTTAAATCTATTGGTGAATACAATCATGCAGTTCATAACATATGCACCAAACTATGTTTTTGTGAAAAGAACCATCTGATGAAGAGAAAATTCGCAAAACACTAAATACGATGCATCCTGCGGATAGAGTTCTTTATAACCAATATCGCAAGGAAAACCACACAGTTTATGCTAAGCTTATTCACTCATTAGATCAAGCAGAAAGAAATGATGAACTTCTATTAAAGAACCATCATATGCGCCCGATCGGTGCAACCCCTCTGCCTGAAGTCCATAATATTCAGAATAAAGCTTCAAGACATAAAAAAGACTTTTGCATTTCCACCTGGAAATCAAAAGAACTTAACTAGTGGTCAACATCGTAATCGTGTTTTTCACAAAAACCACAAACAACATGTACACAAGAAAGTCCATGGAGATAAAACAATCCCATGGAAATAAGCCAAGACACTGTTACAAGTGTGGTTGTAATACTCATTTTGTGGCTACTTATCGTACACCAAAGCACTTGGTTGATCTTTATATGAAATATTCCAAAGAGAGCAAGAACAAGAAGACACGATATGAAGCACACTTCAATCAGGCAAATGAGGAAAATAAGCAGGATGGTTGCTTGCTTGAGATTCCTAAGGAGTCGCCGACCAACAATGTTCCTACTCAGCTTGAAAATCTCCTAGATGACATGATCGTTGATTACAATGTCGACAACATGATTTGAGACTTTTAGATTACATATCTAATAAGATCTCATGCCTTGTTTATGTTTGTGTAAACATTTGTGTTGTAATAACTTAGATATTTTTAGTATAGTATATTTATTGTAGGAACATATAAGTATTGTATTGTTGCACTTTGTTGTATGTAATATTTTATATACATGTATGTATATTTAGTATATGAAATGAATAAAGAATTATATTTACAATTCTTGTTCTTCATATAGATGTCAACCGAAGACAATCCAACAGAAGAGGAATTATGCCTTGTGGATAGTTGCACCACAAACATTATACTCACAGAAATAAAATATTTTCAAACTATCAAGAGAAAATAAGGAAATGTTTTAATAATAGCCGGTAGAGATGCTTTGATAGTTGGTTCTGGACGAGCCATTATCACTCTACCAATGGGCATGCAGATTATAATCGAGGATGCATTATTGTACCCTGATTCAACGCATACCTTGTTGAGTTATAGAGATATCCGTAAGAATGGTATTCATGTGGAAACACATGTAGAAAATAAGGAAGAATTTCTTATACTTACCAAACTAACTGGATATGGCAATCAAATATTTGAAAAATTCCTTCTCTAGATTCTGGATTGTACTATACATACATCAAACCTTTAAAACATGTTACATATAAAGTAATCTTTCAAAATGTCGATGCCTTCAAAATTTGGCATAATCGACTTGGGCATCCTGGCATAGGGATGATGAGAAAGATTATAAGCAATTCAATCGGTCATGATTTAAATGAAGCAAAATTTCCCCAATCTTCGGATTATGTATCCACTACTTGCGCTACTAGGAAATTAATTTTGAGACCATCAGATCTTAAAACCAGAACCGAACCACTTCAATTCCTTGAAAGAATTCAAGGTGATATTTGTGGACCAATCGAACCTAGTTTGGGACCATTCAGATACTTTATGGTTTTGATTGACACATCTACAAGATGGTCACATGTGTGCTTATTATCCACTTGAAACCATGCATTTGCTAAAATAATGTCTCAAATCATTAGACTCAAAGAAAATCACCCTGAACATAGGATTAAATCAATTCGATTGGATAATGCAGCTGAATTTCCTCCCATGCTTTCAATGATTATTGCATGGCTTTGGGAATTGAAGTACAACATTCCATTCAATATGTCCATACTCAAAATGGTTTGGCTGAATCATTGATTAAGAGAATCAAACTGATTGCTCGTCCATTACTGATAAATTGCTCTTTGCCTTCGTCATGTTGGGGGTCATGCGGTTTTACACGCTGCCGACTTAATCCAATGATGACCAACTGCATATCATGATTATTCTCCCATACAATTAGTACGAGGTGATCCACCAAGAATTTTCCACCTGTGTAAATTCAGTTGTGTAGTATACACACTAATCTCACCACCACAGCAAACCACTATGGCCCCCATAGAAAAATAGGGATCTATGTGGGTTATCAATCTCCATCGATTATTAAATACTTAGAACCTCTAACAGGGGATCTATTTACAGCCCGGTTTGCTGATTCAATATTTAATGAGGAACATTTCCCGGCATTAGGGGGAGAATTAGAGTACCAAAAAGAATGTCGCAAAATAAATTGTGATACAAATAGAATCTCTTCCTCAGATCCACGTACAAATGAAACTGAACTTCAAGTTCAAAAGATAATTGGTTTGCAAAATTTTGCAAATCAACTGCTAGATGCATTTACTGATTATAAAGGAGTTATTAAATCTTTAATTCCTACAAGGAATGCTCCTGCCCGAGTGGAGGTACCAAAGAAAACCACCTCAACACCTAATACAGGCGAGAGGGGGAGAGACATGGCTACAGAGCAAAATCAATCTGTTGAAAAAGAGAGAAAGATAGTAAATGCACGTCAATCTAAAATTAGTAAAAGTGGAATAAATCCACAGCCCCCTTCAAGTGCACATATTAATAAACAAGGGCCGTCGAAAAACACAAGGATCATCGATAAGGGAAATCTTGTTGAATCTTTGAAGATAAATGAACTTGCCACAAATTACATCAAAACTGGAAAATCATATGATAGAATGTATACTATTGTCGACATATATTTTTTTGAACAAATTGTTGATATTATAAATGATCCAGATCGTAAATCCATGGTTGAGTGCAAAAGGTGCTCGGACTGGAATAAATGGAAAGAAGCAATACAAACAGAAATTGCCTTGCTTTATAAAAGAAAAGTATTCTCGGAAATCATGTCAACACCTTGTGGTGTCTTCCCTGTTGTATACAAATGGGTCTTCATTCGAAAACAGAATGAAAAAAATGAAGTGGTGAGATACAAAGCAAGGCTAGTTGTCACACCCGGTTTTAGAAGGTAAACTGAATGCGAACCATGTACATGCCAGGATCAGAACTCACGTACACAGCGATTACATAATTGGACATCATCACACAATGCTCGAATTAAATAACGAATAGGGTACTTAATTACATCAAGATGTCTGAGACATCCATAGAGTCTAATACATATCCATAGTGTTTAACATTAACATCAAAGTGCGGAGTAACGAAACGTAGAAGATAAGCCTACACAGGCAACTGACTGGGGGTTTGCCACTAAAGTAAACTAGAACTCGTCGTAGTCCTGGAACTCCTCAAAATCCTCCATGTTGCCAGCTTCACCTCCTGAGCACTGAGTACAATGGGGACAACCTGGGGTGGGATGGTTTGTAAAGCAAGGGTGAGTACACTTCAATGTACTCAGCAAATGTCATGTTTGGCTAAGTTGGACTAGCTGTATGTGAAGTTAAGGTTAAGCAGTTGCTTTTAGTTGGTCAAGTTTTATTACTATAAATAGAGCCAACTTTTAGTAATAAACCCAGTTATTACCCAGAAGTACTCCCTCCAAGAGGAAATACCAGAGATCAAAATTGTAACCATCATTGCTAATCATCATCGTAAATGTAATCAAAGTTCTTCTAATCGAAGAGGATCCCAAGGCTACTCTTAACCGTGAGCATGGCTGGTATACTAGTTTCTAACACTCTGCAGAGGTTGCACACTTTACCCACAAGCCGCGATTCCCATTCTGCCCGGGGTTCTAGCCTCCCCA
Organism: Zea luxurians; assembly: GCA_029449295.1. Lineage (NCBI taxonomy): Eukaryota > Viridiplantae > Streptophyta > Magnoliopsida > Poales > Poaceae > Zea > Zea luxurians. The sequence goes on from JAOPSE010000168.1 coordinate 1,967,847, forward strand.
TTGATCACTACCAAGGTGACCTAGCAGGGTCTCACTACATAGCATTTACAAAGATTTCCCAAAGGTCATAGCCGCCCTTTAGGTTTCTCTAGTTTGATAAACACAGTACATCTTCCCAGAGGAAGGGTGGGTAACAAAACCAAATCAAAGAACCTCTGCAACCAGCCTCGACAGAGCAAGTACTGTGCCCGGACCCCATTGATGGGCCTACGGCGAAGCCAACTACTCCTCTGGTTCTTCTAATTAATCAGCTAAGGGCGTCCCATTCCACACTCATGGTTGCACTGTTATCCCGGGTTGTCACTCCCTAAATAGGTCCTTACGGAGAGGTACTCAGGAAACAGCCTGAGCCCCCTAAAGTAACCACAAGGACCCCATCGGGATGACATCATAGTATCATAGAAGGTCACATCATGTTCATTGATTAAGTTAAAGCAATAGCATAAGCTAACCATGATTAACCCAAAAAGGTAACCAAGGGTAAGGTAAATACAAACTAGTCAATCCTTAAGTTTCAATAATGTAATGCGGGACAGTGAATTATAAGGTAAAGTAGGACATGATAGGTCTGAGGACACTTGCCTTCACCAGGTTGTTGCTAAGGGAGGTCTCCAACAACACACTCAGGAACCTCGGACTGCCCGTTGTCTAAGTAAAGCGAGCATACATTCAATACATTTGGAAAAGTATAAATGAACAGCACATCAAACATGTACAAACATTGGCACACAACTCAAAAAGGTATAGTATTAAGTACAGGGGAATGATATCAAGTTATAAAATGGACTAATCCTAAGCGGGGGGAATTGATTACTTTCTAAGTGTTTGGAACAAAACTTAAAAATGTAAAGTAATGAATAAACAAAGAAAAGCTTAAATTATAAGATGAACTATTCTCATTTAGGCATTTGATTATCCTTTAAATATTATCCATATTTACCTACCTAATTCTATTTATCTCATTAAGGCCTAAAGGTTAAACCAAAAATGAATCCATGAAATGCATAACACTAACCTCACAAGATTAAATATATTTTATTCCTAGGATATTTCCTTTTATTTATTTCATTAAATAAATAAATCAACATATACTTTAATTCTGCATTCTAAGTGTAAAAATTAAAGTATACAGACTACAGTTGGTCATATTTTATTTGAACAGAGAATAATCTTGTGAACATTTTGCAATTTGAACCACTAAATTTGGAGTTCATATGAAAAAGATATGAAATAAACAAGTTTTGAAGTTTGAAATATGAAATTAGGGCTAAATCTGTAATTAAATAAAAGTCCAGGGGGCTATTCTAAAGAAAACAGGGACCTATGCGCTAATACAGAGGACGGCGGGTTGATTTCCTAAAACCAGGGGGTTCTTAAGCAAAACAACCACGCGAAGGGTACATGGCTCCCTCAACCGTTGGATCAGAAACTGATGGCTGAGATTAGATCGCACGGGCGTGCGCGGGTGCGGCTGACAAGCGGGGCCAGGGCGTCAGCGGGTCAGGGCGGGCTGACCAGCCGGGCCTAGAGGCAGAGATGCAAGTGATGGGGAGAGAGGGGGCAGTTAGATCCCGATCGAAGGGCTAAGATTAGATCTACTTGAGTTGAGTCCGAACCATCCGATCTTGGACAGACAGCCGAGATCTAACGGCTAGGGCTAGTTTGGGCGCGGTGGCGCCGCTTGGTCCCGCAGCAAGAGTTCACCGGAGACGAGCAGACCGGCCATGGCGGGGCACTTGAGGCTCGGGGACTAACCTAGGCATAATCAGGGAGGTCTGGCGAACTCGGCCATGGCCTTCACACCGACGCGGGGGCACCAGCGAGCGCAGACCACGGCAGAGCGGGCTAACAGCGGCTAGATTGCTCCGGCGAGCAATCGCGTGAGCTACAGAGCGAGGAAGACCAAATTAAGGGCACGGGCAGGTTGCTCACCTCGAGCAGAAGCGCTGGCGTCATGAAGCAACGGCAGAGGTGCAGGGGTTCGACGGGGCGACGGTGGTGGACTCCGGCTACACAAGAAAATGCTCCGGTGAGCGCGGACCGGACGAGACAGAGAGGGGGAGGGCACACCGAAGGGTGTCCCGAGTAGCTGATGGCAAGGCGAAGCTCACCGTGGCACTGGACGGGGCACGGGCGCAATGGCGGCCACAGAACAGGAGGTGGGCGTCGGCGGGTGGTGGCGGAGCTTTCGGTTCACGCGGGCAGAGTGAGCGAGAGGGTGAGGGAGCTGGGTAGAGGGCGCAAATGAGAGAGGGGAGGTGGGCGAGCAGGGCGCGGGGCTCAAAAGGGGCGTGGGGGCGCGGACGTGGCCGGAGAACGCGCGGTCGTGGGCGCGTCCACGGCGGGGAGATCGTGGGCGAGAGGTTAGGGACGGGCTGACAGGTGGGGACGGTAGGATAGAGAGAGAGGGAGCAGGTGCGCGCGAGGGAAACAGCGTCGACAGGCCTGGCCCACGGGGCAGCGAGAGAGAGAGTGGGAGAGAGGGTGCACTGGAGTTAGCGCCAACAGGCGGGGCTTGCCTGTCAGGCACAGGGGACGTGCGGGCGCGCGTGCGGGCTGGGCTAGATGGGCTGATCTGGGCCGAAATTGGTTTTTCCTTTTTCCTAGAATTTCTATTGCCTTTTCTATTTATTTTCTCTAGGGTTTTCAATTCAAATTCAAACCAAGTTTCAAATTCAAATTAAATCAAATATATGCAACAACTCAAAGAATGTTTAGGCTCAATACAATGCAACATTCCTTGACTCATAGGTTTTGGACAAAATAAAATAAATAACCCTTCACTAATACCACTAACTCTAATTAAAAGAAAAAGAGAGGGAGAAAACTAGAGAGAGAGAAACTAGAGTGAGATGGAGAAGAATAACACCTGAATTTGGATGATCATAAGAAAGAAATTTTGTACCCCCAAATTCAGGGTGTTACAGGCCTATCCCCCTTAAAAGAATCTCGCCCTCGAGATTCAGGGCTGGCTAGCAAAGAGTTCAGGGTACTTGGCTCTCAGATCATCTTCTCTTTTCCAGGTTGCTTCTTCTTCTGAGTGATGGCCCCATTTGACTTTGAACATTCTGATGGTGTTCCTCCGAGTGACCTGATCTGCTGTCTCCAGAATCTGAGTTGGCTTCTCAATATAAGTCAGATCTTCTTGAACTTCAAGATCCTCTGCTGGCAATTGCTCTTCTAGCACTCTCAAGCATTTCTTCAACTGAGACACATGGAACACATCGTGCACAGCTGACAGATTCTCTGGCAAGCTGAGTTGATAAGCCACTTCTCCACGTCTTGCTTGAATCTGGTACGGCCCGATATAGCGAGGGGCTAGCTTGCCCTTGACTCCAAACCTTTTGGTTCCTCTGATGGGTGATACTTTCAGGTAAACATAGTCTCCCACTTCAAAACTGAGTTCCCTTCTTCTGGTGTCAGCATAGCTTCGCTATCTGGACTGCGCTACCTTCAAATTTTCCTGGACCATCTTGATATTCTCTTCGGCTTCAAGCAAAATCTCTGGACCAAATACCTGCCTTTCGCCGGGTTGATCCCAATGCAATGGAGTTCTACAATTCCTCCCATAAAGTGCTTCGAATGGTGACATCTTCAGGTTGGCTTGATAGCTGTTGTTGTAGGAGAATTCTGCATACGGTAGCCTCTTGTCCCATCCTAAATTGTCTTGTAAAGCACAAGCTCTCAACATGTTCGCAAGAATCCGGTTGGTTCTCTCAGTCTGGCCATCCGTCTACAGGTGATAAGCTGAACTGAACTTCAAGTGTGTATCCAAAGCTTCATGTAGCTACTGCCAAAAATGAGAAGTAAACTGGGTGCCTCTGTCCGATATTATCTTCTTTGGAATACCATGCAAGCACACAATCTGAGACATGTACAACTCTACCAACACCGCACTGTTATAGGTGGTCTTAACTGGTATGAAATGGGCCGCCTTTGTCAAACGGTCCACTACTACCCAAATGGAGTCGTAACCAGCTCGAGTGTGGGGCATACCAACTATAAAGTCCATCCCAATCTCATCCCATTTCCACTGAGGAATCTGCAATGGCTGCAACAAACCTGCGGGTCTCTGATGTTCTGCCTTGATCCTTTGACAACTGTCGCATCTGGCCACATACTCTGCTATCTCTCTTTTCATACCGTACCACCAGAATCTCTTCCTCAAGTCTTCATACATTTTCTCACTACCATGGTGTATAGAATACGTCGTCTCATGAGCTTCCTTGAGAATCAGTTCTCGGATCAATTTGATGTTGGGAACGCACAACCTGTCCTTGAACCATACCACTCCTTCAACGTCTTCACAGAAATCTGGACCTTTCCCATCGATGATTAACTGCCAGATCTTGTTGATCTTCTCATCATCCTTCTGACCTTTCCTGATGTCTTTCTCTAGAGTGGGCTCTAGTTCAATTGCCACTCCTTGAGTGTTGTTCAAAAATCCGAGGCTCAGTTTGTCGAATTCTTTTGCTAGCTCGAACGGCATCGGGCAAGCGGCCAACATATTGACTTGACTCTTCCTGCTAAGAGCATCTGCAACCACATTTGCTTTGCCTAGGTGATAATGAATCTCTAGCTCATAGTATTTGATCAATTCTATCCATCTTCCCTGCCTCATGTTTAACTCTGACTGAGTGAATATGTACTTGAGGCTCTTGTGGTCCATGTAGATATCACACTTCTGCCCATAAAGATAATGTCTCCAGGTCTTCAGTGCATGAACCACTACTGCTAACTCTAGATCATGAGTGGGGTAATTCTTCTTGTGAACTTTCAATTATCGGGACGAATATGCCACTACTTTCCCTTCCTGCATAAACACACACCCCAGTCCGGTGTACGAAGCATCACAATATACTAAGAATGGCTTGTGAACATCTGGCAGAACCAATACTAGTGTTGTTGTCAACTTCTGCTTCAACATCTCAAATGATTCTTGGCACGCTGGGGTCCACTTGAACTCAACCTTCTTTGCTAGCAAGGCTGTCATTGGCCTGGCAACCTTGGAGAAACCCTCAATGAAACACCGATAGTAACTGGCCATTCCAATGAAACTCTTGATTCCTCGGACATCTTTTGGTGCTTTCTAGTCCAAAATCGCTGCTACCTTCTTTGGATCCACAGCTAGTCCATCTCGGTTTATAATATGACCCAAGAATAGAACTTCGCTGATCCAGAACTCGCACTTGCTAAGCTTGGCGTACAACTGGCAATCTCGTAGCCTCTGAAGTACCTTCCTCAAATGTTCCTCATGCTCTTGCTCATTCTAGGAATATACGAGAATATCATCAATGAACACCACTACGAACTTGTCGAGGTAGTCCATGAACACACTGTTCATTAGGTACATGAAGTACGCTGGTGCATTTGTCAATCCAAATGACATAACCATGAACTCATATAGTCCATACTTGGTGATGAATGTGGTCTTCGGTATATCTGAGGGTTGGATTCTGAGCTGATGGTAACCTGACCTCAGATCTATCTTGGAGAATACACTAGCTCCTCTCAACTGATCAAATAGGTCCTCGATTCGAGGTAGGGGGTACTTGTTCTTGACAGTGACTTCATTCAGGGCTCTGTAATCGATGCACATCCTCTTCGTGACATCCTTCTTCTCCACAAATAGCACTGGGGCTGCCCAAGGTGAGGTACTTGGTCTGATATAGCCTTTCTCTAACAACTCATCAATCTGCTTCTTGAGTTCCACCAACTCTGCTCCGGACACTCAATAAGCTCTCTTGGAAATAGGGGCGGTGCCTGGGATAAGCTCTATGGCAAATTCAACTTTCCTTTCAGGTGGCATGCCTGGTAACTCTTCGGGGAATACATCAGGGAATTCTGACACAATCCTAATTGCCTCAATCGAATTGGACTCCTTGTCATCTACTGACAAATGGTGATAGGCTCCTTCTTCTAGTTCAGGTAAGTACAGCTTGGTTACTACTTCCTTTCCAGATGGGGACACCAACTTAACTGTTCTCTTATCACAATTGATAGTGGCTTCATTTCTGTGTAGCCAATTCATCCTTAGGATGACATCTAACCCTTGAGTTCCCATTACTACTAGGCTAGCGGGGAAGTCTATCTCCCTTATTTCAATCCTTACATTCAGACAATTCCTATCGGACTGAACTTTTCTTCCAACTGAATTAATTCTTAAAGGTGGAATCATTGGCGCTATGGGGGTGTTGTGTGATTCTACCCAAGATGTAGAAACAAAAGAATTTGTGGCACCATTATCAAATAGTACTTTTGCTGGGTGGGATTCGACTGGAAACATACCTACTGCCACGTCCTGAGCATCCTAGATTGCTTCAGCCTCTGGGTGGTTCACCTTTCCACGGTTGTAGGCCTGACCACGGACTCCTGGTGCTTGCTGTGGTGCTCCTTGTCTTGCTAGGGCATTGACTGCTGGCGGCTGCTGAGCTGCTTTCTTGGGACAATTCTTCGCCTAATGGTTTTGTCTCCACAGTAGAAGCATGCACGACCTCCCACTTGCGCTGGAGTTGCCTGACCATTCTGATTGGGTGCTGGGGCAGGAAGGCGGGGTGCCTGGTTATTCTGACGTTGGTACTAGTTTCCTCCAGGCTGGGTGTTCTGACGGTGCTGCTGCTGCTGCTGAGGGAACTGCCTCTGGTACTGGTGCTGGTGCTGACGCTGATGCTGGTGCTGGTGACCTTGCTTGAATTGCTAGAGCGAGTTGCTTGAGTAGCGGGGACGACTGCTACTCCTGGCCTGAGGTCCTCCAATCTTGCGCTTCTTATCCTCCATCTCCCGACGCTTCCTCTCAGTCATGATTGCTTTGTCTATCAAATGCTAGAAGGTGGGGAAGGTGTGGTTCATCAGCTGGTAGTGGAGGGGATCAACCAATCCTCTTAGAAAGCGGTACTGCCTCTTAGCATCCGTGTTAACATCTTCTAGGGCATAGCGTGACAGCTGCAAAAATTTATCCTTGTACTCACTGACGGACAGGGGACCTTGCTTCAGGGTGAGAAACTCCTCCTTCCTCACTATCATCAGTCCCTCGGGCACATGGTAGCGATGGAAGTTATCCCTGAACTCCTCCCAAGTAATGGCTTCAGGGTTGGCATGGGTGGCAAGGTAAGACTCCCACCAAGATTGTGCTGCTCCCCTCAGCTGTCGGGGACCATACAACACCTTCTCATGATCGTTGCACTGGGCAGTGTGCAACTCACGCTCCATGGTACGCAGCCAATCTGTCGCGTCCATGGGATCAGCAGAGTGAGCAAAGACAGAGGGATGGCCCCTCATGAACTCTGCCCGCTTGTCTCTGGGCACCTGTGGCATCTAGACTTGCACTTGAGGCTGAGGCGGTGGTGGCTGCTGCTATGCCTGGTGCATTGCTGCTAAGGTCTGTCCAATTGCCTGAACTGCCTAAGTTTGCATCATGAACATCTGCTCGACTGTCATCGAAGATGGCGGTGGCAACTGCTGCTACTGGGCTGCATCCTCCTAAGGTGCCTGTTGTTCTGGCTCAGCCCGCCTCGCACCTCTGTGCCTGTTCTCAGACATCTGTAGAAATCACACACATATCAGACCTGACTCTATAGTCTTTCAGCATAAGAAAAGATATACGGAAATCTTCATAGCACTGAACAAATGACCATCTTCACTGACAGCTTCTTAGATAAAGAGGAAAGTGGAAACACATGGATTACCCAACTAAATAACTGACTTTATTAATAACTACACCAAGTTGTAGAGGATACCCACAGCTTGATGACAATCATTACAAAGATCCAACTTCATTACATGTTCATCATGACAATCATTCCAACATACGACACGCAAACTAACCCAAACTAAGACTAACTAGACTAAGACACTGAAGTAAGCATTATTACAGACTCCAACTCTGTCGATCTATGGATCTAAATCTATGCGGGTCTTGCAGTCTAGGGTACCATAGTCGAAGCGACCATGGGGCGATGAACGGCAAGGGTGCTAAATCCCTATAGGGGCGGGAGAACCACCATCAAGATAGTGGCGTGCCGCGCACTCAGCACGCAATTCTGCAACCTCCGCCAGAACCTTGCCCAACTCGTCAAGGGTGTGGTCCAACTCTGTGTTGAGCACGGCGGCCAAGTTGATCATGTTGTTCAGCCTGGGATTGCCTTCACCAACTGGCGAGACAATCACACCTCCAACACTGCCGGTCGAACGGCGAGGGTAATACTTTAGGTCAAGACAATCAGCTACCCCACTAAACAACGAGCAATACTGAGAAAATGCCTGTCATGCTACATCTTGCATGGCTGCCTCGGTAGTATCCCTCTCAGTAATAGAATAGTGCTCTGAGAAGGCCTCTGCACCCTGGAGATCATCATCTAGACGGTGCACCAAGCAAGTAGCCTCCCACTGGTCCGGGTATAACCCGCGACGATGCTGGTAGACTACACAACAGTACTCGATGGACCAAGTGTGTCGGACGAAGGCCCGACGCAGCAAGGTATCGAGAGCGTCATGGAAGTGACACCCACGAGCAGCGTCACGAGTGATGGGTCTAGCGATCCATCCCTTCGGCTCTGGCTCCTCCGAGCGCTTCGTGCCGTGGCTCGAACTGCCACCGGCGTTGTCATCGTCTCCGTCTCTGTCAGGGTCTCCTCCAGCAGCCGGGATGCCCTAAGGTAGTGCAAGGGGCATCTCTGGCTGAGGTGTAGGGGAAGGCGGCTTCCCAACTCCACCTCTCGCTGAGGCGAGGGGGAAGAGTCCTGCTGCTCCTGCTCCTGGCATCGGTGCTCCTACTCCTCGTGCAGGTGACGATGCAGTCTCTCCAGGTGACTGGACTGACTTGACACCATGCGATGCAGTGGACGTTCCGCCAGGCGAGAAGGCAAAAAGGGGATCACAGACTTACGTGCAGTGCACCTGATACGGGCCATCTACAAAAGACATCGTAAGCACAAGAGTAAGAGTAGAACTATGAGACCATAAAGTAAATAGAAAGAAAAGTGAGACAAAACTTTTGAGATAAGTAAATAACATAGAGTTGGTCAAGATAACCAACTTTTGAAAAGACACTAAGGTCAAGGTAAGAGTATAGGTCTATATTCCTTAGGGCGACCATTCTAGCCTAGGTTAGCAGTCCTACAGTCAGCAAGGCTTTGATACTACTTATGTCACACCCGGTTTTGGAAGGTAAACCGAATGCGAACCATGTACGTGCCAGGATCAGAACTCACGTACACAGCGATTACATAATTGGACATCATCACACAATGCTCGAATTAAATAACGAACAGGGTACTTAATTACATCAAGATGTCTGAGACATCCACAGAGTCTAATACATATCCATAGTGTTTAACATTAACATCAAAGTGCGGAGTAACAAAACGTAGAAGATAAGCCTACACAGGCAGCTGACTGGGAGTTTGCCACTAAAGTAAACTAGAACTCGTCATAGTCCTGGAACTCCTCAAAATCCTCCATGTTGCCAGCTTCATCTCCTGAGCACTGAGTACAATGGGGAGAACCTGGGGTGGGGTGGTTTGTAAAGCAAGGGTGAGTACACTTCAACGTACTCAACAAATGTCCCGTTTGGCTAAGGTGGACTAGCTGTATGTGGAGTTAAGGTTAAGCAGTTGCTTTTAGTTGGTCAAGTTTTATTACTATAAATAGAGCCAACTTTTAGTAATAAACCCAGTTATTACCCAGAAGTACTCCCTCCAAGAGGAAATACCAGATATTAAAATTGTAACCATCATTGCTAATCATCATCATAAATGTAATCAAAGTTCTTCTAATCGAAGAGGATCCCAAGGCTGCTCTTAACCGTGGGCACGGCTGATATACCAGTTTCTAACACTCTGCAGAGGTTGCACACTTTACCCACAAGTCGTGATTCCCATTCTGCCCGGGGTTCTAGCCTCCCCATTGATCACTACCAAGGTGACCTAGCAGGGTCTCACTACGTAGCCTTTACAAAGATTTCCCAGAGGTCATAGCCACCCGTTAGGTTTCTCCAGTTTGATAAACACAGTACATCTCCCTAGAGGAAGGGTGGCTAACAAAACTGTTGGGGACTTGTTCTCAAGTGCTATGAATTAAGAACAAGGCAACACAAAATGTTAAATGTTAAAGCCCTCCGTCCTTCGAAGCATTATCTCCCTTAGGATATAATGATCTTCAGACGAAGGTTATGAAGGACATACCTTCATCATCATAACACATTTGTATAAAAGACGAAGCATATGAAACATGAGAAACAACATGAATAATTATATGATATCATAATATATATATATATATATATATATATATATATTTCTTATTACATAATCATGAATAAATATGAACAATATTGAATTACATTTATACCTTCGGCTTGACAGGAAGTGATAATACAAGCGTGCCGCGAAAGCAAATGCCAAGTCAGCGTGAACAGTACGGGAGCACTGTTCATCTATTTATAGGCATGGGACGTAGCCCATGTAAAATTACACTCATGCCCTTTACATTTGCTAATGACTCTGTAGTAATTCATCGAGGTCTAAATAGCCCTTTCCCTTTTAAGTCGGTTCTCCTTTCTGTTATCATGCCGAAGGTCCTCTGTGCATAGCTTCGGCTTTGCGCCAACCTTCTCATTCTTTGTACTTCTTCACATTATGGTTCCGATCCAAGCCCGAAGGTACCTGTTCATGCATCGTACTCCAGAAACATTGTTAAATCATGTTTTTGAGGACCTTCGGAAGACGAAGGCCCCCAACAGTAGCCCCTCGCAAGGTTAATTTGTTAGAATAACGAATTCAGATTGCGATACGGCCGAAGGCCCTAAGCCGAAGGTCCGAAAAACAACTTCCCTTTGCTAGAATAGCAACAGTCAATGATAGATGGGGCCCTCCAACTTGGAGCACGCTGGGCGTATAAATAAGAACTCACCCCGAGCACATTTGGTACACATGCTTTGCTTTGCTTTATTTCTTAGCTCTTGCTTTCCATCAGTTGCTCAGTTTCTTAAATTTTCTAAGCTTCGAATTTAAGGTCATGTTTTCGTCAGTTCCGAAGATAAGATGTCTCACGACAAGAAGACAGTTGCTAGAACGAAGCTAACTGAAGAGGAGAAGCTTCTTGAGGAAAAGACTGCTGGATTCATTGAGTCAATTGCAAAGACAAATACAGAAAAGATTACAAAAGAAATTCTAGAAGGCTTATCTAAAGATACCGACGACAGCGATAGTTATGATGCGGGAAGTGGGGGCGAAGACTCTGAAGATCGGCCCTGGCGGCCAAGTCACACAGTCTTCGGGAAATCGACTATCAGACAGAGTCATCTTGATAACATGAGAGGAAGGTATTTTCGAGACATATCTATTGTGAGGGCTGACAACGGAGACAGGACTGTTCCCGTTCCTGAAGAAAATGAAGTCGTAATCTTCTGAAGCTTCTTCAAGGCTAGGCTTCGGTTCCCCTTAAGCAAATTTGTTGTTGAAGTTTTAAAGATATATGAGATTTTCCTTCACCAGATTACTCCCGAAGCAATTATCAGAATGGGGATCTTTGTCTGGGCCGTGATGAGTCAAGGTTTGGAGCCAAGTGCAAAATGTTTCTGCAGCATGCACGAACTTTCGTATGAGACGAAGCCCTAGGGTAAGGAACAGTATCATAACAATTTTGGTTTCTATAGCTTCGTTGCTCGCTCAGGCTCAAGTTTCCCAGTGCCAACATTTTGGAAAAAATGGCCCGGAGACTGGATGAAAGAATGGTTCTATGTGAAGAATGATTTAAAAGAAAGAGAAAATATTACAAAGATCATTATGCGCCCCATTTGGTCCCGCTTCGGCCTCCGGAAACTGAAGGTAGAAATTGATGAAGCAGCCGAAGAATGCCGAAGGGCCTTTGGCATAGTTTGCTCTTTCATCGGGATGAGGGATTTAGTTCAAGAACATGTGGCCTACAGGATATGGCCATTAATAGACAACTGGGAGATGCCAAAAGAGACCATCAGCAATCCTAACGAAGGTGGTTTGGTTCGACTAAAATATACCTTTAGGTTTGGAGACCAATTTATCGAACCAGACGATGACTGGCTGAAATGTGTTGAAAATACCAGTGATGAACTACTTGGAGCCTACTCCAAGTCTGAAGATAACACGCTATCTGTAGCCTTCGGGAGCCGAAAAAAGAAGAGGCTAAATAGATTTTTTGATGCTATTGGATTTATGTACCCTGACTACCGCTACCCGCCATGGGGGCAGAAGAGAAAGAGTGGATCTTCTGGGAAGGATGTTGCTTCAGCCGCCTCAAGCGAGCCCGCGCTGAAGAGGAAAAAGGTGAAGGTTCTTACTCACCGTCCGCGCTACATTGAACCGGCCATAGTGCCTGACTTTGGTAGTGAGACCTCTTTGGCTACTAAAGCCGAAGGGCCTACCCTTACGTAGAGGATTGAAGAGCCGGCTGCAATGCCGAAGGCTGACAAAATTGAAGAACCAATACCCGAAGAGGCAAAAACATCAGAAATTCTAAGCCCTTCGGTAAGAGTGGAGGTGCCGAAGATACAAAAAGATTCGACAATAACCCCAAAGAGAAAAAGGATGGCTAGTGTGTTAGATGTGTTGGAGACGATAAAAACTTCAAGTTCTATTCCAGGAAAAATTGCCAAGGTTTCAATAGGACAGGTTGAAACCGAGGCAAAGCTGGCCGAAGCCGAAGCTACAATTAGCCGGGCCGGTGCTGAAACTGGGCCTACAAAGCCCATCAAAGAGAAATCCTCGGAGATTGGAGAAAAGGCAGCAGAGGAAGAAGTTATAGAACAAATTTTGCCTGAAAATTGTGCCGCTCCTATTCCTGAAGCTTTGAAAGAGAATACTGAATATATTATCCGTCATGCTTCGGGAAAAAAATCTCTCTACAGAAGAAAAGCGAGAAGCTCAACACTATGCCTAGAAACTGAAATATCCAAAGGGGGCACTGGTATTCAATGGCAGCGGAGAAGAAGATTTCTTGTATTGTCTCCCAGACAACAAGGAGATTTCTGTCTGCTGGGAGACGAGCAGAAGCTTTGGATTCCCGACTCTAGAAGTCGGGCTTTCGATGCTATCGAAAGATGAATTGGCGGATAGCTTAACATATAATAGTTTAAAGGTGTGAGAATGAATTTTTTGTACTTATAAATTTTTTTTATTTGCTTATGCTTAATACCGCACTTCTTTTGCAGGGCCTGATTCTTAGCAATGCCCTCATGGCGCAGAAAAATGCCGAAGACGAAGGATGCACTATAGCTCTGAACAACCTTCGTTCCGAAGTAATTGAACTAAGGAACGAAGGTCTTGAAAAAGATAAAATATTAAATTCATTGATGAGCAAAATAAAAGAAGACGAAACTACTTCCAGAGCCCATGCTGAAGCCCAGAAATGTGAAATTGAAGACCTTCGGAAATAGCTGGCTGAAGCAAAATTAAAATGCGCTGTTGCCGAAGCTGAACAAGATGCCAGTGACTACTGGAAAAATTACTAGGAAAAAACAGTTGTAGAACTTCGGGCATCAAAAGAAAAATGTTTTGAAAAATCTATAGATTGTGTAAAAAAGATAAAAACTAGCTTCGCCAATGTTGGCGCATATTCAAGCGAGGATAACATCATACAAGGCGACCCTGAATGCCCAATTAAGTGGATCAGCAACGAAGCCGAAGCTTTTGAAGAACTTTTGAATGACCATGGGGACGTCTGTGCCTTCTCTGGTGCAAGAGGAGTTGCAGCTATTCTGGAAAGAGCAGGGTACGAACATGTGAAAACTTTGGCCCAAGCCGAAGCTACTCTATCGGTTGATGATACAAAGGACCCCTCGGCCGAAGCAAGCTTAGTGGGCAGAAAATTTTTCACTGACATCTGGGAAAATGGCAGCCGAGGGATGGCCCATGAAATAATAAAGAAGAGCGAAAAAGATACTCATGACGCTAGGGAAGCAATAAAGGCAGCTGATAAAGCTACGGAACTCGAAAGGCAGATAGGTATTGCTTAATGGGTTTTAACTTTATTGTTTATTTTTGTGACTTCAAATTGATTTACGTTTTCTACCATAGCTGAACTATCTCCTCCCCCCGAACCCTTCGAGTCATTGGCCGACCCAGAGGCAAAGGCATCAACAGAAATTGTTAGGATGGCTGAAGCTATTGTAGACGAAGTCGTTACCCAACTGCTGACCGAAGCTGCAGATGAAGTTTTGAAAGAAGAATAGCTATTGTAAAAACATTGCTGGAATGTTAATGCAGCATTTGCTGAACTATGTTTGTAATATTCGGTGCTCATTTGTTTTGAATGTAATATATGAATGGTTTTGTAATTTTTTTTATGATGCATGAAACTTTTATGTATATACCGTTTTGAGCCTTTAGCGAAAAAAACACCTTCCCTTCTTTTCATGCTTCGTAAAGATCTTTTATGCTTCGTGAGAAATCCTCCAATCGTCGCAGAAACATTAATGCTTCGTCGATAATGGATTTTTGCCTCCATATCAAAGCTGAGGAAGCTGTGCCTTAGCACAATCTCATTTTTTTGGAAGCATTCTCTGAAGGTCAACATTGTATCCCCCTCTTGGGCCATTGATGCAATATGATGTATGATGTTATGTTATGCGAATGATGTGATGATGTTATGCTATGCAAAATGATATTTGTGCCGAAGACACACATATATCCCCATAGTGGAATACTCAATCTCTTTGCCGTTTATTTTTCGGCTTCACCGCTTATTTTTCGGTGTATCAGCGCTGACTTTTCGCTGTAAGTTCTGCATTCCCTTAGGAACGTCTTTTGAACTTCTTCGCCTTCTATTTCGGCGGTATTCACGTTGACTTTTCACGCTTTGCCTTATATTTCGGCGGTATTTGGCTCTGCATTCCCTTTGGAACGACTTTTGAGCAGAAAACTTACTCTGCACTCCCTTCGGAACGACTTTTTGTAGCTTCGGAGATACTTATGATGTAATTTTTAGCCACGCGTTCTCTTAGAAACAACTTTTTGTGCTTCAACGACTTTGTTAGACTCCGTGAGTCTGTGGAGAAGATGTATTTTCACTATGGCAAAAACGAAGCTATTACAAGGAATTGAAAATGACAAGACAACTAGGTTTTCGATAATTGTTCCTTAGTAAGAAAGAAAATGATAATGAATGTAAAAACTGTTTTAGGGGTAGGATATCTCTCAGTAGATATGCTTCGATTCTAGCACAGTACTGTTGACTGTGCGAGCTTCAGACTCCTCTCTGAAATCTCGCTGCTGGTGGGTCTGTTGGCTCCCTTCTGGCTGCTGACCTCGTGGATACGTAGGTTGTAGCGGTGGTGATGGTGGAGGCTATGGCCAGGATGCCTGCGGCTGACTAGCTGAAGCAACAGACGCTGCAAGATGGTTACCCACATACTCTGGTATGTAGGGTGAGTGATACGAAGCAGTATGCATGACCTGCTTTGGCTGGTTCTGCTGAGCTGCAACTTCTGCTATTTCTTTCTGCTTCTGTATGGTGACATGGCACATTCTTGTAGTATGGCCCTTGTCCTCACCACAGAATAAGCAATAAATTTTCCTAGGTTGATCCCCAAACCTTCCTCTAAAGCCCCTGGCGCCTCTGCCCCTTGGAGCTGGCGGCCGAAGATAGCTTTGTTGCTGCCCTGAAGCTTGCGAGGGATATTGTGGCCTCTGTTGTTGACTTCCTCTATCGTCACTCTGGGTGGAGTGGATGGACCTGACATGTCTTGGGTGAATTCTCCCTTCAAAGCCCCTGGTCATCTCAGAGAACCTATAAGCTTCCTCCCTTCTTTAACGAAAATCATTGTCAGCGCGGATGTATTCATCCATCTTTTGAAGCAGCTTCTCCAAAGTTTGTGGGGGCTTTCTAGCGAAATACTGGGCAGTAGGTCCTGGACGAAGCCCCTTGATCATGGCCTCAATGACAATTTCATTGGGCAGTGTAGGCGCCTGTGCTCTCATACGCAAGAACCTTCGGACGTATGCCTGAAGATACTCCTCATGATCTTGTGTGCATTGAAACAGAGCCTGAGCTATGACTGGCTTCGTCTGGAAGCCCTGGAAGCTTGTCACCAGCATGTCCTTGAGCTTCTGCCATGAGGTGATAGTTCCTGGCCGAAGAGAAGAATACCATGTCTGGGCCACATTCTTAACTGCCATGAGGAAGGATTTAGCCATGACAGTTGCATTGCCTCCATATGAAGATATGGTTGCTTCATAACTCATCAAAAACTGCTTCGGGTCTGAATGTCCATCATACATTGGAAGCTGAGGTGGCTTGTATGATGGGGGCCACGGGATAGCCTGCAGTTCTGCTGCCAAGGGAGAAGCATCATCAAAAGTAAAGATATCACGATTAAAATCATCATATCATCCATCGTCATTGAACAAGTCCTCTTGATGAAACTCCCTGTGCTGGGGCCTTCGTTCTTGTTCATCTTGAGCAAGATGGCGTACTTCTTCAGTGGCTTCGTCGATCTGCCTTTGAAGGTCGGCTAGTTGAGCCATCTTCTCCTTCTTCCTTTGTACTTGTTGATGAAGCATCTCCATGTTTCTGATTTGTTGGTCCAACTCGTCCTCCTGGGGTGTTGGACTAGTGGCCTTCCTCTTCTGGCTTCGTGCCTCTCGAAGAGAAAGGGTATCCTGATTCGGGTCCAGTGGCTACAGAACGGCAGCCCCTGTCGCTGAAGCTTTCTTCGGTGGCATGGCAAAGGTCAGTGCTTGCCGAAGGTGGTCGAAAAGGATTCACTGGAGGTGGGCGCCAATGTTGGGGACTTGTTCTCAAGTGCTATGAATTAAGAACAAGGCAACACAAAATGTTAAATGTTAAAGCCCTCCGTCCTTCGAAGCATTATCTTCCTTAGGATATAATGATCTTCAGACGAAGGTTATGAAGGACATACCTTCATCATCATAACACATTTGTATAAAATATGAAGCATATGAAACATGAGAAACAACATGAATAATTATATGATATCATAATATATATATATTTCTTATTACATAATCATGAATAAATATGAACAATATTGAATTACATTTATACCTTCGGCTTGACAGAAAGTGATAATACAAGCGTGCCGCGAAAGCAAATGCCAAGTCAGCGTGAACAGTACGAGAGCACAGTTCATCTATTTATAGGCACGGGACGTAGCCCATGTAAAATTACACTCATGCCCTTTACATTTGCTAATAACTCTGTAGTAATTCATCGAGGTCTAAATAGCCCTTTCCCTTTTATGTCGGTTCTCCTTTCTGCTATCATGCCGAAGGTCCCCTGTGCATAGCTTCGGCTTTGCGCCAACCTTCGCATTCTTTGTACTTCTTCACATTGTGGTTCTGATCCAAGCCCAAAGGTACCTGTTCATGCATCGTACTCCAGAAACATTGTTAAATCATGTTTTTGAGGACCTTCGGAAGACGAAGGCCCCCAACAAAAACCAAATCAAAGAACCTCTACAAGCAGCCTCGGCACAGCAAGTACTGTGCCTGGACCCCATTGACGGCCCTGAAGCCAACTACTCCTCTGGTTCCTCTAATTAATCAGCTAAGGGCGTCCCATTCCACCCTCATGGTTGCATTGTTATCCCGGGTTGTCACTCCCTAAATAGGTCCTTACGGAGAGGTACTCAGGAAACAGCCTGAGCCCCCTAAAGTAATCACAAGGACCCCATCGGGATGACATCATAGTATCATAGAAGGTCACATCATGTTCATTGATTAAGTTAAAGCAATAGCATAAGCTAACCATGATTAACCCAAAAAGGTAACCAAGGGTAAGGTAAATACAAACTAGTCAATCCTTAAGTTTCAATAATGTAATGCGGGACAGTGAATTATAAGGTAAAGTAGGACATGATAGATCTAAGGACACTTGCCTTCACCATGTTGTTGCTCAGGGAGATCTCCAACAACACACTCAGGAACCTCGGACTACCCATTGTCTAACTAAAGCGAGCATACATTCAATACATTTGGAAAAGTATAAATGAACAGCACATCAAACATGTACAAACATTGGCACACAACTCAAAAAGGTATAGTATTAAGTACAGGGGAATGATATCAAGTTATAAAATGGACTAATCCTAAGCAGGGGGAATTGATTACTTTCTAAGTGTTTGGAACATAACTAAAAAAGGTAAAGTAATGAATAAACAAAGAAAAGATTAAATTATAAGATGAACTATTCTCATTTAGGCATTTGATTATCCTTTAAATATTATCCATAATGTCGGTACCCTGAAACTAGGGTACCCCTTGCTACTGTATAAAGACGCAGTACCCACGTGGCTATCTTTAGTCGCATGGTAAAGAGCTGTATGTGGGACCAGACCATGACTTGCCCCAGCCTCGGGCGATTACTCTAGGACCACAACAGTGCCTGACCCCACCACATGGGCGGGTCCAGAGACGCCACATGTCCAGAGAAGGTGATATACTCCAAGGCATCAATAGTAAGTCTAGACCCCATGGGAGAGCGCCGGACCCCTAGATATACAGTATGGACCCCCAAGGTTAGTCTAGGACCTCCACGTGTGCAAGCCGGACCCGTGGAATGGGAGCCGGACCCCCCCCTCATATGGGGTCCGAGCTGCCCACAATGGGGTCCTAAGGTCCCAGGACAGAACATACTCAGGCCTTGAATAGGACCCAGGCGGGGGTCCGGTGCCGACACATGTCCGGACCTAGTCTGGTGGGTTCCGGACCTGTCCGCATACACTTCTGCTCCTCGCTCAGGTGGGGACCCGTTGCTACCACGTGGCATACTGCGCGCGGCTTAAGCTAACGGGCGGAACCTAGCATGACACCTCTAGGCTACGCGCACCTTCACATTCATTACAGATAACACGTGCACCTGTCCATCCCACTAGCAGGTGGCGTGCGCAGTCCACGATACGCGGGCCGTGCTGTTATTCACCATTACTCGTACGTTTCGGCTACCAATGTTGCATGGACTACGGTCATCAAGGCTCCCAGTGATTACTCAGGCGTTACTAGCATTAATTACTCACATTATGCTCCTAGGCCCACATGTCGGGGCTCAGCACCCTTGTATGTGCCTCCCTTAAACTATAAAAGGGAAGGCACACAACGTTACAGGGACAAGTTTTTACACAGACTCACACACTCACACGCTCAGGCTTACACACTCAATACAACATATACACAGTGGAGGTAGGGTTTTACGCTCCGGCGGCCTAAACCACTATAATCCCTTGTGTGCTCTCATGTTCATGCCAAATCCATATAACAGGCGAACCGCTTAAGCCCCCTCCTCATCTTAGGATTAGGGCGGGTGCATTCCGCTACCCGGCTGGAGGATTTTCTCTCCGACATTTGGCGCGCAAGGTAGGGGGTTTTGGCTTTAGGTTTTTTCCTATTTCATTGCTCGGCATGATGGTTTAGATCATCGAGCATTGTGGCTTGACTCTTGAGGACTTCCTCATGGAGGAGGAGGCTGCGTCTTCCATGCCACGGGGCTCCAACCGCCCTGCGCCTGGTGCTGCTGCTGTGCACGCTGCGCGGTAGCACACTCTCGCACAATCATCCCGAGCTCCGTCAAGGGCTGCTCCCGGTGCGCTGTCTATAGCCAGGGAGTTGTTGCGCCACCCTCCGAGCTCCACGGCCTCGCCGGGGGCCATGAAACAGTGGCGTGATGATGTCAATCGTCTCCTCGGCATGGCGCACTCTGGCTCGGCCAGACCTAGGCCTCGGTCATTCCGGTGTCAACATGAGGCATCGGCGTCGGTGCACTCACCCTCAGTGAAGGCCGCACTGACTGAGGACCTGCGGGTAGAGCTCAACCACCGGCGTGCGGGCAAGGATGCCCCAATCTCTCTGGAGAGACCTGATGACCTGTGGGCAGAACTCAACCGCAGGCGTGCGGGCGAGGGCGCATGAGTCTCTCTAGAGGGCGCGCGAGCGCCGGCTAAACTTCGAGGGTAGCAACCTCGACCAGGACTTCGCTTCTCTTGTGCCACAAACTCCAAGGGGTGCCCGAACCCACATGGGTGTCCCATTGGTCGGTGTGGGCTGTGCCGCGCTAGCGGATCACCTCTGCGCAGTGACTTGGCCGCTTAAGTTTCGGCCACACCTGCTAGAGAAGTACGACGGTACGTCAAACCCGTCGAAATTTTTGCAGGTTTACGTCACCGTCGTTACGGCAGCTGGTGGAAACACCGATGTGATGGCAAGTTATTTCCATGTAGCCTTGATCGGGCCGGCCCGGACCTGGCTCATGAACCTGACCCTAGGGTCCGTATACTCCTGGGAAGAGCTCTGTGCATGGTTCACAGCGAACTTTGCTAGTGCTTATCAGCAACATGGCGTGGAAGCTCATCTCCATGTCGTAAGACAAGAACCCGGGGAAACTCTCCGGGCTTTCATCGCTCGCTTCACCAAGGTACACGGGACCATACCTCGCATCTCCGATGCCTCTATCATCACTGTTTTCCGACAGGGGGTGCATGATGAGAAGATGCTAGAGAAGCTGGCGACACGCGACATGGAAACCGTCACCACGCTCTTAGCTCTCGCTGACAAATGTGCCAGAGCTGCCGAGGGCCGTGCATGGCACTCGACACCATAGACCAGAGTTACCCAGATGGGTGGCTCGGGTCCCGCTACCCAGGGTGGTAGCAAGAAGAAGAAGAACCGTAGCCATGAGAGGCCGCAGTCTGCTGCTACGGTCACTGCAGCTATGACTAGGGGCCAGAACGAGCGCAACAAGCACCCACGGCCACAAGGAGGCAACAGTGGGTCATGCCCTATACACCCAACAGTCACCACAGCGCTTCGGAGTGCCGCGAGATCATCAAGCTCACGAAGCGTGTCAGTGAGTGGCGCGAGCAGGCCTCCAGGGATGGCTCGCCACCTCGTCGCCGACCTGGCAAGGAGAAGGTCGACGAAGGTGACGCGGCCACAGGGGAACGGGACCTCGGGTATCAGTCACCTGAGGGGGTCCTCAAGGACGTCTTCATTGGAGACTCCGACTCTAGTGACGACAACGACCGTCGTAAGAAGCTGTACATGATGTACGGCGGGAGATGGGAGCTCACCTCCCGTAGGAACGTAAAGTCCCTGCGCCGAGAGGTCCTTTCGGCGGTCCCGGGGGTCCCAAAGGCTACTCCACATCAGTGATGGAGGAGCACCACTATCTCCTTCGGGGCATCCGACTGCCCCGACAACATGGCAGGGGCCGGTATACTACCGCTCATCACCACCCCTGTCATCGCCAAAATGCGGTTGCATCATGTCCTGATTGACGGTGGGGCTGGACTCAACGTCATCAGCCATGTTGCATTCAAGTAGCTGCAGATCTCGGGGTCCCGATTGGGACCCTCTCGTCCATTCTCCGGAGTGGGCCCACAACCGATGTATCCTCTTCGGAGCATCGCACTCCCGGTTACATTCGGGACCGAGGAAAACTTCCGCACAGAGAACGTCCAGTTCGACGTCGCGGAGGTTAACCTCCCCTTCAATGCCATCATTGGCAGGCCAGCCCTGTACTGGTTCATGGCCATTGCCCATTATGGGTATTTGGTCCTCAAGATGCCGTCCCTAGCTGGGGTCCTCACCGTGCGAGGCGACTGCGCCGCTGCGCTTGCGGCTGTCGAGAAGCTGCACGCCCTGGCGGCAGAAACTGCTCGCCCGGACGATGGAGGGAAGGACCCCTCAACTTCTGGTACCAAGGCACCTGCCAAGGTGCCAAAGGTGCAGCCGTTCGGAGCAGACGGCGGTCCCATCAAGACCATCCAGGTCAGCGCGGATTCTTCCTAGACCACCCGCATCGTGGGCAATCTGGAGGAGAAATAGGAACTCGCGCTCATTGCCTTCCTTCGGGCAAATGTCGACGTTTTCGCATGGGAACCATCGCAGATGCCTAGGATCCCTAGGGTGGTGATTGAGCACCATCTAAAGATCCACCCTGACGCCAAATCGGTGAGTCAGAAGCCTCGGAGACAGTCCGTTGAGCGGCAGGACTTCATCCGTGAGGAGGTCCAGAAGCTGCTAGACGCTGGCTTCATCGAAGAGGTTCATCACCCCGTATGGCTGGCCAACCCAGTCATAGTTCCAAAGGCGAATGGAAAGCTTCGGATGTGCATCGACTACATCAGCCTTAATAAGGCTTGTCCCAAGGACCCGTATCCACTTCCATGCATAGATCAAATCGTGGATTCTACCTCTGGGTGCGACCTCTTGTCCTTCTTAGATGCTTACTCTGGTTTCCATCAGATCCAAATGTCTAGGGAAGATAGGAAGCATACCGCTTTTGTAACAATGGATGGGCTTTATTGTTATGTTGTAATGCCCTACGGTCTGAAGAATGCCTTGCCAACATTTGTACGGGCGATGAGTAAGACCTTCGAGGACCTGATTAGGGACAAGATAGAGATATATGTCGATGACATCATGGTCAAGACTAAGAGGGGGTCGACAATGGTGGAAGACCTGACCCTGGTCTTTGACAAGCTGTGGGCGACGTGCACGAAGCTGAACCCGGACAAGTGCGTCTTTGGTGTCTCCGCTGGAAAGTTGCTAGGATTCTTGGTTTCACACCGAGGCATTGAAGCAAACCCGGAGAAAATCAGGCAATTGAGGCGATGAGGCCTCCGGCTCGAATCAAGGACGTCCAGAAGCTTTCGGGGTCCCTGGCCGCCCTTAGCCGCTTCATCTCACGGCTGGATGAGAGGGCGCTACCCTTCTTTAAGATCCTACAGAAGTCCGGCCCGTTCTCTTGGACCAAGGAGGTAGAACGAGCCTTCCAAGAGTTGAAGCAGCACCTTGTGTCCCTACCAATACTGGTAGCTCTAGAGCCAGGGGAGCCGCTGTACTTGTACATTACAGCGGCTGCAGAGGCGGTGAGCATGGTGCTGGTCATCGAAAGGACGGTGCAACATTCCCAGGGGAGTTAGGAGGTTTCCCTAGGGGAAGGTGGTGGTCCAACCACCACGGACCTTGAGGTCCCAGGACCAACCGTAGGGGTCCGGACCATACAGAGGCCGGTCTACTACATCAGCGAGGTCCTCCATGAGGCAAAGACCAGGTACCTTGAGATGCACAAGCTGCTCTATGTTCTGCTTGTTGCGTCCAGGAAGCTGCGCCACTATTTCTAGGCACACAGGGTTGTGGTGGTGACCTCCTTCCCGTTAAGGGTCATCCTCCACAACTCTAACGCCATAGGCAATATCGCCAAGTGGGCTGTGGAGCTCGCTGAGTTCCAGCTGGACTTCCAGCCTCGCCATGCTGTCAAGAGCTAGGTCCTGGCTGACTTCATCATGGAGTGGACCCCTCCCCCAAGCGCTGTTGGGGGTCCGGATCCCAATTCAGACCCCACACCTGTGGAGCCCAGGGTCCCAATCTTCACCGAGCCCCACTGGACGCTCTTCTTCGATGGATCCACCCGCCAGCAAGGTGGCGGTGCTGGGGTGGTCCTCGTCGATCCAAGCGGAGATCAAGTGAAGTACATGGTGCACCTTGAATTCAAGGCCACCAACAACATGGCAGAGTACGAGGCACTTATCTTCGGCTTGTCTACTGCCCTATCCCTAGGGATCTGCCAGCTCCTCATGAAGGGGGACTCCCAGCTGATCATCAAATAGGTCCACGGGAATGTAACTGCAACGAGCCTAGGCTCGCAGCTTACCTCCTCCATGTGAGGAAGCTGGAAAAGGACTTCACGGCCCTGGAACTGCAACATGTTCCTCGGGCTGACAACTCAGCGGCAGATGAACTCTCCACAAGGGCATCAACTTGGACACCCGTGCCCGAGGGCGTCTTTGAAAGACGGCTGCTGAGACCTACTGCCCAGCCTACCGAACCGGGCGAAGGGGGTGAGACTAGCACCTCGAAGCTAGCGGTCCCGGTGGTGTATCATCAGCAAAACCCACCTAGGTTTGTGTGTGCTACAGGGGGTCCCGCCAACCTCTTAGCGCCACTGCCAGTATCTCAGAGTGGTCCCGATGCATGGATCTCCGAGATCCGGGACTACTTGAAGGAAAATATCCTTCCTGAAGATCATGTGTCCGTAGAGCGCATAGTGCGGTTGGCTAAATGATACGTGGTGGTGGAAGGGGATCTCTACCGCCGTGGCGCTAATGGCATTCTCATGTGGTGCATCTCCCAGGAGGAGGGTTGTGAGTTGCTCACAGAGATCCATGGAGGTGAGTGTGGAAGTCATTCGTCATCCCGCACGCTGGTCGGTAAGGCCTTCTGGCACGGCTTCTACTGGCCAACCGCTCTCCAGGATGCAGCTAAGATGGTAAAGTCCTGCAAGGCATGTCAGTTCCATGCAAAGCAGATACACACCAGCTCAGGCTCTATAGATGATTCCACCCTCCTAGCCATTCGTCATATGGGGGTGGATATCCTGGGACCATTCCCCAGGGTCGTCGACGGGAACCGCTTCCTCTTTGTCGCCATCGACAAGTTCATGAAGTGGCCAGAGGCCACCCCCATGGTCAATATCACCCAGGGGGCTGCTATTGCTTTCCTCAGGTCGATTGTCTGTAGATTTGGGGTCCCAAGCCGTATCATTACGGACAACAGGACCCAGTTTACAAGTTGACTCTTCCAAGAGTATTGCGAGGGCATCGGCACCCAGCTCTACTTTGCGTCTGTGGCTCATCCCAGGAGCAACGGCCAAGCTGAGAGGGCAAACATAGAAATCCT
Organism: Zea luxurians; assembly: GCA_029449295.1. Taxonomy (NCBI): domain Eukaryota; kingdom Viridiplantae; phylum Streptophyta; class Magnoliopsida; order Poales; family Poaceae; genus Zea; species Zea luxurians. The sequence continues at coordinate 1,992,512 of JAOPSE010000168.1, forward strand.
CAGGGGGCTCAAGACACGCACCTATGACTGCTTGAAAAAGCATGATGCAAATTGGGTCAACGAGCTTCCGTCCGTACTATGGGGAAACCTGACCACACCCAGCCGAGCTACCGGGGAGACCCTGTTCTTCCTGGTCTACAGGGTTGAAGCCTGCCTTCCCTCGGAAATCATTATGGGCTCCCCATGGGTCCAGGCTTTCGATGAGTCTATGCAGGAATAGCTACGGTGTGAGGACGTGGACTTCATCGACGAGCGCAGATGGCGAGCGGTGATCCGAAATGCACGGTACAACCAAGCGCTCAGGCGCTATCACCAACGGTTCGTGCATATAGTAGGGAGCTCAGGGTCGGGGACCTAGTCCTAAGGCGAGTACTGAACCGAGAAGGGCTCCACAAACTCTCCCCCAGCTAGGAGGGACCCTTCAAGGTGACGGAAATATGTCGGCCCGGGTGTGTCCGCCTTGCCACAACTGAAGGAGTGTCTCTTCCCAATCCCTGGAATATAGAGCATCTCCGTAAGTTTTACCCATAAAAGCAAAACTGGGGAATTCAGTTTTCTTTCTTTGTAACTAGGTTGTGCATATATGTACGTCAACCCGGTGAGGTCCGCCCTCATAAACCTGGTCTGTTGGCCTACACTCATGTATATCAAGTTATAAGGAAACGATTCACCCCCCAGATTTGCTTTTGTGATGGTTTTATTCTGCTTCAATTTACAACCATTATTTTTTATCTAACCCACCCATATAGTTTCCCACCCTTGCTGGTATGATGACATCCGAATTGAGTAGCCAGGCTTGCAGTTTAGGACCCCTCTACATGGGGGTCCGGCAGCCTGGGGGCCAGTTCTAGAGAATGGGCGCTCGTTTCCTAGGTGGTCTGGAGCTGTGTAGCCGCTTAGCTTGGTTCCGTACCCTAAGCCTGCACACTCCACCACTCTGTGATGGGTACCCTAGTATTTGGAACTATAGTCCTGTGGGTCCGGCAACCTGGAGTCTGGTTCTAAAGAATGGACACTCATCTCCTGGGGTGGTCCGGAGCTGTGTAGGCACTTAGCATGGTTCCGTACCCTAAGCCTGCACGCTCCACCACTCTGCAATGGGTGTCCTAGTATTTGGAGCTGTGATCCAGGGGGTCCGGGCATACAGCTTGGCTTGCCAGGCTAAATCCTGCAGGTCCTGTTGCATGAATCAAAGGATAAAAGATACCAGTTGGTGGGTCCTATGGGTGTGATAGTAAAACTTACTAGCCAAAGCTGTGTACAGGTCCAGGTCCCAGTCGAGACTACCTCCTAGGGGCTGGGTGACCAATTCTTTCTTAGGTATACTGGTATCTAGCCTCGACACGTCAAGCCTACATCCCAGGGGGGCCAAGTACCAGGGAGAAATTGGTAACGCTACACACAGCAAAGACAAATAGTATACAGATAGGTGTTGTTTGATTAATAGTGCTCAAGAGTATCTTACAAAACCAAAATTTATTACATCCACCTTCAAGCGAAGCCCTAGCCTTATCTCTATAGGTACGAGCTACTCGGCATCGACAGGGTCACGCTGGAAGCGCGCGGCCACTGTCTCCACGGTGTCTTGGACGCTCTCCCGGGCGGCGTCTTCTGTGGCGACCACCGGACCATTGAGCACCGGCGCCAAGGACATGGCCGGGTCGTGGCTCCGGAAGCACGTCAGCATGTAATCCACCACCTCCCGGTAGAGCCTGCTACCCTCTGCCTCCAGTCGGGCACCGAGGATCTGGTCTAGGCGATGAAGGCGTTCGGCGGCGGAGTCCAGCACCAGGAGGGCATCGGAGATCGACGTTGGTAGCTCCGACACTAGGATGGGACTCATCCTCAGTGGCACCAGCGCTGTGCTCGCCTGGCCGGCCCACTTAGCTATCCGCTGGACCCCAGCGCGGTGTTCTGCCTGGAGATCTTCTAGGGCCTTCTTGGTGGCCTCCGTCGCCTGGGGACCCGGCGCCATCTGCACTGCTTCAAACCGGTGGATCCGCTCCTCCAGCTTCCGCTCCTTCTCCTTCGCCTCGAGCTCATGCTCGGCCAGCAACATGCCCTGCCTTTCAAGCATTTCCTCCCTGAAGGCGAGATCCTTCTCCCACCTGGCGAGGTCTGTCTCCCGCCTATCCAGGGACGTATCCTTCTCCTTGAGGTTCTCCTCGGCAAGGGCAATGTCGCTGGCCTTGTCCTCCAGCTCTTGCTACCTTTTTTTCATCCTTTCTATGACCTCCACTTGCTGCACCCGCCCCTCCAGGGTCTGGTCCAGGGCATTCAGCTTGGCCCGGAGCTCTGTTGTGAGGGCCTCCCTCTGGCTCAGGGCCTCCTCCCTCTTGGACACCTTCTTCTCTCATCGGGACGCCTCCAGCTCCCTAGCGAACACCTTCTGGAGGTCCCTTTTGTACTCCTTGTGGTCCCGCGCGAGTTCAGACCGCTCAGAGGTGAACTGGCGGGACGCTGCCTTGGTGCGCTCCTCTAGTTGGGTGCGCCAGTCGCTGAGGTGCTGGTGCTCAGATTCCAGCACCTCCCATTCCCGCCGGATGGCTGCCTCAGTTTCATTAAGGACTTGGTGGGCGCGAGACAGCACCCGGAGAAGGGGGATTAGCGCCGCGTCCGGCTCGGCATCTGACCGGAGCCGCCACCCAAAAATCACCTCCATCTCCTCCAGAGAGGCGAAGTGATGGAGCTAGACACGCCTCCTAGGTCACCCCCGGTGTCAGGAGCAGGCGCAGGTCCCCCAGCTAGGACCTCGTCCACCACCGCGGCGTCGCCTGACGCTGGCTCCGCCGCAGCCGGACCCCCAGTCGGGACGTGGGAGGCTGATGGCGCTGTCCCGGTGGCAGCTGGGTGCGCTCCGCTGACACCACTCTCAGCAGATTCCTGCTGCTGAGAGCCAGACCCGCCGACAGGCCTGGTATCTAGCGGCGGAGGCATGACCTTGGGAGCAGAGGGGGAGGAAGCCCTGGCAAACAAAGGATGGGTTAAGACCCGTCAGCATGATAACTAGACTTGTGGAAAAAAGGGGCTACACATACTTGGGGCCCTGGACTTTCCAGCGATCCTGGAAGCGGGACGACCACCGCTCCTGCTGTTGCTGCGCTGGCGGCGGTTGTTGTTGTTGTTGCTGGTGCCCCTGGGGGTGATCACCCCTAGAGGGTGGCGATGGCGGTGGCATCAGAGGGCTGACGCGCCTCTGCGCGCCCTAAGCTTGGGAGTCGGCCTCCTCGGCCCCACCAGTAGTTCTCTAGCGCTTCTGGGGGGTCCGATACAAGCGACCCGTCGGCGCAACACAGCTTCTGTCGCCTCTTCTCCTCCAACCCCCCGGAACTACCTGGGGCAGAGGCACTGCATGCAGCCCCTTTGCCCTTATCCAATGGGCTGGGGGCCACGGCGGGGTTGGCGCTGGGGGCCGCACCCGCGGGCTGGGCACCTCCAGCTAGTGCATCAGAGATCCGGATCTTGCGGAGGGGGTCCCAGCCGCCGGTCTGATGAACTGCCACGCCGCTCTCGTCGAGGGTCGGCAACATAGCTGTAACACCCGGTTTTAAAGAAACAAAGCCGGGTGCATCTCATACATGCGCCAAGAAGACAACATATATAATAACAGAGTGTATAGAGATAAATGTCATAAAACATCAGAGTATTTATTACATAGCGGAAGACTTATTACAAAATAAAAGAGTAAATATAAAACGAACTAAGGATTGTCGGCGCCAATGTCAACTGAGAAACGCCACCTAGATCAGATCATACTCCTCGCCTTGTGGCTCCTCCTGAACCACCTGCTCTTCTCCTGTGGGGGGGTGTGAGACAGCAAGAGTGAGCTCACATACGATCATAGCTCAACAAGTCGTGGGGAATAATGTGGCATGAACTCACCAAAGGTGGGAGTTCATGAAGTGTAAGGCTGATCAATGAAATAAAGGCTGAAGCTGAGCATTGCTTTTATAAGTTGGTCAAAATTTTATTAGCAGTTACTAAGTGTAAGTAAATACCAAACCATAGTAATAATAAGTAAAAGTAATAATAAAATAATCCCAAATGCAATGAAATGACAGGTTAAGTTTAAGTTCCATAATTTAATCATGTGAGTGTCCGAGCCGCTCATGACCGTGAGCACGGCTAGTATACCAGTTTTACACTCTGCAGAGGTTGCACATCTTTACCCACAAGTCGTGTTACCCATTTGCCACGGAGTTGATCAGACTCCATACACCTCTACCTAGGAAGCGAGGCAGGGTACCACTACGAGGCCTTTACAAAGTTCCACTAGCTTCAGACTACCCGCTACAGTTTATAGGAAGTTCCAGTGCAGGGTTCCTTTGGTAAAAGTGCAAGCCGAAAGGGTATGATCTAATATGGGCCGCACGATTGAACTTGGACGCTCGAGATTAGGTCTGGATCGCGGCGAACCGGTATGCTGCGTGATCCGCTGGATCCAGATCCGACGCCCCTGGTTTAATGAAGCCCAGAGCGATGACCGCCATCCGATCCCGATCGGACGGTCCTAGTTCAATACGACAAAAACGCTATGCGCCAATTGATCTTAGCCACCCATCACATATCCTACGACGCCCGGCATTCCTGCATACTAATCCAACCAGACGGCGGCGCACCAGCCGGACCATGGCGGCGCCATCGCCGGCGAAGTTTGATTTGGTGATACAGTGCACGAAAACTCAATTAAAGACTGCTACACGATGCCCTAAGTACACTGAATGCGATGGACATGGACTTACCCCGCGATACGATGCAGAAGGTCTTGGCCACGGCGAGCGGCGGATCTGCCTCGACGGCGACCAAATTCGTGGGCTCCTGGTGTCGATTCCGCCTGACGAGCCTGGGTATACCAACAGCGAGTTGGCCCGAAACGCTCTGGACCCAATGGATGGCTCAACGGCGGTAGTAGCAGGGTCACCGGTAATGGCGCGTTCGCTCCAAGTCACTCCCACGGTGGTGCCCAGGTGAGGAGATGGTGGTTGTCGGCGCACAGAAACTCGAGGATGAGGAGAGATTGTGGCCGGACCTCTTATGAGCGTGCGGGGTGGAGCGGATAGTTGCGTTAGCTCCGGCGGAGTCCTCGGACCATGCTGTTGCAGCGCGCGGCATTGGCGGAGGAGAGGCAACGACCTGGACGCCGCAGAGTATGGCGTGTGGGACCTGTGGATCAGTGATACCGACGCGGAAGCGGGCGCGAGAGGTGCTGGCGGGTTTGGTTTGTTAGCGTCACCCATGGAGCGAGATCCGCGCGAAGGTGAGACCGCGTTCAGGGTAAGGGAGACTGACGAGGTGGGCCCCACAAGTCGGCGTGAAGGGAGTGGGCAAGCTGGCTGGCGCGAGTTGGGCCGCGGGGAGTGAAAAAACATAGTGGGCCAAATGGGTTGGTTTAGGCCCAGGCGAGCACAACACCATTTTTCTTTTATATTTTCCATTTCCCCTCTCCTTTTCTCTTTTAATTTCAAATTTAAATTTCTCCATTTGAATTTATATGTGTGCAGTTCATGCTTAGATCAACTATACAATTCCAAATACCAGTATGAACCTAATTTAATTAACTCTTTATTTATTTTATCTTATATGTAAGTATTTTCTTCTCTTGTCTCAATTCTAGAATCCTTAGGATTTAAATTCTACTTTGGACTTTGGTATTTTTCTTTTCACATTATCCTTATATTGACACAAAATGCACACAAACAATGAAAATCCGAGCATGATGCATGATTTATTTGAGTGTTCTTCATTTGATTATTTATTTGTAAAAGTGAGGTGTTCACATGAAACGATAGATTTGGATGACACACTTGTATATAAAGGAACATAATTTCTCCTTTTAGATTTTCTTACAAAGTGGGTACAACAAATCCTACCCCCCTTAAAAATAATCTCGTCCTCGAGATTTAAGAAGATCTAGGGAAAAGATGGGGGAAGTCTATGCGAAGCTCTTCTTCTCTCTCCCAAGTAGCTTCATCTTCACCGTGGTGACTCCATTGTACTTTGCACATCTTTATCACCTTGTTTCTTGTAACTCGAGTCAAAGTGTCCAGAATCTTGATAGGGTACTCAGCATAAGTCAAATCCTCTTGAACACTAAGGTCCTCCATTGGTAACTGCTCCTCAGGTACCCTGAGGCACTTCTTTAGCTGAGACACATGAAACACATCATGTACATCTGACAGATGATCGGGTAACTCCAGTTGATATGCAACTTCTCCCACTCGCTTTAAGATCAAGAAAGGTCCAATGAAGCGAGGGGACAACTTTCCTTTAACCTTAAATCTCCTCATACCACGAAGTGGTGACACCTTCAAATATACATGATCACCCTCCTTAAACTCCAGCAATCTTCTTCTATTATCAGCATAACTCTTTTGCCTGGATTGTGCAACTCTCAAATTTTCTCTTATCATTCGAACTTGTTCTTCTGCCTCTTGAATAAGTTCAGGCCCAAAGAACTGTCTTTCTCCAGTCTGATCCCAATACAGGGGAGTCCTGCATTTCCTGCCATACAAAGCCTCAAATGGTGACATCTTCAAACTGGCCTGATAGCTATTATTATAAGAAAACTCAGTATATGGTAAACTCTTCTCCCAACTGCCACCATGTTTAAGAGCACAAGCTCTTAACATATCCTCTAGCACTTGATTAGTCCTCTCTGTCTGTCCATCAGTCTGGGGATGGTAAGCGGAACTAAAATTCAACTTTGTATCCAAACTCTCATGCAACTTCTTCCAAAACCGAGAAGTAAACTGTGATCCTCGATCAGACACGATCTTCTTAGGCACTCCATGTAAACAAACTATCCGAGTCATATACAATTCTGCTAGCTTGGCTCCCGTGTAATTAGTCCTCACAGGTATGAAATGAGCCACCTTTGTCAATCTGTCTACAATTACCCAAATAGAGTCATATCCTGCTGGAGTGCGGGGTAGTCCAACAATAAAATCCATACCAATTTCTTCCCATTTCCACTCAGGTATCTTCAATGGGTGCAATAATCCAGCGGGTCTTTGATGTTCAGCCTTAACTCTTTGACATACATCACACTTAGCCACATGAGCAGCCACATCTCTTTTCAGTCCATACCACCAATACTTTCGCTTCAAATCTTGATACATCTTAGTGCTTCCAGGGTGGATGGAGTAATCAGAATCATGAGCTTCTTTCAATATAGCCTCACGGAGGCTATCGATCTCTGGAACACATATCCGATCTTTGAACCATATAGTACCTTGCTCATCCTCCGTGAATTCCGGAACTCTTCCTTCCGTAATCAGATCCTTAATCTCTTGAATCTTAGCATCACCAACCTGACCTTTACGAATCTCTTGCTCTAGGGTAGGTTCCAATTCAATGGTAACTCCTTCAGTGCGAGTAACAATTCCCAAATTGAGTCTCTCAAAGTCTTTTGCTAAATCATCAGGTAGCTGGACAACGAAAGCGGAGTGAACATGCTCCTTCCGACTCAAGGCATCTGCAACCAAATTCGCCTTGCCCGGATGATAGTGAATCTCCAAATCATAATCCTTAATAAGCTCCAACCAACGGCGTTGCCTAAGGTTGAGATCCTTCTGAGTGAATATATACTTCAAACTCTTGTGATCCGTGTATACTTGGCACTTAGTTCCCATAATGTAGTGTCTCCAAATCTTAAGTGCATGCACAACGGCAGCTAGTTCCAAGTCATGAGTGGGGTAGTTCAGTTCATGCTTCCTCAACTGACGAGATGCATAAGCAATCACATGTCCTTCTTGCATAAGCACACATCCAAGTCCTTGGCCACATGCATCACAATAAATGTCAAATCCCTTCTGCAGATCTGGCATAATCAGTACTGGAGGTGACATCAATCTCTCCTTCAATTGATCAAAGCTCTCTTGACATTTCTCATCCCACTTAAATTCTTTTCCTTTCTCCAAAAGCAATTTCATAGGCTTGGCAATCTTAGAGAACCCTTCAATAAATCTCCGATAATATCCTGCGAGTCCCAAGAAGCTCCGAATCTCCGTAACTGTAGTGGGCACTCTCCACTCCATAATCTCCTTGACCTTAGCAGGATCCACTGCTATTCCTCCATTAGAAATAATATGACCAAGGAATGGCACCTTGTCAATCCAAAACTCGCACTTGCTGAACTTAGCGTAGAGTTGATTATCTCGTAGCTTTTGTAGCACCAACCTTAGATGTTGTTCATGATCACTTTCATTCCTAGAATAGATAAGAATATCGTCGATGAACACCACGACGAATCTGTCCAAATACTCCATAAACACCTTATTCATCAAATTCATGAAATATGTCGGTGCATTGGTCAATCCAAATGACATGACAGTGAACTCATATAATCCATATCGGGTTGAGAAAGCCGTCTTGGGAATATCCGATGGTCTAATCCTCATCTGATGGTAACCGGATCGGAGATCAATCTTCGAGAATACTCTAGCACCTCGCATCTGATCAAATAAATCCTCAATACGGGGCAACGGATACTTGTTCTTCACCGTAACATCATTAAGAGATCTATAATCCACACACATCCGTTGCGATCCATCCTTCTTCTGCACAAATAACACCGGTGCTCCCCAAGGTGAGGAACTCGGACGAATGTAACCGGCCTCTTGTAACTCCGTCAACTGCTTCTTCAGTTCCTTCAACTCCTCTACGGACATTCTATATGGCCGTTTTGAAATAGGGGCGGTTCCAGGTAAGAGATCAATCACAAACTCAACTTCTCTATCAGGTGGCATCCCTGGTAACTCCTCTGGAAAGACATCCGGAAAATCTCTAACCACCCGGATGTTGTCACCAACAAACTCCTCAGGCATAAAGAACATTGCACGCATGGATGAGGAGGTTACTGCAATATTAACTTGAAACCTTTCTCCTTTAGTGGTAGTGAGTTCTACGGTACCTCTACCACATGCTATAACGGCCTTTGCCTTTCTTAGCCACGACATACCAAGGATCAGATCTATACTGCTTGACTCTAATATTATAGCAGTAGCTCCAAAATCTCTACCCATAATGGTTAATGTCAATCTACGTGTCATTTGATTCGCCTCAACAGGCCCTTTAGGTGTAATTACTCTCATGGGTTTTCTCTTATTGCCCAACACATATGCCCAAACCAAAATCTCAGCATGACGCATAATTTTATTAGCAACACATGGGGTCAAATAGACCTTTTTATTTCCTCCTAAAATAGTATCATACCGAATACTAACTAAAGGAACATGTAGATCTTACAAATAGTAGTGATTTATATATATGTTTATGTAGCTTGGTGGAGCTGGTGGTGGTGAAGATGGTGGTTGTTGTTGTTGTCTCTCCAACCGTGAATGCCTTATTTCTTGTTGTATCTCCAGACGGGCCTGACGTATTTCCTCGCGTTCTTGTCTTATCTGGTTTTGCATTTCGGTCATCATGTCTGTCAATTGCTGTATTACCAGCCTTTGGGTTGCGATCACTTGCTCGGTTTCAACAGGTGGGGGATTTGGAGGATTCATTTCTGTTTGCTGTTGCGTGATAATCTTTCCTTTCCTGGTATTGACCATCTGAGTTAGATACATATGGTAAGAGAGCAGTAGACAAGGCAGTAATTATAACTCATGTTACTTCGGGGGATTTATTAGCTAAGCAGTTTAATATTTCACCTACTATAGCTAATTCAATACCTTATGTTGGTACATGCTAAGATGTCCATCTATAATAATTCAATCAATCAAAGAAGCAAATCAGACATTTAGCATCAGCACAATCAACCAACATTTTAAATAGAGAAAATAATTTTAATTTTGTCTTAGGTCTCCTATCTCTTAAAAAGTTCATAAATGTAGGATTCCAAGGTGTGAAATCCATCTTGTCTTAGAGTTGAAAAGATAAGAATGATCAGAGTAGAACAGTAGAAGGTGAGACATGATCAAGATAAGTATAGAAAGAATCAGAGTAAGGTGAGTGTAGAATGATTCAGAATGAGATAAGTAGGTAAGGGTTTGTCCATTCTATCTAGGTTTCGTCCTACAGTCAACATTTCCTCTGATACCACTTCTGTAACACCCGGTTTTAAAGAAACAAAGCCGGGTGCATCTCATACATGCGCCAAGAAGACAACATATATAATAACAGAGTGTATAGAGATAAATGTCATAAAACATCAGAGTATTTATTACATAGCGGAAGACTTATTACAAAATAAAAGAGTAAATATAAAACGAACTAAGGATCGTCGGCGCCAATGTCAACTGAGAAACGCCACCTAGATCAGATCATACTCCTCGCCTTGTGGCTCCTCCTGAACCACCTGCTCTTCTCCTGTGGGGGGGTGTGAGACAGCAAGAGTGAGCTCACATACGATCATAGCTCAACAAGTCGTGGGGAATAATGTGGCATGAACTCACCAAAGGTGGGAGTTCATGAAGTGTAAGGCTGATCAATGAAATAAAGGCTGAAGCTGAGCATTGCTTTTATAAGTTGGTCAAAATTTTATTAGCAGTTACTAAGTGTAAGTAAATACCAAACCACAGTAATAATAAGTAAAAGTAATAATAAAATAATCCCAAATGCAATGAAATGACAGGTTAAGTTTAAGTTCCATAATTTAATCATGTGAGTGTCCGAGCCGCTCATGACCGTGAGCACGGCTAGTATACCAGTTTTACACTCTGCAGAGGTTGCGCATCTTTACCCACAAGTCGTGTTACCCATTTGCCACGGAGTTGATCAGACTCCATACACCTCTACCTAGGAAGCGAGGCAGGGTACCACTACGAGGCCTTTACAAAGTTCCACTAGCTTCAGACTACCCACTACAGTTTATAGGAAGTTCCAGTGCAGGGTTCCTTTGGTAAAAGTGCAAGCCGAAAGGGTATGATCTAATATGGGCCGCACGATTGAACTTGGACGCTCGAGATTAGGTCTGGATCGCGGCGAACCGGTATGCTGCGCGATCCGCTGGATCCAGATCCGACGCCCCTGGTTTAATGAAGCCCAGAGCGATGACCGCCATCCGATCCCGATCGGACGGTCCTAGTTCAATACGACAAAAACGCTATGCGCCAATTGATCTCAGCCGCCCATCACATATCCTACGACGCCCGGCATTCCTGCATACTAATCCAACCGGACGGCGGCGCACCAGCCGGACCATGGCGGCGCCATCGCCGGCGAAGTTTGATTTGGTGATACAGTGCACGAAAACTCAATTAAAGACTGCTACACGATGCCCTAAGTACACTGAATGCGATGGACATGGACTTACCCCGCGATACGATGCAGAAGGTCTTGGCCACGGCGAGCGGCGGATCTGCCTCGACGGCGACCAAATTCGTGGGCTCCTGGTGTCGATTCCGCCTGACGAGCCTGGGTATACCAACAGCGAGTTGGCCCAAAACGCTCTGGACCCAATGGATGGCTCAACGGCGGTAGTAGCAGGGTCACCGGTAATGGCGCGTTCGCTCCAAGTCACTCCCACGGTGGTGCCCAGGTGAGGAGATGGTGGTTGTCGGCGCACAGAAACTCGAGGATGAGGAGAGATTGTGGCCGGACCTCTTATGAGCGTGCGGGGTGGAGCGGATAGTTGCGTTAGCTCCGGTGGAGTCCTCGGACCATGCTGTTGCGGCGCGCGACATTGGCGGAGGAGAGGCAACGACCTGGACGCCGCAGAGTATGGCGTGTGGGACCTGTGGATCAGTGATACCGACGCGGAAGCGGGCGCGAGAGGTGCTGGCGGGTTTGGTTTGTTAGCGTCACCCATGGAGCGAGATCCGCGCGAAGGTGAGACCGCGTTCAGGGTAAGGGAGACTGACGAGGTGGGCCCCACAAGTCGGCGTGAAGGGAGTGGGCAAGCTGGCTGGCGCGAGTTGGGCCGCGGGGAGTGAAAAAACATAGTGGGCCAAATGGGTTGGTTTAGGCCCAGGCGAGCACAACACCATTTTTCTTTTATATTTTCCATTTCCCCTCTCCTTTTCTCTTTTAATTTCAAATTTAAATTTCTCCATTTGAATTTATATGTGTGCAGTTCATGCTTAGATCAACTATACAATTCCAAATACCAGTATGAACCTAATTTAATTAACTCTTTATTTATTTTATCTTATATGTAAGTATTTTCTTCTCTTGTCTCAATTCTAGAATCCTTAGGATTTAAATTCTACTTTGGACTTTGGTATTTTTCTTTTCACATTATCCTTATATTGACACAAAATGCACACAAACAATGAAAATCCGAGCATGATGCATGATTTATTTGAGTGTTCTTCATTTGATTATTTATTTGTAAAAGTGAGGTGTTCACATGAAACGATAGATTTGGATGACACACTTGTATATAAAGGAACATAATTTCTCCTTTTAGATTTTCTTACAAAGTGGGTACTACAATAGCCAAAACCGTCGTTCGCAACCCTAGATCATCACAAAGCACCGGGATGTCCTAGGGGAGTATTAAGGATTTAGCGACAAAGGACTCACCAGTAATCCCCTTCACCAGGAGTTCCAGTTCCTCCCAGGACAGATCGGTACCCGGCCCACGCTGGATCCTGTCGATATCATTCGGGCCAGTGAACCAGCAGCACAGGCGTGGCCTCCTCTACAGCGGCATGACCCGGCGCTTCAGGAAGTTGCCGACCACATGCATGGAGGTCAGACCACCTGTTGTCAAGGTCTTGATCCTATCCAGTACGGGTAGGAGCTCTGGTGATAGCGATGGCTTGGTCCTCCAATGCTTGCGGTCGAGGGATGGCCTGTCGCTCGGCAGGATGAGGCGGTCGTTGGCCTCGTTGCGGGCGATCACCCAGTCGCCGCGCCAGTTTTCCCACCTCACGTCGCCGAAGGTGGAGATGTAGGCAACGGCCGAATCCAACCTCGTCTGAAAGTAGTAGGCACCAAGGTGGTCCCTAGCCTTCCCAGACTTGACCAGCACAAAGAAGTGGCAGAAGAGGGAAGTACAGAGGGCCACCCCTATGAACATCTCATAGAGGTGGACGAAGATGGCCGCTTGGAGGATGGAGTGGGGAGTAAGGTGCTGAAGCTTGAGCTCGAACTCCTCCAACAGCAGCAGGAAGAAAGGCGAGATCGGCTGCGCCAACCCGCAGGAGATGTAGGAGACAAATAGCACAAACTCCCCGATGACAAGGTCATCGAGGGGAGCCGCGCCGGCACGGATTCTTCCGACGAGCCCTGGCATGGTCCACACAAGCAGGTCGCACACCAGGTTGAGCGCCGCCTTAGACTGGAAGCGGTCGAGATGAGCTAGCGAAGCCATGGCAACTATGGCAGAACCACCAGAATTATTCCAGCTTAAGTGCCTAAGTCACGCCTCGGGGACCGTAACACACTTAAATCAGAATAAGCCGTCAGTCCCTCAGATCTAGTCTGATAAAGCCACTTAACCAGGATCAAATACCATAATCTCACTCGAAGGTGAGTCACAGAAGAGATACAATAAAACAGGAAAATCTCAAGTTAAAGTACTGGATTATTACATAAATCAGAGTTTTTCAAGTAACTGAAATAAGTTCATAAAATAAGATGCAGCGGATAATCAATATCGTCGGTAGCGAGGGAATGGGCAAGGCCTAGCCCACTACTCCTCCTGTTCCTCTCCTACCGGAGCAGCATCCCACTCGACCGTCCAACCCGGTGGCAGGGTTGTAGGCCAAGTCACACCATCAACCATATCTTGGGGCGTACCTGCAGAAATTATGCCACAAGCAAGGCTGAGTATACTAATACTCAGGTAGACTTACCCGGTGTGAGGAATCTACTCCTCTACCTCTAGACCATGCAGCTGTTTGGCTAAGGGGTTTGGTTTGCCAAAAGCACTAGCTAAGTCTAAAATCAAATTTTAGCTTTTGATTTCTAGCATCGTTATCTTAGCTAAGTTTTCTCCTTCTAAGCACACATGGTAGCAAGCATTTAGTGCAACCAACAAGTTATCTCAAGTAAACCTCATTTCACTTCTTACTCAATGTAGTACAAGGGGTCAAGCAGTCTCATTAGCTGTGAGAAGCAGACGATTCGAATCGAGTTTTTATCCTTGCAAGGTAAACCTAAACACATGACATGTAAGAGCACTCCGTCCCCACACACGTCAACCGTCCCCATCGATTCCCCGTTCGCGGTCAGGGCTCACCGCCTTGGCATACAATGCTCCACTGACCCAGGCTACCGACGTGCAGTGACCGCACTTGTATCCACCATAGCTAGCATGGGAGACCCAATCTCAAGACAAGTGAGGGGAAAAGTCCGCGCCTGGCTTCACTCAGGTACTAGGTTTACCGGTTACCATATTTCCCGGCATGTGTTTAGTACGTTCAAACGCTTGACTCAGGTATCCACGCATTAATCCTTAATTCCTTTTTCCCGTCTCATGGACAAGGCATCCTCCCTAGATCCAAGTCCATAGACCATCGTAGATCCCATTATCAAGATGAATATAATCAATTCCTGACCTCGCGTGAGTGCTAGAAAAATCACTCGACTTCTACCGAGATCCTGATTAGCATAGCAGCTACTCGACCTAGCATACTAGTATTCATCTCAAAAAGGAATCCTAAGTTCATGCAACTAAGGTTTCAAGCAACTCCTACACTTAAGTGCACATTACAAGCCTACAAACATTAAGTATAGTAAAGTAGCATATATAAACGGTTATGCATAAAACCGGGGCTTGCCTTCAATTGTTGGGGCTGCAGGGAGATCCTCGATGGCAGTCCCGGGAGCTTGCTCCTGATCTTCCTCTTGGATAGCTCCTTGCTCGGAGATGAGCACGTACTCTCTGTCAGCTAGATTGCAGTCTAATGAATGCAATGGGTAAGATATATGCATGATATGATATGTAATTTAGCAATTACACTTTGATGGTGAATAATCTACTTAGATCAGGTAGAGCTTAATCTTGCTACTGAAGATTCTTGTGGTATACTTAGCAATTTAGGGTCAGCTTAGTTAAACCAAGTGGTAAGTCTATTTTGGTGTTCCATTAAATTCCTTTTTTATCCTCGTGAGAATTTATCCATATTTCTAGTTGAACTTATTGGGGTGAGGTTTATTATTTTCCCTTCTTATTTCCTTTATGCTTTTAAGGTGGGTTTGAACTACAAGTTATATTAATAAATTTCCAAAAATTCTGTAAAAATCACAGTGGCTTCTTACTAGCGTATAATTCTCGATCTCAAAATTTGGGGCTTAAACAGTGAGGAGTTCTCTTTGTATAAAATTATCAAATATTTGGGCAGAAGGGGTGTTTTGAACTACAACTCCTTTATAACAGAGGGTTATTTCCTAAGACATATTTTTGCTACCATCTAGATGTTATAACATGACTTTGCACAAATTTCTAGCCATTAATACTTAACAGTTTATTTTATTGTGATTTTCCAAAGTTTCTAGCCAAAGGGGTGCTTTCTACTACTACCATATTTGAAAAATATTAAACAACAAATTTCTGATTTTTCTTAGTTTCTTTTTTGCGCAAGAGCAATCATTCTGAAGTTTGGCATCTTTTTGCTTAAGGGAAGGGTGGTAGGAATTATTTGGATTAAATGGCCTTTTTCATGAAGTATTGGCAATGGGCAGTATTTTGTAGCTTCCAAATGGGTTTTGCATTTTTCTCTGGTGGCCTATTTCATTAATGATCTAGTAAAATTTATCTGCCCACTGTTGCCCACTTTTTGGCTTACTTATGATTTAATTGAAATATGACTCAATATCGAGTTCTAATTGCTTACCCTACTTAAAATGATGGACTAAGGTGTTTATCATTTTTGTAGTGGGGTGCTAGTGGTTACAAGTCCACTGGATTTTTATTAATAATTTTAGATTTGTTTCTATAATTCTAATAATTGTTTTATAGTTGGAATAATGCTTAAATAAAACATTTCACTTTGATTCTGTTCTGGACTAGGGGTCCCTTTATTTTTCCTAAATTTTCTGTTACTTAAGTAGGCTAGGAAAAATAATTGCATTTACTATTCATTATTTTCTAATACTTTTCTGTTTTTCTTAAGTTTTGGGCAAAATGGCTTTTGTTGGATAACCCTACTTAAACTTTCAATACTGGGGTGTCTAGTATTTTTAAGCAGTGTCTAAATGGGGTTTGATCATCTACAAATTTTCTCAAGTTCAGCACAGAAGCATAACTAATTTTCTTTAATTTAATAAGGTTTGGTCAGTTTCTGTAATTAATTTTTAACTCCAAAATTCAAAATAGAAAGCATGGGGTTCAGTATTTTTACTTGATAGTCCATAATATTTTGAATCTAGCAAAATTGGTTTGACAATTTTTGGTTAAATATTCCTCAAGTTATGGATTTCCTAAGTTATCTAATGAATAATAAAGGATTAATTAGAAATGGTTTTAAGAAAAGCAGTTTTGCGCTAGGGTCCCTGGCGAAAGATCTTAAAGGTATTACAGACAGGTCCCTGGGGCACTATTCATTGGAGTCTATGGCTCTGCAGACAACCCCCTAGGGTTTCTGTAAATCGAACTCGTGGTCCCTCCCTAATGGAACAGTGGCCGTGGAGAAAGAAAGGGGCGGAGGGGCTTACCGGCGGCGAGGTTGCTTCGGTGAGGTGGTCGAGGATGTAAGGGAGGTCTCAGGGATGACGGCAATGTGCGGGTCACCGTCGGGGATGGTCGGAGTTGGCCGGTCCACGTGCATAGGCGGAGATGCTCGTCGGCGGCGAGGAATCCGGCCTACTCACGGTGCGATAGGTCAATTGAACGGGTCAGAGAGCTTCACGGGATGCTAGGGAAGGTATGGGTGCAAGGAATTAGAAAAAGACTTACTGGTTAGCTCAGCCCACGCGCGGCGGCGGAAGACCGAAGTCCGGTGAGGGTGAAACCACCTCTCCGGTGTGGCAATGCCTCGACTCAAGCTTGGAGAAGCTACACGGCTTCACGGGGAAGCGATCCAGGGGCTAGGGCGAGGCTGGGGTTCAACAGAAAAGGTTGGCCACGATGGCCGTGCTCGGGCCTAGATGGCGGGCGGCAGTGCTTGCTTTTCACGGCGAGCTCCGGTGATCTCGGGCTCGGGCGAGGTTCTGGCTGTGCAAGTGCCAACGGCTAAGGCCTCTGGAGGCATTTATAGGCGAGGTCAAGGCACAGACGCACGGGGACGGTGCGACCACACGCGGGGCACGCGCTGCCGCGGCCAGTCTGCGCTCGGCCGGTCAGGCATGTGGCAGAACCTCCAAGTTATCGGGCCCACATGCACCTGTCCTTGTCCACAAAGACCTCAGACAGCTATGCATGTGCACCAGATAACTTAACAGGATCTGTCTGATTGCCCCAAGGACATCGGATAAACCACTTTCAACCAGAACTGCAGGATTAAGTAACACAAATCACACACACCAACATTTTTGCAGCGGAATTCTTACTACCAAATTTTACAAGTTACAAACATTTTACATTATTTTATGGGAGTGATTACGAAAGTATAAGTTTGAAATATATGCTAGCTCAAATGACCATCCTCAATAAGAAGTATAGAAGGGTTACTTAGACTTATAAGAAGGCCGAGCCCACCGGCACTTAACACCATCACAGCAGCACAAGGTTAGAACCTGAAAAACAACAGGGAATAAAACCCTGAGTACGGAATTACTCAGCAAGACTTACCCGACTAAAGAAAAGACTCTCAAGGGTATGCTGGCTAGAGGGAGTCAAGGTATGGCTTATCAAGAATCAAAGACTCTGTTTTGCAGAAAAGCTTACTACGAGTGTGTCGGTGTTTCGAAACCCGGGGGGTCCCTGGACCGACGAGTGAATTGTTGCTGCGTGCCCCAGCCCAGATGGGTCGACGCAAGGCGGAACGCGAAGGGGGGAAAGGAAGCAGCCGGAGGGAGGCAGACATGAGAGAGTGGATCCCGCGGCCTTCGTGTTAGCCCCGCGCCTGAGTCGGGTACGCTTGCAGTAGGGGGATACAAGCGTCCACGCGGGAGTGGGAGCGAGCGGCCTTGAGCGAGCACCGTCCCGTCCTTCCCCGCGTGGGCCAACCCTCGTAAGAGGGCCCTGGTCCTTCCTTTTTTAGGCGTAAGGAGAGGATCCAGGTGTACAATGGGGGGTGTAGCAGAGTGCTACGTGTCTAGCGGAGGAGAGCTAACGCCCTAGGTACATGCCATCGTGGCAGCTGGAGGGGTTTTGGCACCCGATTCGTGTGGTGTCGTGGCCGTCGGAGGAGTGCTGGAGCCTGGCGAGAGGGCAGCTGTCGGAGCTGTCGAGTCCTTGCTGATGTCCTCTTGCTTCCGTAAGGGGGCCGAGAGCCACCGTCGTCACAGAGCGTGCGGGGCGCCATCATTGCCTATCTGGCAGAGCGAGCCAGATGGGACGCCGGTCTTGTTCCCCGTAGCCTGAGTCAGCTCGGGGTAGGGTAATGATGGCGCCTCCTGTCGACGTGGTCGGTCCACGCCGTAGGTTGGGCGATGTGGAGGCTCCTCCGAGGTCGAGGTCGAGTCTGTCTCCCGTGGCCGTGGTCGAGTCCGAGCCCCTGGGTCAGGTGAGGCGGAGACCGTCGGCTGAGGCCAGAGCTGAGTCCGAGCCCTGGGTCAGGCGAGGCGGAGTCCGTCGTCTCTGGGGGCTGAGCCCATGTCCGAGCCCTGGGGTCGGGCGAGGCGGAGTTCGTCGTCTTCCAGGGCCGAGCCCGAGTCCGAGCCCTGGGTTGGGCGGAGCGGAGTTCGCCGTCTTCCGGGGCTGAGCCTGAGTCCGGGCCCTGGGTCGGGCGGAGCGGAGTTCGCCGTCTTCCGGGGCTGAGCCCGAGTCCGAGCCCTGGGTCGGGCGGAGTGGAGTTCGCCGTCTTCCGGGGCCGAGCCCGAGTCCGAGCCCTGGGTCGGGCGGAGCGGAGTTCGCCGTCTTCCGGGGCTAAGCCCGAGTCCGAGCCCTGGGTCGGGCGGAGTGGAGTTCGCCGTCTTCCGGGGCCGAGCCTGAGTCCGAGCCCTGGGTCGGGTGGAGCGGAGTTCGCCGTCTTCCGGGGCTGAGCCCGAGTCCGAGCCCTGGGGTCGGGCGAGGCGGAGTTTCCTATGACGCCCGAGACCGGCCTTGGCTGCTGTCAGCCTCACTCTGTCGGGTGGCTCAGCAGTCGGAGCGGCGCAGGCGGCGCTATCCTCTTATCAGACCGGTCAGTAGAGCGGCGAAGTGACTGCGGTCACTTCGGCTCTATCGACTGGAGGGCGTGCGTCAGGATAAAGGTGTCAGGCCACCTTTGCATTGAATGCCCCTGCGATTTGGTCGGTCGGCGTGGCGACGTGGCCAAGGTTGCTTCCTGGTGAAGACTGGGCCTCGGGCGAGCCAATAGTGTGCCCGTTGCTGGAGGGGGTCCTCGGGCGAGACGTAGGTTCTACGGGGTCGGCTTCCCTTGCCCGAGGCTAGGCTCGGGCGAGGCACGATCATGTCCCTTGAATGGACCGATCCTTGACTTAATCGCACCCATCAGGCCTTTGCAGCTTTGTGCTGATGGGGGTTACCAGCTGAGATTTAGGGATCTTGAGGGTACCCCTAATTATGGTCCCCGACAGTAGTCCCCGAGCCTCCAAGGGAGTACTAATACTCGCTTGGAGGCTTTTGCCGCACTTTTTTGCAAGGGGACCAGCCTTTTCGGTTGCATTCTGTTCCGGTGGGTGCGCGCGAGCGCACCCGCCGGGTGTAGCCCCTGAGGCCTCGGAGGAGTAGTTTTACTCCTTCGAGGTCTTAGTGCGTTTCGCAACACTTCGGCTGGTCTAGTTGTTCCCTCATGTGAGCTGGCCGTAGCCCGAGTGCACGGTCGGGTCCCAAGTTCTCGGGCTGGTATGTTGACGCTGTCAACGGTTTGGCCGGAGCCGGGTTTGCGAGAGCAGCCCCCGAGCCTCAGCATAGGGCGAGAGGACGGTCAGGGACAGACTCGACTTTTTTACATACGCCCCTGTGTCGCCTTTTCGCAAGGAGGAGGGGGGAAAGCGCCACGTTGCCCTCAGGTGGCGCCGAACATGGTGTCTCCGGTGAGCTGCTCGCGGGTAATCCGAGCGGACGTCTGTGCCCCATTTGTTAGGGGTCGGCTAGAGGCCCAGAGGCACGCCCAAAAGTACCTGCGGGTGATCTGCCGGACCCGGTCCCCTGCCGACGGGGTCCGAGGGCTCGATGCCTCCCTCTGATGGGATTCCGTTACAAGATCGCTCCCACTGGTCTCGGAAATGTCCTAGGGTACCTCGGGAGCGTAGCCCGAGCCTTGGTTATGTATCGAACGTACCCATGGTCATCCCTCGCTCTGTGTCTGAGGCGACTGTGAACCCTTCGAGGGCCAGCCTATGAACCCCTGATCAGTAGTGGGCGCGGAGCCCGAGCGGCCTAAGGCGACCGTTGAACCCTTCGAGGGGCCGGCCATCGAACCTCTGACTAGTAGTGGGTGTGGAGCCCACGTGCTCTGAGGCGGCTGTTGAACCCCTTCGAGGGGCCAGCCTTTGAACCTCTGATCAGTAGTGAGGCTCGGAGCCTGTTTCCTTCACGGAGAAGGTTCCTTTTCGGGGTATCCCCCTTTCCCAGTCCCTGTTGTAAGAGAGAGAAAGAGGAAAAGGAAAAGGACACGAAATCAAATGACGTGGCGTACCTTTTTCGATGCGGTCATTATGGCGAAGGCAAAGCGTCGCTTGCTTCCCCTGCCAGAGACGCCGCCTGTCCCGCCGTGGAGTTAATGCGACCGAGCGAGCGGTTCGCGGGGCGGCCGTTGCGCGTGTGTCAGCCGTTCGAGGAACGGGTCACGGGCGCACCGTCTTCACGCCGTGGGAGAGGGCTCCCTCGCTGCCCCTGGATGGGACGTGAGCTTGGCTGACGACGTGACCGTTGATTCTGCCCGCCCGTCACCGCCATTAATGTCAGCCCAATTTTGACCGCATTTGACCGTCACGCTTGGCTGGCACTGCAGGGTTGCCTCGAGTCGCGGTATCGACTCCGCAGTCGAGGAGGCGCGGTAGTGGCGTGAGTGGCGGTGTAGTTGCTCACACGTAGCAACCGGCGCACCGGTTGCATAACGCGTGGGCCTGGACCTCCATGCTGGGCGCGTTGGAAGTCGGAGAGGTGCGCCCACTTGGCGCGGTTGCATGCTGCCTGCATGGCTGCCCGCCCTTTCGCCCGCTGGTCTAGGCAAAAGTGGAGGAGTGCTTGTAACCGTCGGGCGGTTGCATGCACCGCGCGCGGCGGTTTGGCTTCTTCTGCTCTAGACCGGCTTGCATGACGTGTGGGACCCAGCCCCCGCGCCGTGGGCGGGGGAGAATCTTGGAGCGTGTTGGAGAAGACTCAGCCCGCAACGGTTGAGGGCGCAAGTGGGGAGAGCCGCCTTTAAAAGGGGGGCGACCCCTTTGGAGGGCAACCATGTCTTCGCGCTCCCCACATGCATCGTGTCTTTCCACCTTCCGAGCCCCCGGGCGGGGGACGCCCGGAACCCTTCCGTCTTGTCGTCGGAGGAACGCAACTTCGTGGAAGTTGGTACCTTTCAGCCATCGTTTGGCTTCAAGGATTTTCATTATGCAGCCCGGCTGCACCCCTCCGCTGGCGGTCACCCAAGACGGTGACCTCCAGTTCGATGGAGGGGGAAAGCGAGCCGGGCTGCGGCCTCTGCCCCTCCCTCAGCCTCAAGGATTTTCATCACTAGTGCTGGGGAGGGGAGTGTGCCGAGTTGGGGTCGGTCCCCGTGCGGGCGACGGCCAGCTCCTTCCCTCAGTGATCGGGGGGAAGGGCGTTCGCCTTCTGTAGCGCTGGCAGCTGCAGCGTGCCTGGCTCTCGGACACGAGTGGCTTCGGAGCCGCTCCCGGCGCCGTCTTCCGCCACGGCAGCCGGAAGAGGTTCCTCTGCCGACGAGATAGCCGGGGCCACCCATGGACCGACCTCCAACTCTACGGCCTTCTGCCTGTCCTTGCCTCTCGAGTTGGGGGCATGGGCGAGGGCCTCATGGCAGCAGCATCCGCCCTGAGGTCATCGCTGCCGTTGTTCGGCCCTCCGGAGTAGAAGTCGTCGTCGTCGCCGCTGCTGGAGCGGGCGACGACGAGCCGTTCGTCGGTCTTCTGTTACTCCGCAGGCCCCCCCAGTTGTGTGGGGTTGTTCGTACCTACGGAGGTGGAACCGGAGTTCCATTTGTAAAGGCACCTTAAGTGCCGGTGTCTTGTTCAATGCGGCCGTCGAGGCCTGAACGTGTATGTACTTTCGGCACGGAGCCGTGTTTTTTCTTCGATTCGAGCACTAAGACTCGCCTTGTCGATTATCTGAACCGCTTCACTGAGCGTGAGTTGCCTCGTGCAAAGGTGACGAGTGAGGTATCCGTATCCTGGAGGAGTAGGAGTCCCTCGGCTCGGTCGGCCCTGCTGTCCGAGGCCCCTCTTGCTTAGTTAAAGAAACCCCTCGGCCGCCCTTCGATGAGCCGAAGCCGGAGGTAGCGGTGTCAGCACGGACGGAGGCAGAGTTGGCTTCGAAAAGGAGGTGTAGTTGGCCAGAGCCTGGCCGGGTCGTCCACTGGCGGAGCCGACGCCGGCGTTGAGCTGCCGAGGCCACAAGCCGAGCTGATGTCTTTGAGGGTCAGCTGGCCGAGACCTCAGGGTGGCCGGCCGAGCCGCCTGCTCGGGCCGGATTCTCGAAGAAGACCCTGGCGGCGATGGCCCGGGTGTGGTGCTGATGTCGTCCTTCAGAGTGGAGGCCCTCCGACCGCGTCGCCGTCCGAGGCTAGGTCAGACCCCGCCAAAGGTGTAGTTGATGCCGAGGGTGCTGCTACCCCCTTCAGCTGTCGACGTCCGAGCCTGCAGGATCAGGTTGTCTTGTATTGTGTTTATGTTTTCTACGACCGCCGAGGCCTAAACACACCGTCGTCGTGTTGTAAAGCTACGTTTCTTTTCCTCTTGTTTCGAGTATCCGGACTCATTTGTCGGTAACAGAATTGTTTGTGCGGGTGAGAGTTGCTTTTCACAGAAGGCGATGAGTGAGGTATCCGTATCCCGGAGGCGTAGGAATCCCTCGGCTCGGTCGGCCTTGCCGCTTTCGCGCGCTCTTACTCGTCCATAGGGTTCTGTTACCGACGCAGTCGAGAAGGCCCGAAAAATCATTTCAGAAGAGGAGCTCTCGAGCATGAAGACTTGTTCGGTTCGCGGAGTCACTTATCCGAGCGCGAGTTACTTATCGCAGAAGGTGATGAGTGAGGTATCCGTATCCCGGAGGCGTAGGAGTCCCTCGGCTCGGTCAGCCTTGGCTGCTTACGTGTACTCCGTCATTTTCAGGATCCACTTTTGAAGTAGTCGAAGAGCACGAAAGGCATTCTGGCAGAAAAGATTTTTTTTCTTTTTTCGAGGAAAATTTTGACGCAGAGGGGGTTGCCCCCTTCTAGCCCCTGAGGGAGGGTCGGGCTTTGCCGAGGCAAGGCTGACCCTTCCTTGACGACCAGACTTGGTGTGTGAACAAAGTATACGAGCAACTTGAAAACATCTTAAGGGTAGAAGCGACGTAGCTGTTGGATGTTCCAAGCGTTGTTGTAGACCTCGCCTTGGCTGTTGGCCAGCTTGTACGTTCCGGGCTTCAAGACCTTGGCGATGACGAATGGCCCTTCCCAGGGAGGCGTGAGCTTGTGCCGCCCTCGGGCGTCTTGTTGCAGCCGAAGCACCAGGTCGCCCACCTGGAGGTCTCGGGACCTAACCCCTCGGGCGTGGTAGCGTCGCAGGGACTGCTGGTACCGCGCCGAGTGTAGTAAGGCCATGTCCCGAGCCTCCTCTAGCTGGTCCAGTGAGTCTTCTCGGTTGGCTTGGTTGCTTTGGTCGGTGTAGGTCCTCGCCCTCGGGGAACCGTATTCTAGGTCTGTGGGCAAGCTGGCCTCGGCCCCATAGACTAGAAAGAACGGTGTGAAGCCCGTGGCTCGGCTCGGCGTTGTCCTTAGACTCCAGACCACCGAGGGGAGTTCCTTCATCCACCGCTTGCCGAACTTGTTGAGGTCGTTGTAAATCCGAGGCTTGAGACCTTGCAGGATCATGCCGTTGGCCCGCTCCACTTGCCCATTCGTCATGGGGTGTTCCACGGCAGCCCAGTCCACCCGGATGTGGTGATCCTCGCAGAAGTCCAGGAACTTTCTACCGGTGAACTGGGTACCATTGTCGGTGATGATGGAGTTCGGGACCCCAAAGCGATGGATGATGTTGGTGAAGAACGCCACCGCCTGTTCGGACCTGATGCTGTTTAGGGGTCGGACCTCGATCCACTTGGAGAATTTGTCGATGGCGACCAACAGGTGCGTGTAGCCCCGGGTGTCTTCTGCAAGGGGCCAACGAGGTCCAGACCCCACACAGCAAACGGCTAGGTGATGGGTATGGTCTGCAGAGCCTGAGCGGGCAGGCGGGTCTGTCTCGCGTAGAACTGACACCCTTCGCAGGTGCGGACGATTCTAGTAGCGTCGGCCACCGCCGTCGGCCAGTAGAATCCCTGTCGGAAGGTGTTTCCAACAAGGGTTCGAGGCGCTGCGTGATGGCCGCAAGCCCCCGAGTGTATCTCTTGCAAGAGCTGCTGGCCTTCGGCGATGGAAATGCATCGCTGGAGGATGCCAGAGGGGCTGCGGTGGTAGAGCTCCTTCCCGTCTCCCAGCAAGACGAAAGACTTGGCACGCCGCGCCAACCACCGAGCTTCGGCTTGGTCGAGGGGCAGCTCCCCTCGGTGGAGATGTTGCAGGTACGGGGTCTGCCAGCTTTGATTAGGCGTGACCTCGCTCGGTTCCCCTTCGACGCGCAGTGCCTCACCCTCGAGGGCCGAGGGTACCTCGGGATGAGCCGAGGGTACCTCGAACCGTGCCGAGGGTACCTTGGACTGGGCCGAGGGTACCTCGGACTGAGCCGAGGGTGCCTCGGGCGGAGCCGAGGGTGCCTCGGGCGGAGCCGAGGGTGCCTCGGGCGAAGCCGAAGGTGCCTCGGGCTCGGGCGTGTCCTCGGTCTTGACGGAGGGTTGATGTAGGTATCGGGAGAATACGTCCGGGGGAACTGTTGTTCGTCTTGAGGCTATTTTAGCCAGCTCGTCCGCAGTCTCGTTGTAGCGTCGGGCAATGTGGTTGAGCTCGAGCCCGTAGAACTTGTCTTCCAGGCGCCGAACCTCGTCGCAGTAGGCTTCCATCTTCGGGTCGCGGCAGTGGGAGTTCTTCATGACTTGGTCGATGACGAGCTGCGAGTCACTGAGAGCGTCGAGGCATCGGACCCCTAGCTTGATGGCGATTCGCAACCCGTTTACCAGAGCCTCGTACTCTGCCACGTTGTTGGACGCCGGGAAGTGGAGGCGTAGCACGTAGCGTAGGTGCTTCCCGAGGGGCGAGACGAAGAGGAGGCCTGCGCCGGCCCCCGTCTTCATCAGCGACCCATCGAAAAACATGGTCCAGAGCTCCGGTTGGATCGGAGCCATCGGGAGCTGGGTGTCGGCCCATTCGGCCACAAAGTCCGCCAAGACCTGGGACTTGATGGCCTTCCGAGGGGCGAATGAGATCGTCTCGCCCATGATCTCCACCGCCCACTTCGCAATCCTACCCGAGGCCTCACGGGACTGGATGATCTCTCCCAGGGGGAAGGATGACACCACAGTCACCGGATGAGATTCGAAGTAGTGTCGCAACTTCTGCCGTGTCAGGATCACCGCATACAACAGCTTCTGGATTTGTGGGTAGCGGATCTTGGTCTCGGACAGTACCTCACTGATGAAGTAGACTGGCCTCTGGACGGGCAACGCATGCCCTTCTTCTTGTCTCTCAACCACGATCGCGGCGCTAACCACCTGGGTGGTTGCGGCGATGTAGATCAAGAGGGCTTCTCCGGCAGCGGGGGGCACCAAGATGGGCGCGTTCGTGAGGAGCGCCTTCAGGTTCCCGAGGGCTTCCTCGGCCTTGGGAGTCCAAGCGAAGCACTCAACTTTCCTTAAGAGGCGGTACAGAGGCAGACCTCTTTCGCCGAGGCGGGAGATGAAGCGGCTTAGAGCCGCGAGACATCCCATGACCCTCTGTACGCCTTTCAAGTCCTTGATTGGCCCCATGCTGGTGATGGCTGCAATCTTCTCCGGGTTGGCTTCGATGCCCCGCTCGGAGACGATGAACCCCAAGAGCATGCCTCGGGGGACCCCGAAGACACACTTTTTGGGATTAAGCTTCACGCCTTTCGCCTTGAGACATCGGAATGTCACTTCAAGGTCGGAAAGGAGGTCGGAGGCTTTCCTCGTCTTGACTACGATGTCATCGACGTAGGCCTCGATCGTTCGGCCGATGTGTTCGCCAAACACATGGTTCATGCATCGCTGGTACGTTGCCCCCACATTCCTCAAACCAAACGGCATTGTAACATAGCAGTACATGCCGAAGGGTGTGATGAATGAAGTCGCGAGCTGGTCGGACTCCTTCATCCTGATCTGGTGATACCCTGAGTAGGCATCGAGGAAAGACAGGGTTTCGCACCCAGTAGTGGAATCCACGATCTGATCGATGCGAGGCAGAGGGTAGGGAACCTTCGGATATGCTTTGTTTAGATCAGTGTAGTCTACACACATCCGCCATTTCACCCCTTTCTTTCTCACAAGCACAGGGTTGGCAAGCAATTCGGGATGGAATACCTCTTTGATGAACCCTGCCGCCAGTAGCTTGTGGATCTCCTCACCTATGGCTCTGCGCTTTTCTTTGTCGAATCGGCGCAGAGGTTGCTTCACGGGTCGGGCCCCAGCTCGGATATCCAGAGAGTGCTCGGCGACTTCCCTCGGTATGCCGGGCATGTCCGAGGGACTCCACGCGAAAACGTTGGCGTTTGCGCGGAGAAAGTCGACGAGCACAGCTTCCTATTTGGGGTCAAGCTCGGAGCCGATCCGGATCTGCTTGGAGGCGTCGTTGCTGGGGTCGAGAGGGACGGACTTGACCGTCTCCGCTGGTTCGAAGTTGCCGGCGTGGCGCTTCACGTCGGGTGCCTCCCTAGAGAGGCTCTCCAGGTCAGCGATGAGGGCCTCAGATTCGGCGAGGGCCTCGGCGTACTCCTCGCACTCCACATTGCATTCGTATGCGTGTCGATACATGGGCCCGACGGTGATGACCCCGTTGGGGCCCGGCATCTTGAGCTTGAGGTAGGTGTAGTTGGGGACGGCCATGAACTTGGCGTAGCATGGCCTCCCCAGCACTGCGTGGTAGGTTCCTCGAAACCCGACCACTTCGAACGTGAGGGTCTCCTTTCGAAAGTTGGAGGGCGTCCCGAAGCAGACAGGTAGGTCGAGTTGTCCGAGGGGTTGAACGCGCTTCCTAGGGACGATCCCGTGGAAAGGCGCAGCGCCCATCCGGACCGAGGACAGATCGATCCGCAGAAGCCCGAGGGTCTCGGCGTAGATGATGTTGAGGCTGCTGCCTCCATCCATGAGGACCTTGGTGAGCCTGACGTCGTCGATGATGGGGTCAACAACGAGTGGGTATCTCCCCGGGCTCGGCACGTAGTCTAGATGGTCGGCCTGGTCGAAGGTGATGGGCTTGTCAGACCAGTCTAGGTAGACTGGCGCCGCCACCTTTACCGAGCAGACCTCCCGACGCTCTTGCTTGCGGTGCCGAGCCGAGGCGTTCACCACTTGCCCGCCATAGATCATGAAGCTGTCGCGGACCTCGGGGAACCCTCCTGCCTTGTGATCTTCCTCCTTTGCGTCGTCGGGGGCCTTGCCACCCTCCGCGGGTGGCCCGGCCTTGTGGAAGTGTCGTCGAAGCATGGCACACTCCTCAAGGGTGTGCTTGACGGGCCCCTGATGATAGGGGCACGGCTCCTTGAGCATCTTGTCGAAGAGGTTGGCACCTCCGGGAGGTTTCCGAGGGTTCTTGTGCTCGGCGGCAGCGACAAGGTCCGCGTCGGCGGCGTCGCGTTTCGCTTGCGACTTCTTCTTGCCCTTCTTCTTGGCGCCGCGCTGAGTTGACGCCTCGGAAGCATCTACCGGTGGGCGGCCCTGGGGCTGCTTGTCCTTCCGAAAAATGGCCTCAACCGCCTCCTGGCCAGAGGCGAACTTGGTGGCGATGTCCATCAGCTCGCTCGCCCTGGTGGGGGTCTTGCGACCCAGCTTGCTCACCAGGTCGCGGCAGGTGGTGCCGACGAGGAACGCGCCGATGACATCTGAATCGGTGACGTTGGGCAGCTCCGTGCGCTGCTTCGAGAATCGCCGGATGTAGTCCCGGAGAGACTCTCCCGGCTGCTGGCGGCAGCTTCGGAGATCCCAGGAGTTTCTAGGGCGCACGTACGTGCCCTGGAAATTGCCGGCGAAGGCTTGGACCAGGTCGTCCCAGTTGGAGATCTGCCCCGGGGGCAGGTGCTCCAGCCAGGCTCGAGCGGTGTCGGAGAGGAACAGGGGGAGGTTGCGGATGATGAGGTTGTCATCGTCCGTTCCACCCAGTTGGCAGGCCAGTCGATAGTCCACGAGCCACAGTTCCGGTCTCGTCACCCCCGAGTACTTTGTGATAGTAGTCGGGGTTCGGAACCGGGTCGGGAACGGTGCCCGTCGTATGGCACGGCTGAAAGCCTGCGGACCAGGTGGTTCGGGCGAAGGACTCCGATCCTCTCCACTGTTGTAGCATCCCCCACGCCTGGGGTGGTAGCCTCGGCGTGCCCTATCGTCGAGGTGGGCCCGACGGCCGTGATGATGGCGCTCGTTGCCGAGGGGACCCGGGGCCGCAGGCGCTGTGTTGCGCGTGCGCCCGGAGTGGACTGAGGCTTCTCGTATAAATCGGGAAGTCGCGGCGCGGTGTTCCGAGGGGAACCCCTGCCTTCGGGAGGCAGAGCTTTCGGCCCGTCGGACCGTGGCGTCCTCCAGGAGATTCTTGAGCTCTCCCTGGATACGCCGCCCCTCGGTGGTTGATGGCTCCGGCATCACGCGGAGGAGTACTGCTGCTGCAGCCAGGTTCCGGCTGACTCCGCTGGAATCCGGCGGCGGCCTCACCCTGACGTCGTCGGCGATGCGGTGCTGGATGTCCTGGGGGAGATGACGCGCTTCTCCGGCCGGGGGTTGGACCGCCCATTCCTGCCTGACATCCCGGCGGATCGGCACAAGCGTTCCTGCTCCCTCGTCGAGCCTGGCCTACCTCTCACGGACATGCTCGAGCTGTGGGTCAGGACCCCCCGCCGGGACGGGGACCACAGCTAGCTCCCGAGGGATGTCGACGCGAGGCAAGGGCCTTGGGGGATCACCGTTTTCCGGCATACCAAGATGGTTGCCTTCGCCGGGACCCCCTAGATCGACGTGGAAACATTCACGACTTGGGCCGCGGTCCTCATTGTCGAGGCTGTGGTTGCCGTCGGAACAGTCGGAAAGGCAGTAGTCACATGCGGTCATGAAGTCCCGCACGGCACTGGGGTTACCAAGTCCGGAGAAATCCCAACAGAGGTCGGGCTCGCCATCTTCCTCGGACCCCGAGGGCTCGTAGGTCGAGTCGGCCGTCAGTCGGTCCCAGGGTGACCGCACACGATACCCCAGAGGGTTTGGACTCGCCTCTAAGAGAGTGCTCACCGAAGCGGAGTCGCTTGGTGGGTCGAGGCCGAATCCAAAAGATGTGAGATGGGAATCGGTCAGTACCTTTCGGTCGACGGTCGGTGACGAGGTTGCGTGTGGGACTGACTGCACCGTCGTCTCAGGTACGAGGGTGACGCCCAGCAAGTCCCTCGCGAGCGTGCTGGCATTGTGCGTTTGCTTGAGATTGGCGTGTTGCGGGGAGGCGGCGCTCGCCTTTGTCTCAGACGCGAGATCGATGCCCGACGTGCCCTCCGTTGGGGCGCCGGCGCCGTCGACTCGCTCGACAGCCAACGAGGTGCCGCTTCCCGCTTGGCCTTGGTTGCCCCGCCTCCTCCTCCGTCGGTGGGGGAGGGAACGGGACAAGCCCGAATGTCGTCCTTCCACCATGTGGGGAAGGCGTCGTCGATTTCCCCGCCGGCGAGCGGGTTGTCGACCGCCATTGTCGCTGTCGCACGGCGGGGGAAGGAATACCATGTCGTAGCTACCATCGAGGGACATGAACTCAAGATTCCCGAAATGGAGTACCGTCCCGGGCTGGAAAGGTTGCTGGAGACTGCCCATCTGGAGCTTAACGGGAAGCTGTTCGTCAACACGCAGCAGGCCCCTACCTGGCGCGCCAACTGTCGGTGTTTCGAAACCCGGGGGGTCCCTGGACCGACGAGTGAATTGTCGCCGCGTGCCCCAGCCCAGATGGGTCGACGCAAGGCGGAACGCGAAGGGGGAAAAGGAAGCAGCCGCAGGGAGGCAGACGTGAGAGAGTGGATCCTGCGGCCTTCGTGTTAGCCCCGCGCCTGAGTCGGGTGCGCTTGCAGTAGGGGGATACAAGCGTCCACGAGGGAGTGGGAGCGAGCGGCCTTGAGCGAGCGCCGTCCCGTCCTTCCCCGCGCGGGCCAACCCTCGTAAGAGGGCCCTGGTCCTTCCTTTTATAGGCGTAAGGAGAGGATCTAGGTGTACAATGGGGGGTGTAGCAGAGTGCTACGTGTCTAGCGGAGGAGAGCTAGCGCCCTAGGTACATGCCATCGTGGCAGCCAGAGGGGTTTTGGCACCCGGTTCGTGTGGTGTCGTGGCCGTCGGAGGAGTGCTGGAGCCTGGCGAGAGGGCAGCTGTCGGGGCAGTCAAGTCCTTGCTGACGTCCTCTTGCTTCCGTAAGGGGGCCGAGAGCCACCGTCGTCATAGAGCGTGCGGGGCGCCATCATTGCCTATCTGGCGGAGCGAGCCAGATGGGACACCGCTCTTGTTCCCCGTAGCCTGAGTCAGCTCGGGGTAGGGTAATGATGGCGCCTCCTGTCGATGTGGTCGGTCCACGCCCTAGGTTGGGCGATGTGGAGGCTCCTCCGAGGTCGAGGTCGAGTCTGTCTCCCGTGGCCGTGGTCGAGTCCGAGCCCCTGGGTCGGGCGAGGCGGAGACCGTCGGCTAAGGCCAGAGCTGAGTCCGAGCCCTGGGGTCGGGCGAGGCGGAGTCCGTCGTCTCCGAGGGCTGAGCCCATGTCCGAGCCCTAGGGTCGGGCGAGGCGGAGTTCGTCGTCTTCCAGGGCCGAGCCCGAGTCCGAGCCCTGGGTTGGGTGGAGCGGAGTTCGCCGTCTTCCGGGGCTGAGCCCGAGTCCGGGCCCTGCGTCGGGCGGAGCGGAGTTCGCCGTCTTCCGGGGCTGAGCCCGAGTCCGAGCCCTGGGTCGGGCGGAGTGGAGTTCGCCGTCTTCCGGGGTCGAGCCCGAGTCCGAGCCCTGGGTCGGACGGAACGGAGTTTGCCGTCTTCCGGGGCTAAGCCCGAGTCCGAGCCCTGGGTTGGGCGGAGTGGAGTTCGCCGTCTTCCGGGGCCGAGCCCGAGTCCGAGCCCTGGGTCGGGCGGAGCGGAGTTCGCCGTCTTCCGGGGCTGAGCCCGAGTCCGAGCCCTGGGGTCGGGCGAGGCGGAGTTTCCTATGACGCCCGAGGCTGGCCTTGCCTGCTGTCAGCCTCACTCTGTCGGGTGGCTCAGCAGTCAGAGCGGCGCAGGCGGCGCTGTCCTCTTGTCAGACCGGTCAGTAGAGCGACGAAGTGACTGCGGTCACTTTGGCTCTGTCGACTGGAGGGCGTGCGTCAAGATAAAGGTGTCAGGCCACCTTTGCATTGAATGCCCCTGCGATTTGGTCGGTCGGTGTGGCGACGTGGCCAAGGTTGCTTCTTGGTGAAGACTGGGCCTCGGGCGAGCCGATAGTGTGCCCATTGCTGGAGGGGGGTCCTCGGGCGAGACGTAGGTTCTATGGGGTCGGCTTCCCTTGCCCGAGGCTAGGCTCGGGCGAGGCACGATCATGTCCCTTGAATGGACCGATCCTTGACTTAATCGCACCCATCAGGCCTTTGCAGCTTTGTGCTAATGGGGGTTACCAGCTGAGATTTAGGGATCTTGAGGGTACCCCTAATTATGGTCCCCGACAGAGTGGATCCTTAAAATCCAATTTTATTGTTAGGTTAAGTAAAATTACCTGCATCTAGAGTTCTTTCTACCGTAGTTCAAACACTTGACCTGCACTAGCCAATTTCTTAGCAAGTCCTTCATTCATCTTTACTGGAGTTCTACGTATAGGGCAGTGACCAAGTCTTCATAACCGCGAAGGTACGGCGATCCGAATCGATTATACTCAGCTGAGGATCTCCGATCACACGACATATGTAGCACTTAACCCTTGCATATGTCAACCCGCCACCGGGGTTCTTAAGACCAGATCAGGTTCACGCGAACCGAGAACACAGATACACCACCGTCCAGCCTCTTGCCACGGAGGGTACACGCTACTCTCGCCACCGCTCCACGCCCATTCCTTGTTATCATATTCTAGCCTTAGTCTGCCCGAGGCAAGGCTTACCCATGATGAGGCATGTGACCAGTTAAAGGGTCCTCGGTCAGCAAGCCTACATCGACACGGTCCTTAATCGACTCAGACGGAGACACTACACCGAGACTCTCTTCTCGTGCAAGTCACCCGCCCGGTCTCAGCTTATTTATTAAACCCAAAAACTTGGTACCTGGCAGAGGTACATCTTTTCCGATGTTGAATCCATCATGGCCGTGATGGATTCACCATCAAATTTATTTTCAAAAACATCCCACCCACTTTTGCCACATCATATTTTGTAAAAACAAAACATTTTGTTTTTCTAAAGCAAGGCTAAGCATCAAAAATCTTTTGTAAAATGGTGATCAAGGAAGGTAATCAAATTCAAGAAAGGTAATGCAGGAATTCTTTTAGCAATCAACTCCTATCACCTAATGCATCAAACAAGGTGATAAAGATTTTTAAAACACAAGGAGGTGGCGAATGCACCAGGGCTTGCCTGAGTAACACTAGGTTAGTGTTGTTAGGTGACGTCCAATTGACGACCATCCTTTGTCCTAGCACTTGATCAGGCGGGTTTGTCCATCAGTATCATCAGGCGGAGTAGCCCGCGCTTGGGGTCGACTTGGCTTGTCTTCCGCATCACACGATTATTTATCGTCCTGAATGAAATGCATTATGCATATGAATGCATATAAAGAACAATAACACTAGATATTATGATGCTACCTAAAAGAGAAATAACCTATTTAATGACGAGACATTGCGGACACTTATTATCGATATATTGTTACCTACGACAACCATGCTCTTCTAACATCAATTCTGTTGGGGTCATGCTTCGGTGCGCCGAAGGTCCCACACGAAGAAGCGACTTCGGCTGAAGTCGTCTCCAAAAGATGGCCGAAGGTTCCTTTTCATGGAGCTTCGGCGTTTCAAACCGACATAGAGATAGAATGACCTTTTTATACATATAGGTCTGGGTCAATGTTGTAAACATTTGTAAAGGGCATAATTGTAATTTGTCACAGGCTGCGACCTGTGCCTATAAATAGATGAACAGTACCTCTGTACTGTTCACGCGAACCTGTCATTTGCCTTCGCATCACGCTTATACTCTTACCTTCCTCAGGACCGAAGGTACATTTGTAATTTAAAGTCATTTATATTCACTCATATTAATAGAAATAGAAATGATTCTATGTTAACATTTGAATGTCTATTCTATACCTCATGATTCATATGAATGCTTCGTCCCTCGTTATTATGTTTACGAAGGTACGTCCTTCGTAACCTTCGTCCGAAGTTCCTTATATCCCGAAGGGGTATAATGTAATGGAGGACGAAGGACTTTAATATTTAACATTTTCTGTGTTGCCTTGTTCTTGATTCTTAGCATTTGAGAACAAGCCCCCAACATTGGCGCCCACCTCCGGTGAACTCACTTCCACTTTTCTGAGCTGATGGCTTCGTTCAACAACCAAGCTGGAGCTGCTTCGGCTTCGAAGCTGGTGCTCCCGATAACAGGCGGTTCTTGCTCAGAGCCGGCTAACAAGAAGCAGAAGAAGGAGGCTCAGAGAAGGGTGCAGCATGTTGGAGTGCAGGGACCCTTCATCAAGTCGAAATGGTCCCACATTCCAATTACTTTCTCTCAGGAAGACCTTCAGCTTAAGGATTATCCTCACAATGATGCCATGGTTATCTCTTGCGTGATCAAAGGATTTCTGGTCCACAATGTCCTAGTTGATACAGGCAGTGCAGCTGACATTATATTTGCTAAAGCCTTCAGACAAATGCAAGAGCCCGAAGACAAGATTCATGATGCTACGCACCCTCTTTGTGGCTTCGGAGGGCGGCAGATTGTGGCACTTGGGAAGATTACCATGCCGGTAACCTTCGGATTTGTTAACAACACAAGGACTGAGCAAATTGTGTTTGATATTGTTGACATGGAGTATCCTTACAATGCTATCATTGGTCGCGGAACTCTTAATGCTTTCGAGGCAATTCTTCACCCAGCTTATCTCTGCATGAAGATACCTTCGGACCAAGGACCTATTGCTATTCATGGAAGCCAGGAAGCTGCTAGAAGGGCCGAAGGAAGCTGGACTGACTCTAAGGCAATCCATAACATAGATGGAGCTGAAGCTTGTGAACAGTACAAATTCAGGAGGGAGAAGGCAGCTTCAGCAGATCAGCCGAAGCCCATGTTATTGTGTGAAGACATAGCAGAGCAGAAGGTGCTGTTGGGCTCGCAACTATCTGAAGACCAGGAGAAAACCTTGATAAGGTTTTTATTCAACAACAAAGATGTCTTTGCATGGTCAGCTAATGATCTCTGTGGAGTAAATCGGGATGTTATTGAACATTCGCTCAATGTTGATCCATCCTTCAGACCCCGAAAGCAGAGGCTTCGGAAAATGTCTGATGACAAGGCCGAAGGGGCTCGCAATGAAGTGAAAAGACTCCTCAGTGCAGGAGTTATCAGAGAAGTGAAGTATCCAGAGTGGTTAGCTAATACTGTTATGGTGAAGAAGGCCAATGGCAAGTGGAGAATGTGTATTGATTTCACAGATCTCAACAAGGCTTGTCCGAAGGATGAATTCCCGTTGCCAAGGATAGACTCCTTAGTTGATGCAGCAGCTTCTTCAGAGCTCATGAGTCTCCTGGATTGCTACTCAGGCTATCATCAAATATGGATGAAGAAGGAAGATGAGCCGAAGACTAGTTTCATCACCCCAAGTGGTACATATTGCTATCTTCGGATGCCTGAGGGGCTCAAGAATGCTGGAGGGAGTTTCAGCAGAATGACTGCGAAGGTTCTCCAATCTCAGATAGGCAGAAATGTGTTGACTTATGTCGATGACATCATTGTAAAGAGCACGAAGCAAGAAAATCATACTGCTGATTTGCAGGAGACCTTCGCCAGCTTCAGACAAGCTGGGCTGAAGCTGAATCCAGAAAAATGTGTCTTCGGAGTGAAGAAGGGTAAATTTCTTGGATGTTTGGTTTCAACGAAGGGAATCGAAGCTAACCCAAATAAAATCGAAGCTATACTTCGAATGGAGCCACCAATCACAAGGAAGGGGGCCCAAAGATTGACAGGAAGGCTGGCATCTCTCAACAGATTTATATCCAGATCAGCAGAAAGAAACTTACCATTCTTCGAGGTGCTGAAGTCAGCTGAAGTCTTTCAATGGGGCCCGAGTCAACAAAAAGCCTTCGAAGAGCTCAAGCAATACTTAATAGATCTCACAACATTAACTCCACCAACGCTAGGGGCTCCTCTGTTGTTGTATGTGGCAGCTTCGCACTCAGCAGTAAGTGCGGCACTTGTCCAGGAGAAGTCTGATGGACAGGTCAAGAAGCAAGTCCCAGTATATTTTGTATCTGAGGTCCTCAGTATCTCAAAGAAAAATTATACAGAGCTGGAGAAAGTGTTGTATGCCGTTTTAATGGCATCCAGGAAGCTTCGGCATTATTTCCAGGCATACAATATTATTGTTCCTTCTTCGCAACCGTTGAAGGATATCATGAGAAATAGAGAAGCTACTGGCCGGATTGGAAAATGGGCTGCAGAGCTCAATGAATTTTACATTGATTATGTCCACAGATCCTCAATTCAGTCTCAAGCATTGGCAGATTTCATCGCCGACTGGACGCCAGGGGCTCAGGACGAAGAAGTGAATAAAGATGCCGAAGCATGGACAGTGTTTTGTGATGGCTCTTGGGGAACCTTCGGAGCAGGTGCAGCTGCTGTGTTGGTCTCTCCGTCCAAGGTTAAAACTTGCTATGCAGCAAGACTTGACTTCAGCTGCACAAATAATATCGCTGAGTACGAAGCCTTGCTCCTGGGTCTTCGGAAACTAAAGGCAATGGGGATCAGAAGGGCGATCCTTAAAACTGATTCTCAGGTTGTTTCGGGTCATATTGACAAAAGTTGCAAGGCTAAAGACCCGAAGCTTGAAAAATACCTAGACACGGTCCGAAGGATCGAAGCTTCCTTCGAAGGATTTTCTGTTAAGAATATCCCTCGAGGACAAAATGAGCATGCTGATTTGTTGGCCAAGTCTGCAGCACAGGGGCTGCCGCTACCTTCGGATGTGTTCTTCGAAACAATAAAGGCACCTTCAGTGGAGCTACTTGAAAGAGCAGTCCTTAACATTTCTCCTGTGTACAGTGAAGATTGGAGAACTGAAATAATCTCTTACCTTCAGGGTAACTTCTTATCAGATGACGAAGCTTATAATAAAAGGATAGAGGCAAGAGCTCGTCCTTATGTCATGATAGAAGGGGAGTTATACAAGCATGGAGTTTGTGCCCCGCTGCTCAAGTGCTTGTCTAGGGCCGAAGGTATAGAGTTGATGAAGGAGATACATGCAGGCCTGTGCGGATCCCACATCGGATCCAGGCCCTTACTTGGAAAAGTGTTCCGCCAAGGATTTTATTGGCCGAAGGCAGCTTCGGATGCAGCGGAGTTAGTTCAAAAGTGCGAAGGTTGTCAAAAATGTGCAAGAGATCAAAAGCAACCTTCGTCTTTGACACAGCTGATACAACCCATCTGGCCATTGCAAAGGTGGGGCCTCGATTTGCTGGGTCCATTACCACCGGCTCAAGGCAATCTGAAATATGTTATAGTGGCTGTGGAGTATTTTTCCAAGTGGATCGAGGCGAAGCCATTAGCCACAATAACTTCGGCCACTGTCCAAAAATTTTTCTGGCAGAATATTGTCTGTCGCTTCGGAGTGCCGAAGGCCATCACTGTAGATAATGGAACACAGTTCGACTCCGAAGATTTCAGAAATTTCTGTGATCAAATTGGCACGAAGATCCACTTTGCATCAGTCAGGCATCCGGAGTCGAATGGGCTTGTTGAAAGGGCCAACGGCATCATAATGACAGGAATAATGAAGCTAATTTTTAATCAACCAAGGGGAAAATGGCCAGATCAGTTGACCAAAGTGGTGTGGAGCCACAATACAACAACATCAAGGTCTACAGGCTTTACCCCATTCAAGTTATTATTCGGTGACGAAGCAATAACTCCAGAAGAAGCTAAAGCTGGATCAATAAGAGTGGTAGCTTCGGCAGAATCAGGTGCCGAAGATACTTGTCTTGTGGAAAAAGATGCCTTAGAAGGGATCAGGCTTCAGGCCGTGGAAAATATCAACAAATACCAGGCTGAAACAATCAAATGGCGAGATAGAAAGGTCCGGCTAAAAAATATTGAGCCGGGACACTTGGTGCTTCGGAGAGTGGCCAACCCGGATACAGTGGGCAAGTTGCAACTGAAATGGGAAGGGCCTTTCTTAGTAGCATCTTCGTCAAGGCCTGGTTCGTACAGACTGAAGGACATGGATGGCAATGAAATTCCAAGATCTTGGAATGCGGATGAGCTTCGGCGGTTTTATGTATAACTCGATGTAATTTTGTCTTTTCTTTTCTTTTTCATGGCACCCTTTTCCTTTCTAAAGGGGGAGAAAGGTTTTTAATGGGGCCATCATATGTAATTTCCCTTTTTAGTTTTATAAGAGCAAAATCCCCCAAAGAATGTAAATGTAAAAGCTGAGAGTGCACCATCGAGTGCCGAAACTGAAAAAGAGAAAAAGCTCCGAAGACGTCCCTAAGGGGATGCAGAGCTCACAGCGAAAAGTCAACGCTGGTTCCGCCGAAAGTAAAAGGCGAAGAAGCTCCAAAGACGTTCCTAAGGGAATGCAGAGCTTATACCGCCTAAGTAAAAGGCGAAGAAGCTCCAAAGACGTCCCTAAGGGGATGCAGAGCTTACAGCGAAAAGTCAACGCTGATACTGCCTAAGTAAAAGGCGAAGAGGCTCCAAAGTCGTTCCTAAGGGAATGCAGAGCTAATGTGTGGTTGTTTCTAAGTAATGGCTGACAATGTGGCTTCGGACATATGCTTCGGACATTCATTCGCGCATTACATTACATCATAACATTTGCATGCATAAGCATTCATTCATAGCATCTGTGTACCAAAGTGGTTGCTTCGGCAGAAGGGAGAATTGGCTTTTTATGAATCGTTGTGTAAAAGAAAAGTTTCGGAGAAGTGGTTTTTATGATTCGTTATGTTATGTTGTGTACAAAAAAGAGAAGCTTCGATAAAAAGAAGAATTGGTCTCTTATGCTTTGTTGAATACAAAAGAGAAAAGCTTCGTTGCTCGGCAAAAGGAAGAATTGCTTTTATGCTTCGTTGTGTACGAAAAGAAGGGAAGGTGTTTTTTTTCGCCTTCGGCTCAAAATACTGATTTCGTCCACATCAAAGCGTCTCAGTCAAAGGGTAAGAATATATTACAAGGTATGTACAAAATTCCTTGAGGACAGTCTAATTGTATTTACAAGAATTGTTACAAAAATATCCTGAGTTTTTCTATAGTATACTTCTACTGATCTTCATTAAGCTTCAGCTTCGGCGACGGCTTCGGCGACATAACTTAGGCATCATCTTCACCTTCGTCATCCTACATAAATCAAGGAATTATGAGTAAAAATCAAGAGCAAAGGAAAAGGTAAGTACGAAGTATCATTTCTTACTGGTTCAAGATGACTTCGTGCTTCGTCTCCAGCCTTCTCCCGCCCGCCTTTTGTCCATATCATTTTTACAAATCTATTTGAGATGCTTCGGGCGAGGTCAGGTATATCATCCAGGATTGATGGAGATAGTGTGAAGTTAGGCCTGTTGACTATTTTTCCATGTTCGCAGCCGGCCTTCAGGAATGCAGCAGCGGTACCCCGAGAAGCTACCCAGGCACAGAAGTCGCCGTGCCCGGCTATAACTTCGTCAAGTTCTTCAATTTCGGCTTCAATATGATCGAAGGCCTGTGGTAAATTTTCCGCTGAGGGGTTAAATTTCCCGCTGCTGGCTCCAACAGAGTAAAATATCTTTTTTAATCGACCAATACAATTGTTGCTAAATTTTAAGCATTTGTCTTGAAGGCTTGCTAAAGATTTCTTCAACTCTGAGCTGGTCTGGACTTCGGCTTCAAGCTTCGAATTAAGCTCTAGCTTCTCCTGATCGAATTGTTTTGATTGATTGATAAGCTTCGAGTTCAACTCTGCTACTTTAGCTTCAGTCTCAGCCAGCAAGCCTTCGGTCGATTGCAGCTCGAAGTCTTTCTTTTCAATGATGGCAGATTGTTCTTTTATCTTGTTTTCTAAGTTTTCAATTATAGCTTCGTGCTTTCTGTCTTCCAGATCTTGCTGCATCTTCAGAGCTTTGCTCAGTAGCATGCTCTGCACAGAAAAATTTACGTTGGTAACATTTTCATTATTAACAGCAATAAAAACCAGAGAAAAGGTTGTTTACCTTGAAGTTGGAGTAAAATAAGCTGCCGACGATATGTTGTCGTCGGTAGCGGCTGATGTCTGTCTCTAGCTTCGGAAAACCGATACTCTTTGATAGAGTACCGATTACCTTAGCTCCAGTCTGGTCTCGAATGCAGCCCAATCTTTCGTCATCAATGCCTCCAAATAAAAGGGCTCCTGGCTTATAGCCGCAAGATTTGGCATAGTCTTTGAGTTCTTCTATTTCGTCCTTCGTCAGTTTTTGCCCAACTAAATTCTGAAAAGAGTAGGCTTCGTCGTCCGAAGTCTCTTCGGCTATTTCTTTTCCTTTTTCAGGCACTGTGGCCATGCTTTTTTCAGTAGTAGCATCAGCTTCTTCTGCTGCCATGTCTTCCAAAATTTTGTCAATATCCTCAATGGTTGTTTCTAAATTCACATCTTCGGCTGTAGCGGCTTCGGTAGCCGCGACCTCCGAAGGTGCAACTTCGACGTTTGTGGTGTCTTCGACAGCTGGTGTTTTCTGAACTGACGCTCTAGGCGGCGTCTTGTCGATGACTTCAGTTACCGCAATAATTCTTTGCCGTTTGGGTTTGCTTATCTTCGTCTGATCCGGCACGTCCACCTTTTGAAAAAGCTTCGTCAGTTGGAGCCCTAATGGACTTAGCTTCGTGGGCATGGGTTCAGTCATTACCTTTAAAATTTCCTCCACGTCGCTGGCAGAAGGCGGTGTGGGGGTCCCTTCTTCTTCGGGTGATTTGCGCTTCGGAGTAGATATTTTTCTTTTCTTGGGAATTTTCTTTTCCTTTGCTGGTCTTTCTTCATCTTTGATCAGAGTTTCGGCCACTCTTTTTCTTTTGTGGCCCTCGGCACCCTTGTTTAACTGCTCATAGTCTGGGTACTCGAAGCCCAGGGCATCAGGCACTCGGTTCAGCCTTCGTTTCGGTCGGGCGCCGAAGGCCGCTGTCATTAGTTGATCCTCTTTTTTGGAGTAATTCCCCAGAATTTCGTTGCACATCACCTCAACTGTGTCTAACCATTCTTTGCAGGGTTTTTAAAGTACTTCTTAAACTTGAAGTGGTAGGGCAGCCGGACAAGCTCCCCCTTCTTCTTCTCTCCCTCCAGCTTCGGCATTTCCCACTCTTTTAGAGTAGGGAAAACTCTGAATGCCAAGAACTCCTGAACTAGATCCCTGGTGCCAATATGTTCTGAAATAATTTCAAATTCACCCAGAGCAGCCCAGGTAGGACCTTTTAGATCGCCGATGCGGCATCGTGGCCTTGTCTCTCCGAAGATTAGCTCCAGAGGGCTTTGTACCAATTTTTCTCTGTCTTCGTCAACTTTTACATAAAACCACTCAGATTTCCAGCCTGCTGGCCATTTGCTTCGGTAGCTGATGACAGGACACTTTGTTGTTTTCCGGTAGGCAAAATTATAGCAACCGAAATTATCATGTAGCCCATCTTTTCTGGCCTTTGTTTGATAATGTAATTCGTGAACTCGGCAGAAGCTGTCGGCAAACGGCTCCACAGCTTGGCTTCGGAGGGCCCAGATATAAACATTGAGCCTAACGATGGCGTTAGGAGTCAATTGATGAAAGTAGATACCAAACCTCCTCAGTATCTCCGCAATAATATTGTGCAGAGGAAATCTCAGCCCAGCCTTTAAAAAGCTCTTGAAGATAACAATCTCATCCTTCCCTGGCTTCGGGGTGGTTTCTTCTCCCCCGAAGCGGAGTAGCTTCTTCTGATCTTCATTGAAGTAACCTGCTTTCACCATCTTCGAAAGATCAGCTTTTGAAACAGTTGATTTCCCAAAATCCAGGTGACTGGGCTTGCTGGGCATGGCAATGTGGTAGTCATCTTCGGGGTCAGTCCCTTCAATGTTTTCTTCTTCTTCGGCTGTTGTCGGGTTTGCTTCGGCAGCAGGCCTTTCTTCCGCAGTCACTAGACCGGAGCGCTGCATCGCTTCGGAGATGGGCACAGTGTCCGAACCTTCGGCTTCGTCTCCCTCACGAACAACTTTGGCAGTAGATCGCACTCTCGCCATTTAATTCTGAGTTTGGGGAAGTCAGAAACTTTTTTTTTTCTTTTCTCCGAAGCTCTCCTTTCTGACGAAGCAGACGTCGAGACTGACCTTCGTTCGAGTCTGAGAGTCAAGCTTCGGCTATGGTGGAAAATTTTGGCAGCAAAACAGTGCAAATAGCAATGAATGCTGTGGTAACTTCACACCTACCCGTTTGTTTATATAGTGCTGCAGGTAAGAAGGCGAAGCGGCAGGATTTTTACACCAGATGGGCGATCACTTGTACTCGCTGTGCAGTGGACCGCAAAGATCAAACAGTAACTCTGCAGGGTGGGCCTGGCACGCGCACAGAAGCCGGATCGTTTCTCCGCAACGAGCTCAGGGAAGGTGTTTTTTGGACCTTCGGCTTCCCGAAGCTGAAGAGGCTTTTTTCACGGGTCAAGCTCGTTACGAAAAACGATCTAGCACCGCGAAAGGGGCTACTGTTGGGGTCATGCTTCGGTGCGCCGAAGGTCCCACACGAAGAAGCGACTTCGGCTGAAGTCGTCTCCAAAAGATGGCCGAAGGTTCCTTTTCATGGAGCTTCGGCGTTTCAAACCGACATAGAGATAGAATGACCTTTTTATACATATAGGTCTGGGTCAATGTTGTAAACATTTGTAAAGGGCATAATTGTAATTTGTCACAGGCTGCGACCTGTGCCTATAAATAGATGAACAGTACCTCTGTACTGTTCACGCGAACCTGTCATTTGCCTTCGCATCACGCTTATACTCTTACCTTCCTCAGGACCGAAGGTACATTTGTAATTTAAAGTCATTTATATTCACTCATATTAATAGAAATAGAAATGATTCTATGTTAACATTTGAATGTCTATTCTATACCTCATGATTCATATGAATGCTTCGTCCCTCGTTATTATGTTTACGAAGGTACGTCCTTCGTAACCTTCGTCCGAAGTTCCTTATATCCCGAAGGGGTATAATGTAATGGAGGACGAAGGACTTTAATATTTAACATTTTCTGTGTTGCCTTGTTCTTGATTCTTAGCATTTGAGAACAAGCCCCCAACAAATTCCAATCATGAAATTGATCAACACATAAAATATCATACCTAGTCTAGAGAACACACT
Source organism: Zea luxurians (assembly GCA_029449295.1). Lineage (NCBI taxonomy): Eukaryota > Viridiplantae > Streptophyta > Magnoliopsida > Poales > Poaceae > Zea > Zea luxurians. The sequence goes on from JAOPSE010000168.1 coordinate 2,035,253, forward strand.
AAACGACTTATAATTTTAACTTCAAAATTCTTGGGCACCTAACACTTATAAAATTTAATAGAAGAACTTTTATTTTTAATACTTATAGTTCCGCAATACTGAGACCTATATAGATCTTTTTCATTATTAACTCCATCGTACTTCACATATATATAATCCTACCGCGACGCGTCTGCTTCAAAATCATGAAAATAAACACATCACATTCATCGAACTACTTCAATAATTAAGCTAACGGAAATTTTGAATCGGCTTACCATTCTAAATCTGACGCGCTATCCGCGAACACGGCAAGGATTCTGGTTCAGCTCTTGTGTCGAGCACTTGGGGAATACCACGCTGCTAGCTTCGTCTTCATCCGATTCTTGGGATTCCTTGATGATGCACGAAATGATGACGATCTTAGATCGAAGTCTTCGACCGAGCACTTGGTAAGCGTACCACAGGGACCTCGCTTATTTTTGTCTAATATCCGGGATTCGGGGTTCGACGAGATCGAGCAGAGAAGAACGAGGTTCGATGGGCTCGACGACGATATGGGAGGGTGACGTATATAGAGTTGCTGGTCTGGCGAGCTGACGCGGTCAAAATAACTGTGGCTAACGAGCTTGTGACAGAAGCGATGATGGTGCAGGAGCTCGACACGCTGTGGCGAGCAGATAAAATTCATGCACGCGGCAAACAAAGAGCGAGCTGAGCGTCGGCAGGACGGACAGATCGACGCCATGGGCGAGATCTGAACTAAAACAGCAGCACACCAGCGAATAGCTGAGAACGGCTGGGTGCGGCAATAGAGCTGGACAAGCACGACAAGGAAATGGCAAGGCTAAGCGGCGTGCGGCAAGGAGACTCCAGAAGCAAGCGCCGGCGAGCGCAGGGGCTATGCTCGGCCACCAGGGAACAGGACGCGACGACGTATCCGAGCAAGGGCGAACCAGAGGCGCGCAGCAAGGCGACGGCACGAAAGCTTGCCGAGGATCCGGCGAGCAGGTTGAGCGCGAGCTTGGGGAAAACCAAGGAGCCGGACGTGGCACTGGAGGAGTTTGGCTGGAAGAAATAAAACAGCGCGCAGAGAACCGCCATGGACGGGGACGTCGTGAGCTCGAGAGGAGATGGGCGCACAGCGAGGGGGATCCGAGCTGGGGCGCCATGGAAACCGAGTGCCGCAGGGTAGACAAAGTTGAACCACCATGGATGCAGAGGAGGCCGAGCGCCGAGGTAGCTTCGGGCAGAGAGCCGGACTGGTGGAGCAGGGGCGCCGGACGCAAGCAAAAATCTGGGCGCTATGGATGAAAGCTTCAGGGAGGAGAAGGAAGTCTGGGCGCTGGGAATCGCGAGCTATAGGAGGAGAAACTCGGCACAGCCGCCATGGCCGAGCGGAGGGCCATTCCATCGAGCTGGAAGCCGCGGCGCCGAGCAGAGCGAAAGGAGCAGATGGCCATGCTAAAGCACCACGGCGCGCAGGGAGGCAGGCAATGGAAAGAGACTTTGGCTGGGATAGATAAGGAGCTTCAGCGTGCGAGCTGGGAATAGGAAGAGGGAGCAGGGGCCGCTGGGGCTTGGGTGCCGAGCGCCATGGGGAAGGAGACGCCATGGCCAAGGGCTGGAGCAGAGTATCGCACGCAGTGAGGGCTGGAGATGGGAGAGGCATCGGCAAAATCCAGGAGGAGCTCCAGAGAGAGAAACTGAGAACTCGGCTTGCAGGAAGAAGACGAGGGAGAGAGATAAATAGAGATGGCGACGGGATTTTTTGCTTTCCAGAGCACAGCGACGTGGCAGGCTTCAAAAAATCAACTAGAGGATAAGAATGATGACACGGGAAGAGATAGGAACGATTGAAGAGAAAAAAAAATTATGAAGATATTTTCATTTCTTCTCTTTTTTTAAACAAAAATCGCAGATATTTCAAGAATTAAAATTTTTAGTGATTAATAAAGAGTCGACACGTTATACGGATACATATTTTATTCTCTGATTCATGAAACAGAGAGTCAGAGGAATAACACCTTAGACGGTTCTGTCCGAATCTCGTTTGGATAATTTTCGTGACTATTTCGGCCACGATGTAAACGGATCAAATTGCAACGAGTTCGGCTACGCGATTTTAATCTGCTCTGCGTGATTCGACCGAAATTAGCCGAAACAAGAGCCGCTAATGTATACGTGATTTCGTCGTCAAAACAGCGTGCGGACGAATAAATTGAATCCTATTCGCGCGCACGATTTCACTCAGATGACGCGCGATTCGGATTATTTTGCACCAAGTATTTTAGTCGTCGAGTTCAAACTAATTTGCTCGGGATAAAAATCATCCGAGCGGGTCGAGCTTCCGAATTCGTACTCGCGCGAGCGACGAATTTTAAATAATCACCGGACGCGCCGATTTTCAGAACAACTATGTTCCGAACAGCACGAAAATTTAGGAAGAGCCCGGATGATTGAAAACAAAAACGACATCGCACTCGCGACAGATGAAACCGATGCGATATTAAAATCACGATAAACGAATATAATTAAAATTTAAAAATCCGTTTTATCCACTAATATTACGTGCTTAAATCCGTACTCGTTGTCGAGCGGAACATAAACACCTGGGGTGTTACAGCCCTCCCCCTTAAAAGAATCTTGTCCCAAGATTCAGAACGAGAGACTTCTAAGAGTAGAGAAGCATGTAACCCACATCCATATCGGCAATAACTAAGGCAGTTTCAAGCAAAGGCGAGTGTCTCAGAATGTGGTTTCTCTAGTGGACATAACATATCGCCTTAGGCCAATTTAGAGATGTCTACCAATAGAGACGCTGCCTGCCAGAGGAACATATAAGGTTCCATGTGTGCAGTTTGCCTTTTTCTAATGACACTGTACTATCTGTGTCTGTTGAGCGAGCGACTAAAACACGATTTTACCCAAACAGAACCAGATGCAACCTCTTGGGTAAAACACACAGAAGGAGGTTTACCAACAAGTGGTCACGGTAAGTTTATAGCACACGAGATGGGTGTGAACGTCGAATACATCATAGTTGACTTGTGTTAGCCAGATAATCCATGTCCATAAAAGGTGATATAGATTCGAGAAAATCACCCACGGAGGGATCTGTAGATACGGACTTTACAACAAGTCCATTTTATCCAGCACTAGTCACAGCTCGACTTGATCACACATGCTGGAAAAGCACACGTGAGGCGATCGAGACACGACTAGAGCGATGGCTAGGTGGTTATTGGCCGCCTTAATCTCGATTCTTATAAGTACTTTCTTAAGAGGGTTTGAACCAAAGTGAGTTCAGGCAAATCGATAAAACGATCTCTAAACTCAACCTTCGTTCATTGAGCAGTTACAAGTTAGTAAAACCAACTTGTTCAACTACTTTTGACATTGAGCAAGTTCTCTCAGTACCATCGGTAAGCCAAGGGTTGAGAGTTCACATTTGCTAGCAAAAGGTCATGTATTTGGGTAGAAGTCCTTTTGGTCATGTTGTTCATCCATTTCTTCATGTGAGATGAATTATCCACTTGGTTAGGGAGTACATGGATTAAACAAGAGAGCGAATGAACAAACTCCTGCATCTCAGCAGCAGGGGAAACAGATCTCCATATTGAGAGCTAATCAGTTGTCTCTTGACACTAAAAAGCACTAAGGCTTCACCTTTACACAAAGGACGTAAAGGGAACGGGTATGAATAGTCACTACCAAGATCAAAATAAATAAGACCACACATGAGAGTGGTGTGCCCATTTGATCCAACAGAGATGATAGATGTTGCTTGATCACTTGACAAACAACATAGAAATTGTTTCAAGGGAAAGGTTTACGAAAGAGCACACATCAGTGTAGTTCCACAATGGATCATGACCAGAGACTTCGATACCAGCATGCGCCAAGCAGCAGAATCCTGTGTGCACATTCACAGGAGGCTCTCAGTTTCGCCGTGGTACCATAAGTCATTAATCGAGACGCCACTATCGAACTGGCACCAATAATGAATCTCACATGGTAAGAATAATTTGCGCAAAGATAACATATCAATATAGTCTAATAATGGATTATGACTACTAACGGTGATACCAGCGGATGCCAAGTAGCGCAACCATATGTGTGCATCCACAGGAGGCCCTCGGTTTCATCGCGGTGCCATCGGTTTTAGTCATAACACCATTGCCAGACGTCACCAATAAGAAATCTCGCGTGACACCAATGGATTGAACAAAGGTGACAATATGCAAAGAAATGAACAAGACACCTGTAAAAATGGTTACAAGTAGAGACCAAATAGATCATGGCCCGATGAAATGAACAAGACACAGCCATAACCTAAATTGGTTGATGAAGGGAGTATGATGGGAGACTGTTAAGTCTGTCCCAAGCATATTTCTATGCCAATCGCAGAGATTACAAGGTCAAGGATGAAGTTGGTATGCCTTCGATAGATATGGGAAAACCAAAGGCATCAAATTCAAGAAAATGGTCGGACATGCTTTTCCTAGGTTAGGTTAATAAGGCGACAAGATGATCCACAAGGAGAGGCCGAATACAATAGGGACCTCAACCTGCATCAACTGAACAAGGGAATGGTTCTAAAAGGAGACATGACTTGAAATCCTTGTTTTAAGATTAGGTACATTTTATGTTCAATAAGGAAATTGTCTACGCATTTATTTGTATGGGCTTTGTCATGGAGTAATAATGGACAATTCAAATTTGGGCATGGTTCACTAAATAAGAATATGGTCTAGTTTTGGGTTTAGGCAAAACAAGTCACTAACCTTCTATCGACACATCAAACACTAGGGCAAAATACATATAACACTTAAACAGATTACCTAAAGAATGGAGGACAGCTATTTCATCGAAGTTCATAACACAACATTACACCACATTAACTACAATCAATGGTTACTGGAATAAAGATGAGAGAAAAGCAATTTGGATATATAGGTGACAAACATGATGCAACAATCAGGATGCATGCTCGTCCTATACGCCCTCACGAGTTTTTGCTAACACACTGTGGCAATAATGTTCTATACCGGTGGCATACGTACGATTCTCACGGTATTTTGCTAGTCGTCAGCTACACATACGGTTTCGAGGTTAGTGTACCTGTAGAAAAAAATCCATCACAGCCCAATTTCCCATGATGCAGTTCACACATGGCAGTTTATCACAGTTTATACTCCATATATTGCTATATGGAGGCCAGCTCATCATTAAGCGCTGAGCCACGCATAGGCATCGTTGCCACACTTTAACCATAGGGCAACTCATTATGGTAACTCACCTTCTTACCTGAGTGTAGGTGCGTCGTTACAAGTACATTACACTTCTCAGTATTCCCATGTCTGTATACCCATACACATCCATGGGGTACTGATTCCAGAAAAGTAATTACTCCACATTGCAGCCTTCATATATACATATATAGAACATGTATATAATCAAGCGCCACATTTAAACACTCCCCTAGACCGACGTTTGTTCGGTCATGCTCTCACATCTCACCTTACCTTGAGTGTCGATCCATTCAAAACTGAATGGCATCAAAAATAACAATACACATGTATGCAATACCCACCCGATTATGGGTTATGATTTTCAACTAAGCCACCTGATAGTCCTTAACTTAGGGCTTAAGAGAGGATGTCGCTAGCATTATAGTTTTTCAAAACGTTTTTTTCAAAACCAAACAATGTGTTTAGTTGAAAATAGTTTTTTTAACCAAAACTTTTGTTTTAAAAATACGTATGTGATAGTATATACTTAATCCAGCTCTGATACCAGCCTGTGGCAGAACCTCCAAGTTATCGGGCCCACATGCACCTGTCCTTGTCCCAAAGACCTCAGATGGCTATGCATGTGCACCAGATAACTTAACAGGATCTGTCCGATTGCCCCAAGGACATCGGATAAACCACTTTCAACCAGAACCGCGGGATTAAGTAACACAAATCACACACACCAACATTTTTGTAGCGGAATTCTTACTACCAAATTTTACAAGTTACAAAAATTTTACATTATTTTATCGGAGTGATTACGAAAGTATAAGTTTGAAATATATGCTAGCTCAAATGACCATCCTCAATAAGAAGTATAGAAGGGTTACTTAGACTTATAAGAAGGCCGAGCCCACCGGCACTTAACACCATCACAGCAGCACAAGGTTAGAACCTGAAAAACAACAGGGAATAAAACCCTGAGTACAGAATTACTCAGCAAGACTTACCCGACTAAAGAAAAGACTCTCAAGGGTATGCTGGCTAGAGGGAGTCAAGGTATGGCTTATCAAGAATCAAAGACTCTGTTTTGCAGAAAAGCTTACTACGAGTGGATCCTTAAAATCCAATTTTATTGTCAGGTTAGGTAAAATTACCTGCATCTAGAGTTCTTTCTACCCTAGTTCAAACACTTGACCTGCACTAGCCAATTTCTTAGCAAGTCCTTCATTCATCTTTACTGGAGTTCTACGTATAGGGCAGTGACCAAGTATTCATAACTGTGAAGGTACGGCGATCTGAATCGATTATACTCAGTTGAGGATCTCCGATCACACGACATATGTAGCACTTAACCCTTGCATATGTCAACCCGCCACCGGGGTTCTTAAGACTAGATCAGGTTCACACGAACCGAGAGCACAGATACACCACCGTCCAGCCTCTTGCCACGGAGGGTACACGCTACTCTCGCCACCGCTCCACGCCCATTCCGTGTTATCTTATTCTGGCCTTAGTCTGCCCGAGGCAAGGCTTACCCATGATGAGGCATGTGACCAGTTAAAGGGTCCTCGGTCAGCAAGCCTACATCGACACGGTCCTTAATCGACTCAGACGGAGACACTACACCGAGACTCTCTTCTCGTGCAAGTCACCCGCCCGGTCTCAGCTTATTTATTAAACCCAATAACTTGGAGGTTCTGCCACAAGGCAAGCGATCGAACACGTGTCTTTTTGCTTCTGCCCGAGTTCAAGCGCCCATAGGTTGAAGATCTTTGCGAATTTGGGCATGATCACTACGCAAGATTTGCTCCCCCGACAGAGCTTTGTCATTTGTGTGTGGAAGTTGAATGGTTTGGGGCAGTGTACAGAGAGTTGTCGTGTCACAAAAGGTGGCAGTGTCACAAGGTTGAGTCCCGAGGTAAAACCATGTTAAGGGCGAGTCAAACGGTGGAGAGAGGTTTCCAAACTTTGCCACGGCGTGTTCAAGGGAATTTGGCGCCACTTTGATATTTGGACTTGTTTGGTTTGAGTTTTTAAAAACAGAGAATGTGATTGATCTTTGGAAAGGGGCTGAAATTCAGATTTCTGAATTTCTGAATTCCCCCCAAGTGCATTTGTTTAGGGGCTATTTTGGGGATTTTGAAAAGTTCAATTGGCAAAACTTCCTTACTATGCTTTGTTGGTTGATTAGTGAATTAAAACTTTGTAATTTGGTTTTTACCAAAATTTGTATTTTTCTCCTAAGACTTTTCCCAAATACCCCTTTATGCTTAAATGGTTCACTTAGGATTAATTAGGGTTTGAGAGTTTTCCTTCCTTAAGATTCATGACAAGATTAAGGAGAGTTTGAGAAGACTCATTATAATTCTTTGTTCTTACTTTTTGATGTTTATTCCTTCATTTGGTTTACATGTGACAATGGTCTGGGTTAGCTTAAGGAAGAAACCCTAAGTGACACTGGGGTGTCACAACCTCCCCCCTTAAAGGAATCTCGTCCCGAGATTCGGGTCGAGGTCCTTCTAGGGTGAAGCGAAGGGTGGGACTTTACTTGGAGTGGATGCTTTATTTATTAAGGCAACAGCTCTTCGAATGTCATTCTCTTTGCAACTTCAGAAGGAAGTCCTTTTAATTCTTGTCTTATAATTAACTCTCTTTATTTTAAGATCATTTTTCTGAAATTTAGATTCGAAGGGCAGGGGAGGGGTTACGGTATGATTACGTACCAATTTCCTTAGGCAGACAATTGGGAGAGTTGGAACGCAGAAATTCTTTAGTCTCCCAAGTATCCTCTTCCTCTGAGTGATTACTCCATTGGATCTTATACATCTTGATCGATTTAGCTCGAGTTGATCTTTCTTTGCAATCCAGAATCTTGGATGGGTACTCTTGGTATGATAGATCTGGCTCTATCTCCAATTCTGGTTCTGCTATGATCTCAGTCGGCAATCGAACACACTTCTTCAGCTGAGATACATGGAACACACTGTGGATGGCAGACATTTTTGGAGGTAACTTCAACTTGTATGCCACGGGTCCACATGCCTCTATGATCTCATAAGGTCCAATGTAACGAGGGGCTAACTTGCCTTCGATCCCAAACCTCTACACTCCCTTGGTGGGTGACACCTTTAGATAAACGAAATCTCCCACCTTGAACTGGAGAGGTTTCCTTCTCTTATCATGGTAACTCTTCTGCCTGGCCTGAGTGTTTTCTAGATTCTTCCTGATTAGCTTGACCTTCCTTTCGGCTTCAGTCACTAAGTCAGGTCCGAAAACTTCTCTTTCTCCAGGCTGAGACCAATTGAGTGGTGATCTACATCTTCTCCCATAGAGAGCTTTGAAAGGTGCCATCTTTAGGCTGGATTGGTAACTTTTGTTATAAGCAAACTCTGCCAAGGAGAGGTGCTTATCCCAGTTCTTGCCACAATCGATCGCACAAGCCCTCAGCATGTCTTCAAGAATTTGATTCACCCTCTCGGTCTGACCATCAGTCTGCGGGTGGTAAGCTGAACTTCTGATTAGCTTGGTTCCCAAAAACTCTTGCAGTTGTTCCCAAAATCTGACAACAAATTGGGCTCCTTGATCAGAAACAATGGTCCGGGGCAATCCGTGCAAACACACAATCCGGTCAATGTACAACTCTGCATACTTTTGAGCCTTATCAATGGTGTGCACAGGGAGAAAATGTGCCCCTTTCGTCAGTCGGTCCACAATTACCCAAATCGAATCATGATGACGTGAGGTGTTGGGCAGACCCACAATGAAATCCATGCTGATGTCGTCCCATTTCCACGAAGGTATAGACAGGGGTTGCAAAGCTCCAGCTGATTTCAAGTTGCTTGCCTTTATCCTCTGACAGGTGTCACATTCCGATACATATTGGGCTATCTCCCTCTTCATTCTGGTCCACCAATACAAGGGCTTCATATCATGGTACATTTTGGTGCTTCTCGGATGCATGGAGAATTTGGAGAGATGGACCTCATCCAAGATTTTCTTCTTGAGATCCTTATTTTTAGGAACCACCAATCTGCTTTCAAACCACAATATACCCTTTCCATCTTGGCAGAAACATTTATACTTTTTGGTCTTCTGATGGAGGTTATTCTTAATGATTTGTACTCCCTTGTCACTGAGCTGGGCCATGATGATCTGGTCTTGCAAGGTTGGCTCAACGGAAATATGAGACAAAGCACCAGAAGGAATCACTTCGATCTTCATTTTGCTCAACTCATCACACAAGGTGTTAATGCGAGAATCCATCATAACATAGTTGCATTGCAACTTCCGACTCAAGGCATCTGCTACCACATTGGCTTTTCCTGGGTGATAATGTATCTCCAGGTCATAATCCTTGATCAGCTCTAGCCATCTTCTCTGCCTCATGTTGAGATCAGCCTGAGTAAAGATATACTCAAGGCTCTTATGATCAGTGAAGATGTTGCAGTGGGTTCCCATCAAATAGTGCCTCCACATTTTTAATGCATGAACCACGGCTACCAACTCCAGGTCATGAGTGGGATAATTCTGCTCATGCGGCCTGAGTGCTCTTGATGCATAAGCAATGACTCAGTTGTCTTGCATCAGGACACAACCCAATCCAGTGCCAGAGGCATCACAGTACACATCAAATGGCTTGCTGCTATCGGGTTGCGCTAACACCGGTGCTGTGGTCAGATGTTGCCTCAATGTGTGGAAGGCATCTTCGCACTTCTGACCCCAAACAAACGTGGCTTCCTTCTTTAGCAATTCAGTGATGGGCTTCGCAATCCGAGAGAAATCCGGAATGAATCTTCGGTAATAACCAGCTAATGCCAGAAAACTCTGAATGTGACGGATAGTCGTTGGTGGCTTCCAGTTCATCACCTCTTGCACCTTATCAGGATCAACAGCTATGCCTGCCTGGGAGATAGTGTGACCCAAAAACTTGATCTCCTTTAGCCAAAAATCGCATTTTGACAACTTGGCATAAAGACGGTGCTCTTGCAGACGTTGAAGCACTACATGCGAATGCCCGGCATGTTCTTCTCCGTTCTTGGAGTACACCAATATATCATCGATGAAAACCACTACGAATTTGTCCAATTCAGGCATAAAAACCAAATTCATCAGATACATGAAATATGCTGGTGCATTAGTCAGCCCAAATGACATCACCAAGAATTCATACAACCCATATCTGGTCGAGAAAGCTGTCTTCGGAATATCACTTGCCCGTATCTTGATCTGATGATAGCCGGAGCGAAGGTCTATCTTAGAAAACACTTTGGCTCCGACCAACTGATCGAAAAGAACATCAATACGAGGCAAAGGATACTTGTTCTTGATAGTCACCGCATTAAGTGGGTGGTAATCTATACACAGCCTCAAGATTTCATCCTTCTTCTTCACAAACAAGGCTCGACATCCCCAAGGCGAAGTACTTGGGCGAATAAAACCTTTGTCCAGCCATTCTTGCAATTGCTTCTTCAATTCTACCAACTCAGCGGGCAGCATCGGGTAGGGCCACTTGGAAATTGGTGTTGTTCCCGGTTGCAACTCGATGGCGAATTCGATGTCTCGGTCTGGTGGTATTCCTGGCAATTCATCAGGAAAAACATCTGCATACTCGCAGACCACTGGAATCTTCTTCACAGGTGACTCCATCATAGCAAAAGCACATGATTGAGTAGAATCTTGGCTGGGTAGATATATCACCAGGTCTTCGGAGGTAGGGGAACGAATCTCCAGAGCTCTGACAGCTACATCCATCACTACTCGGTGATGAGTCATCTAGTCGGCTCCCAGAATGATGTTCATACCCTCTAATCCCAAAATTAGGAGTGTGGTTTTGAAGATTTTACTTCCCATTGAGATAGGCACACTTCGGATTAATTGGTTGGTTACAATTTTACCCCCAGGTGTGGCTATCATGAATGACCCTTTTGTACGACAGAAAGGCAATTGACATTTTGCACTGAACTTCTGGCTAATAAAACTATGAGATGCACCAGAATCAAACAGAATTAAAGCAGGTTGATTAAAAACTAAAAAGATACTAGTCATGATGGGGGCTCCCTCAGGTAACTCCTCTAGAGTAGTGAAGTTGAGCTTCCCTTGTTTGACTTGCAACTTCTGCTTTCTCCCCTTGTCTTGATTTGGTGCTGGCATCTGCCTCTGCTGGTTTCTTGGGCAATTCTTGGCATAGTGACCCACATTGTCACAAGTGAAGCACCTGTTCCCATTGCCCTGGCGGAACTGCGGCGGCTACGGGGCTAATTGTTCCTTGGAGCGGGGGCTGCGAAACGAGTGGGTGCCAGTTGCTGCTGCTGAGGTGGTATGATCACCCATCTGCCTGCCTACTACTGAAATCCCCTGCTCTGGTTTTGAGAAACAATCCTGAATCTCTGGGCCTGAGTGGATGGTGCTGCCATTGGTGCCTTTCTCTTCTTCTCTGCCCGGTGAGCTACAATACAATCCTCCTAGGAGATGGCCACGTTGACCAACTCATTGAAGCTATCAGCCCGGACAGTGTTGAGACGTTCCCGTAGCTTGGTACTGAGACCCCTGCTGAAGCGGTCTCTCTTCTTCTCGTCAGAATCAGCATGATAACCTGCATACTGGCACAGGTCGTTGAAGGCCTGAGCATACTGCAATACCGTGCGAGTTCCTTGATTAAGTGCCAGAAACTCATTCAGCTTGCGATCAAGAATTCCTGCTGGAATGTGGTGCCCTCTGAAAGTAGTCTTGAATTCCTCCCAAGACACTTCACGATCAGCAGGTAGAATAGCACGGAAGTGGTCCCACCAAGTCCGAGCAGATCCGCGAAGCTGCTGCGTGGCGAAGCGAGTCTTGGTATCATCAGGGCAGTCTCCCGTGAGGAGGGGAAACTTCGATTCCACAACGCGTAGCCACACATCGGTGTCCAATGGATCCTCTGTGAAGCGTCCCCAATCCTCTGGGACTCAAATGTGATACAATTACTAGTCCTAGGAGGCTAGTAAACACATTTATACATCAGATGATACCAAATCTGCTTAAATGAGACAAACCTACAAAGGTGGCGAACAACTTTAAGAGTTGGTCCACAACTCGGGACATATCATCAGAGTGGGGCTGAAGCAGCCCGATATACGCAGCGAAGCAAATCAGCGGTCCAACAGCCACAGGCAAGGTTGGGAACAGTCGTAACTCTTACCCGATCTCCTTTTTCTGAAAAACAACAAATAAGCAAGGGTGAGTACAAACGTACTCAGCAGCCCACCTTCACCCGCGGAATGGGGAAATCAGATATAATGCATGGAATATATGGAGCTCAGGATATTTTGCAGAAACAGCAATATTTTATGTAGGGTTGTTTTGAAAAACATTTTGTATTTTTGCAAAGCGCATCCTCTCCAAAAGGAGCAGGAAGTTTTTCAATATTAGAACAAAATCCCCTGGACTAAACCATCCAGATATCTCAGCAGTTTCCCACTGGTTTTCATTTTCAAAAATAGCTACTGGACTTCCTGTCCACCATAGCTCACGGCTCAACCGCCGGTCCCTTTTTTAAAAACCACTTTTCTCAAACGCACCCTTTTTTGGAAAACAAAACACAATTGCCATACCACACCAGACTCGTCCATTCCTGTGGACACAGACTATTCAAATAGGTTTTCAAACTCTGCGTAGAGGTGTACACTTTACCCACTAGTCCGGCTCTGCGATCCCATAGCTAGTGAGACCTGAATCCGAATCTCTTTCTTTCCTCGCACGTCCTAACCTTAACGGTTATACCGAAAGGAGTCAGGCCACCGCCATGCCCAAACCGGACAAAACATTCCCCCTCCTTATCCTCCCGGTGCTCCCCAGCCTTCATAACCCTGGGGTTGGACCGTACGAGTTCAGATTGAGTGACTGCCCACACAGTCTCAAGTGGTTGTACTTATCATGAGTACAGGTAGTGAAGGATGACAAACTGGTCCTTATATGAGGGGACAATCCTTCTGCTCACACCTAAACCAGCTGAGCCATCACCTTAGGCCCTCCCCTAAACCAGGGAGTCCCTGATCATCCCTACTCAAAGGTGATAAGGGTGAAAACCCTTCATCATACACATTTTGAAAAGCATTTTCTTTTGAAAAACTCACACCTTTTCTCAAATCATTTGGAACAAATATATCAAGGACTGATTGCGGCAAGCGGCTAGGTGGCCATAATAACTTGTCTCAAAATCATATCATGCATAAAGTAACAGGTTGAGGGTTGTGGTTGTAAAGCATAGGTAATTTATGCATCAAAGGGATCCAGTGAGCTTGTCGTGCTTATTTGGCGAAGGGGGAAGGAGAGCTCGCGGAACTGGCTTCTGGCTCAACTGCCTGGCGTAGACTTGCAGATCTGGCCTCCATGAGACGGCACGAACGCTCCGATAACTATGCAACATGAACAAGCAAACATACAAACCAACAAGTATAGCAACAAATATTTAGTATAGTGGTCAGAATAGCGATATATGGATGGGTAGAGTCTTGAGTAGAATCTGTTTCATGTGGTGTTGTGATATTACTAGTGGTGGAGCGGAGGTGCTTACCAGGAGGGTGGACTGGAGGCGAAGCGATACTATGCGTGTAGCCGGCAGAGCGGAGTAACTGAGTGGGTGGGAGTTTTCCTTGGCTGAGGGTGTGAGTGTGTGTGGAGAGGGAGAGGGTAGCTGGGTGTATTTATAGCTAGGTGTATGTGGTGTAGCACAGTGAAGTTCACTGTAGGTGAGAATAGTGACGAATGAATCGTCTGACTTAGTATGAACAGGAGAGTTATAGGCAGAATATGGGACAAGAGTATTTTGGGAGTTTTCTGGAATATGGACCATGCTTAAGGGATGACATGGTTGGATAGGGAATAATTTGATAAGAATTTAGAAACAAGAATTATTGGAATCTGAGTTTGGAAGCCTGGTTCGAAGGAATCTCAAAGTTAAGCATGCTCAACTTGGAGAAACCTGAGATGGGTGGCCAGATGGGAAGTTCCCACTGAAAGGAAAATCACAGTCACCAGAGTTTGTATGACTGGAACATGGGTCTGGCTGGTCTTAGGTGGACTGGACAGCATGATGGATGAGTAGTTGAAATTTGGGATGACTAGATGACCGATGAATAGTAACGAGGAATAGTGGCGATGGAAAAGTAATTATAGATATCATCGATGAATAGTAACGATGATGAATAGTAATGATAAATAGTAACGATGATGAATAGTGTATGTGAATAGTAACGATGAATAGTAATGGTGAATAGTAATGGTGAATATTGATAGTGAATAGTTCGTATGAACGAACGATGAATAGGAACTATGAACGAACGGACAAACGATCGAATGATCGGACGAACGAACGATCGGAATTTCGGCAGCATAACGGCAGGAAAAAGATTACTTGGACGAACGAACGGACGAACGATCGAATGATCCGACGAACGAACGATCGGAATTTTAGCAGCATAACGGCAGGACAAAGATTATCTGGAAGAACGATGAATAGGGACTATGAACGAACGATGAACGATGAATAGGGACTATGAACGAACGATGAACGATCGAATGATCGAACAAACGAACGATCGAAATTTCAGCAGCATAACGGCAGGACAAAGATTATCTGGAAGAACGATGAATAGGGACTATGAACGAACGATGAACGATGAATAGGGACTATGAACGAACGATGAATAGGGACTATGAACGAACGATGAACGATCGAATGATCGAACAAACGAACGATCGGAATTTCGGCAGCATAACGGCGGGAAAAAGATTATTTGGACGAACGAACGGACGAACGATCGAACGATCGGACGAACGAACCATGAACGATCGGACGAACGATCGAACGATCGGACGAACGAACGAACAAACTAAGAACAGGGGGACGAACGATCAAAGAACAATCGAACGATCCTTGTGCTAGTGTGTGCTTGTGTGGAACATGGAGTGGGTGTGTGTGGGGGGGGGGAAGAGAGTTGCCATGAAATGGCTTGGGGTGGGATGAGAGGAGGCCCTTGCCCCTCTATTTATAGCCATGGTGGGGGATTAGGGGGAGGGATGAGAGGATTAGTGGGAGGATGAGAGGATTAGTGGGAGATTAGCATGTATTTGTCTTGTATAAGTGTAATTAGCTTGTAGAGCTCACCGTATGATACTGGAGGCATACGTATACGTATGGGCATGAGGAAAGTTATGAAGAAAATATTTGTAGGGACTTGAAAAATGATTCTGAAGGTATTTCTCAAGAGGAAAATACCTGGAGAATTATCGGTGGAATATTTGGGCAGTATTTCTGGAAAGAACTTGAAGGGGATCACTGGGGAAATATCTGGGCAGTATTTCTGGAAAGAATTTGAGGGGGTCACTGGGGAAATATCTGGGCAGCATTTCTGGAAAGAATTTGAGGGGGTCATGGGGAAATATCTGGGCAGCATTTCTGGAAAGAATTTGAGGGGGGTCATTGGGGAAACATTTGTAGGATATTTTGAGGAGGATTTTGGAGAGAATATAGACCACTATACTTTATTTGCTGATATCAACTTGCAAACAAACATTTTGAAACGAAATTTGAAATTCATTTTGAATTTAGAGCAAGTTTGAGGAAATTTCAGGATTTGAATTTTTGGGATGCTACACTCTGCCTTGGTGAACAAGGGTGGCTGCGTGCTCAGGAACTCCTGGTAGGTTGCTGCTGCTGGAGGTCGCTGCTGCTGGCCTCCACCATACTGCTGAGGGTGGGGCTGGCGCTGCAAGAGCTGTCGCAGAATCTCATTCTGCTGGGCCATCAGCTCCTGCACTGTGGGAGCTGGAGGAGGTGGCGGGGGAACTTGCTCGTTATGCCCGCGACGCTGCCTAGCTACCATCTGAAAATAGAGATTGTCGCCAATGTTATCTCAATTCACAATTTCGAATGACATGCTATCATCTTATATGGAAGGAAAATTGCCATAATCATAACATTAAGTTCGAAATGAAGATAACATGGTTACAACATCCCACAGATCTCAAAAGTTCTCAAGGGTTACATCAATTAGGGGAAGGTACCTGTAAGCCTAGTCCAAAATCTGCCACAACTAGCTTGCGCAGGATTCTATCCGCCTAAAGCGTCAAAATGACTGATCAACCCTGAGCGGTGGAAGCGACACTGGATGCAGGTGAAGGGGACATCGCGGAAGTAGTCCCATTAGCACCAGGAGTTGGTCCTAACTCCTCGGGAGCCTCTTCTCCCTCGCTTCCGGCCTCATTGGCCTCCATCTCTAAGTGGTGCATGTCCAGGTGGTCATTAGCTTCTTCGAGTTCCCGCTGCACATCGTGGAGCTGGTTCTCCAAGACATCAATAGTGTTGTCTCGGATCTCCACCTGCTACTCCAAGGTGGTAATGCGCTGGCTCAGCCTTTCCACCTGCAAATCCTTCTCCACCAACTCGGAGGACAAGTCGACCATAAAATCTTCTCGGCTGTCGAGGGTGAGCTTGGTGGTTTGAGCGAGGTTAGCAAGATGTGCCATAGCGTCGCTCTGTAGGGCCTAAAGGCGGTACAGTGCACTCATGCACTGAACAGTGACCCTCCCAACCAAGTCAGGATACATTGCCCATACGTCCTTCACATGGCTCACATGGTTACACAACATGGGGTCGTCCCTCTTCTCAGCAGGGAAGAGTCCCATGGGGTGCATCACCATTTCCAGGGGATGGTAGCCATAGAAAGTTGTCAGGGTCTTCATGGCTGCTGCTTCAGTGGTGTCATCCGTCCTGAATCCAATCGTCTCGGAGTCAAGAGAACGCCAACCCGGCTGAAGGGGATGAGCCTCCAAGGTCAGCCAGACTTGGCAACGGGGTACCCGATGCTCCTCGTACAACTGCACCGTGTACAAAGGGGGCGTAGGGTAACCGGCGGAGTTAAGCACTTCCCACAAGATGGAAGGAAAGCCATCGTGAGAAAGGAAGTCAGAGCTAAAACGAGTGTCTCCTCCACTGGCGGGGGTGGGTGAAGTCATCTACGGAAGGCAATCAGATGTAAAGATTATGGTGGAAGGAAGAAAATAAAAGAGCCTGGATGGTTTGAAAGAAAGCGGGTTAGCTCAAGTTTTACTTCTTTAGTTTTTTAATCCTTTAAATTTTTATATTACATGCATGCTGAAATCAACGTCTCCTCTCTGAATAAAATAAAAGGGTGCTCCTAGGGCATCCTTCAAAAGCTAAGGACTGGCCCACAGGGCCTACTTACTTAGCCACCTATTTCCCCCTCTATTCCCAAGGCCTTTCAACCTAGGTCTAGCGGTCTAGTCCTGACGATTCATACTAGTTTCTAAGCAAGTTTTAGATTTTTAAAAATTGGTGTTCATGGTTTATTGTGCTTCTCTGTGGTGGTATTTGCTCTGATACCAGCTGTGGCAGAACCGCCCGAATTATTCCAGCATAAGTGCCTAAGTCACGCCTCGGTGGCCGTAACACACTTAAATCGGAATAACCCGTCAGTTCCTCAGATCTAGTCTGATAAAGCCACTTAACTAGGATCAAATACCACAATCTCACTCGAAGGTGAGTCACAGAAGAGATACAATAAAACAGGAAAATCTCAAGTTAAAGTACTGGATTATTACATAAATCGGAGTTTTTCAAGTAACTGAAATAAGTTCATAAAATAAGATGCAGCGGATAATCAATATCGTCGGTAGCGAGGGAATGGGCAAGGCCTAGCCCACTACTCCTCCTGCTCCTCTCCTGCCGGAGCAGCATCCCACTCGACCGTCCAACCCGGTGGCAGGGTTATAGGCCAAGTCACACCATCAACCATATCCTGGGGCGTACCTGCAAAAATTATGCCACAAGCAAGGCTGAGTATACTAATACTCACCTAGACTTACCGGTGTGAGGAATCTACTCCTCTACCTCTAGACCATGCAGCTATTTGGCTGAGGGGTTTAGTTTGCCAAAATCACTAGCTGAGTCTAAAATCAAATTTTAGCTTTTCAATTTCTAGCATCGTTATCTTAGCTAAGTTTTCTCCTTCTAAGCATACATGGTAGCAAGCATTTAGTGCAATCAACAAGTTATCTCAAGTAAACCTCACTTCACTTCTTACTCAATGTAGTACAAGGGGTCAAGCAGTCTCATTAGCTGCGAGAAGCAGACGATTCGAATTGAGTTTTTATCCTTGCAAGGTAAACCTAAACACACGACATGTAAGGGAACTCTGTCCCCACACACGTCAACCATCCCCATCGATTCCCTGTTCGTGGCCAGGGCTCACCGCCTTGGCATACAATGCTCCACTGACCCCGGCTACCGTTGTGCAGTGACCGCACTTGTACCCACCATAGCTAGCATGGGAGACCCAGTCTCAGGACAAGTGAGGGGAAAAGTCTGCGCCCGGCTTCACTCAGGTACTAGGTTTACCGGTTACCATATTTCCCGGCATATGTTTAGTACGTTCAAACGCTTGACTCAGGTATCCATACATTAATCCTTAATTCCTTTTTCCCGTCTCATGGACAAGGCATCCTCCCTGGATCCAAGTCCATAGACCATCGTAGATCCCATTATCAAGATGAATACAATCAATTCCTGACCTCGCGTGAGTGCTAGAAAAATCACTCGACTTCTACCGAGATCCTGATTAGCATAGCAGCTACTCGACCTAGCATACTAGTATTCATCTCAAAAAGGAATCCTAAGTTCATGCAACTAAGGTTTCAAGCAACTCCTACACTTAAGTGCACATTACAAGCCTACAAACATTAAGTATAGTAAAGTAGCATATATAAACGGTTATGCATAAAATCGGGGCTTGCCTTCAATTGCTGGGGCTGCAGGGAGATCCTCGATGGCAGTCTCGGGAGCTTGCTCCTGATCTTCCTCTTGGACAGCTCCTTCCTCCGAGATGAGCACGTACTCTCCGTCTAGATTACAGTCTAATGAATGCAATGGGTAAGATACATGCATGATATGATATGTAATTTCGCAATTACACTTTGATGGTGACTAATCTACTTAAATCAGGTAGAGCTTAATCTTGCTACTGAAGATTCTTGTGGTATACTTAGTAATTTAGGGTCAGCTTAGTTAAACCAAGTGGTAAGTCTATTTTGGTGTTCCATTAAATTCCTTTTGTTGTCCTCGTGAGAATTTATCTATATTTCTAGTTGAACTTATTGGGGCGAGGTTTATTATTTTCCTTTCTTCTTCTTATTTCCTTTATGCTTTTGAGGTTGGTTTAAACTACAAGTTATATTAATATATTTCCAAAAATCCTATAAAAATTACAGTGGCTTCTTACTGGTGTATAATTCTCGGTCTCAAAATTTGGGGCTTAAACAGTGAGGGGTTCTCTCTGTATAAAATTATCAAATATTTGGGCAGAAGGGGTGTTTTGAACTACAGCTCTTTTTAATAGAGGGTTATTTCCTAAGAGATATTTTTGCGGGCATCTAGATGTTATAAAATGACTTTGCACAAATTTCTAGCCATTAATACGTACTAGTTATTTTATTGTGATTTTCCAAAGTTTCTAGCCAAAGGGGTGCTTTCTACTACTACTATATTTGAAAAATATTAAACAACAGATTTCTAATTTTTCCTAGCTTCTTCTTTGCGCAAGAGCAATCATTCTAAAGTTTGACATCTTTTTGCTTAAGAGAAAAGTGGTAGGAATTATTTGGATTAAATAGCCTTTTTCATGAAGTATTAGCAATGGGCAGTATTTTGCAGCTTCCAAATGGGTTTTGCATTTTTCTCTGGTGGCCTATTTTATTAATGATCTAGTAAAATTTATCTGTCCACTGTTGCCCACTTTTTGGCTTACTTATGATTTAATTGAAATATGACTCAATATCAAGTTCTAATTGCTTACCCTACTTAAAATGATGGACTGAGGTGTTTATCATTTTTGTAGTGGGGTGCTAGTGGTTACAAGTCCACTGAATTTTTATTAACAATTTTGGATTTGTTTCTATAATTCTAATAATTGTTTTACAGTTGAAATAATGCTTAAATAAAACATTTCACTTTGATTCTATTCTGGACTAGGGGTCCCTTTATTTTTCCTAGGTTCTATGTTACTTAAGTAGGCTAGGAAAAATAATTACATTTACTATTCATTATTTTCTAATACTTTTCTGATTTTCTTAAGTTTTGGGCAAAATGGCTTTTATTGGATAACCCTACTTAAACTTTCAATACTGGGGTGTCTAGTATTTTTAAATAGTGTCTAAATGGGGTTTGATCATCTACAAATCTTCTCAAGTTCAGCACAGAAGCATAACTAATTTTCTTTAATTTAATAAGGTTTGGTCAGTTTCTGTAATTAATTTTTAACTCTAAAATTCAAAACAGAAAGCATGGGGTTCAGTATTTTTACTTGATAGTCCATAATATTTTGAATCCAGCAAAATTGGTTTGACAATTTTTTGTTAAATATTCCTCAAGTTATGGATTTCCTAAGTTATCTGTTGAATAATAAAGGATTAATTAGAAATGGTTTTAATAAAAGCAGTTTTGCGCTGGGGTCCCTGGCGAAAGATCTTAAAGGTATTACAGACATGTCCCTGGGGCACTATTCATTGCAGTCTATGGCTCTGCAGAAAACGCCCTTGGGTTTCTGGAAATCGAACCTGCGGTCCCTCCCTAATGGAACAGTGGCCGCGGAGAAAGAAAGGGGCGGAGGGGCTTACCGGCGGTGAGGTTGCTCCGGTGAGGTGGTCGAGGATGTAGGGGAGGTCTCGGGGATCACGGCGATGTGCGGGTCGCCGTCGGGGATGGTCGGAGTCGGCCGGTCCACGTGCGCAGGCAGAGATGCTCGTCGACGACGAGGAATCCGGCCTACTCACGGCGCGATAGATCAATTGAACGGGTCAGAGAGCTTCACTGAAAGCTAGGAAAGGCGTGGGTGCAAGGAATTGGAAAAAGACTTACTGGTTAGCTCGGCCCACATGCGGTGGCGGAAGACTGAAGTGCAGCAAGGGTGAAACCGCCTCTCCGGTGAGGCAATGCCTCGGCTCAAGCTTGGAGAAGCTTCACGGCTTCACGGGGAAGCAATCCAGGGGCTAGGGTGAGGCTGGGGTTCAACAGAAAAGTTTGGCCACGACGGTCGTGCTCGGGCCGAGATGGCGGGAGGCGGTGCTTGCTTTTCACGGCGAGCTCCGGTGATCTCTGGCTCGGGCAAGGTTCTGGGTGTGCAAGTGCCAACGGCTAAGGCCTCTGGAGGCATTTATAGGCAAGGGTGAGGCACAGACGCGCAGGGGCGGGGCGACCACGCGCGGGGCGCGCGCTGCCGCGGCCAGTCCGTGCTCGGCCGGTCAGGCAAGCGATCGAGCACGTGTCTTTTTGCTTCTGCCCGAGTTCAAGCGCCCATAGGTTGAAGATCTTTGCGAATTTGGGCATGATCACTGCGCAAAATTTGCTCCCCCGATAGAGCTTTGTCATTTGTGTGTGGAAGTCGAGCGGTTTGGGGCAGTGTACAGAGAGTTGTCATGTCACAAAGGTGGCAGTGTCACAAGGTTGAGTCCCAAGGTAAAACCATGTCAAGGGCGAGTCAAACGGTGGAGAGATGTTTCCAAACTTTGCCACAACATGTTCAAGGGAATTTGGCGCCACTTTGATATTTGGACTTGTTTGGTTTGAGTTTTTAAAAACAGAGAACGTGATTGATCTTTGGAAAGGGGCTAAAATTCATATTTCTGAATTTCTGAATTTCCCCCCAAGTGCATTTGTTTAGGGGCTGTTTTTGGGGATTTTGAAAAGTTCAATTGGCAAAACTTCCTTACTATGCTTTGTTGGTTGATTAGTGAATTAAAACTTTGTAATTTGTTTTTTACCAAAATTTGTATTTTTCTCCTAAGACTTTTCCCAAATACCCCTTTATGCTTAAATGGTTCACTTAGGATTAATTAGGGTTTGAGAGTTTTCCTTCCTTAAGATTCATGACAAGATTAAGGAGAGTTTGAGAAGACTCATTATAATTCTTTATTCTTACTTTTTGATGTTTATTCCTTCATTTGGTTTACATGTGATAATGGTTTGGGTTAGCTTAAGGAAGAAACCCTAAGTGACACTAGGGTGTCACAGCAACTACGGCAGCGTGAGCGTAAAGCTGAGGGGCATGAAGGAAAAACGGCACAGCCGGCGGCGCGGGCGTGGAACGAAGAAGCACGAAGGCAAAAGGGCATAAGCGATTGGGAGAGAATGCGAAAGGGTAACTGCTGCATGCGGGGTGAATCCCTTTTCTAGGAAAACTCTCCCGCTCGTGCCCTGAAACGCTGCAAGGAATCCCGTCCGACGCGCACCTGGTACCCAGGCAGCCCCGTCTCAGACACGGGGGCCCGGGCCCACAAGTCATGCAGCTGGAGTGCCAGTCTTCGAGTGCGAAAAGAGCGAACCGCCGCGTGGGGAGCGAACCGCCGCACATGATCGTGCGCCGCCTCGGGGCCGCTACGGAAGGATATTTTTAACCAAGGCAGTGATAACGAGGCACCCCACGCATGGCCCGATGAAACCGCCAGACGTGGGGGCCGCGGGTCAGCCAGCTGCGGGGACAAATATGGCAGTCAACGTGACCTAAGGCGGATTGATGGTGGGTGCGTCAGCAGATATGCTAAAACACCGCACCGCACCAGCAGATGTGCTAAAACAGCGCCCCAATCACCGGTCATGCCATGTTGAGGCAAAGTACAAGCTTTGGCCCCACCTGCAGGCTCGCATCCTCCCCTAAGGCGGGGCCATGGGCCACTGTCGGTACCCTGAAACTAGGGTACCCCTTGCTACTGTATAAAGACGTAGTACCCACATGGCTATCTTTAGTCGTGTGGTAAAGAGCTGTATGTGGGACCAGACCATGACTCGCCCTAGCCTCGGGCGACTACTCTGGGACCACAACAGTGCCTGACCCCACCACATGGGCGGGTCCGGAGACGCCACATGTCCAGAGAGGTGATATACTCCAAGTCATCAACAGTAAGTCCGGACCCCCATGGGAGAGCGTCGGACCCCTGGATATACAGTCCGGACCCAGGTTGGTCCAGGACCTCCACGTGTGCAAGCCGGACCCCCCCCCCCCCGTATGGGGTCCGGGCTACCCGCAATGGGTCCCAAGGTCCCAGGACAGAACATACTCGGGCCTTGAACAGGACCCAGGCGGGGGTCCGGTGCCGACACGTATCCGGACCTAGTATGGTGGGTTCCGGACCTGTCCACATATACTCCTGCTCCTCGCTCAGGCGGGGACCCATTGCTGCCACGTGGCATACTATGCGCGGCTTAAGCCAACGGGCAGAACCTAGCATGACGCCTCTAGGCTACGCACGCCTTCGCATTCATTACGGATAACACGTGCGCCTGTCCATCCCACTGACAGGTGGCGTGTGTAGTCCATGATACATGGGTCGTGCTGTTATTCACCATTACTCGTACGTTTCGTCTATCAATGCTGCATGGACTGCGGTCATCAAGGCTCCCGGTGATTACTCAGGCGTTACTAGCATTAATTACTCACATTATGCTCCTAGGCCCGCATGTCGGGGCTCAGCACCCTTGCATGTGCCTCCCTTAACCTATAAAAGGGAAGGCACACAACGTTACAGGGACAAGGTTTTACATAGACTCACACACTCACATGCTCAGGCTTACACACTCAATACAACATACACACAGTGGAGGTAGGGTTTTATGCTCCGGCGGCCTGAACCACTATAATCCCTTGTGTGCTCTCGTGTTCATGTCAAATCCATATAACAGGCGAACCGCTTAAGCCCCCTCCTCATCTTAGAATTAGGGCAGGTGCATTCCACCACCCGGCCAGAGGATTTTCTCTCCGACACATAATTACCTACCTAATTCTATTTATCTCATTAAGGCCTAAAGGTTAAACAAAAAATGAATCCATGAAATGCATAACACTAACCTCACAAGATTAAATATACTTTATTCCTAGGATTTTTCCTTTTATTTATTTCATTAAATAAATAAATCAACATATACTTCAATTCTACATTCTAAGTGTGAAAAATTAAAGTATACAGATTACAGTTGGTCATATTTTATTTGAACAGAGAATAATCTTGTGAACATTTTGCAATTTGAACCACTAAATTTGGAGTTCATATGAAAAAGATATGAAATAAACAAGTTTTGAAGTTTGAAATATGAAATTAGGGCTAAATCTGTAACTAAATAAAAGTCCAGGGGGCTATTCTAAAGAAACCAGGGACCTATGCACTAATACAGAGGACGGCGGGTTGATTTCCTAAAACCAGGGGGTTCTTAAGCAAAACAACCACGCAGGGGCTCCCTCAACCGTTGGATCAGAAACCGACGGCTGAGATTAGATCGCGCGGGCGCGGGCGCGCAGGCGTGGCTGACAAGCGGGGCCAGTGCGCCAGCGGGTCAGGGCGAGCTAACCAGCCGGGCCTAGAGGCAGAGACGCGGGTGAGGGGGAGAGAGGGGGTGGTTAGATCTCGATCGAAGGGCTAAGATTAGATCTACTCGAGTTGAGTCCGAACCATCCGATCTCGGACAGACAGCCAAGATCTAACGTCTAGGGCTAGTTTGGGCACGGTGGCGCCGCTCGGTCCCGCGGCGAGATTTCACCGGAGATGAGCAGACCGGCCACGGTGGGGCACTAGAGGCTTGGGGACTAACCTAGGCGCAATCAGGGAGGTCTGGCGAACTCGGCCATGGCCTTCACACCGGCGCGGGGGCACCAGCGAGCGCAGACCACGACGGAGCGGGCTAACGGTGGCGCTGGATTGCTCCGGCGAGCAATCGCGCGAGCTACAGAGCGAGGAAGACCAAATTAAGGGCACAGGCAGGTTGCTGACCTCGAGCAGAAGCGCTGGCGTCGCAAAGAAACAGTGGAGGCGCAGGGGTTCGACAGGGCGACGGTGGCGGACTCCGGCTGCGCAAGAAAACGTTCCGGTGAGCACGAACCGGACGAGACAGAGAGGGAGAGGGCACACCGAAGGGTGTCCCGAGTAGCTAATGGCAAGGCGAAGCTCACCGTGGCACTGGACGGGGCATGGGCGCAACGGCGGCCATGGAACAGGCGGTGGGTGTCGGCAGGTGGTGGCGGAGCTCTCGGTTCGCGTGGGCAGAGCGAGCGAGAGGGCGAGGGAGCTAGGTAGAGGGCACAAATGAGAGAGGGGAGGTGGGTGAGCAGGGCGCGGGGCTCAAAAGGGGCACGGGGGCACGGACGTGGCCGGAGAACGTGCGGTCGTGGGCGCGTCCACGGTGGGGAGATCGTGGGCGAGAGGTTAGGGACAAGCTGACAGGTGGGGATGGTGGGACAGAGAGAGAGGGAGTGGGTGCGCGCGAGGGAAACAGCACCAACAGGCCTGGCCCACGGGGCGGCGAGAGAGAGAGGGAGAGAGAGGGCGCGCTGGAGTTGGCGCCGACAGGCAGGGCCCGCCTGTCAGGCATAGAGGACGCACAGGCGCGGGCGCGCGGGCTAGCCTAGATGGGTCGATCTGGGCTGAAATTGGTTTTTCCTTTTTCCTGGAATTTCTATTGCCTTTTCTATTTATTTTCTCTAGGGTTTTCAATTCAAATTCAAACCAAGTTTCAAATTCAAACTAAATCAAATATATGCAACAACTCAAAGAATGTTTAGGCTCAATATGATGCGACATTCCATGACTCATAGGTTTTAGACAAAATAAAATAAATAACCCTTCATAATACCACTAACTCTAATTAAAAGAAAAAGAGAGGGAGAAAACTAGAGAGAGAGAAACTATAGTGAGATGGAGAAGAATAACACCTAAATTTGGATGATCATAAGAAAGAAATTTTGTACCCCCAAATTCAGGGTGTTACACTAGTAGCACAAGGTTTTTCACAAAAACCTAGAATAGATTATATAGAAACCTATTCCCCAGTGATGAGTGGCATCACTTTCTGATATTTAATATCACTGGCAGTACAAAATCGTCTATCTATGCAGTTGATGGACGCCGTGACCGCATATCTATATGGGTCATTAGATTCAGATATATACATGAAGGTTCCAGATGGAATAAATGTACCAGATCCAAAGGCAAATTATAACATGTATTGTGTAAAATTGCAAAAGTCATTGTATGGCTTAAAACAATCAGGGCGTATGTGGTACAAACTCTTAAGTAAATTCCTTTCTAAAAAATGATACACTAATAATGATGACTGTTTATGTGTTTTCATTAAGAATTCCACATCAGGTTTTTGCATCATATCAGTATATGTTGATGATCTGAACATCATTGGAAGTGATATTGATATAAATGAAGCACGTCATCATCTAAAGACGGAATTTGAAATGAAAGATTTGGGAAAAACCAAATTTTGCTTGGGTTTACAACTTGAGCATTTGCCTTCTGGCATATTCATATATCAAGAAGCCTATGTCCAAAAAATATTGGAGAAATTTAATATGAATAATTCATATCCCTCCAAAACTCCTATGGTTGTGAGATCTCTTGACATGGAGAAAGACCCATTCCGACCTAGAGAAGAGAAAGAAGAGATTTTGGGTTCAAATTACCCATATCTAAGTGCAACTGGTGCACTTATGTATTTAGCAAATAGTATCCGGCCGGACATTGCATTTGCAGTGAATCTACTTGCAAGATACAGCGCTGCTCCTACTAAACATCATTGGACACGAGTAAAACATATCCTTAGATATCTCAATGGTACAAAAGATTTTGGTCTTTTCTATAAAAGAGGCCAGGACTCGACTATAATTGGATATACAGATGTTGGCTATCTTTTAGATCCTCACAATGCTAGATCTCAAACATGCTTTGTTTATTTATATAGTGGAACAACTATCTCTTGGAAATCAACCAAACAAACTTTGGTAGCCACTTCCACAAATCATTCTGAAATAATTGCTACAATCTTGTGGTATAGGTTCTCTAAAATCACCTACCATTATCTATGAAGATAATGCAGCTTGTGTTATTCAGATGGAAACTGGTTATATTAAGAGCAATATTACTAAGCATATAGCTCCAAAATTATTTTTCCCTCGTGAATTACAAAACGATGGAGAAATAAATATATTGCAGACTAAATCATGCGACAATCTCACGGATCTATTCACTAAGTCTCTACCTTACTCTACATTTTTAAAATATGTTGAAGGTATAGGTATGAGAAGACTTAGAGGCCTGCAAAATTCAGGGGGAGTAACTCTCACTGATACATAACAAGTTAACATCATATTGCACTCTTTTCTTTATGTGTTTTTTCTCTCACAAAGAGTTTTTATCATATAAAGATTTAATGAGACAATATTAATACGAGCGTATACCATATCACTCTTAATTTTCCCACAGGGTTTTTGTAAGGTGATATGGGGTATAGTAGAAATTTTAAATGCAGGATTTTCATTTGATGAACTCAATCAAGGGGGAGTGTTAAGGAAAAAATGATTTCGTCCACGTCAGCAATCCGGAGGAAGAAATACACTCAATATCAAAGGTGGAGGTTAATCAAGATCGACGGTCATTAGTTAATAGGATTAGTGTTAATAATATTCCTTAAGGCCTAGTTTGGATATTTTAGGAATTAGAGGGATTAGAGTGGATTAAGATGTATTGTGAGAGTTTTTGATCTATCGAGGATTTAAACACTCTCCAATCCCTCCAAAACACTCCAATCCAAGAGTATCCAAACTAGGCCTAATGTAAATCCTGTTCCCGAACAGAAATCCCTCTCCCTCTCCTACGACGAGAAAACCGTCTATGACGAACGGATATGTTTTTCCGTCGTTTCACTATGTATAAATACACATCACCATCGAATGAAAAGAACATACATCATTTGCTTCGGTTTCTTCGTTTTCTAACAAGACAAATTATAAGTAAAAAACCACACATGCTACGAATCTCGGACAAGGTTAGCTTCGGCAATTCCACAAGGATATTCAAGGCCCAAAAACGGGGGTGAAAAGGTTTGCGCCGTGACGAGGAGGAAAAGCCAAACTGGCGAAGCAACCGAGTCCAGCCGATGCCGCTTGTGTTAGTGTAATTTCAACGAAGTAGTAGCAAGCCGGTTCCAAAAGAATCTGACAAAAAAACAAAGAGGAGCAGGAGCAAGAACAAATTAGATGCTCTTCAAGTCTTCATGTACGTACGTTGTTGTCGGGGGAAACGGGAAGGAAAAGAACTACAGCAGCTGGATGGCCACCCACACAGACGACACGACACATCATGTCTTGATGGATTGTTTTTAACTTTTTTTTGCAGGTGATGATCGGTGAAGCTGGCTTGACTAGACGACACCTTGATTGGCAACCGTTTCCGACCGCCACAGCAACTCTGGATTTAAAAAAGTTTGCCAAGGGCCAAGGCGGTCTCCATCACCACCTGGCTGGACCTGGTACGGTGTCGCCAACAATCTTGGATCTTGACTATAGTGCCACCGCGTGGCTGGTGGTCGGTGGCTCTGCCAAGTCTCAAACCAACCCTGGGGTGTGGCGTGGCGTGGTGCATTAATTGTGAAGGCTTCCTTCCTCTCGTATGCATGCAAGTGTTTCCTCTCACATTCACAGTAGTCTGAACCCTCTGGGTGTTCGTGCGCGGTACTCTGCTTCAACGCAAAGAAAAAGAATCCAATGACGGCGGCACGGAGTGCCTAGGCAATTGCCCTGAAAGTAACGGGCTTTCGGCACCGACGCGGTCTCCTCTGCTCTCGGCTCAACTCTCTCTCTCTCTCTCTCTCTAGGAATCCTGTATGTATATATAAGGCGAGACAGGGCACACCCTCTCTTAGCTTCTCAGGAACCAACGAGGCAGCTTGTTGAAAGCTAATCATAAAGCCATTCGATCGTCGCAGTCGTCACTGGACAAACAACAGCGATACGTATTACTACTACGTACTAGCACTACAGCATGAGGGTAAGCCGACGGTTCCATCATGCATGATCATTGGTAATTTAAGGCTGGCAAGGCTTGGCATTCCTCTTGTCACCTGACCGTACCACTACCAAGGGTACGTACTAATTATCAGTGTGGTCTCGTGCGCGTGCAGACGGAGATGCTGATCCGGATGGAGGAGGGGGGCTCCGAGAAGGGCCACGCCAAGGCCATGAAGGTGGCGGCGGCGACGCCGGGGGTGGAGTCGGTGACGCTGTCGGGGAAGGGCAAGAGCCTGCTGCGCGTGGTCGGCGACGGCGTCGACTGCAACCACCTCACCACCCGCCTGCGCCGCAAGGTGGGCCACGCAGACGTCGTCGAGCTGCGGACCCTACACTCCGCCTACTCCGGCGGGTCCCGGACCGGCGGCAGCCTCTCGCGCGACGCCGGGTACGGGAACGGAGAGAGCCACTACTACGGCTACGCCTACCCGACCACGACCACGACGGCTGCGGCGGCGCCCGACTACTACTACCACTACGGCCAGCAACCGTCGTCCCAGTACTACAGCTACCAGCCGCCGCCTTACGCCGCTCCCGCCGCCGCCGTGCACTACGAGTACTACCCGGCCGCCGCTACCGACCCCAACGGCTGCTCCATCATGTAGTACATACAGTATTATATTGCTACACTTGTTCAGTTTGGTTTCATAGCGTAGGACATGTGTCCCTCTCGTCTCGTCTGCTCCCTGTAGATATGCTGCTAGCTAGTGCCATGCATTTCGTCTCCGCAACCGGACCGGGTTATTGTTTTTAGTTTGTACCCCGTTTCGTCACATGTGCTGTGTGCTGTGGATTCTGTGAATTGCTGTGATCAATGATACTTTTTTTTTAAAAGAAACATATACTACTCTATAAGATTTCATGGTAGGCGTCCACACCCGTGCGCCACGTTCTACCATCGCGTCTATGTCGTTCTCGGTCGCCTCCCCCACGGCGCCATTCCATCCATAGCGCACGGTTCGGTCCCTTCCATCCATGGCAGTCGTGCTCCCTCCGCGCCCTTCCATCCATGGCAGCCGCTCCCTCCGCGCCAGATCTTTCTTCCCATCGATGCCAGCACCGTCGCCGGCCCCGCCGCGCAGGCGCACAGCAGCACCGCTGCCGCGAGCCTCGCCGCCATCCGCCCGCGACCACGGTGCGAGCTTCTTGGAGCCGACAATAGCCACTCGGGCCCGCCGGACTGGGTTGCGAACGAGTGGCGAGATTTCGGGGATGCACTGTAAAGTGTACACTATAGTCTATACCGTAACAACCGTGGTAGGAGAGGACGGGAGTGGGATTCTGGGTCGGAGCTCCATCGGCTCCAGGAAGTGAGGAGGATGGGGGAAGCTAGGAGGAGGAAGGGAAGCTGCTGGAATGGGGTGGTGGGACGTCGCGGATCCGGCTGGCCACAGTCCAGCCAGCTCCGAAGAGGCGAAGCGGAGGTATTTCGCCCCACCCCACGGTCACGGCCAACAACCTCAGACACGACGACGAAGAAGAAGATCCGGCCGGCGCGCCGCAGCAGGGCTCCGTATCTGAAGGCGACCTGCGCACTCTCCAGGCGGAGGGCGGTCTCAGACATGGCGGTTGTCGGCGCCGTGGCCCTCTCCACGCCCACGCCGACGCGAGCAAAGCAGCCTGACGTCACCAGGTAACGCGGCAGCACGAGTCGTCGTCGCAGACATACAGGTTTCTCCGGTGGCCACGCAACCACCTGACCTGCTGCTTCCGTTTCTCGAAGCTTTCAGGTACCGGAAGCTGGGGAGTGGAGTCATACTCGAAGGTAGTGGTCGCAGACATACATGATTCTCGCGGTTTTGAGCTATGTTTCTGAATTCCGATGGCTCATGGAACGAACTGCGCTCGCTTCTTGATCTAAACTCTGAAGATGTCGTCAAGGGGGAGGGGGGCGAGGCGCGAGAGGGTGACCTGGTGCAGTTCAACTACGTGTGTCGCCGCGCGAACGGCTACTTCGTGCACAGGTGCGTGGTGGAGTTCCCAGATGCCATAGCATTGCTGTTCGGCGCGTGCACTGAAGACGCGTGCTACACAACTCCAGACTTTGAGTCGGATCGAGTCCAGGTAATCCGGTGGTCTCAGTCTAGCTCACCGTGGTTTCCATCTCTACCGCAACTCAGCACGGTGGACCAGTTCCGCGGCGAGAGCAGGCCGGTGACGCTCGCGCTCGGCGGTGAAGAGGTCACAAGCTTCACTCCTGAATTTGTCTATCCACCAGAGATGATTCCATTGTGGTGTGGTCAGCCTTATTCTCTCTTATCCTCTGTTTGGCTGCTAATTTCATTATGCTCATGGACCTTTACTGATGTTTATAATTCACAACCATATTATGCCCAATTTTCTTGATGAACACACACCATGATATTGGGAATAGATGCAAAATTGCAACTGTAATTTTTTGGATATGACAACCGGTCATAATCTTAATAGAGCAAGTCATTATCACTCAAGACAAAATTGATGGCCTAGGTAAAAATAAATCGATATTGAACCGTGATCAAGATGTCGATTATGATGAGTGCATATGTCGTCCAGCAGATGTCGTTGAGGAAGCTGATAAACCTGCAAAAAAGCCCATTGTCCTTTCAAAGAAGCCTGTCATAGCAGTTGGTAATGGTTCAAAACATGTTAAGCTTTATAGCAGCAGCTCTGAAAGTATCTCATATGAGGATGAAGTAAGAAAATTTGAGGTCTAAATCTCAAAGTATCCACGCAAAAAATACAAGATCTCATTAATGCAATTTAAATCATGACCAATAGTTGCAGTGTGCAAACCACCTAAAATAGGTATTCTAAATAGGCTAGTCCTAGAGCCACCAGTGTTACTCCCATCACTTCAACATCATCTGTTTAGTGGCATCCATGTCCCTCCTTCACGTAGATTCACCAAATGTGTTAGGGTGCCCAAATGGTAAGAGCTTATGAAAGAAAACATTTCTTCAATTTTTAAAAAATAAGAAGCATGGAGATTTATGAGTGAGCAGGTCAGCATTGTCATAGTTCATTGCCCCTAGCATACACTTCATTCACTAGTACAGATGAGCTCTATAGTGGCGGACGTAAACCTATTTACAGTGGCGTTTTTCGTAACCGCCAGTGCTAGGAGTCAGTAGAAATAACCATTTTTACAGGCGGGTAACTGAGAACCGCCAGTGGAAATCAATTTTCACTGGCGGTCGGCGTAATAAAACCGCCACTGAAAATCATTTCCAGGAAACATAAAACAGATTTTAAAATAGTAAAAAAAATATTTTTATTAGGGAGACCCGCGGCCCACCCAACCTGTCGCGGAATTTTTCGTGCACTACACAGTTGCTAGGAATCGAACCCCTGACCTCAGCCTCACGCGTACCCTCCTCTACCACTCCGGCTATGGCATGCTTTGTGTTTAGTGTGTAGTTTTGTTGCCCACATATTACAACTAACTGAGTGTAAATTGTTTGTTTGAGACCGTAAACGAATTCAAATAAAACAGTTGTCAACTACAAAGTTGAATAACTTTTGAAGTTCTAAAACTTTCATTTTGACATTTTTTCATCCGAGGTCGTTTGCAAAATTTGAATTTTAAATTTGACAAATTTAGATACAATTTTTGAGAGCCGAAATGATTTCAAATAAAAAAGTTATCAACTACAAAGTTTTATAATTTTTAGAGATCTACAATTTTTATTTTGATAGTTTCATCATACGAGGTCGTTTGAAAAACTCGAAAAATTAAGGATAAAAATGATTTCTAGTGGCGGTTCCTTAAGAAAACCGCCACTAGAAATCGATTTCTACAGGCGGTTTTCATAAGGATCCGCCTATAGAAATACGATTTCTAGTGGCAGTTTTCTTAAGAAACCGCCACTAAAAATAGCACAGACGGTTGATAACCGAATCCGCCTATAAAAATATAACGCACCGCAGGCTTTGAGTCTTTTTCTACTAGTGATTATAGCTGCTTGTAATTACTATGAGTCTGTGACATTGTTGTGTCTTGTAGTATTGATTATTTAGGCATCGAACACAATCAAACAAAAAAGAACATGTGTTTACAGTAATATTATTGAGTAATGATTGTATTGATTGGTGATATGATTTATAAAATAGACATAGAACCAATTACTTTCGCTCATGCTCATGATATCTCAAATTGTAGGAGCAGTTAATATAAGCCAAAGGATGATAAATTTGATGCACAAGAAGTAGACAAACTGTTGGGGGCCTTCGGCTTCCGAAGGTCCTCAAAAACATGATTTGACAATGTTTTCCGAGTGAAACATGGGAACAGGTATCTTCGGAGTCAGGTTGCAGGAATACAAGAGCATGGTTAAGACGAAGCTTGGCTGGAATGGAAAGCGACCACGACGAAGGATAAGACGATCACGAAGCTATGTGCAGAAAAGCTTCGGCATGACGGCAGAAAAGAGGAACCGACTTAAAGATGAAAAGCCAAATTAAATCTCGAAGAGTTGCTATAGAGTTATTGATATATGTAAAGGGCATCAATGTAATTTTACACGGGCTGCGTCTCGTGCCTATAAATAGATGAACAGTACTCCCGTACTGTTCACGCTGACTCGGCATACGCTTTTTGCATCATGTCTGTACCTTTACTTTTCATCAATCTAAAGGTACATTTATAATTTGTCTTTATGAATTTAGTAATAAAAATAAGTTGATGATAATATTTGTATCATTACTCGTGTTTCATATATGAGCTCTTTTTTACCATTTATCGATCTTACGAAGGTCTTTTCCTTCGTAACCTTCGTCCAGAATTCATTATATCCGAAGGGGCATAATGTTTATAAGGACGAAGGAATTTAACATTTAACACTTTTTATGTTGCCTTGTTTTTAACTCTTAGCATTTGAGAACAAGTCACCAACACAATCTTAATCTCATAAGTTGCATTAATCAAAGGGAGCAATTGTAGAGACCATTAACAAGCAAACACTTATATGTCAAAGGACTTTAGGAAGAACAGCAATAGTAAGATAGCAACCGAATGTTCCATGCACAGACTACTATTGTGTGCACTTTATTATTCCTTGAGCTATTGATATGCCAAAATAGGAAATTCATGAGCTGAAACTAGATGAAAAGCAACTGAACCTAACAAAAATAAAAGCCTGGACCCTTGGGATTAGGCAAAAACATGATTAAGCCAAGATTTGACTTTATTCATACATTCACAGAACATAGTCATATGTCTATTTTTATTTCTGACCATACCTGTACTTTGAATGATTTAAAGCATACCAAAGAAAGGTCTGCCAAGATCATAACAGAGGCAAAATAGAAATTTCTCCGTTGATAACTAGCTGTTCTATATCCACAGTTTTCAACTCAAACTGCATGCAATTTCTTTTTGGCCTATATATGGTGATATAAGCAATCTCTACGCCAACTTTGCTTTTTGACCTGCTGTCCAAGGATCTTTTGCTACTTTTCACTTGCAGATTGTTTTGCTTTAACCTAATTTGTTTTAGATAAAAGCAAATAAACAAATTTTAGGGGTCATTGTTATTGCAAGATACAGTAACATCTTAGGAAGCTATGAAGACAGTACTGGAGACATAAAAGGAAAATACGACCAACCTCTAGAATGGAGCGATTACAAGTTGATGTCGTTTACAGAATGCGTAAATCCATGTTTTCTTCAAATCACCTCTGCTCTACCATTGAAAAAGGCAAAATGCCATTTTATTTTTCTTTTTGCAGATAGTAAGTGAGACGTTGCATGTGGCTAACTTGATTAACAGGGTGTTCAGGTGGGGCAAACACATATATTCATTTCAAAGGTGTATCTTATCTTCAAGCTGGGATGGTATCCGTTCATTAACATTCAGTTAGGTATGTACACGTTTATGTTTCACATGTCATATACACTTTTATGTAGATTGTGCTCACCCTCTCTATTTTGCTGTAGCAGGGTTTGACATTTGGTCAACTCTTGTTGTCCTTGTAGTGTACTGCAGTAGTATGGAAATAGGCTAATCTAAATAGTGGAAAACATCAGCCATGTAGGGAGTAATTAGGGCTGAGATCAGCCATAATCCACTGTACCTTATGTAGTTGTTATTTCTAATAACTGATGCAAAGGTATTGTAAGCAATTATAGGTGTCATGGTGGCCTACAATGTTTTAACAAAGAAATCCTCACTTTTCATACTTTGTTTTTTTCTAATATGTGCATTATATTATGGTTTGATCTGTATCGGTTTAGTTCTGTATTGGTTGTTGCCAATAAATTTGTGAGACATTGTGGTCGATAATATATGTAGTCTTCGTTTTATGTAACCATTGTGCACTGGCATTGTGCAATTGCATCTAATACAGTTGCCTTCTTTCGCCTAGGTAATGGTTTCATCATATACATGATCTTTCTTGAACAAAAAGGAATAATTCTCTAACCTCATATAATGGTGTACAATATTGAAAATGGATTGGGGATACATGTAGTCACAGGGACTGGGGATACATGTAGTCACAGGGTTAGCAACATGAGCTCTATAAGCCCGCCCAGCGTGGATGGGATCTAGCCACGCAAAGCGTCCACGCTATCTATGAAGACGTTGTTCAAGTGCTTGGTGTCGTTGCACCGGAGGTGGTCCTACGCACAGTAGTTGGGTGACACCAAGATCCACGTCGACAGATCCACGTCGATAGTGTCACCGGGTTGCCGAGCGTTTTCTTCATGCTCAACAACACGTGCAGGTCGCTAGGTGAGCAGGACCTCGCTCGTCGCTGTGGATGCTGCTACGAGTAGGAAGACAACGAAGAAGATAGTGGTGGACGCCATCACACTCGTGCGCTGAAAAGATGGTCACGTATATTATAGTGATGTTTCTCATTTTTGTATTTATAGTTTATACTCATTTTTAACTTTCGTGGTAAAGCACGGGCACATACCTAGTTAGTTATATTAAGGGGGTGTTTGAATGCACTAAAGCTAATAGTTAGTGACTAAAATTAGTTGAGACATCCAAACACCCTAGCTAATAGTTCAGCTATTAGTTATTTTTGGTAAATTAGTTAATAGTTAGGTAGCTATTTGTTAGCTAACTAATTTCACTAACAATTTTTAGCCAACTAACTATTAGTTCTATTGCATTCAAACACTCTCTAAGACATTGTTTGAATGCACTAGAACGAGAGCTAATAGTTAGCTACAAGAACTGCTAAAATTAGTTAGATACATTCACACAAAACAACTAAAGCCAGCCGCTCCGGCGGCAACTGCTGGTGTCTTTAGACACATAATACTGTTGAGCAGCCAGCCGTTCGGCTGTTCGGGCGTTTGACTCTTGAACAGATCGATGATTACACATAATACCAAGTAGCAGTGCCGACCATTGACCAAACAAGTGGCTGCTGCTCTACTTGCATATTTACCCTTCGTTCTGTTCCTGTCTGTCAGTGCATGAGAGAAACCACACACTTCTCCCAGCATCCTCACAAAGCGGCTCCTAGTAGCTTGCTAACTTTGGAGGTCGGTCACAAAACATAGCAACAAAGAAGAACCATGAGGGTAAATATCTTCTATGCAGCTCCCTTTTGTGCCTCTCTTGTATTTCAGAATTTGTTTCTTGAGCGCATGCAGAAATATTCATGCACCTGTCAATATTTTTCTTTCAGAAGGAGATCATAATCCGGATTCAAGTGAAATCTGACAAGTGCCAGGCCAAGGCCATGAAGGTGGCAGCGGTATGCGTGCGTACCCTGTTCTTGTTTGTGACGAGAATTCTGGAGCAATCACATCCTTCTTATCGCCGCTGCCCCCAAGGTCGACGGCTTCATCGCCTCCTCTCAGAAAAGGTCCCATTCCTGGCTCTTCCCAATTATCTGTTCCTGGCTCCCTGCCTTCTGTTTCATCAGTTTTAGCCCGAGCAGTGTAGGGAACATGGTCAGTGATGAAAGGGTCGGTAAACACTAAAACCATTACCGTTTCCATATTTTTAATCGAAAATGGTAACTCCAGAAACGGAAACGATATCGATATTTTGGAAACATCGGAAACAAAAGTTTGGCGCGGAAAATACACCGGTAACGGTCGAAATCTAAAATACGATCGGTAAACATATCAAACTTCACAATACAACAAAGTTGACAAAAGATCACAATTCATGTTATAACAAGTTCACAAGGATCACAAATTTATAATATAAAGAGTTTACAAAGATCACAAGTTCACAATATAATAAGTTCATAAAGATCACATGTTCATAGACTCAAA
Organism: Zea luxurians; assembly: GCA_029449295.1. Classification (NCBI taxonomy): domain Eukaryota; kingdom Viridiplantae; phylum Streptophyta; class Magnoliopsida; order Poales; family Poaceae; genus Zea; species Zea luxurians. Next base: position 2,072,584 of record JAOPSE010000168.1, read on the forward strand.
ATTCACAATTCACAATATCAACTCGATTTAGCTGACATGACATGCTTACTCATGAAATATTTTTCCTCACATAAAGAGTTTTTTCACAGCCTCACAGGAAAACCCTAAAACCTAGTGTGTGGAAAGACAGACCGTCGGCTCTCTATCATTATATATTACTAATACATAACATGTGCATAGAAAAGGGTGGATTTGTTCGAAAGACCAAATCGTTAATCCCAACTGTCTTCCAACACCATCTGTCCCAAAAAAATATTAAGGCGTCCAAAAAAATACAAAAATAAGTATCATTATCTAGAGACGTATAAGCGATGCAAAAAACCACATGCTGGAAAATTCCGAAAAATCTAAGACACAATTCCGAAAAATTCCGAGACACAATTCTAGAAAATTCCGAGACACAAATCCGACCGGTAATTTCCGACAAAAACCGGCAACCAAAGGAAACGGTCGGTAAAACACCACGCCGATTCTGATAGAAAATTCCGAAAACCGATTCCGTTTTCGAAAAATACCGTTACCGGTGAATCCGATCGAAAATTTTTAAAATCGGTTTCCGGAATACCGAAAAATTCCGAAATTGTTTTCATCCCTAAACATGGTTTATAACAGAATAGTTGGGGAATTAGAAGAAGAAAAAAAGAGCCCAAAAGGGTGAACCAATTTCCAGAGAAAATGTAGCAAGCTTGCACAGTACATGTTCCCAGTTTGGTCTAGCATGTTTTGGTTCCATCCATATCTTTTATCTGGGGGAAGAAGAGTTTTAAGTTCAGAAAATACACAACTGATGCTCCTGTGCCCAGAATCTGGTTCCATGCACAAAGTGCAGGTCGAGAGGCCGTCTCCTGTATCCAGAATGCGCCAAGGTCGCATGACCCTGAACCGTGCACTCTCAATGCAGTTGCTTTTGGTTGGGTACTTGGGTGTTTTGTATCTTGTTCTTTTTTTATTCTCTCTCGTCTAATAAAAATTATAGTAAAGTATCCCAATGCAATCCTACCTCAACTTGCAACCCTAGCCACTACAAATGATAGAATATAGAGTATACATTCGGCATTTTAAAGTTGATTTATCGTGGAGCGGGAATGACGTGGGAGTATTACTATTACCAAAGGTGAATGTGCAATATCTTCGCAGTTCCTAGTGAAAACAGGCCATCTACATCCACAAAATTCGCACTGATCAATTCACGATTTACAGTAAATGCTTGTCTTTTTTGTGGTTCATATAAATTACAGTACCTAGTAGTTCTGAATTTACAAAAGGATTTCACTCACCTCTTTTTTTTTTTACTTCTGATTTCACTCTGTTCTTCCTCCTATCCTCCTTCCTGCTGACAAAACGGTTACCTGGACACCGGCACACCGCTTTCCATGAGCTGGGAAAGACAATGACTCAATGGACAAGCCTTAACTTTACTGATTTCACTCGCCACGAAACTGGAAGCGTTGTCCTGACACCTGACCAACAATCAGCTCGAAAGGGATACACATGCATGCAGCAGCAAGCAACGCCGTCGGCGATCGACAAAATCTACGGCGGCGGCGTGCCGATTCACACCGCCATTGTCAGCAGCGCGGGCACGAGGCACAGGCATGCGGCGGCGAGCCCCGCGCCCGCGCGGCCCAGGAGGCGGGCGGCGCCGGAGCTGTCGTCGTCCGTGTCCGGCGGCGGCGGCGGGACGAGGAGCACGTTGATGGCGAGCTTCTGGCCGGCCTCGCAGTGCTCGCCGACGCCGCAGAAGTAGAAGCGCTCGCCGGGGTCGGTGAGCTCGATAATGGTGGGCCCGCACTGGTACCGGCTGGTGATGTTGCGCATGCTGCACGCGTCGAACAGCTCCCGCGTCGGCACCTCCACGATGTTGTGCACCCCGCTCCGGTACAGGAACACTGGCAGGCAGGTAGCAGAATGAAGGAAAAAGCTAGGGTGACGTGCGTCGTGGTGATCGATCAAAAAGCTAGGGCGGGCCGCCTTACTCAGCTTGTCGCCTATGCTGATCTGCCTGGTGTGCGCCCAGTCCTCGTAGTACGTCCTGTTGGGGGGCATCCGCCACCCTTTGCCGGCGCCGACGATGTGGTATATCCCGGCGGTCGAGCCGGCGACGAGGGACGCCATGACGGCCGAGAGGAGCAACAAGGCGTGCCGGCTCCTCCTGCGCTCCATGCTTGGCCACCGACCCTGTTGCTACTCGTTTCTTTCTTATTAGCTCTGCTAGCTAGCCCCCTGTTCCTCGCGCTCTCTGTCCTTGCGGCCTGCGCTGGACGGAACCTTCCCTTCCCTCCCCTCCCCTCCCCTCCCGGAAACAAAGATTGTAATGGCGGAAAGGGAGGCGCGCGCGAGCAAAACTGGAGTCAAATTGAGGAGCCTCGGTTGAGTCCATAGACGTCTGCCTATTTTTGATACGGGTTTGCTGCCGTCTCTCCGCTCCAAAGTTGGCAAATCATTGGGGATCACAAGCTGTGTTTTCCCCCATGTTTGGCCGGACACGTGAACAAATTCAGTCTCCCATCTCTGCTTCATCTATACAATTGCAACCGATTTTGTTGCTTGCAATTTTTTTTTGTCTTCCTTGCTATTATTCTCTTCATGGCTTCTGTTATTCTCAAGTGCCATGAGCTAAGAATAAGGCAACACATAAAATGTTAAACGTTAAAGCCCTTCGTCCTTCGAAGCATTATTTCGCTTAGGATATAATGATTTTCGGACGAAGGTAATGAAGGACATACCTTCGTCAACATAACATATAAGGATGAAGAAAGAATCATATATAAAGCATACAAAATAATATATAAGCGGTCATATATCATCATTATCTCATTTTTATTTTATTACTATGGAAAAATAGAAACAATATTAAATTACAAGTGTACCTTCGACTTGAAAGAAGGTAAAAAGTACCAGCGTGACGTAAGGATCAATGCTAAGTCAACATGAACAGTACGGAGTTACTGTTCATCTATTTATAGGCACGGGACGCAGCCCATGTAAAATTACACTCATATCATTTACATTTGCTAATAACTCTATAGTAGTTCATCGAGGTCTAAATAGCTTTTTCATCTTTAAGTTGGTTTCCCTTTTCTGCTATCATGCCGAAGCTCTCCTGCGCACAGCTTCGGCTTCGCGCTATCCTTCGTACTCCTTCTCGTGCTTCTTCACGCTGTGGTTTCAACTTAAGTCCGAAGGTACCTGTTCATGAATTATACTTCCAGAAACATTGTTAAATCATGTTTTCGAGGACCTTCGGAAGCCGAAGGCCCCCAACAGTAGCCCCTCGCAATATTAATTTGTTAGAATGATAAATTCAGATTGCGACAAGAACGAAGGCCCTGAGCCGAAGGTCCGAAAAAATACCTTCCCTTTGCTAGAATAGCAACAGCCACTGACAAGCGGGCCCTCCAGCACGCAACGCACCAGGCGTATAAATAAGAGCACACGACGAGCTCATTTGGCACGCTTTCTTGCCATCTGCTCTTACTTACTCAATTTTTAGCTCTTGCGCATCAACACTTGCTTAGCTTTTTTAAATTTTTAAGCTTCGGCTTTGAGAGCACTTTTCTCAGCACTTTCGAAGATGTCTGAGGATAAGAAAGCTATCGCTGAACCGAAGCTGAGCCTTTCTGAGCAGATGAATCTTGGCTTTATTGAATCGATAGCAAGGACAAATGCAGAGAAGATTGCTAGAGAAACTTTGGAGGGTTTGTCTGAAGACACTAGTGATAGTGACAGCTACGATGTGGAGAGCGGCGGGGAAGACTCCGAAGACCGACCCTGGCAACCGAGCCATGCAGTTTTTGGAAAATCAACTATTAAACAAAGCCATCTTGACAACATGAGGGAGAGATACTTTCGGGATATGTCTGTTGTGAGGGCTGACGACGGAGAGAAGACTTGTCCTACTCCAGAGGAGAATGAAATCATGATCTTCCGAAGCTTTTTGAAAGCTGGGCTTCGGCTTCCTCTGAGCAACTTCGTAGTCGAGGTTTTGAAGATATTTCAGATTTACTTTCACCAGATTACCCCCAAAGCTATTATAAGAATGGGAATCTTCGTGTGGGCTTTAAGGAGTCAGGGCTTGGAGCCAAATGCAAAAAGTTTCTGTAGTATCCATGAACTGTTATATGAGACGAAGCCCTAGGGTAAAGAACAGTATCATAATAATTTCGGCTGCTATAGCTTCGTTGCTCGTTCTGGCTCAAGCTCCCCAATACCGACTTTTCGGAAAAGATGGCCCAGAGACTAGACGAAAGAATGGTTTTATGTAAAAAATGATTTAAAGGCACGAGAAGACATTAAAGATATAATCATGCGCCCTATCTGGCAACGCTTTGGGCTCCGGAAACCAAACGTAGAAATTGATGAAGCGGCCGAAGAATGTCGCAAGGCCTTCGGCTTAGTCTGCTCTTTCATCGGTACAAGGGACTTAGTTCAAGAGCACGTGGCCTACAGGATATGGCCATTGCTAGCCGACTGGGAGATGCCAAAAGAATCCATAAGCAATCCCCACGAAGGTGGTTTGGTTCGACTAAAATATACCTTCAGGTTTAGAGACCAGTTTATCGAGCCAGACGACGACTGGCTCAAAAGCGTCGAAGCTACAAGCGATGATCTGCTTGGGCTGTACTCCAGAGCAGAAGATAACGCATTATCTACGGCCTTCGGGAACCAGAAAAAGAGGAGACTAAACAGAGTTTTTGATGCCATTGGGTTCATGTATCCTGACTACCGTTACCCGCCCCGGGGGCAAAAAAGAAAAAGTGGAGGTTCCGGGAGAGATGATGCTTCAGCTGCTCCGAGCGAGCCCGCGCCGAAGAGGAAAAGGGTGAAGGTCCTTACTCATCGACCACGCTATATTGAACTGGCCATAGTGCCTGAATTTGGCGGTGAAACCTCTTCGGTGACCGAAGGCAAGAAACCTACGGTTACGCAGAAAATTGAACCGTCTGTATCGCCGAAGGCATCATCAGCCAAATCAGATGAGCCGAAAGCTATTAACATTGAAGAGATGAAGGTTGAGAAAACAAGAATATTGGAAGTAATAAGTCCTTCGGCAGAGGTGACAATGCCGAAGGCACAAAAGGATCTCTCGACGACCCCCAAGAGGAAGAGAATGGTCAACGTATTAGATGTGCTAGAAACAATAAAAACTTCAATCTCTACTCCGAAGAAAGCTACTGAAGCTTCAGAAACACACATTGAGGCCGAAGCTGCCAAGGTCCAAGTTGAGGCCGAAGCTGGGCCTTCAGGGTCCGCCAAGGAGAAATCCTTGGAAATCGGAGAAAAAACAGGGAAGGAAGCTGCAGAAGTAATTCTGACTGGAAAAACCGCCATTCCTATTCCCGAAGCATCATCTGAAGCTACTGATTATATTATACGACATGCTTCGGGAAAAAGATTATCTGAAAAAGAAAAGCAAGAGGCTCAATTCTATGCTCGAAGGTTGAAATATCCAAAGGGGGCCCTGGTATTCAACGGCAGCGGGGAAGAAGACTTCTTGTATTGTCTCCCAGACAGTAAAGAGATTTCTGTCTGCCGAGAGATGGGCAAGAGCTTCGGTTTCCCTACACTAGAAGATGGGCTCTCAGTGTTATCAAAAGATGAGTTGGCCGACAGTTTAGCATACAATAGTTTAAAAGTGAGAAAATTAGATTTTTGTATTTAAAAACAAAATTTTTCATTTGCTTACACTTAATACCGCATTTTTTGCAGGGCCTTATTCTTAGCAACACCCTCAGGGCACAAAAAAGTGCCGAAGATGAAGGGTATACCATAGCCTTGAACAACCTTCATTCCGAAGTGATTGAACTAAGGAACGAAGGTTTTGAAAAAGACAAAATATTACACTCATTGTTGAACAAAATAAGAGAAGACCAAGTTGCTTCCAAAGCCCAAGCTAAAGCTCAAAAATACGAAATCGAAGATCTTTAGAAACAGCTATTCGAAGCTAAAGAAAAATGCGGTGTTGCAGAGGCTGAACGAGATATTAGTGTATATTGGAGGAACCATTTACAAAAAACAGTTGATGAACTTCGTGCATCCAAGGAGAGATGCTATGAAAAGTCTATAGAGTGTGTTAAGAAAATAAAAACTAGCTTCGCCAATGTTGGCGCGTTTTCTAACGAAGACAACTTCGTAAGGGGTGATCCTGAAGGACCAATTGATTGGATCAATAACGAAGCTGAAGCTTTTGAAAAAGTTTTGAGTGGTCGCGGGGATATCTGCGCTTTCTCAGGTGCCAGGGGAATCGCAGCTATTTTAGAGAAATCAGGCTGCGACCATGTGAAAGCTTTGGCTCAAGCCGAAACTTCTTTATCTATTGAAGATACAAAAGATCCCTCGGCCGAAGCAAGTTTAATTGGCGGAAAATTCTTTACTGACATCTGGGAGAATGGCGGCCGAGGGATGGCGCATGAGATGATAAAAAAGAGTGAAAAAGATTCCCATGATTCAAAAGAAGCGATGAAGGCAGCCGAGAAAGCGGCGGAACTTGAGAGGCGAATAGGTATTACTTAATAACTTTTTAACTTTATTTACTAACTTTGCGACTTCGGACTTATTTATGTTTTATATCGCAGCTGAACTATCTCCTCCTCTAGAGCCCCTTGAGTTGACGCCCAACCCCGAAGCAGAAAAAGAAGACGAAGTTACTAAAGTGGCAGAAGCTATTCTGGATGAAGCTGTTAATCGACTGCTGAACGAAGCTGCAGAAACAGTTTTAAAAGAAGAATAGCTTCTATTGTAAAAACATCTGTAATATAATATTTTTTGAACAAAGTGCGTAGTATTTTTATAATTTTGAATGCAATATTTAAGCTGCTTGTAACTGAATTCTTTACGACGCATGAAACCTTACATACATACCGTTTTTGAGCCTTTGGCGAAAAAACACCTTCCCTTCTTTTCATGCGTTGTGAAGAACATCCATGTTTCGTAAAAACATCCGATCTTCATAAAATCATTACGCTTCGTAAGCAATAGATCACCTTTCATTTTAGAGTTTGACGAAGCTATACTTCTTCAATACTTATGTTGTGCGTTGGCTCTGCTTTTTTGAATTAATCTCTAAAGATCAACATTGAATCCCCTTCTCGCGCCATTGATGCAAGATGATGTATGATGTTATGCTATGCAAAATGATGTAATGATGTTATGCTATGCAAAATTGTATTTATGCCGAAAATACACACCCATTCTCTCAATGAAGCATACAATCTTTTTGTCGTTTACTTTTCGGCTTCACCGCTTATTTTTCGGTGTATCAGCGCTGACTTTTTTGCTGTAAGCCTCCCTTAGGAGCTTCTTCGCCTTTTACTTCAGCGGAATCAGCGCTTATTTTTCGCTGTAAACCTCCCTTAGGAGCTTCTTTGCCTTTTACTTCAGCAGAATCAACGCTTATTTTTCGTTGTAAGCCTCCCTTAGGAGCTTCTTCGCCTTTTACTTCAGCGGAATCAGCGCTTATTTTTCGTTGTAAGCCTCCCTTAGGAGCTTCTTCGCCTTTTACTTCAGCGGTATTCGCGTTGACTTTTCGCGCTTCGCCTTTTACTTCGGTGGAATCAACGTTTATTTTTCGCTGTAAGCTCTGCATTCACTTTGGAATGACTTTTGAGCAGAAAACTTACACTGCGCTCCCTTAGGAACGACTTTTTGTTGCTTCGGGAGACTTACACTGCGTTCCTTAGAACGACTTTCTATTGCTTCGGCAAAACTTGTAATGTGATTATGAGCCCCGCTCCCTCTTGAGAGCAACTTTCGTGCTTCACTAATTTTTTGGATTTCGTGAGTCTGTAAAAGAGATATATTTCCACTATGACCAAAACGAAACTATTACAAGGAATTGAAAACGACAGGAAAAAATTTAAGCCTTTAACGATTGTTCTCTATTAAAAAAGAAAAATGATAACGAATGCCAGAACTATTTCAGAAGTAGGATATATTCTAGTAGACATGCTTCGATTCCGGCACAGTACTGTTGACTGTGCGAGCTTCGGACTCCTCTCTGAAGTCTCGTTGCTGATGAATGTGCTGGCTCCCTTCTGGCTGCTGGCCTTGTTGCAATGGTGGTGGGGGTGGAGGCTGTTGCCAAGATGTCTGAGGTTGGCTTGCCGAAGCAACAGAGGCTGCAGGATGGTTACCCACGTATTCTGGAATGTACGACGAGTGGTACGAAGCAGTATGCATGACTTGCTTCGGCTGACTCTGTTGGGCTGCAGCTTCTGCTATCTCTTTCTGTTTCTGGATGGTGACGTGGCACATCCTGGTAGTGTGGCCCTTGTCCTCACCGCAGAATAGACAATAAATTTTCCTGGACTGATCCCCAAACCTTCCTCTGAAGCCCCTGGCGCCTCTGCCCCTTGGAGTTGGGGGCCGAGGATAACTTTGTTGCTGCCCCGAAGCCTGGGAAGAATATTGCGGCCTTTGTTGTTGACTTCCCCTGTCATCATTCTGAGTGGAATGAATTGATCTAACGTGCCTAGGGTGAATCCTCCCTCTGAAGCCCCTGGCCATTTCGGAGAACCTGTAAGCTTCCTCCCTTCTCTATCGAAAATCATTGTCAGCACGGATGTATTCATCCATTTTCTGAAGCAGTTTCTCCAGGGTTTGAGGGGGTTTCCTGGCGAAGTACTAGGCTGAAGGTCCTGGCCGAAGCCCCTTAATCATGGCTTCAATGACAATTTCATTGGGCACTGTTGGCGCTTGTGCCCTCAGACGCAAGACATACGCCTGGAGGTATTCCTCTTGGTCTTGCATGCACTGGAACAAGGCTTGAGCGGTAACCGGCTTCGTCTGAAACCCTTGAAAACTGGTGATCAGCATGTCCTTCAACTTCTGCCATGATGTAATTGTTCCTGGCCGAAGAGAGGAGTACCAAGTTTGTGCAACATTTTTGACTGCCATGACAAAGGATTTTGCCATGACAGCAGTGTTGCCACCATACGAAGATATAGTTGCTTCATAGCTCATCAGAAACTGCTTCGGGTCTGAGTGTCCGTCATACATGGGGAGCTGGGGTGGCTTGTAGGACGGGGGCCATGGCGTAGCCTGCAGTTCTGCTGACAGAGGAGAAGCATCATCAAAAGCAAAATTTCCATGATGGAAATCCTCATACCAGTCATCTTCGTTGAAGAAACCCTCTTGGTGCGATTCTCTGTGGTATGGCCTTCAATTCTGCTCATCTTGAGCAAGATGACGCACTTTTTCGGTAGCTTCGTCAATCTGCCTTTGCAAGTAAGCTAATCGAGCCATCTTCTCCTTCTTCTGGACCTGCTGATAGAGCATCTCCATATTCCTGATTTCCTGGTCCAACTTATCCTCTTGTGGTGTTGGACTAGTGGCCTTCCTCTTCTGGTTTTGGGCTTCCCGAAGGGAAAGGATCTCCTGGTTTGGGTCCAGCGGCTGCAGGACGGCAGCCCCTGTTGCCGAAGCTTTCTTTGGTGGTATGACAAAGGTCGATGCTTGCTGAAGGTGGTCAAAAAAAGGGTTCACCGGAGGTGGGCGCCAATGTTGGGGACTTGTTCTCAAGTGCTATGAGTTAAGAACAAGGCAACACAGAAAATGTTAAACGTTAAAGCCCTTCGTCCTTCGAAGCATTATTTCCCTTAGGATATAATGATTTTCGGACGAAGGTAATGAAGGACATACCTTCGTCAACATAACATATAAGGATGAAGAAAGAATCATATAAAGCATAAAAAATAATATATAAGCGGTCATATATCATCATTATCTCATTTTTATTTTATTACTATGGAAAAATAGAAACAATATTAAATTACAAGTGTACCTTCGACTTAAAAGAAGGTAAAAAGTACCAGCGTGACGTAAGGATCAATGCCAAGTCAACATGAACAGTACGAAGTTACTGTTCATCTATTTATAGGCACGGGACGCAGCCCATGTAAAATTACACTCATACCATTTACATTTGCTAATAACTCTATAGTAGTCCATCAAGGTCTGAATAGGCTTTTCATCTTTAAGTCGGTTTCCCTTTTCTGCTATCATGTCGAAGCTCTCCTGCGCACAGCTTCGGCTTCGCGCTATCCTTCGTACTCCTTCTCGTGCTTCTTCACGCTGTGGTTTCAACTTAAGTCCGAAGGTACCTGTTCATGAATTATACTTCCAGAAACATTGTTAAATCATGTTTTTGAGGACCTTTGGAATCCGAAGGCCCCCAACAGCCTCAGTACGTACGAGTTGATTGATAATAGTTGTGATACTTCGTTCTATGTGACTCATGTTGAGAACATGCATGGACGCATGGTTATCTAAGGAAAGATAAGTCACCGAACAGATACACGCTCAGCAAGAGAAGAGTAGTTTTACCAAAATTAGTATCAATAATAATAAATGTTTTTGTTATGACAACTTCCACCTAATTAAGAGATCCTTTTCTGACCTATGTGCCATCTTACATAAGAGGTATGGTATGTGTGATCAAGGGCGGAGCCAGGGGGCAGGGTCATGGCCCCGCCAAGGGTGTGGCGTGTGTGTGTATATATATATAGTTAGTTAGTTTATCTATTAAGAGCCCTAGGCTCTATATAACTGTGGAGAGCCCCGACCACCAACACCAACAAATCCATTTAAGCCCACGTCCAATCACTTTTTATGCAAGCGAACTGATTTAGTGTAAACGGAAACCCACTTTAGCGTAAACAGAGTAACAACCATGAGCCCTCGTTCCAGAAAAAGCGGCTTAGGCCCACTTTCCACGTGGTCAACCATATCTTCCTTAGTCAACACATGTTTACGTTATTCCATTCTCCTGTTTATACACAATAGCGATTTAGCGTAACTACTTCAGCCGACCCACATTCCAGAAATACAGGAATTGGCCCACTACCCCACTTCCCACGCGGTCAAACATTTCTATACCCTAACCCCCGTGCGGTCAACCTTCCTAGCCGACTCGCCGCGATTCTTCAGGCGACGCTAGGGCGATTCGCCTTCCTCCCCTCCCGCCAGGGCGATTCGCCTTCCTCCGCCCCCGCTCGCCCTCAACCCTAATCGGCGCCGCCGTTGTCAGTGTCGTGGAGCCGCCCACCGCTGACAATCCTCAGCCCACGCGTCACATTGTTCTTCTACACGCTCGCCGACGGTTGTCCTGCTTCCCAAGGTGCTCGAGTTCCTCTGTAATTTTTATGCATACACTGCTACTTCCTAATCTCCATATTCATATGCTCCATTTTCTTATGCATCGTGTGCCGTATTTGTGCGACGTTAATCTCTGCGTCGTATTCCAGGTGCCCAACTCCATCAACCTCTGTCGGATTATCTGGCCATCAATGATAAAGAAATCACAGGTGATATATTTACGCTAAATTATTTTTTTGTTTACTGCATAAAAGTTTTTGGTTTGTCGATATATGAATGCTTATTCTAGTACTGTTTAAATATTTATTTTTGTTTTGTTTATTTTTGTTTGTCCAAACCCATCAGATCTAGTTCAAATTTTTTGCTTCACACCTAGCAGTTCAAACCCATCAGATCCAGTTACAATTGGGTACATTTTCTTTTTCATCATTGTGTGCCTGCAGAAATTGTATTGTAAAAATCCAGTGATCTCTTTGGAACATCAATTTTCAAAAGAAAAAAATAATAGCAAACATTGATAATAACAGTGTGGGAATTATACTAATAATTGCCCAAAAGCTTTAGCTCTGCTGGTATTTTTTGTAATCTCTACCCTTTTATATAACCTTGTTAATGCGATGGATGCAAATATTTATGACCTAAAACTGAAAACTGCATTCGGCCTTTTATTTGAACCTAACAAGCCAATCTTGAAAACTGCATTGCAGTGTTCACGGCGCAGCACATTAATGTTTTCATATTATTCATATATAAAATGTAACCAGGATACCAGAGAGATGATGATCAGCCCAAGGTACTTGGATCATTTTAGCAGCTAGCAAGTTATTTTAGTCAATCCAGACAGGCTTAGCATGACAAACACCCCATATGCATATGATTCGGCTAGATCAATTTTTGGCGCCTCGTGGATTTGTGTGCATGATAGGTATTCAAAGATGAAAGTCGCCTAGAGGGGGGTGAATAGGCGGAATCTGAAAATTATAAACTTAAGCACAACTACAAGCCGGGGTTAGCGTTAGAAATATAAACGAGTCCAAAAGAGAGGGAGAAAACAAATCACAAGCAAATGAAGAGTGAGACGCGGTGATTTGTTTTACCGGGGTTCGGTTCTTGCAAACCTACTCCCCATTGAGGTGGTCACAAAGACCGGGTCTCTTTCAACCCTTTCCCTCTCTCAAACGGTCACCTAGACCGAGTGAGCTTCTCTTCTCAATAAATCGGGACACTAAGTCCCCACAAGGACCACCACACAATTGGTGTCTCTTGCCTTGATTACAATTGAGTTGGGAACAAGAAAGAAAGAAGAAGAAAAGTGATCCAAGCGCAAGAACTCAAATGAACACAAATGTTTCTCTCTAGTCACTATTTGATTGGAATGATCTTTGGACTTGGGAGAGGATTTGATCTCTTGTTTTGTGTCTTGGAGTGAAGTCTAGAGCTCTTGTATTGAATGCAATGGCTGAAAACTTGGATGCCTTGAAGTGTTGGTGGTTGGGGGTATTTATAGCCCCAACCACCAAAGTGGCCGTTGGGAGGGGCTGCTGTCGTATGGCGCACCGGACAGTCCGATGTGCCACCAGACACTGTCCGGTGCGCCAGCCACGTCACCCAACCGTTAGGGTTCGACTGTTGGAGCTCTGACATGTGAGGCCACCAGACAGTCCGATGGTGCACCGGACAGGTCCTGTTCACTATCTGGTGCGCCTTCTGGCGCCTGCTCTGACTTCTGCGTGCGCAGGCGCGCACTGTTCACTTTCACTATTCATTTGCAGACGACCGTTGGCGCGAAGTAGCCGTTGCTCCGCTGGCACACCGGACAGTCCGGTGCCACACCGGACGGTAAGGTGAATTATAGCGGAGTGGCTCCCCAAATTCCCGAAGCTGGCAAGTTTGAGTCGATCCACCCTGGTGCACCGGACAGTCCGGTGCACCAGACCAGGGCTGCCTTCGGTTTAACTCTGCTCCTTTGTTTTGAACCCTTTCTTTTATCTTTGTATTGGTATGTTGTGAACCTTTGGCACCTGTAGAACATATATTCTAGAGCAAACTAGTTAGTCCAATTAATTTGTGTTGGGCAATTCAACCACCAAAATACATATAGGAAAAGGTTTGACCCTATTTCCCTTTCAATCTCCCCCTTTTTGGTGATTGATGTCAACACAAACCAAAGCAAATATAAAAGTGCAGAATTGAACTAGTTTGCATAAGGTAAGTGCAAAGGTTGCTTAGAATGAAACCAATAAAATTATTTCAATAGATATGCATGGATTGTTTTCTTCTTATTTAAAATTTTGGACCACGCTTGCACCATGAGTTTTGTTTTTGCAAGTTCTTTGTAAAATTCTTTTCAAAAACCTTTTGCAAATAGTCAAAGGTATATGAATAAGATTGAAAGAAGCATTTTCAAAATTTGAAATTTTCTCCCCCTGTTTCAAATGCTTTTCCTTTGACTTAAAGAAAACTCTCCCTCAATGAAATTCTCCTCTTAGTGTTCAAGAGGGTTTTACAAATTTTTGAAGATACTTTCTCCCCCTTTTGAACACAATAAGATACTAATTTGAAAACTTCATTTTTAAAATTCAGTGGCGGTGCGGTCCTTTTGCTTTGGGCTCATACTTTCTCCCCTTTGGCATGAATCGCCAAAAACAGATACTTGTGAGTAAAATACAAGCCCTTTAACTTTTCTCCCCAATGGCAAACAAATAGATATGAGTGAAGATTATACCAAAGTAGAGAACGATGCGGAGTACCGACAAATACCAATGGAGTTGAGTGGAAGCGCCTTCTTTGCCGAATACTCCATTTCCCTTTCAATTCTATGACTAAGCATAAGATTACACTTGAAAACACATTAGTCATAGACATAAAAGAGATATGATCAAATGTATAAATGAGCTATGTGTGCAAAGAATCAATCAAAATTCCTAGAATCAAGAATATTTAGCTCATTCCTAAGTTTGGTAAAGGTTTTCTCATCTAAATGCTTGGTAAAGATATCGGCCAATTGATCTTTGGTGTTAATATAGGCTATCTCGATATCCCCTCTTTGTTGGTGATCTCTCAAAAAGTGATACCGAATGGCTATGTGTTTAGTGTGGTTGTGTTCAATGGGATTATCCGCCATGCGGATTGCACTCTCATTATCACATAGGAGAGGAACTTTGCTAAATTTGTAGCCATAGTCCCTAAGGGTTTGCCTCATCCAAAGCAATTGCGCGCAATAATGGCCTGTGGCAATATACTCAGCTTCGGCGGTAGAAAGAGCTACTGAGTTTTGTTTCTTTGAAGCCCAAGACACTATGGATCTCCCTAGAAACTGACAAGTCCCTAAAGTGCTCTTCCTATCAATTTTACACCCTGCACAATCAGCATCGAAATGTCCTAATAAATCAAAAGAGGATCCCTTGGGGTACCAAAAACCAAACTTAGGTGTTTGAACTAAATATCTCAAGATTCGCTTCATGGCCCTAAGGTGAACTTCCTTAGGATCGGCTTGAAATCTTGCACACATGCATACGGAAAGCATAATATCCGGTCGAGATGCACATAAATAGAGTAAGGATCCTATCATCGACCGGTATACCTTTTGATCTACGGATTTACCTCCCGTGTCGAGGTCGAGATGCCCATTGGTTCCCATGGGTGTCTTGATGGGCTTGGCATCCTTCATCCCAAACTTGGTGAGTATGTCTGGAATGTACTTTGTTTGGCTGATGAAGGTGCCCTCTTGGAGTTGTTTCACTTGAAATCCTAGAAAATACTTCAACTCCCCCATCATAGACATCTCGAATTTTTGTATCATGATCCTACTAAACTCTTCACAAATAGATTTGTTAGTAGACCCAAATATGATATCATCAACATAAATTTGGCATACAAACAAATCATTTTCAATTGTTTTAGTAAAGAGAGTAGGATTGGCCTTTCCGACTTTGAAGCCATTAGTGATAAGAAAATCTCTTAGGCATTCATACCATGCTCTTGGGGCTTGCTTGAGCCCATAAAGCGCCTTAGAGATTTTATAGACATGGTTAGGGTACTCACTATCTTCAAAGCCTGGAGGTTGCTCAACATAGACCTCTTCCTTGATAGGTCCGTTGAGGAAGGCACTCTTCACGTCCATTTGATAAAGCTTAAAGCCATGGTAAGTAGCATAGACAAGTAATATACGAATTGACTCAAGCCTAGCTACGGGTGCATAGGTTTCACCAAAATCCAAACCTTCGACTTGTGAATACCCTTTGGCCATAAGTTGTGCCTTTGTCCTTGTCACCACACCATGCTCATCTTGTTTGTTGCAGAAGACCCACTTGGTTCCTACAACATTTTGGTTAGAACATGGAACTAAATGCCATACCTCATTCCTTGTGAAGTTGTTAAGCTCCTCTTGCATCGCCACCACCCAATCCGAATCTTGAAGTGCTTCCTCTACCCTGTGTGGCTCAATAGAGGAAACAAAGGAGTAATGTTCACAAAAATGAGCAACACAAGATCGAGTGGTTACCCCCTTATGAATATCGCTGAGGATGGTGTTCACGGGGTGATCTCGTTGGATTGCTTGGTGGCCTCTTGGGTGTGGCGGCCTTGGATCTTCATCATCATCCTTGTTTTGATTATTGACATCTCCCCCTTGATCAATGTCCTCCTCTTGAGGTAGCTCATCTTCTTGATCTTCATTTTCATCCTCTTGAGCTTGATCCTCATCTTAGGTTGGTGGAGATGCTTGCATTGAGGAAGATGGTTGATCTTGTGCTTGTGGAGGCTCTTCGGATTCCTTAGGACACACATCCCCAATGGACATGTTCCTTAGAGCGATGCATGGAGCCTCTTCATCATCTAGTTCATCAAGATCAACTTGCTCTACTTGAGAGCCGTTAGTTTCATCAAACATAATGTCACAAGAAACTTCAACTAGTCCAGTGGACTTGTTAAAGACTCTATATGCCCTTGTGTTTGAGTCATAACCAAGTAAAAAGCCTTCTACAACCTTAGGAGCAAATTTAGATTTTCTACCTCTTTTAACAAGAATAAAGCATTTGCTACCAAAGACTCTAAAATATGAAACATTGGGCTTTTTACCGGTGAGGAGTTCATAAGATGTCTTCTTGAGGATTCGGTGTAGATACAACCGGTTGACGGCGTAGCAAGCGGTGTTGACCGCCTCGGCCCAAAACCGATCCGAAGTATTGTACTCATCAAGCATGGTCCTTGCCATGTCCAATAGAGTTCTATTCTTCTTCTCCACTACACCATTTTGTTGTGGCGTGTAGGGAGAAGAGAACTCATGCTTGATGCCCTCCTCCTCAAGAAAGCTTTCAATTTGAGAGTTCTTGAACTCCGTTCCGTTGTCGCTTCTTATTTTCTTGATCCTCAAGCCGAACTCATTTTGAGCCCGTCTCAAGAATCCTTTCAAAGTGTCTTGGGTTTGAGATTTATCCTGTAAAAAGAATACCCAAGTGAAGCGAGAATAATCATCCACAATAACTAGACAGTACTTACTCTCGCCGATGCTTATGTAAGCTATCGGGTCGAATAAATCCATGTGGAGTAGCTCCAGTGGCCTGTCAGTCGTCATGATGTTCTTGTGTGGATGATGAACACCAACTTGCTTCCCTGCTTGGCATGCGCTACAAATCCTGTCTTTCCAAAAATGAACATTGGTTAGTCCCAAAATGTGCTTTCCCTTTAGAAGCTTGTGAAGATTCTTCATCCCATCATGGACTAGTCGACGATGCTAGAGCCAACCCATGTTAGTATTAGCAATTAAGCAAGTGTCGAGTTCAGCTCTGTTGAAATCAACTAAGTATAGCTGACCCTCTAACACTCCCTTAAAGGCTATTGAATCATCACTTCTTCTAAAGACAGTAACACCTATATCCGTAAAAAGACAGTTGTAACCCATTTTACATAATTGTGAAACTGAAAGCAAGTTATAATCTAATGAATCTACAAGAAAAACATTGGAAATAGAATGGTCAGGTGATATAGCAATTTTACCCAATCCTTTGACCAAACCTTGATTTCCATCCCCGAATGTAATCGCTCTTTGGGGATCTTGGTTTTTCTCATAGGAGGAGAACATCCTTTTCTCCCTAGTCATATGGTTTGTGCATCCGCTATCAATGATCCAACTTGAGCCCCCGGATGCATAAACCTACAACAAAAATTTAGGCCTTGTTCTTAGGTACCCAAACGGTCTTGGGTCCTTTCACATTAGAAACAAGCACCTTGGGTACCCAAACACAAGTCTTGGAGCCCATGTGTTTGCCCCCAACATATTTGGCAACTACCTTGCCTGATTTGTTAGTTAACACATAGGAAGCATCAAAGGTCTTAAATGAAATGTTATGGTCATTTGATGCAATAGGAGATTTCTTCTTAGGCATTTTAACATGTGTAGAATGCCTAGAGCTAGAAGCCTCATTCTTATAAATAAAAGCATGGTGAGAATGAGTCTTCTTGGCATGAATTCTCCTAATCTTATCCTCAGGATAACCAGCAGGGTATAAAATGTAGCCCTCGTTATCCTGAGGCATGGGAGCTTTGCCCTTAATAAAATTGGACAATCTTTTAGGAGGGGCATTAAGCTTGACATCGTCTCCCTGTTGGAAGCCAATGCCATCCTTAATGCCAGGGCGTCTCCCACTATAAAGCATGCTACGAGCAAATTTAAATTTCTCATTTTCTATTACATGCTCGGCAATTTTAGCATCTAGTTTAGCTATATGATCATTTTGTTGTTTAATCATAGCAAGGTGATCATGTATAGCATCAACATTAATGTCTCTACATCTAGTACAAATAGAAACATGATCAACGCTAGATGTAGAGGGTTTGCAATCATTTAATTCAACAATCTTAGCATGTAAAATAACATTCTCATCTCTAAGATTGGAAATATAAGCATTGCAAACATCTAAGTCTTTAGCCTTAGCAATTAATTTTTCATTCTCATTTCTAAGGCTAGCAAGAGAGGCATTCAATTTATCAATCTTAGCAATTAAACTAGCATTATCATTTCTAAGATTGACAATTGAATCATCACAAATATTTGACTTCTCAACCTTAGCAATCAAATTAGAATTCTCAATTCTAAGGTTGGAGATAATGTCATGGCAAATACTAAGCTCACTAGTCAATTTTTCATTTTTCTCTACCTCCTGAGCATAAGCATTTTTAGTCTTAACATGTTTTTTGTTTTCCTTAATTAGGAAGTCCTCTTGGCTATCTAAGAGTTCATCCTTTTCATGAATAGCACTAATCAATTCATTCAATTTCTCTTTTTGTTGCATGTTAAGATTGGTATAAAGAGTAAGCAAGTTATCCTCATCATCACTAGAATTATCCTCATCACTAGAAGTTGCATACTTAGTGGAGGATCTTGATTTTACCTTCTTCTTCTTGCCGTCCTTTGCCATGAGGCACTTGTGGCCGACGTTGAGGAAGAGAAGTCCCTTGTTGACGGCGATGTTGGCGGCGTCCTTGTCGGAGGAGGAGTCGGTGGAGCTCTCGTCGGAGTCCCACTCTCGGCAAACATGGGCATCACCACCCTTCTTCTTGTAATACTTCTTTTCCTTCTTCTTCCCCCTCTTGTCGTTATCCCTGTCACTATCACTAGACAAAGGACATTTAGCGATAAAGTGACCGGGCTTACCACATTTGTAGCAAACCTTCTTGGAGCGGGGCTTGTAGTCTTTCCCCCTCCTTTGCTTGAGGATTTGGCGGAAGCTCTTGATGATGAGCGCCATCTCCTCATTGTCGAGCTTAGAGGCGTCGATGGGAACCCTACTCGGTGTAGAGTCTTATTTCTTCTCCTTCGTTGCCTTGAATGCAATGGGTTGTGCCTCGGGTACGGAGGAGGCGCCTTGCTCGATGATTTTCTTGGAGCCTTTGATCATCAACTCAAAGCTCACAAATTTCCCTATCACTTCCTCGGGAGACATTAGTTTATATCTTGGATCACCACGAATTAATTGAACTTGAGTAGGGTTAAGAAATACGAGTGATCTAAGAATAACCTTGACCATCTCATGGTCATCCCATTTGGTGCTTCCGAGGTTGCACACTTGGCTAACCAAGGTCTTTAGTCGGCTGTACATGGCTTGCAGGTCTTCTCCTTGGTTGAGCATAAAACGTCCGAGCTCCCCCTCGATCGTTTCCCTCTTGGTGATCTTGGTCACCTCATCTCCTTCGTGCGCGGTTTTGAGCACATCCCAAATCTCCTTAGCGCTCTTCAACCCTTGTACCTTGTTATACTCCTCTCGACTTAGAGAGGCGAGGAGTATAGTGGTAGCTTGGGAGTTGAAGTGCCGGATTTGGGCAACTTCGTCCGAATCATAGTTTCATCCCCTACGGATGGTACCTGCACTCTAAACTCAACAACGTCCCAAATACTAGTGTGGAGTGAGGTTAGGTGATGCCTCATTTTATCACTCCACATATTATAATCTTCACCGTCAAAAACCGGTGGTTTGCCTAATGGAACGGAAAGCAATGGAGTACGTTTAGAAATGCGAGGGTAGCGTAGGGGGATCTTACTAAACTTCTTGCGCTCATGGCGCTTAGAAGTTACAGATGGCGCGTCGGAGCTGGAGGTGGATGGCGACGAAGAATCAGTCTCGTAGTAGACCACCTTCTTCATCTTCTTTTTCTTGTCGCCACTCTGATGCGACTTGTTGTGGGAGGGTGATTCTCCCTTTCCTTTGGAGCTGAACTCCCTTGATGGAGCCTTCCCATAGCTTGTAGCGGGCTTCTCGCCAGTCATGACCTCCTTCTTGGCGTGATCTCCCGACATCACTTCGAGCGGTTAAGCTCTAATGAAGTACCGGGCTTTGATACCAATTGAAAGTCGCCTAAAGGGGGGTGAATAGGCGGAATCTGAAAATTATAAACTTAAGCACAACTACAAGCTGGGGTTAGCGTTAGAAATATAAACGAGTCCGAAAGAGAGGGCGAAAACAAATCACAAGCAAATGAAGAGTGAGACACGGTGATTTGTTTTATCGAGGTTCGGTTCTTGCAAACCTACTCCCCGTTGAGGTGGTCACAAAGACCGGGTCTCTTTCAACCCTTTCCCTCTCTCAAACGGTCACCTAGACCGAGTGAGCTTCTCTTCTCAATAAATCGGGACACTAAGTCCCCACAAGGACCACCACACAATTGGTGTCTCTTGCCTTGATTACAATTGAGTTGGGAACAAGAAAGAAAGAAGAAGAAAAGCAATCTAAGCGCAAGAACTCAAATGAACACAAATGTTTCTCTCTAGTCACTATTTGATTGGAATGATCTTTGGACTTGGGAGAGGATTTGATCTCTTGTTTTGTGTCTTGGAGTGAAGTCTAGAGCTCTTGTATTGAATGCAATGGCTGAAAACTTGGATGCCTTGAAGTGTTGGTGGTTGGGGGTATTTATAGCCCCAACCACCAAAGTGGCCGTTGGGAGGGGCTGCTGTCGTATGGCGCACCGGACAGTCCGATGTGCCACCAGACACTGTCCGGTGCGCCAGCCACGTCACCCAACCGTTAGGGTTCGACCGTTGGAGCTCTGACATGTGAGGCCACCAGACAGTCCGGTGGTGCACCGGACAGGTCCTGTTCACTATCTGGTGCGCCTTCTGGCGCCTGCTCTGACTTCTGCGTGCGCAGGCGCGCACTGTTCACTTTCACTATTCATTTGCAGACGACCGTAAGGTGAATTATAGCGGAGTGGCCGTTGCTCCGCTGGCACACTGGACAATCCGGTGCCACACCGGACGGTAAGGTGAATTATAGCGGAGTGGCTCCCCAAATTCCCGAAGCTGGCAAGTTTGAGTCGATCCACCCTGGTGCACCGGACAGTCCGGTGCACCAGACCAGGGCTGCCTTCGGTTTAACTTTGCTCCTTTGTTTTGAACCCTTTCTTTTATCTTTGTATTGGTATGTTGTGAACCTTTGGCACCTGTAGAACATATATTCTAGAGCAAACTAGTTAGTCCAATTAATTTGTGTTGGGCAATTCAACCACCAAAATTCATATAGGAAAAGGTTTGACCCTATTTCCCTTTCAGAAGATAAATGTTTTTAGTTATTGGAAATGTGTGTCTCTCAGGGCCTTACCAAAGCTATATAGCAAGTGGCTTCAGTCAAACATAATAAGTAGGAAACCCATAACAACACGCATGTTGCCAAGTGGGTATTAGTAAGGGATAGCATGTTTTCTTACCGGCGTCTTAGCAGGCACGTTAAGATCTATTCACGCTAAATTGGTGATCTACTTACGCTAAATTGGTTTTTTGTTTGCTGCATAAATGTATATTTTTGTTTATCGGGATATGAATTTTTATTCTAGTACTGTATAAATGTTTATTTTGTTGCTTAGTCACTACTACTACTGCATAATTGTTTATTTTGCAGGTTAAATACTGTTTTAGATGAACATACTATTGGTATGCATAGATGTATATGGCAATTTCTACAATGCAATGATACGACTTTTTTGATGTTTTGTTCACTTATCATCAATGTTGGTAGGGCCATATAACACAATTGATGTGAATTATACATACCTTTATGAAGCAGTGGTTGATATTTTGATGTGCAAACAAGTGTGTTGCTCATGACTTTGTGCTACTATATATTATTTAGATAAACTGAAATGCAATTCACTTTTTATATACTTACTGGATCATATTTTTCACATAAATATGGTCATCAATCATGTCCAAATTGCAACAATAAATTTTTGAACTTCTGGTTGCATGTTTTGTTTTAATCATGTATAAATGTTTATGTTGCTTCTTATTAACTACTACTACTGCATACATATATATTTTTCTGAGTAAATACTGTTTTAGATTAACAGTCTGTTGGTTTGCATATATGTATATGGCAATTTCTATAATGCAATGATACGATTTTTTTGATGTTTGACTATGTTGACATTTATGTTGTTAGGGTCATATAACACAATTAATGAATTATAATGTGTATGACTGTGTTGAGTGTTCAATTAGTTCGTATAATCATTGGTGTATATGTTGATGTAACTCAATAAAGCACATATGCACTGGACAATCCGGTGCCACACCGGACGGTAAGGTGAATTATAGCGGAGTGGCTCCCCAAATTCCCGAAGCTGGCAAGTTTGAGTCGATCCACCCTGGTGCACCGGACAGTCCGGTGCACCAGACCAGGGCTGCCTTCGGTTTAACTTTGCTCCTTTGTTTTGAACCCTTTCTTTTATCTTTGTATTGGTATGTTGTGAACCTTTGGCACCTGTAGAACATATATTCTAGAGCAAACTAGTTAGTCCAATTAATTTGTGCTGGGCAATTCAACCACCAAAATTCATATAGGAAAAGGTTTGACCCTATTTCCCTTTCAGAAGATAAATGTTTTTAGTTATTGGAAATGTGTGTCTCTCAGGGCCTTACCAAAGCTATATAGCAAGTGGCTTCAGTCAAACATAATAAGTAGGAAACCCATAACAACACGCATGTTGCCAAGTGGGTATTAGTAAGGGATAGCATGTTTTCTTACCGGCGTCTTAGCAGGCACGTTAAGATCTATTCACGCTAAATTGGTGATCTACTTACGCTAAATTGGTTTTTTGTTTGCTGCATAAATGTATATTTTTGTTTATCGGGATATGAATTTTTATTCTAGTACTGTATAAATGTTTATTTTGTTGCTTAGTCACTACTACTACTGCATAATTGTTTATTTTGCAGGTTAAATACTGTTTTAGATGAACATACTATTGGTATGCATAGATGTATATGGCAATTTCTACAATGCAATGATACGACTTTTTTGATGTTTTGTTCACTTATCATCAATGTTGGTAGGGCCATATAACACAATTGATGTGAATTATACATACCTTTATGAAGCAGTGGTTGATATTTTGATGTGCAAACAAGTGTGTTGCTCATGACTTTGTGCTACTATATATTATTTAGATAAACTGAAATGCAATTCACTTTTTATATACTTACTGGATCATATTTTTCACATAAATATGGTCATCAATCATGTCCAAATTGCAACAATAAATTTTTGAACTTCTGGTTGCATGTTTTGTTTTAATCATGTATAAATGTTTATGTTGCTTCTTATTAACTACTACTACTGCATACATATATATTTTTCTGAGTAAATACTGTTTTAGATTAATAGTCTGTTGGTTTGCATATATGTATATGGCAATTTCTATAATGCAATGATACGATTTTTTTGATGTTTGACTATGTTGACATTTATGTTGTTAGGGTCATATAACACAATTAATGAATTATAATGTGTATGACTGTGTTGAGTGTTCAATTAGTTCGTATAATCATTGGTGTATATGTTGATGTAACTCAATAAAGCACATATGTTTTACATTGTTCTTTTGCAGGCTGCGGCTTCAATAATGCGGAAGGTTGATCGACCCCCAACCAATCTGAAGCGTTTAATCATTGAGTCAAGTCAAGAATGTTTCAGTGTTGACATTCCGTGCTCGACTGACATTGGAGACCCTACAAATATGCGGTCTGATGGTGATCCTCCGCAGCATAGAAAGAGGGGTGTTGCAGCTGATGCTAAAAAGATTCCTATGCCTAATGTGGATGATGATGATGACTTTGAGCCACCAAAAAAGAAGTGCAATATCTCAATGGATGCCCCAAATAAGACGCAGGTGAGTTTACAACATTGCAGAAATTAATCGTTTCCAATATTTTAATCATGCATCTAATCACAATACATACCTTATGTGCTGAAAGATATAGCTTTCTACATTACCATAGCTCATTAATCCAAAACAGTCATAGGCCAAGGAACTTTGTATAAATAAGAATGCATAAATTGTGATATTTAAGTATTAACATATTTATCCATCTATCTACCTTTTCATTACAGAGACTCAACATCAGATGCAACCCAGGAGATGTTCTTGCGTCCATTCAAATATTGAATGAAAGTCAACGTCAAGCTATAGTCAGAAAAGGATTCTCTAGTATTCTTGACATGACAATTGATGCAATTGGACGTCGAACACTTCTTTGTTGGCTCATGCAGAAGCTAGACCCTAGAGACATGACTCTTTGTACTGGTCCAGACAAAGAACTCAAAATCACCAAGCTGACTGTCCATCAGATATTGGGTCTTCCAAATTTGGGTGGTGGAAAGCCACTTAATATTGATGAAGCGAACGCTGCGGCAACACTTCGGGCCTCCTTGAATATTAGCAATGATGAGTTTGTTATTTCAAAGCTCCAGGACAGATTGAGGCTAGGCCAGGATGATGATCTTTCTATCAGCTGTTTTTTTTCTGATTCTCTTCAACCGGCTGCTATTCCCAACAACTAGCTGGTCTATTTCTTACAATGAGGTTCTACTTACAGAAGAAATGGAGCGATTCCCTCAAATTGATTGGTGCCATCTAATTTTTAGTGACTTATGTGAGGCTGCATAGAAATGGCAACAGGAGCATTAACAATGTGTCGGCGATGATATATGGCTGTTCCATCGTTGTTCTTGTAAGTTTCATAATTAATTTGGCAAATCTTTTATTAGATTAATCAATTACAATTTAAAAATACATACATATATTATGTGTTTATGTTCATTTGTATGACTCTCATGATATATATATGTTATGTAGCTGTATTATTTGGATCATTTGCACCATGTCGCTGCTCCAAACAACAAAAGTGACACTCCGCGCATAAAGTATTTTAATAAGAATATCATAAGGGCGTTGTCAATGGCCGATAAGCGGAAGCCTCGCCAGGGTGGCGAACCATTTGGTGTTTGCCCTGTGAGTCTTCATTTCTTCTATCATATGTTTTTCTGTTTTTTACAACAATGTTATTTATGACTAGTTACAAATCCAATGATTTTAGTAGTCATATAATGATCTCAATTCATGGCATGAGTCAATCCATATACATAATTATTAATTTTCATACTGTTTCATCAGTTTTGGAGCAGCAGTGAGACATGTTATGTCTCAAAATCGCCATCTACTGGTCAGCTTGAGGTTAGATCACATACCCACTATGTTCTTTGTTTGTCTGTTTCTTTACCATACTTATTATATCATTATTATATTTTTTTACTTCAGTCTCCAATGAGGCCAGAAACAGTTGATGAAGACCCAAATCAACATGGTCGACTTCCAAATATAATCATCCAACTGCCTCTTATGCAAGACTGATGGCAAATAAGATTCAGATGCTTCCTGTACATCAACAACAGAAGTTCCAAGCTAAGTTGATTGATTATGACTTAGAGGTTGGCAAAATATTTGCCACTATCAAGCAATGTTTGAGTACTATTGGTACAAAGCAGTCCAATCTAGATGCTACATTTGGAGAGTTGATTGATGAGGTTCTTCGGGCTGATGAATCTGTTACACCAAATACTGTTAGTATTTAAGCTTGACTTATATATATTTTCTGTCTTGATAGCATGCATTTCATGTTTACATATTATGATTAACGTATACTTCACCTTTTTTGTGCAGCAAGGTCAGACAGTGCCAGGTGGCACAGTTGACCATGACTTTGGCCCAGTGTTTGACAAGACTCCTATTAGGAGTGTTTGTGCACTAGGCATCTTCTTATCTGAATTAGAATGTGCTCGCGCTCTTCGGGCATACTTGTGTTCTAAGGTCATTGAATTGGACAGGTACATACTTTTCAAATTGTTTGACTTGGCATAATGTTTAATTCTTATTAATTTTGATTGATCAACATCGTGGCAATGGTATAGATACTGTTAAGTTTTATTCAATCTTTGAATGCAATAAATCATTGTTCCCATTTAGTAGCTTAAATTCAATGTTCAAATTGCATATATATTATGTAATTATGTATCTCATATATACAAATAACATTTGTTTCTATTGTTGTATGTTCAATCTTTTCATTTGTAGAAATATAATTGACTTTGGTGAATATCGTGCCAATTGTCGTGACATACAACAATCTTTTGCTGATGGCGCATGTCTCGACAACGTGTTTATGCAATGTTTCATTGAGTGTGTCCGCGATGACTGTTCTAAACATATTCCTCCACTGAATGCTATCTAGCTCATTCTAGATGTTAATGTTGGGGTATGACTTCTACATTTACACCACTTTTTTAAATGCATAGCATATATGGAAATTACATAATACTTCTCTATCATATTAAGCTATATTAAACTTTGAGGAGCAGGAGCAACATAGTAAGTCTCCTCGTCCATTTGACCCTTCAGTTTTGGAGAGTTACCTATTGAAGACACTGCCTTCCTTCAAGCAGCTGGATGACTACAAATCAGTAAATTTCTGTTCCTTGACCCATCACACTCTCACTGCATATTGCTGCATTTAAATTTCAATCAAATCATTCATATCAACCATAGTGTATTCAACATTTGTTATTTCCATTTTGTGTGCATGTAGATAATGGTACCCATGCTACGCTCTGGACATTGGACACTGTATGTTGTTAATCTTCAGATTGGACGCATACATGTGTTAGATTCCAACCCATATGGACCAGAGATGGATGGGACTATCTGGAAGAATTACCATTGTATACCTATGGATATGGGTGATAGGAAGGTTTCATGGGCCAGGTTAATAATGAGTAGGCTCAATCTAGCCATACAAAATGCTCGACCAAGATCAGCCCTCCCTGCTTTTTTGAAGTACCCTATTGAACTCTTGAATAACTGCCCAACAATGAAATTAGGGTCTAATGATTGTGGATTCTTTGTTATGAGATATATGCAGCACTACGACTACATGGTTGGAGCTATAAATGCAATCATTGATCCGGTACATAATATATAGATAGTATTTTTTGTTATGACATAATGTATGTATAGTTATGTCTAACTCACCTTTTCCTTATATTGGTTTGCAGGATAATTTAGAGGACATTCGCTCTCTTGTACTGCAGTACATAATATTCCATCGACTAAACAAAAACAGCTCCATGGTTTCACATCTGGATAGATTCAAGTTCTCTCAGTAGTAGCCTAGTATAGTTTACTCTCACTGAATGGTATTATGAACATGATGGTCTGTTGGCTTTTGTTGGCTTCAAGTTATTTCAGTACTAGCCTAGTTTAGGGTGCTGTCTCTGAATGGTGTTGATGTACATATTGGTCTGTTGGCTTATGTTACCATTCAGATAATACTTTTGTCCATATGCGCTCTTAGCAAACTCCTAGATATGTCGTTCTAGATATGTTTTAGATGGACATATTTATATATGCTAGTTATGCACTTTATCATTTGTGTTCTAGTTTTTTATCTTCTTCAGTTATGTACTTCAATGCATCGACTGTTTTATTCAGTTATGTACGTTCGTCAGTTCTGCTCTGGTGTGATTATACATATAACTGAACTGGTTTACGTCTTTTTATATACTTATTTACTGTATGCGCCTGTATATCCAATGCCAATGCGATGCCTTTCTATGTTCAGTTATGTACACTATTTTCAGTTCTTCTCTGTATTGATTATGCAAAAATCTGATGGTTTACGCTTATTCATTTAGTTTTTTTATGTTTGGCGCCAGTACATTCGTATTGACTTCAGTTCACTGGCTGTTTGTTTTTTTCAATATAAATACTGTATGTGATGCAGTGAATATATGATTATATGGCCAAACAAACCCAACATTAGCATAACTCACAAGAAATAATTACGTTGCATTAATAGATATTCCATACAGTGAGCTTTTAACGTAAATATTCATATTCATCAAATAGTATCATGATTATAACATTTCAATATCATCCATTATTTATGTATAAATGTTTTACAATCATGTCAAATTATCGTCATCCGAACCATGTTCTCCAGAAACGGTATGTTTATGTTTTTTTGATGTGGATGTCTCATTCCACTGCGGGGCCGTTGTTGAATTCTTGTTTCTAGACCCAGGCGGTCGTCCTCTTTTTCTATCAGCAAGGCTAGCCAATTTAACCATATTTTCCTCTATAGACAGGCAGGTGCGACTGTTGTGTCCATCAGCAATGCCACATTTTTGGCACTTTCGAGTCTTCTTCTTTTCTCCTTTCGCACCCAGTTTCACAACTCTTTGTTCACTAGTTTTTATCGTCCTTCCCTTTGGCCTTGCATTATTTGGATGCACTAAGCTTATGCCATCTACATCATATTACAGTCTCTACATGCCATACAAAGAAGTATTTATAGGTACAAATGTTATGATGTCAGATTATAAATATTTACTAACATTAAATATACAGAATATCTACAATTTAATAAATTTAAAATCCATACCTTTCTAACATCCCCATATTGTGTCCCTTCACAATCATCATGTCCAACAAGCGTCATCTGCAATTCAGATTGATGATGTGCGTCAATATTTATGCCTCCATCCTACTCATTAGTGCATTATAGTCAATATTACAAATAATGTATAAATCATCCCATGTGTTTGCATTATACATAAATTCCATTGTTTTTTGCCATAATATTACCTGTTGTCGTGAATGTACTGCCACATGCTCCTCGTTATCACATTGCGATACATGTTCACCTTCAGCGTTTCCAACAACATCCTCTTCACTCTGCAACGTTTAATTTTTACAATTAGCAATAATTAAGTTCTGAATAAAATGTTCAACAATTTTATATAAAACAACACCCACATGGTTGCCCTCTCCAGTACTTGCACCACGAGCATCTTCACATCCTATATCTGGCTCTAAACGCCCAAGCATCTCCAATAGTTCATCCATTGTGTCCAAGGCCTTATCACTCCCTGCCTTTGGCATACTAGCATGGTTTACCACCTTCATTGCTTTTTTAAGCAACATTTTTTGCCTATATGATTTTGTTTCTCTATCCTTTCCACTCATTTTCCTGTCATCTCTTGAAAATACCACATCTTGCCTAGCTGAGTATGTGTAATGTTGTAGAATGTATTCCTTAGGTATCCTTTCTAGCTGAATGTGCATGAATGTTCGGATAAGATGCACACAAAATAGTCCTACATTTAAACAAGGGTGCAACATTTCACATTCACCTTTAATTATTAGCGTATAAATAATATGACGTTATATCTTAACTCTTGCTTACCTGTGTGTTCCCACTGTTTGCATCCACATTTAAACTTTCCTGCCTCTACATCCGCCTTCACTTTGAATTGGTGTTGCCCCCACACGATTCTTTTTGATCTCGATGTATGCTGCACCAACCAATCATTTGCGCCTCCATCTGGATCAAGTCATATCCTATATGCAGTAGCGTTTTTTATTGACTCCTCGAACCTATTCATCACAGCCCTTGTGTATGCCCTTGCAACCCTAATTTCGAACATATATAGTGTTGTGGTGTCTTTTTGACCCTGCATATATAATAATTAGATACGTGTTGCAAGCCTACTAAACAGTATAATGCATAAATAATATTACATACCATACATCCTAGTGTTTCCTTTCCTTCTTGCATCTTCCTGCTATGCAGTAGTTTCAACATTTGCTTCGCAAACTCATGAAGTGGGGGTGTTTGAATCGACATGAGCGCTCTTCACGAGTTTGTTCATGCTCTCGCTATGTTGCATAGACACCATAAGCCCACAATAGTCATGTTTGAAAAAAATAGGAATCCATTCCTTACGCATTTCATATAATTTTCTAAGAGTGCCATCTTCATGCAGGTTGAATTCATCAATCAAAATTTTCCATGCAGCCTCAAACTCTATTTTAGTCAATGGATGATGTACTATAGACTGGAATTTTGTCTTAAAATCCGCTTCAACATAACGTGCATACAACTCATTTAGAAATGGCATGTACCTATTTTGCACATGCCATAGACACAACCTGTGGACTGTGTTTGGGAAGACCCGACGTAATGCCACTGGCATTGCAGGGTCTTGATCTGTAAATATACATTATCGGACATTATTAGATGGTTATTTTTATGTAAACAATGTATGGTACATAACAAAACATGACTCACATGCATTGTAAATATGCACAAGATATTGAATTTATACTCCATGTACTTCGAGTTCATAGTTATTATATGTTGGTGTTTCGGACCCGGGGGACCCTCAACCGGACCGACTAGTGAATTTTAGTGCCGCGTGCCCCTGTCCAGATGGGTTGATGCAAGATGGAACACAAGAGGGAAATGAGGCTTATGTTATCCTGCACCGGGGTGCTCGTAGTAGGGGTTACAAGCGTTGCGGGAGAGCGAGAACGAGAGAGAGAGAGAGAAGGAGAGGGTTCGGCCTTGAGGTGAGCCGTCTGAGGCTGCCTCTACCACGTCTCTCCTACTCTGCCTGCCTCCGCTCGTCTGCGTCGTGCGTCCTTGTGTTCGTACATCGCACGTTCCCCTCTTGTCTCCCTTTTCTCTTTCTTTGTGTTATGTCTCCGCTGTTGCATGTGTGTTGTCCTCGTGCCTTAGGAAGGCCCTGGACGTCCCCTTTTATAGATACAAGGAGATGGCCTAGCTATACAATGGGGTGTAGCTATGTGCTAATGTGGCTGGCGGAGAATTGCCTTGAGCCCTAACGTGGCCGTCGGAGAAGTGTCTTGAGCCCTGTAGAAGCATAGCTAGCGGTGCAGCATGGATCCTGCTGACGTTTCCTTGCTTCCGTAGGGGGTTGAGAGCAAATGACGTCATGGGCGCACGCGGGGAACCATCATTACCTGTTACCGGAGTAACTTAGATGGGACACCGGTCTTGTTCCCTCGTAGCCTGAGGCGGCTAGCTAGGGATAGGGTCATGATGTGTCCCCTGTAGCGTAGTTGATTCTGAGGCCTGAGGTCGGGCGAGGCGGAGACTTCTCCTAAGGCCGAGGCCGAGGTCGGGCGAGGATGTGACTCCTCCCGAGGCCGAGGCTGGGGTCGGGCGAGGATGTGACTCCTCCCGAGGCCGAGGCTGGGGACAAGGCCTAGGGTCGGGCGAGGCGGAGACCTTCTCCCGAGGTCGAGGCCAAGGCTGAGGCCTGAGGTCGGGCGAGGCGGAGCTCCTTGTTGCGCCCGAGGCTGAACTCGGGGGAGGCCACGACTTACTGTTGCTAGTCTTGCCCTAGTGGTTGGCACAGTTGCCGGAGCGGGATGAACAGTGCTGTTTTCCTGTCAGAACAGTCAGTAAAGGGGTGAAGTGACTGCGGTCACTTCGACCTTGCCGACTGAGGCGCGCGTGTCAGGATAAGGTGTCAGGCGATCCCCATATTAAATGCGCATGCGATACGGTCAGTTGGTAAGGCGATTTGGGTGAGGTCGCTGCACGACAAAGTATGCCCACGCTGGGCTTCGGGCGAGCCGAGGGTGCGTCTACTGACTGAGGGGACCCTCGGTCGAGGCGTGAATCCGTCCAGGACTACCGCCCTTGCCCGAGGCTGGGCTCGGATGAGGTCGCGTCCCTTGGTAGACGAGGCCTGCGCTTTATCAGTCGTTTATGGTTTGTTTTGAAGATGTTTTCCAGCCAAATTAAGGAGCATTGGGGGTACCCCTAATTACGGTCCTCGACATTATATATAAATAAATCATACCTATTAACATTACTCTTGGTCCTTCAGTCCCCATTCATGTCTTGAATGCATTAAACACCCACTCGAATGTTTCAACAGTTTCATCTCCCAACAATGAGAACCCAAACACTGTGCATTGTAGGTATTGGTTTGCACCAACAAACATTCCTAAGGGTTTTCCATACAAATTAGTCTTATGAGTTGTATCAAATGTAACTGCATCCCCAAAATCAACATACTCTCCTTGCTGACTAGCATGAGACCAAAAAATACTCAATATTTTTCCTTCGTTGTCTAACTGGAAATCAGAGAAAAATTGTGGATTATCCCTTTTGTATAATGAAAAAAAGCTAAAAGCTTAGACACATCATTGGCATTCCTTTCTCGTTGCTTTGCCTGCTTCCTGTATAGTTCAAAAAAATTGTAATTATTGCTCATTAACTTGACATGGATTTTAAAATTTATATAATAAATTCATAAAGAAAACGATTCTTACAAATTAGCAATGTCCTTTGCTGTAATTGGTACATTTTCAGGACCACCATGCATCTCAGACACGAAGTCCATGATACATTGTTGCGGGATTTCTGCTTTGCTGCATTGAACTTAGAAACTCCATGTACTCAGGATCATGAGTCTTATTGCATTGTAGGTGTTTCTTTACAGTATCCTTCTTAATGAAATCATGATTATGTTCTAAGTGTACCAGATCGATTCTTACGGCTACAATATTTTCTTTTGAGTCATCATAGATTTTTTTAGTTTCAAACCAGCCTTGCATTGTGTTCTCCTCGATGATGTATTACGGATTCTTGGATTACTAGCTAACCTTTCTGTATTTCTACCCTCCATTGAACAATTTAACCACTTACAGTTCTTTCTCTCCCTATACTTTTTAAGTGGAAAACCAACCTCATATGCGTAATGACTGTAAAAATTGTATGCCTCATCGACATTTCCAAATGTCATACCGATCCTAGGCACCATGTTTGGATCAATACTTTCAGGCTGTGAATTAACATAATCATAAATACAATTAATATTATATTAGTTATACTCTTAATGTCATGATGTATTGTTTGATTAAATTGTATAATAGACATAACCAAAGATAAATAACTTACATGACTTCGTAGGATATTAGGTGTGTCTTGTTCATGATCACTAATGGTCCTCATAGGCACCATTTGATTTGTTGCTACCATTGTTTCAATTACTGTTGTATTGCCATCATTGACCCCTGGCGCTCGTAATTCTGCAGGTGGTGTTACTATATTTTTCCGTGGACTCGCAACATAGTTTGGAGATACAAGTCTTGGTGTGGGCGCTGCTGGTAGACCACTGCATGTGTCTGCAAGCCGGCCATCATATTTGACTGATTATTTTATGAACTGAAGTAATTATACAAATGTTAATGTACCTGATGCAGCTCTGTGCAATGTCGCAGAACAATCATCCCAGTTTCTTCTTCTCTACCATCAGCCATGGTAAACAATGCAATACAATGTGCCGCCAGTTTCCTTTTTATATGCCCTGTTCTGGCCAATCTCGTGTACAATGTTTACGCTGTTTTTTGTGGTCATTTACGGTCTATAAAGTTTGTTCCTGCATGCCCGGAGATATTGTCGGACATGTGATAACAACCCGAGAGAATTTACCTCGGTTTGTTGAAACAGTTTTATATTTACTCAAATATATGTACCCAGTTACGCAATTGTATATACATATTTATGCCTCGCGCTTCTGCTTACATGCATGACATGCGATATTTTTGTGAAGCTTCAGTTATGGTTCGCGATTTTATCGCGTATACCTTTTTACGCTAAAATACAAACGCGTTTACGTTGTGTTGGCTTATGATTTACGCTGTGGTTCGACCAGACCAGGAAACCGCCGAACAAACCTGTGTGCTGCCTGGGTCCTTCTAATTGGCTGGGGCTTCCCGATACTAATGGAAGCCTTGGGCTTCCATTAGTTTGTCCATATATATATATATATTAGATTTTGTGCATCA
The DNA here is from genome assembly GCA_029449295.1 of Zea luxurians. Taxonomy (NCBI): domain Eukaryota; kingdom Viridiplantae; phylum Streptophyta; class Magnoliopsida; order Poales; family Poaceae; genus Zea; species Zea luxurians. Next base: position 2,106,169 of record JAOPSE010000168.1, read on the forward strand.
TAATAAATCACATGTTTAATATAATGGTTGGTAATATATGATTCATAACTTTGTTGTAATATGTCAACCAAAGTCTAAAAGAGACAAAGAATATAAGATAAAATACTCGTTGAATGATAAATCGATGGCATGAGATGTCAAACCTAATTTGCTTGCAGACGTTGATATCTAAACCTCACCCCTTTATGATTTAGCTTATCATCTGGCTGGACAGCTACCGATCGACCACTTGACTTGTCTCTGCCATAGCCCCACAACCAAAGTCTAGAGAAGGTGATCATGCGAAGCAACAGAATGAGCCCCAACAGCCCAACAATGTTGATCACCAGAACCACATGTCACAGCCCAGACGTTCGCATAGACTACAAAATTAGATCCAAATATGGCTAACTTTATTATTTTGGTATTGTTAGAGCAACTGCAACAGACTCGTTAAACATCATTTGCTCGCCAAAAAAGAGAAAAGACCGTGAAAAACCAAATCCAACAGTCTCACCGTCGAGCTCGCTTCTCCATCTCACTTGGCATCGCGTTCCCGTCGTTGGCCATCTTTGCCGAGCAGCTCCAACTCGCCATTCTCCTGCCCTCCCGCTCCCACGCCCTCCCGCTTTCGCGCCATCCCACTCTCGCATCCACGCCCATGCTATTGCGCTCTGGCCGCTGCAATCATCCATCACCACCGCAATGTTCAGGCCATAGCGACCCTGTCCAATAGAGAGTGGAGAAAAAGGGATGGACATCGGATCTACAGAGAGTCAATCCCAGTTTCTTCTAGGAAGGGTGGAAGAAGAGGCATATCATGTGGAGGGAGAGTCTGCTGACTCCACTGTCAGATCGATGCGCCACCAGGTGGTTCCCCTCATAGCTAACGATCGGATCCCAGAAGATGTGCCAAATGGTAGCCAATTCGACGGTGAGAACGCCTTCCCTGATGAGATCTTTGTGTATTGCTTGTTTTTAGATGCCTCCATTTGTAATATGCCTGCATTTTGTGGTCTGTTGTCTTGTAAATGGATTGAATACCCATATGTTGGCATATTCATTTACACTAGATGCCGCCAACAAAATTAACCTTCAGATTTTAATACTGTCACTCCTAATTTATTTTGATGCTCCCTTGATTTTGGTTTCAGATTATTCTTTCAGTGTCCACAAGAGTTTTCTCAATTTGATCCATGTAATTTTTGAAGTGAGGTTCCTTAAATTTGATGTTACATCCTTTCTTTTCTAGACTAGCAACTGCATGACTTTTCACTTTGGGTTCACATCTGCAGATTGCAACAAAACAAATTCACTTTGGGTTCACAAATTTCTCTATAGGATGTACTTTTCACTTGAACTGTTATGTAGATGTAGGAACAAGGAACGGTTCGGTTTTTTAGGAATAATGTGCATATTTCATTTCAGAACATTTTCTAGTTGGTTGAGTTTTAGAATTTTTTGTACCAAGCTGATGGATTAAAAAGGATCGGTACATGTTTGCAAATTATTTCAGAAATTGTTCTCTTAGGTTCCTCTGATGTAAACAATGGTAGCACATTGAGTTTGTGATCAAGGCCAATGACTGCCTGCGACATTGATTGTTCAGTCCTTATTGCCCTTGTTTATTTATTTAAATGAAATTGATAATAAGGACATGCAGACAAGTCTATACATCATCAATTCTACAAGTCATCTCAAAGCCAAGTTTTCTTAAATAAGTATCCACGGTATAGTTAGTGAAAAATGTATCCCTGTTGTACTTCCACTAAAACAGATCACTAAACAACATAGTCATATATATGTGTATCAGGCAAAACAAACTAGTACAGTGGCATAGTAAGCTAAAATGGAGGATGTTAGAATGTTGCAACATATTCCATAACACACTAAAACATATGTATTGCATGAAGTTGAGATACCTCCATTTGTGTTATGTTGACATGAACTCGGATGAATGCCTGCGACATTAATTGTTCAGTCATGAGTGTCATTATTTCTTTATTTATAGTAAATTGATAATAAGTAACTCGTAGTGATATAAAGTTTTGAAGTGTATGGTATATAATGTTGTCCCTTTAGAAGCATGACATATAATTATGCTTTGCACAGGTACCATGGATTCTAGGTATTACACAAATCTCCTAGTTAATGGTATTGAAGAATCTCAAGCAACTCGTAGTGATGTAAGAATCCAGCATGGTCGTGCAACAGCCAAGAGTTCTCAGGGTAGAAGCAAAAATTTTAGAGATGAGAAGGACATTCTTCTTGTGTCAGCTTGGCTGAATGTGGGCATGGATCCTATTCAAGGAGTTGATCAAACACATGGCACACTATGGAGAAGGATACATGAATATTTCAATGCAAACAAGAAGTTTGACTCAAATCGTTCTGAAGTATCTTTAATGAATCGTTGGTCGGATACAACATGATGTGAATCTGTTTTATGGATGTCTGTCAAGGGTTGAGGCTAGGAATCACAGTGGGTGGTCAATTGATGACAAGGTTTTTATTTCATTGTCAGCAAACTAATTATGTGTTAGGTATGATTATTTGAGAAAACTCTATTTCATGTTTTTTTGGTTTGACATGTGCAGATCACAAATGCATGTGTAATGTTCAAGGTCGAAGACCCAAAGGATAAGAAGTTTTCATACCTACATTGCTGGAAAATCTTGAAGGACAAGCCCAAGTGGATGGATAGGCAGAAGGAAATTGGAAGTGCAAAAAAATCAGCCAATAAGAAATAGAAGACAACGACAAATTCTTCTCCAACATCGGTTGCAAATGCAATTGTCGTAGATGCCCCTCTTGGGGGTGCTGATCATGATGAACCATCATGCAGACCCGACGGTAAGAAGAAGGAGAAACAAAAGCTACGACAACATTCGACCATGGAAGTTGTAGACTATCTAATTGCAAAGAAGAAAGATTATGACCTTGAAAAGGACTTGAAGAAAGAGGAGAGGTGCAATAAAGCCTTTGCTCTACAGGAAGAAAGGATCAAATTGGACAAAGAAAAGTTTGCGTTCCAAAGACAGCTCAAAGAGGACAGAATAATTGGTTTGGACCTTAGCACCATGAACTATAAACAACAACAGTATTATGAAGATCGTCATAATGAGATTCTTGCAAGACGTTTCAATATCTAGAATTTTCTAGTTTTAGTTAAGTATGCTTTTGCAACAAACTTGTTTTAGTTCAACATCTCGTCTGTATATTTCTTGAAAACATAAATATTTATGCTCACCTTTTATGAACACGTAACTCCACACATGATTGCAGGCAATTGATGTGGAAATAAACAGTAACCATGTTTACTGCACAACTATGTTCTTATTACATAAAGTAGATAAAAATAAATAAAGAGCACATTAATCAATTTTATATAACTCAGAATGGTTTTGCCACAAGTGCTCGATCAGGTCTGCCTTAAGCTGATAGTGGGTTTCCATGTTCTTGATATTTTTGTATTTTTGAATGAATGCATCAAGTTCAGGTGAAGAATTGTGCGACACTGTCACCCTTTGTCCCATGTCGTCGTAGTTGCAAAGATATTGTCCCATATCATCGAAGTTGTAAACTTGTTCTCCTCCGTACTCATCCCGCTCGTCTTCAACAATCATATTATGCAGTATGATGCAAGCGATCATAATATTATGGAGTGTGTCTTCATCCCACAAACGAGTCGGCCCACGAACTATAGCAAAACGAGATTGTAGAACCCCAAATGCCCTTTCAACATCCTTTCGACAAGCTTCTTGTGCCTTTGCAAAATATTTTTTCTTATTACCTTGTGGTTCTGGAATGGTCTTAACAAAAGTTGCCCACGATGGATATATGTCATCTGCTAGATAATATCCCATTGAATAATCATGCACATTGATGTTGTACTTAACTTGTGGACCTTCCCCCTCAGCAAGCCTTGCAAATATAGGAGACCTATGAAGCACATTAATATCATTGTGTGAACCAGGCATGCCAAAGAATGCATGCCATATCCATAGATCTTTAGATGCAACTGCTTCGAGTATAATTGTGGGCTCCTTTTTATGTCCCCTGTACATCCCGTGCCATGCGGTAGGACAATTTTTCCAGCTCCAATGCATACAATCTATGGATCCAAGCATACCTGGAAATCCTCTGCTTGCTCCAATTGCAAGCAACCTAGTTGTATCATGTTCGTTAGGCAATCTCATGTACTCTGGTCTGAATACCTTAACAACAGCTACTACAAACTTTCGTAAAGCTTCCAGAGCGGTACTCTCACCAATACGAATGTATTCGTCCAAAGCGTCAGCCGGAACTCCATAAGCTAACATACAGAAAGCTGCAACGACCTTTTGCAGAGAAGATAGTCCTAGCACACCGGCAACATTATTCTTCTGCACAAAATAGTTGTCATGTTCCTCAACATCATTCATTATGCGAAGAAATACAAGTCACCTCATCCGAAACCTATATCACGATGCAGTTAAAAATTAGCAATACTGAAATGATGTTAAAAGAAATAGGAAAATAGAAAACATTGCGAACCTCCTTCTAAAAATCTTTGAATTGAACGTAGGATTATCTGAGAAATAGTCTTTGTAAAGAAGAGCATGGTGTAATAGTCTGTCACAATGCACTACCACGTGTCCCTCAACAGAACCAATCCGTCCCGGATGATTAACTAAACCATCAACGATCACATGCGCAGCATCAAAAAACAGATCATTCTCATCATCCGAAGATGACGGATCAATCAGGTCGTTTATTACAAACTGATTGATTTCATCATCTGACTCCATATCGTCAAAGTGGCCCCGTACAAGACGTCGAAGTCGCGGCAGCAGCTTTCAGCTTCTAGACGTCCGATTCTCGACAGCGTCGTACACCACCTGGTTGTCGCAGTAGTGCGACAATCTTCAGGTTATAGGCGTCGAGTCCTCCTGACGTTGGGTTCAGTTTGCAGGTGTGGAGTCCTCCCTAATCCTAAATTAATTGGCCGAAAGAAACTTACAAAGCAAGCACAGTCGTCTGAATTCTAATTAAAGAAGGAACTTTTTTCTAAACAACTCAGGCGATAGGCTGCTCCACTCCCCTTTCTACATGTATGACCTAGTCACCTAGATAGACCAAATCATGCACACACTTAAGCCTCCACAACAAACAAAGATGTGATCCACGAGCTAGTCTTCAGGTTGTTGAAGTCTGATTCTTTAGTTAGTCTGGCACTCAAACATGCAGCGATGGAGTGTGCAATGGAAAAATGGAAAAAGTCGTAATGCATATTCAAACCTAAAAACAAAACCGAGTCAACACTTTGTTTACATAGTCTGTTGGTACCCAAGCATTATAGGAAGCTATCTATTTTATAAAGTTCTCTTTAAACGTTATATCTAGCTAGGATTTATATAGAAGCTATTGGAGCTGCTCTTAATATGACACTACTTTAGTTCAATATATTAATTAGATAGAAAATAGATTCATGTACTAAGATAATTTATAAAGAACTAAAATTCTTATTCCATGTCAAGTGCTTAAGTTTAAAAACATGATACAATATTTTTTCACCATATAATATTGATGAATTGGTCGGCCCCCCTTATACTGTAATCCTGGCTCCGCCCCTGTGTGTGATATCTTAACTGTCACATTGCAGTATAAGAAAAAATGTAACTATCTTTTTGCTTATAGTGGACCATGACATTTAGACAAACATGATTCATAACTCATATGAGTGGTCACTTAAGTCAACAAGTCGACATTCCAATGAGATGTTATAACATTATGACATGAATTTATTAAGCTTTTCAACCCATCAACTATACACACATTTATGTTTTTTTTGTCTTGGATGATTAAGCGAGATATATGAATAAGAAGAAATAAATTGGCACTAATATTTTGGAGTTTTATGATCGACACATGAAATTTATTTAAATTTTAGCGTGATGGAAATGATCAGTTTTAGATTCATGTGTGCTAATGTCTCACGACAATGCATTTGTTATTGCTAGTGAGAAATACTACCTTATCTTATAAATATTAAATACACTAATGAACAAGTCTTTCTTGCTAAATATCAATCCACTCGCTAACATTTGAATGAGTGGGCTGCTAATGGTAATAATCTATCAACTGAAAAATATTCAATGTGTATCATTTAACAATTAGAAATGTAATAGAAAGAACATTTGTTCAGTTGAAGATGAGGTAGGCTATACTAAGATGCAACTCATATTTTGATTTACAGAATCTGATGTTTTATAATCCGTAGTTAGTAACATTGAAATTTAATTTTTAATAAACCTAGCATGTAACTAATGTAATATATACATATTATGATTATCAATGTTTGGTACATATTGCGTAAATCTATAATCGATAGGGAAAGAGATATGGATGACTTACTTTTACAGAAAGTTAATTAAATAATATCTATTCAATCACATAAAGTTCAAAATAAAGTGGGTATGATTAATAATGTTCAATTATCAAATGAATAAAGCAATTTTAGAAATATCGAAGCTAATCATTTTTTGTGGATTACTAAGCGAGACATGGTTGATTTATGACAAGTTCTATCATAAGTTAATAAGTGCATGACCAAATATATATTTTTTTGCACACATTGCATTGGTATATAATATTTTATAGATAACCTTTATAATTTTTTCTTTAAATAACGAGAAAGGTAAGAAGTTAGTTTAGGACAAGGGTTACATTTTTTCAAATGGCGATATGAACAATGCTTTTTTTCAAAAATATATGTGTATATGTTAATTTTAAAACTTTTGTATTAAGAGAGAATTCTGCTAAATTGTTGAACAATCTAATGGTACGGGATCGATTGTTGTAAACTATTTATGTGTTCTCTTTTTATTGTTAAATGAATCTTGGATTCAATTGTTAATTAACTGTTAGATGTTACATGACATGTTTATTTGTTGTATTGGTTTTGAATATAGAGAATTTAATGGGGCGAGAGAGAGTAAGTGTTTTGCTAGTGTCATATTATATTTGAATTTTTTATTATCTAAACAATATTTAAAATCTAATTCTAACAATTATTTTTTTGCATATTGAAAAAATATATAATGAATTTGAGTTTAAGTTATTTAATTTTAACTAAATTTATTTGATAGAATAAGATTCAATTCTAACTAAACAAACAAGACTTAAAAATAAAGAAAAAAATAACATACTAAAAGCAAATTAAAATCTTATACAAATTAGAATATTGTCGCAAGAACAATTTATTTATGCTAAATATATTTTAAATACTAAAATGGATTAAAGTTTGGGAAAAATATTAATACTGTATTTTTTATATCTTAATATATTTATTCTGATTTGTTAGAAGTCTTAGAAAACAAATTATTTACTGAAAGCACTAAATTATATAATAATATAACCAATTTTTAATATTAGATGAAATTAAAATTTAAGATTATAATTATTTATTTTTAACTTATTGGCACAGATGTATTGCTTACCTTCTCCTCGTTATATAGATAGCCTCTCATCTCATCCTCCTCTTGATTGCGTAAGTTTTATTCTCCCGCACCACCAATGCCTCACCGCAACTTATCCTGTCCACACGGGGCCTCTCTATTCGGCCCAAGCTCGTAGTCGGCCACGCTTGCTACACAAATAGACGGCGTGGATATATTATGGGCTGCTTTCTTACCTTCCCCGGCCTACTCGATGCGTTTAGTGGACGAAGCAGAATCGGGCCGAGCCTTGAATGACGACGGTACTAGACGCGACTGTATGCCATGGTGTGGTCCACGTGACGTGAGGGGCATTTACGTACTTTGACCGAAAAGAGTGGACATAAACGCTGTCGCTGTCGCTGTCCGGTGTCCTTGCCTGGGAAATTTGGGCTTCGAGACACTTCCAGAGCTCCAATAGAAGCTTCTCCACACTTGGCGCTCCTTTCCACTTGTCCACTCAGCTCTCCAGACCGGAGCTCATATATCTCCCGCCATACATTGCACGTCCACCACAGCGATCTAGAACACGCAAGGAGCCAAGGACCCACGAGAAGCGAAGCTAGTCGGAGAGCAGAGGAGGGGCCCTACCAACAACGACGGACCAAGGTAGTTGTGCGAGTGTGACGGCGGCGGCGATGGTAGTGCTCACGGAGGAGTTCCACGGCCTGTCGCTGAAGCGGAAGGGCGCCCACGAGCTGGGCCTCTTCGACGGCGTCGACGAACGCTCCTCCGGGCTCTCGCTCCCCTGCCGCGCCACCAAGATGCGGCGCCTCTCGTGTCCTGATGGCCCTAGCGACGGGGACGACCAGGCCGTGACGGCGGCGTCGGAGGATGACGTTGCGATGGGCGACGCGGCGCCGTCTCATTCGCCTGGCACCGTTGGCGGCGACGAGAGGGCGGTGGTGTTGTACGGAGACGGCAGCAGCAGCAGGCGGATCGACGCCCCGCGCCTTGCCCTGCGCGCCGGTGTGGACGCGGATTGGATCCGTGTCATGACTCATGTTCCGGGAGGCGAACAGCAGGACCGTGCGTGAGCTGCTCGCCGGCGCCGCCTTGGAACGGAGATCTGAGCCCGATCTCGCCCTGGCTGTCGTACCCTGGGTGGCGGTGGCGCCGACGACGGCGGAGGAGACCGCAGAGGCGTCCACCGCCGTTGAGGCAGCGGACGACGGGGCCGACGGCGAGGGTGCGGCTGCGATGGACGTCGAGCAAGACGAGGGGCAGGAAGGCGGCCGGCCCTGGACCGGCCAGGACCAGGCGTACGACGCCGCCGTTGGGGAGGGGTTGGTGTACAGGTGGCCGCAGCACTGCTGGGCTAGCCCGGTGATGTGGTCGTGCTGAACGTCGTGTGGTATTGGGTGTGTGCTGTAGACAGATTGTAGAGCAGCCACGTGTCGAGTGATTCCAGCTGGGAATGGGGATGGGACCGGTCGCCATTGCCGATGGCATGGGAGGCCTTCTCGTTCTCGCCATGACCTGTTCGTTGCCGAGATCGATCAGGATTCGATTAGCCTGGTTGCTGGTTGTTTTTCGTTCAGAGTCGCACGGGTACTTTCGACAATTCCGTGCTCTGGGGGCTGGGGCAGTGTTGCTGCTGATATTTAGTAGTGGGCTCAAAGCAGAGCCTGTCGCTAGCGCAAATCATGATCTTCTTCTGAGTAGTCTGTTTCTGTTTGTCCCGCCTCACTGCTTCGGTGCTTCATTGCAGAATTGTTTGTCCCGGATGCTTGCATGTAAAATTTTCTGCGACTATAACCGTAGTGAAATTTCTATAGATCACACTAATGACGGCATAGACCGTCTTCAGATGTTGTTTGGTTCACGGTAACGCCGATATTCGTTTTTAGTGTCCTATCTGATTACGTTGAACTTAAATAAACATGATTTAGTGTTATTTATATGAAGTTAGAGATATTGTTTACCTATGTAACAACCAAATCTAATCTGTTGAGAAGGATTCGTAGATATAGATAGAGATATGCTCAGGTAGTTGATGGATCCTATCCTGAGACCAAAGTTGTATTGATATGCACGTTGTTGGGAACCAAATTGAGTGCCAGACGGTCTGGCCCTGAGGCCGGACGGTCCGCGCCTGTGGACCGACAGTCCGCGCACACAGAACAGATTAAGGTTCCGAGTTTCTTGCTATGTTTGTTGGTGAAATTCGCGGGATTAACTCGGAAGATCAGTTTGTAACGGGTCCAGCCCCCCTCCTCTATAAATATAAAGGATTACAGCCGATTAGAATCAATCAATCGAACCCTCAATCAATACAATTTATATTTATTCTTAGGAGTAGTTCAAGGTTAATCTTTCAATCCCCAAATCCTCCGCTTCTCTTCGACTCTACGTCGATTAGAGGAGTCTAGGTCGGTCTACCCGAGCCTAGACACCACCTAGGATCTCTACTCCCTGATGGGGTCCCTCCCGGGAGCGAGATCCAGGCGCCGCCGGCGACCTTCCGCCGCCCCTGCGCACGCGCGGACCGTCCGGCCGTCAGGCAGGGAACCCTAGCCCTACGCCAGGTCGCGGACAGTCCGGCCCCTGGCCGTGGACCGTCCGCGCCTGACTAGAGAGCACCGCCGCTGGTTCTTGTGTAGTGTTTGGCGCCCGAAAAAGGTGCCAACACACGTGTTTGTGTCTATATTAACATGTAAGCCACTGCCTCTACGGAGGTAGAAGCCATCAAGCTGGGCACCTCGAAGAGCAGGAAGAACTTGCGCATGCCACAACAAGTAGTTGGTCTTGGACAACTTCTTAGTCACTGTGATGAAGAGGGAGGACGGGAGGGCGAAGGAATTCGATGACGCCGCCATAGATGTGTTTTTAGAGGAAGGAGTCTCTCGATACCATATAAAGATGAGAAGTGTCTCTACCTCCGTAGAGGCTGCTGATGAGGTATTGGGTGATGATAATTGGAGAAGGGCAATGGATGATGAATACTCAATGCTCATGAGAAATAAAACATGACGACTGGTTCCGTCTAAGAAAGACATGAATATAATTGATTGCAAATGGGTATATAAGATCAAGCGAAAGGCAGATGGGTCGATTTATAAACATAAAGCAAGATTGTAGCAAAAGGTTTTCGTCATCAATATGGCATTGATTATGAAGATACTTTTAGCCCAGTTGTTAAACCAACTACGATACGACTTATTTTGTCTTTGGCAATCTCAAGAGGTTGGTGTATCCGTCAATTAGATGTGTAGAACGCGTTTCTTCACGGTGTTCTTGTGGAAGAAGTTTATATGAAGCAGCCTTCTGGGTATGAAGATAAGTCTCATCCATCTTTCATTTGTAGACTGGATAAAGCTCTACATGGATTAAAGCATGCCCCTAGAGCCTGGTACTCTCGGCTGAGTGACAAGTTATGTTCACTCGCGTTTGTTTCTTTAAGGGCAGACACATCCTTGTTCTTTTATGAGAAAGGCTCAATTGTGATATTTTTATTAGTATATGTTGATGATATAACTGTCACAAGCTCATCAAACAAGGAAATTCAAGCATTACTTGAGGATCTCAAGGAAGATTTTGCTCTTAAGGATTTGAAAAATCTGCATTACTTTTTGGGCATTTAAGTGAAAATAATAGAAGATGGGATCTTATTATCACAAGAAAGATACGCAACGGATTTACTGAAACGTGTTGGCATGTTCAGTTGTAAACCAGTGGCCATGCCTTTGTCGGTGAATGAAAAATTATCAGTACGCTTGGTAGAGTCGATTGAATCAGAAGATGCAACTAGGTACCAAAGCATAGTTGAAAGGGAAATGGCCTTAAACCATTTCTTATATTAATTTTGGTGCTTTATGACCATCACAACCATTCGGACTAACTAGTTTACCTACTCTTTGATTCACAGGTTCATAAGTCCAACAGTTTAGTTTCTAAGTCAAAATCAGCTCAAATCCAACCATATAGGGGTAAAACATGGAATAGAAGAACTACCAAAAGTTCTACTCCTTGGATAAGTTCTAAACACCCCGAGGAACCTATTCAACACTTCTAGAGAGGTTGGAAAGCTCGGAATCGACATCTCACTATTTTGGAGCTAGTTTGAGCAAAAGAAGAAATATGAGTTAAAGAATCAAAATGTTCATGAGCCATGACTTAGACTAGATGGAAAGCCACTTGAGATATTTTTATAAGTCATAGATCTCTCTCAAGTTTACCCAAGCAACTTGAAAAAGAAGATTGTTCAAAGATCAACGACAAATCAGAAACTCAAGTTCTGAAATCGCCAAGTGCAGACTGTTCTGGTCCTTTCTGGCAGACCGTCCGCGACACCACTATGACTTCGAACAGGAACTAAATCGTGGAGAGTCTGACTAAATCACGGACCGTCCAACTATACAGCATGGACCGTCCAGCTATACAGCACGGACCGTCCGGCTATAATTCTCGAACCGTCCGCACGTGAAGATTTGGTTCAGCCCGAAGGTGACAAGTTGAGCAAAAGGATTTTTAGAGCTAGTGCGGACCCTCTGGGACCAAGGGCAGACCGTCCACGTACCGTCACCAGAGAAAGACAACCGTTGATCTAGCTGTTGGTCTATCAGGCGTATTCATCGAGATGTTAGAACTGACTGTTGGAGGGTCGCGGACCGTCCGGGCCCTAGCCGCGGACCGTCCGCCAATGCAGTTTCTGGCAGATGTGACACAACGGCTATATGGGTGGTTGAGGGCTATAAAAGCCACCCCAACCAACCCATTCATGTAATTCATTGATCTACACCATACACAAGAGTTGGGTATTCACTCCTATCTATTAGAGCGACACTTCTATATACATCAAAGCCTCACAAGTGCCACAACAGAGAGATCAAGCAAGAAAGAGCTACTCGTGTGTGTTTAGCGATAGTGCCTTGTGAGAATAATTGAGAGAAAGTGTGTGCTACCTGTTGTGATCATTTGAGCGTGGAGTTTTGACTCCCATTCATTTTAAAGCTAGCAAGAGTCCCTTATCTTTGTGGTTGGCCTTGCGGAGACTTTGGTCTTTTGTTGACAAAGAAGGAGGAACACTCGTTGGTCTTGGTGACTGTTGGAGAGAGGGAAAGGGTTGAAAAAGATTCGTCTTTTGTGGACTCCTCAACGGGGATTAGGTTCTTGGTGAACAGAATCTCGGTAAAACGAATCATCTGTGCCACTTGTGTTTATTACTTGTGATTTGTTTGTCTTCTCCCTTTATAAGTTCTCTTGCACTATTCTCTGTTGATATTGCTTTGTGTTGCTTCAAGTTAAATTCTCATAAATAGAAGCAACGTCTTGCAAGAAAAAACTTGTGTTATTCCTCTTCTTATCCAAACCCTATTGCTTTATTCTCCATAGATATTCTAGTCGTATTGCTTTGTGTTAATTTCACATTCTTTGAAAGCAATACTTTTTGCAAGCAAAGGACTTAGTTTTATACTCCGATAATTGTTCATCTTGTTCTAACCACTAATCGAGGGATCAAGGGTTGTGTTAAAGTTATAAATTTCAGGTTTCGCCTATTCACCCCCCTCTAGGCGACTTTCAATAGCCGGAGGGTTGCAATATTTAACTTTGACACGGCCTGACATTTCCTTCTCTGTTAATAAGGTGTGCCAGTTTCTTCTCACTCCCACTACTCAACACTGGACAACATTCAAGAAAATTTTGAGATATGTGAAGCATACAAATATACAATGCCACTAGGATTGAAAATAACTTAAATCACTGTCTCTAATGCTGACAACATTCTCAAATGCAGACTGGGCCAGTTGTTCAGATGACAGAAAGTCCACTGGTGGGTATGTGGTATTCTTTGGTGCAAACATTATATCCTGGAGTGCACGCATACAGGCAAAGGTATCAAGGTCTAGCACCGAAGCTGAATACAAGGCCTTGGCAAATGCAACATCTGAAGTTATGTGGTTACAAACCTTGCTTGATGAATTAAGGATCTCATGCCCTAGGTGAAAGGGAAATATGCCCTTGGGCAATTTCTATAAGTATTTTGGTGATTAAGTGCCCAACACATATTCTTTAAGTCCTAATGTGCCAAAGATTGAAAAGTGCAAATCAAGACATGAGGTATGTTTCTAGACTTAGTACATTTGTTTTTGTATACTAATGAGGTTATCTAAGTGCTAGAAACAGTGCTGAAGAAAAGAGAATCGTATTGCAAAAGACTTGGCTGGGTGCAGCCAAACTCCAGTTCGGTCTGGCACACCGGACAGTGTTCGGTGCGCCAGGCTGGTCTGCATGAACTTGCCGCTCTCAGGATTCGACGGCGACGTACGGCTAAAATTCACCAGACTATCCGGTGGTGCACCGGACTGTCCGGTGAGCCAACGGTCACCAGCGCCAACGGTTGGCCGTGAAATCTGCGGGCGACGCGTGGCAACTCCAACGGTCGGAAGGAGGCACTAGACTGTCCAGTGTGCACCGGACAGTGTCCAGTGCGCCAACGGGCCCGGAGCTGCAACGGTCGAATGTGCCCGTTTTGGAAGGAAATCGCGCACCGGACAGGCTACAGTAGTTGTCCGGTGGCGCACCGGACTGTCCGGTGCGCCACTCGACAGAAGGCAGGAATTGCCTTCCAAGATTGTCTCCAACGGCTCCTAGCTGCCTTAGGGCTATAAAAGGGGTCCCTAGGCGCATGGAGGAGTCACCCAAGCGTTCACTAAGCATCCTAAGACTCCAACTCCACGCATTTGATTCTCTATGTTAGTGATTTGAGCTCCATTTGGGTTGCGAACTCTGTGTGTTGTGTTTTGAGCTCAAGTCGTGACTTGTGTGCGTGGTTGTGCTGCGTATTTGAGTCTTGTGTGTGTTGCTCTCTCAACCTTACTCTTGTTCATTCTTTGTGATCAATATTGTAAGGGCGAGAGGCTCCAACTTGTGGAGATTCCTCGCAAACGGGAAGAAGACTAAGGAAGAAAGTTGTGGTATTCAAGTTGATCATTGGACCACTTGAAAGGGGTTGAGTGCAACCCTCGTCCATTGGGACGCCACAATGTGGAAGTAGGCAAGTGTTACTTGGCCGAACCACGGGATAAAAATCGCGTGTCTCTTGTGTTGCGTTCTCTGTGATTGTTTTGTTCACAAGAACTCGCCTCAAAGCTACTTAGTCGCACTAACTCTTTCATAACTAAGTTTTGTGGCTATTTAGTATTTGATTTTATAGGATCACCTATTCACCTCCCTCTAGGTGCTCTCACTAGGAATGCAACACTTTGGTGTGATAACATATGCACCAAATACATGTCGTCAAATCCTATTTTTAATGCTAGGACAAAGCATGTGGAAGTTGACTACCATTTTGTGCAAGAAAGAGTTCTACAAAAGAGGTTGAATGTTTAGTACATTTCGACCAAGGATCAGATTGCTGACGGCTTCACGAAGTCGCTAACACAACAAAAAATAGGAGAGTTCAAACTCAATCTCAACTTGGGGAATTTATGATTGACGGGGGATGTAAAGTTAGAGATATTATTTACCCATGTAACAACCAAATTTGATCTATTGAGAAGGATCCGTAGATATAGATAGAGATATGCTCAGGTAGTTGTATAGAGAGAGATATGTTCAGGTAATTGATGGATCCTATCCTGAGACCAAAGTTGTATTGACATTCACGCATTCGTGCCTATATTAACATGTAAACTATGGCCTCTATGGAGGTAGAGACGCTTCTCATCTTTATAATCTATTACCCATTATGTTACAATTATGTGAACTAAACAACACCTCAGTCTTTGGCCCTGTTTAGGAGGGCTCAGACTCCTCTGAAAACAGCTCTGTCTCCTGCTCCTTCAAAGGAGTAGCTCTTCTATAGGAGCCAGTGTCTTTTACAAATAGTTTGGTAAAACAACTCCTTGTGTGTTTTAGTAGAATAACATGAACTATGATAACTATATTATCTTCCTGACCGCAGTCCGGAGTTGTACCTCATGTCTATTGGCCCATTCCTTTGCATTATTAAGAAAACAGGCCTTGCACTCAAGTATCAAATACGAAGCCAAAATGGACAAACCTTTAAGCTATTGTAAGCGAGGCTGTCTGCAAGCTAATCCTTCGTCATAGCGGACAAACCAAGCTCAAGCTTCGAAAACCCCATGTTGTCTTGATTCCAAATCAAGCATAAGGCATACACTTGATGATGCTTAGTTCGCTATCGTGTGGTGTTGTATGATCCTGCATTACTTTTTCATTATATTCATACTTGTGCACCATGTATATCATCAGGTAAGCTAGACAGACTGCGTGATGGATGTGACATTGAAGCGAAACCACAAGAATACAAGATGATGAATTGTTGGACTTAACCCAAAGGCACTGGCTAATCAAGTGGATTTTCATCAAGCGGGCATTGTCTAACAGAACACTAACGTATTGTTTGATTCTAGGCAAGACCCGACATCTATGTCATATGGTTTGCAATAATTGTTTTATTCACCTACCTGCCTATGATTGTTGCATTAGGTTGTAGTTTTCTGGAATCAATTGCTGCATTTATCCTTGATTACCCTTGTTTATCCATGTCCTTGTCACCTGGGTAATTTAAGTATGCTTAAATGCTTAGGCCTGCTTAGACGTTAGAAATCAGGTGATTTCCTGTCACATGTAAGGTACTTGTGCTTACCTTATGCTTGATTTAGGTAAAGTCATCGGGGAATATCAATGAATAATATGAAGTTAATATGAGACCGGACGAGATGAAGATAAGGAAACACAAGGCATAGAGGTCTTGGTGTCTACTTATACCCGCTGTTTGTGTCAATTAAAGTGGTCCCTCGAGTCATGTTGAATTTATGCCTATACACTTAGCTGGCTGGATAACTCGTTCCGACCGTGAAGCCAGAGTACTATTCCAGCCGGATTCGACCTTGCGGTGCACCTACTGGTGTGGTTGAGGAATGACGGAGACACGGCGTGATGATCCATAGTGGATGGTACGCCCTAACCCTTTCGTAGTCGTGCAGACTAACCCTACGACAATAGCCTGCTGCTAGTGATCGGCAACGACATAGACTACTGTGTTCCTACTTCCTACGAAAAAAACGGTTTCTTTGACTCCCATAAAAATGACATTTTTCTACACAGTTGATTAGAATAGTTAGCAGTTGAGAGAGACGTAAATTATAAGCATGTTTGTTCAGATGAACTAGATCTATTACTAGTTGAATTAAAAATTAATTCAAATTAGTTAAAGTTGACTAACTAATTGACTAACAACTAGTTACAAACTTATTAAAAAAACTAGTTCACCTAGTAGCTCTCCAGTTTAGATATATTAGATCTAATTTTTAGAAGAATTTTAACTAACTAATAATTAATCAAGCAGGTCTTAAATAATAGAGTTAATCAGTGTAGGAAACTTAGTAACTTCGAGAGCCAACACCGTCAGGAATTAATTATAAATTGTCGAAAGTTAACACTATCGTCTGAAGTTAACCTAAACGGTCGAAAGTTAGCCCACCGGAAACATCCAGTCGGAAGTTGGCTTAACTTCCAATGGTGCTCTCAGAAGTTACTTAACTTCTAACGTCTTTAAGAGAAATCCTAGCTACTTCAGTTGGCTAGGATGAGAAATCAATGAGGTTGAAAGTAGCCTAGAGGGGGGGTGAATAGGCTACACCTGAAATTTTCACTAGAAACTTCGAGAAAGGTTAAATTAAAGTTGCACTGGTGCAAACCGGTTCAGTTGATTTTGTTTAAAACTAAACAAGTTTGAACCTGCTCAACTTAGATAAACAAATATTGCGAAGTAGTGAAAGAATTTGCTAATGACTTGCCCTACGCAAGATCTACTCGAATAGATAATATGAACCAACCAACAAATTTAAAGTGCTTAACAAGAACACACAAGAACACGCGATATAACCCGAGGTTCGGCAACCACCACAAAGGTGTCCTACTCCTCGTTGAGGAGCCCACAAAGGGCCGGGTCTTTTCCAACCCTAATCCTCCACAAACCGACCACAAAGGTCAAGGCAATCTCTTCTCAAATATGCTCAAAGAGCGGGTGATACAAACTTCTTGGGGTCGTCCACAAATTTGGAGACTCCCAAGCAACCTCTAACCGTCAAGGAACACGAGGTTCCAAGAGTAAAAAATCCGCACAAGGTTAAGTTTGCAACGAGCTCAAGAACAAAGAGAATAGGAGAATCGAGATGAAAATGACAGCGTGTTAGATCGAGTTCACCTCACACCAAGGATCCTTCAAGCGATTGAAGGAGATGCGATTGCGGGTGTGAAAGGTGAAATGAATGCACTTGTTTAGAGTTTGGTCAGCCAAGATTTCGTGCGAGAGGCAGCAGTAAATGAGAGAGTGTGAGGGGGTATATAAAGGATCCCCCAAAAACAGGCAGCCGTTGGGAGAAAAGGAGTAAAAACCGGTTGAACCGGTTTTCAGACCGGTTGAACCGGTTTCTACAAGGGAGATCCCGGTTCACTAACCTACTCAGCCGGAGACTCAACCGGATTCAAAACCGGTTGAGTAAGGGAAAAATCCGGTTGAACCAGTTTTCCCAAAAGATCTGCAGCGACTTTTCTGACAGCTCTGACTGTCAGACAGGTCAGAGCAAGGATGGCAGAGGAGCAATCCCAAAATCGGTTGAACCGGTTTCAGGACCGGTTGAACCGGTTTCTAGGGCTAAAACCAAATTTTGAGTATTTTGAAGAGAACAAAAATGGAGTTTTTGTGGGAAGTAAAATTTGTTTTTCTCAAGGGCATTCATGATCTGGAAAAATGTTCTCGAAGATGTTTTCAAAGGATTTTGAACTTAGCTTATTGCATGACTTACTTAACCATTGCGGATCCCTCTTAATTGTACGTCGATTCCTATAACTCAAGAATTATAAATTGAGCACTGCCGATGTTTTTAAGCACTTGGAGCATGCCACTTGATGTAGAATTTTAAATCCGCTGTGTTTTCTATTTTTATGCTCGTAAGATCTGTGCTTCTCCTGTCTGTAGAATTACTGCGTACATGCTAGGAGCAAACTTGTTAGAATCTCTGTTTGTTTTGTCATTTAATCACCAAAACCCTTAATTAGGGTTGATTGCACTTACAATCTCCCCCTTTTTGGTGATTGATGCCAAAACAAACTAGAGTTGAGATAAAAATTTAAAAATTACGAGTACTTGCGAGATAAAAACATTTGTGTATGTGTAGCTCTCCCTAAATATGTGCATGAGTTTTGTGATATTAACATTGACTTGATATATCAATTTGCAACATATTTAGAGAGAGTGAACAATCAACACCATACACAAAACAATGAGGGATGAAACACAATTATGGAGTGTGATGATAGAAAGATTAAAATTACACATACAAGCTCATTATTGCATAGCATATGATATGAAAAGTTACTACTGCTATTACAATAATGATATCACATCTCATCACATCATTAAAAAAGTTTATGGCTTCAGAGCCATGCATGCATCACAAGATAGACTAATGATTATTACAAACCGAGCCATGCATGCATCACAAGATAGACTAATGATTATTACAAACCGATGTTCATTACATAAATAGAAGGTACTGCCAAGATAAGAAACCTTCTCCCCCTTTTTGGCAACAAGAACCAAAAAGAGAGAGAGCCACCAATAAAGATCACCAGTTAGGAGGAGGCTGATGAGGAGCAAAGAAGTGGTGCGCCAGGTGAGAGGCAAAGTGTTCTTCCCCAGACTGATCCGGGGGAGGAGCACTTCCAGAAGGATCCTGGGGCGGAGGGTGAGAGGATGATTGACCCGGATCCCCGTGGTAGGGAGGCGGGGCAAACTGCTCGCGCTCATCAAAGTAGGCTTCTTCTTCTTCTTCGTCGTCTGCTGACATAAATGGCACCCCGTAGGCCTGCTGGTGCCACTCATTGATCTCCAGGGGAAGCGGATGGAGAGGCACGTCAGGCGAGCGAGGGGCAAAGGGCATACCCATAGAGGAAGCTTGACGACGAAGGTTGTCGTCAGTCTCCCGCTGACGCCTTGCCAGCTCATGTACATCAGCAAAAATGTTCCGGCACATAGAGAAAAATGCCGCAATCCCATGGGCCAAGCGGGCACCCATCCCTCGGCCACGACCTCGACCATGACCACGACCACGTGGTGTGGGAGATCCGCGGCCAGGGGAGGGATGCGAGGCACCGGCAGCAGCAGGACCAGCAGAAGGACCAGCAGAAGTAAAAGTATGTGCACGGGAGCTAGAAGGGGCTTTCCTCAAGCGCCCTGCTGGATTGTTAGGGTCAATCCAGAAAGGGGTATAAGATTGATGTCTTGTACCTTTATCATATCAAAACTGCGTCACAACTTCAATCATCTTCATGATAAAAGGTGCATGAAGACATCCCTTCAATGGAAAGCAGGCAGCATGGATGATTTCCTGCCAGATCATATCAAAGACATTGATGCTCTCTGAGCTGCTGGGCTTCATGAATGAGAGCAAAACCTTGCTCTCACCAAGAATATTCATCTGATTACCCCCTTTAGGAATAAGGGTCATCCGGCTGAGGGAGTTGATGTATCTGTAATACTTGTGCATGTTGGTGGACTCCCAATATTTCCTAGACTCAGAGAGATGAAGGTCTCTGGCTTCATCTCTGGTAGGTTGGCGGAAATCATGGATCTTGATCTTATCACCAGAAATATCATTGTCAGTGAATCCAAGAATGTGAGCAAACCGACGGTAGCTCACCTTGTACCAGCTGCCTTCAATGTAGAAGTTAAGATAAGGATAGTTGTATGGACTCTCCTCATGGCCAGCTTGATCCACAGAGTTGAGTAAAACTGGGCAATGACTTCATCATTCCAATCATATTGGAATGTCATTATATTCTTCATCTTCTTTCTTTCACAGGCCCTCAATGCCTGTGTCATCTCTGGGTCCCCAATTGGCTCACATCCTTCCCAGTTGATATAGCGTTGATGTAGTATGGGTTGATGTTTCTTGGGGAGGATCACTGAGTTGTAAAAATCCACATGCTGAAGCGTCCAAAAATGATTCCCATCAATCCTGGCATCATGAATGCATAATGCAGGATTCTGGAAACGGATGTCCTGCAGAAGAGCAGAACCTCCACTGGCAGTGAAATCAGTCACTGGCTCATTGCCAGCGCGACGGGCCTCCGCCCGGTGGAGGACCAAACCTCGAATAACAGGGGCGTGGGCAGGGGGAAGATCAACCTCATCATCTTTCCCACCCTCATCATCACTTGTTGCTTCCCATGCATGAGGATTTGTCGTGGGTCGGGACCGACCGGATGGATTCCGGGCTATCCGACCGCGACCTCCATGAGACCCGGAGGCCTCACCACCCTGGATGACGTTGCCACTTCCTCGCCCACGCTTGGATCTGGCGCGTGGGGGAGTATCTCCATGAATCTCTTGGTCGTCAGAGGAGTCAGATTCAACCACAGAAGGATTCCTCCTACGCACCATCCTTAAAAAGAGAAGATAGAACCTATGATGAGCAAGGATCTTAACAAACACGTTTGAGTAGAGACGCGTATGGTTCAACTACAACAAACAATATCAAACCGCTAAACTCTAACAATGTTCGTGACAAATGAAGATAATCTAAGTGTTGCAAGCACTTAAACTAAAATGTACCCAACGAATGATACACTAGATAATCAAGAACGGGTAAGATCGAGTATAAAGAAATGAAATAGGCAATACCTCGATCCGGAGTTTGAATCAAGAAATCCCAACAAGATCGAGGGAGATGATGGAGAACGCTGAGATGAACTGATCTCCAACAAAAACTTCCAAAGATTGGATGGCACAAGTGGGTTTTTGAGTGGAGAAAGTGTGAAGGAGAGAGAAGAACAAGAGTAGGCGGCGACGACTGGAAAAAGGAACTGAGAAGAAGAGAAGAGAAGAAGGGGAGAGAAATAGGGGAGGCGCTGGCCGGTCAACAGACAGAAAACCGGTTCAACCGGTTATAAAACCGGTTCAACCGGTTTCTGGTCAGACTGCACAGTAAAAGCGCGCAGAAAAAGGGATTGACTGCATGGATTTTCTGGCAGACTGACAGCGCAGTCTGTGTAACACCCGGTTTTAAAGGACAAAGCCGGGTGCATCTCATACATGCGCCAAAGAAGACAACATATATAATAACAGAGTGTATAGAGATAAATGTCACAAAACATCAGAGTATTTATTACATAGCGGAAGTCTTATTACAAAATAAAAGAATAAATGTAAAACGAACTAAGGATCGTCGGCGCCAATGTCAACTGAGAAACGCCACCTAGATCAGATCAAACTCCTCGCCTTGTGGCTCCTTCTGAACCACCTGTTCTTCTCCTGTGTGGGGGTGTGAGACAGCAAGGGTGAGCTCACATACGTTCATAGCTCAACAAGTCGTGGGGAATAATGTGGCATGAACTCACCAAAGGTGGGAGTTCATGAAGTGTAAGGCTGATTAATGAAATAAAGGCTGAAGCTGAGCATTGCTTTTATAAGTTGGTCAAAATTTTATTAGCAATTACTAAGTGTAAGTAAATACCAAACCTTAATAATAATAAAGAAAAGTAATAGTAAAATAATCCCAAATGCGATGCAAATGTCAAATTAAATTTAAGTTCCATAATTAATCATGTGAGGGTCCGAGTCGCTCATGACCGTGAGCACGGCTAGTATACTAGTTTTACACTCTGCAGAGGTTGCGCATCTTTACCCACAAGTCATGTTACCCATCTGCCAAGAGACGGCCAATCCCATACACCTCTACCGAGGAGGCGAGGCAGGGTAACACTACGAGGCCTTTATAAAGTTCCACTAGCTTCAGAAATCCCGCTACAGTTTATAGGAAGCTCCAGTGCAGGAATCCCTCGCCTGACCGCCATCGCAGCAAAATCAACCCAAGGACCTCCCTACACTGACCACTCCCCTACTGCCCTTGCCCCTTTCGGGTAAGGAAGACCTCCACTAGCTTTCCTAGTTAATCAGCCAAGGGCGTCCCATTAAACCCTTGTGGTAGCACTGTTTTCCCGGGTGGTCGCTCCATGTTCCCATTAATTTAATGATCTTAACATGAACAGTAATAATAACAAGATAATAACAGAATAATCATGAATAGTGTATCTCCATACCTAATCCACATAAAGCAAAAGCAGGTACTACCCAAAAATATTTCAGGGGTGAACAAGGTATAAAGATAACCAAAACTGGGGTAACCTAAAGGATCCCATCACAATTAACCTATGCAGATCATTAAAATTAATAAGAACATGGTTGGGAAAAAGTAAGTGATCAAGGGCACAACTTGCCTTCAATGAGCTCCTGCTCAGCTACTTCTACTTGCTGAACCTCAGATTCTACAGTGGCTTGCTCGTCTACTCGCATCAACACAATACATACATAGTATGGCATAAATAAACATCACATCAAACATGTAAATAAAATATACAGTAATAAACTAGACATTAAAATAAGATCACAGGAACTGGAATCATTAAATTTGGAGTTATAGATTTCAAGTTATGAATTTCCTAAGATTTAATGTGCTTGAAATAGGATTAAATGATAAATTAATTTTCTAACTGTTTTCATGACAAAACAGAGACACTAAATGATAGAGAATCTTATTACAAAATTTTAGAAATTAGAATGGCTCAATTTGAAGCTAGAATGAATTTTCTATGCATTTTACAAGTTTCTAGGTTTGTTTTTGTATTAAAAACGAATTTCTATAATTATTTCTATGTTTTTAATCTTCTCTGGACTAGGACTCAATTTCCAAGAAGGTCAGGGGTTCTGGCGTAAGTTTACCGAGACTCAGAGAATAGGGTCCATGGACTGCGGGTTCTATTCCCTATAACTGTAAGGGTTCTTTAATAAAAAATGTGTCGCGAAGGGGTATCCTTAGATGTGGGCCGCTGGATCACAAACCGACCACTCGGATTAGATCGAAACATAACTGGACTGGTACAGAGTAACAACCATTGGATCTTTGATCGATGGCCCAAAATCTCTCATGCCCCAACACCTCTCGGTCGCACACTAGCTGATCACCGGTCGAGATTGCTTTGGCCGAAGCGTTAAGCTGCATCTAATCGCGACCGTCTAAAAACCGATCGACGGCCCACGAGCGTCTTCCCCAATTCTGGCCGACAGCGCACCAGCACACGGCGGCGCACATGGCTGGAGGTCGCGGCCCAGTGCCCTGGCTCCCTAATTCTCCCCACTACATGTCGGTATGCGTCAAGGGAACGATGGTGCACTATATGGCGGGCTCAATCCCGCCGATAAGGACGAGCACCACACCCGACATGGCGAAAAGGATTGGTCGGCGAAATCGGACCCCGACGAGGAATTAGTTCACGACCCGACCCGCAATTCCTAATCTGGTCAGTCGTAATCCATCACATAGATGCGGCAGATGACTTGGATGCCTTACCCAAGGTGAAGATGACCGCAAAGGGGATGCTCCACGGCGATGAGCCAATTCGCGGCTCCGACGAGAGATTTCCGCCACCGGGATGCTCTGCCGCGCCAACCACCGTTGCGGATGCCACCACGGAGAACCGCCAATGCCCCGAAGCCGCCCCCACGCCCACAACGAGGGCTGCAGACGGGAACTACCCCGACAGCGGACGCACGCTTCTTCACTCCTATCTGCTCCCTCTCCGGCGGTGGCCGAATTCTGGGCTAGTGGATAGGGAAAAATTGGCACAGCACTACAACGGCAGCGAGGTCCGCACCCTTATACCCGGGGGAAGTCAGCGCACGATTCAGCTGGAGCCGGTATCCTCGGTCGCGGTCGTTGCAGATCGCCCGCCATGCGCGCGGAGCAAGGGAAGAGCGGGGCTGACCGCTAGGGCCCACAGAGCAACGACTGAAAACGGCGACACGCCCCCGTACGGGAATGGGCGACTGGCGCTGGGCCCATTTGATAGCGCGGTGAGTTCGTATCGCCCGCGTCTAGCTGCGGCGCCGCGCCCCAGCGACAATCTCGGGAGGAAGACATCAGACAAGTGGACCCTCCAGTACAGCGTCACGGCGCGCGAATAGACAATGGCTGAGTGCCCTGTTGAGTGACCGACCAGTGGGACCGAGGATCCAGTGAGGCATGAGAGGAGACTAGTATGCTGGCGCGCGGAGGAGAAAAGGAAAGTGGGCCGCGCGTGAGTGTTAGGGTATGTGGGCCGAAATGGTGTAGTCCGGCCCAGGTAAGGTTAGTTTTGTTTTATTCTTTTCTTTTCCATTTCTTTTTCTCCATTTTCAAATCCAATTGAATTCATGTTTGAATTCAAACTTGATGGCTCATCATTTACACTGTGTTTGTACAGTTAAAAGTAATAAGTTTAAGGATATCTATATTTTTATATTTTTATATCATTCCTCTTTTTCTTATTTTCCAAACCCTATTTTCAAAATTAGGGTTTAATTCTACTTCTAATAATTATTATATTATTATCATTAACATTATTATTTTATTTAATGCACAAACATATAAACTCCATCATGATGCAATTTTCTTTTTATCATTTGTTTGAATCAATCTCTAAATTTTGTGTATGCTCTTTTTATGATGCAATTATGATACACAAAATAAGGAGATCTCTCTATTATTCTTTGTATACAACTTTGAGTATTACAAATCCTACCCCCCTTAAAATAATCTCGTCCTCGAGATTTATGAAGATCTAGAGAAAAGGTGGGGAAAATTTATACGAAGCTCTTCTTCTCTTTCCCAAGTCGCTTCATCTTCACCGTGGTGGCTCCATTGAACTTTGCACATCTTTATAACCTTATTTTCGTAACACGAGTCAATGTATCCAAAATCTTGATGGGGTGCTCAGCATAAGTCAGATCATCTTGAATACTAAGGTCTTCCATTGGTAACTGTTCTTCAGGCACCCTGAGACATTTCTTCAGCTGAGATACATGAAATACATCATGATCATCCGCAAGATGATCCGGTAACTCCAATTGATATGCAACCTCTCCCACTCGCTTTAAGATTAAGAAGGGTCCAATAAAGCGAGGGGACAACTTTCCTTTAACTTTGAATCTTCTCATACCCCGAAGTGGTGATACCTTCAAATAGACATAATCTCCCTCCTTAAACTCAAGCAGTCTTCTCCGGGTATCAGCATAGCTTCTCTGCCTGGACTGTGCAGTTCTCAAATTCTCCCTTATTTGTTGAACTTGTTTTTCTGTTTCCTGTATAATCTCAGGCCCAAACAACTGCCTTTCACTAGTTTGATCCCAATATAATGGAGTCCTGCACTTTCTGCCATATAAAGCCTCAAACGGTGACATCTTCAAACTGGCCTGATAGCTATTATTATAAGAGAACTCCGCATAAGGCAAACTCTTATCCCAACTTCCACCATGTTTAAGAGCACATGCTCTTAACATATCCTCTAGCACTTGGTTGGTCCTCTCAGTCTGCCCATCAGTCTGTGGATGGTAAGCCGAACTAAAATTCAATCTTGTATCCAAGGACTCGTGCAACTTCTTCCAATACCGCGAGGTAAACTATGATCCCCGGTCTGACACAATCTTCTTTGGCACACCATGCAGGCATACAATCCGTGCCATCTACAACTCTGCTAACTTGGCTCCTGAATATGTGGTCTTCACTGGAATAAAGTGGGCTACTTTAGTTAGCCTGTCCACAATCACCCATATAGAATCATATCCAACAGACGTGCGGGGTAATCCAACAATGAAGTCCATGCCAATCTCTTCCCATTTCCACTCAGGTATCTTCAGTGGATGCAGTAGTCCGGCTGGCCTCTGGTGTTCAGCCTTAACTCTTTGGCACACATCGCACATAGCCACATGTGCAGCCACATCTCTCTTCAGTCCATACCACCAATACTTTTGCTTCAAATCCTGATACATCTTAGTACTCCCAGGGTGGATAGAATAAACTGAGTCATGTGCTTCCTTCAATATAGTTTCCCGAAGACTATCAATATCAGGAACACAAATCCGATTCTTGAACCATATCGTGCCTTGCTCATCCTCTGTGAACTCTGGGCCTCTACCCTCTGTTATCAGATCTTTGATCTCCTGAATCTTAGCATCACCAACCTGACCTTTACGAATTTCTTGCTCCAAGGTAGGTTCCAATTCAATGATAACTCCTTCCGTATGTGTAACAATTCCCAGGTTGAGCCTCTCAAAATCTTTTGCTAATTCATCAGGTAGCTAGACAATGAAAGCGGAGTGAACATGCTCCTTCCGACTCAAGGCATCTGCAACCAAATTTGCCTTGCCTGGGTGGTAATGAATCTCCAAGTCATAATCTTTAATAAGCTCCAACCAACGGCGTTGCCTAAGGTTGAGATCCTTCTGAGTGAATATGTACTTCAAGCTCTTATGATCCGTGTATACTTGGCACTTAGTTCCCATAATGTAGTGTCTCCAAATCTTAAGTGCATGCACAACGGCAGCCAGTTCCAAGTCATGAGTGGGGTAGTTCAACTCATGTTTCCGCAACTGACGAGATGCATAGGCGATGACATGTCCTTCTTGCTTGAGCACACATCCAAGTCCTTGGCCACATGCATCACAGTAAATGTCAAATCACTTCTGCAGATCTGGCATAATCAATACTGGTGGTGACATCAATCTCTCCTTCAATTGATCAAAGCTCTCTTGGCATTTCTCATCCCACTTGAATTCTCTTCCTTTTTCCAAAAGCGAGGTCATAGGCTTGGCAATCTTAGAGAACCCTTCAATAAATCTTCGATAATATCCTGCAAGCCCCAAGAAACTCCGAATCTCGGTAACTGTAGTGGGCACTCTCCATTCCATTATCTCCTTCACTTTAGCAGGATCCATTGCTATTCCTCCATTAGAAATAATATGACCAAGGAATGGCACCTTGTCAATCCAAAACTCGCACTTGCTAAACTTGGCATAAAGTTGATTATCTCGTAGCTTCTGTAGCACCAACCTTAGATGTTGTTCATGATCACTTTCATTCCTAGAATAGATCAGAATTTCGTCGATGAACACCATGATGAATCTGTCCAAATACTCCATAAACACCTTATTCATCAAATTCATGAAATAAGCTGGTGCATTGGTTAATCCAAATGACATAACAGTGAACTCATATAATCCATATCGGGATGAGAAAGCCGTCTTAGGAATATCTGATGGTCTAATCTTCATCTGATGGTATCCCGATCGGAGATCAATCTTCGAAAATACTCTGGCTCCTCTCATCTGATCAAACAAATCCTCAATACGGGGTAACGGTTACTTGTTCTTCACAGTGACATCATTAAGTGATCTATAGTCCACACACATCCGTTGCGATCCATCCTTCTTCTGCACAAATAACACCGGTGCTCCCCAAGGTGAGGGACTCGGACGAATGTACCCCGCTTCTTGTAACTCAGTTAACTGCTTCTTAAGCTCCTTCAGTTCTTCTACAACCATCCTATATGGTCGCTTAGAAATAGGGGCAGTTCCAGGTAAAAGATCAATCACAAACTCAACTTCCCTATCTGGTGGCATCCCTGGTAACTCCTCTGGAAAGACATCCGGAAAATCTCTAACCACCCGGATGTTGTCACCAACAAACTCCTCAGGTATAAAGAACATTGCACGCTTGGATGAGGTGGTTACTGCAATATTAACTTGAAATGTTTCTCCTTTAGGACTAGTGAGCTCTATAGTACCCCTACCACATGTTATAATGTCCTTTGCCTTTCTTAACCATGACATACCAAGGATCAGATCTATACTGCTGGCATCTAATATTATAGCAGTAGCTCCAAATTCTCTTCCCATAATTGATAATGTCAATCTACGTGTCATTTGATTTGCCTCAATAGGCCCTTTAGGTGTAATTACTATCATTGGTTTTCTCATATTTAGCAGTGGTATCTCATTAGTGTTGGCATATCGAGCAGACATGAATGAATGTGTAGCACCAGAATCAAATAGTATTGTTGCAGGAATGGCATTAATGTAAAACATACCGAGTACGATGTCAGCACCATCAAGAGTATCATCAACGCTGACTTGATTCACCCTGGTTATAGAATATCCCTTGCCAGGAGTCTGTTGCTTGTTCTTAGCTGGTGTACCGGAATTCCCCATCGGACAAGCATTAGCATAGTGCCCAATCTGACTGCACTTGAAGCATGTAGGGCCGGTCTTCGGTCCTGCAGACCTCGTCAGGGTGCCAGTGGGAGTAGCTTGACGAGTAGGAGGTGTACGTGGAGAACCCTGTGGAGCATACTGAACTGGGCGTGGTCCTCCTGGTCGAGTCGGTGTACCCTGTGGCGAAACGTAGCGGGGACGAACACTGCTGCTACCCTGTCCTTGCGAGATAGCCTTCCTCTTCAAATCACCCATGTAATACCCAATTTGTAAGAGACCATGTAAAAGGAGAAAAGCCATTTCCTTTATGTATATGTGTATATTATATCCACCTGTCATCACGTGTGAATACCATATTTAAGGACAAATAACTAATAAAAAGTTATACCACTAAAATATGAATCATGCTGGGGTTTTATGTTGTGTGCATTTTGTGATAATATAAAATAAGGTAAAAATAAATATGATAATACCCAAATTAGAATTTAAACCTCAAAAGAAATTCTAGAATTGAAACCAAAAAGAGAAAAGAAAATATATACAAAATAAATATTATAAATAAAGGTAATAAAAGTATGTTCAAATTATACTCTTAATCTGGGGATGAATTACCACATGGTGGAATTTGAAATTTGAATTCACATTTAACTTGGAAGTGGAGAAAAGAAACTAGAGTATAAATAGAAAAGAATAAAAGGCTTCATGGGCCGTTTCTGCTTCATTTCGGCCCACTTGATTCCTGCTCGCGCCAGCCCAGGCTCGGGTGCCAACTAGTGGGGCCGCAGCGTCAATCTCACACCGCGCGCCGTCCGCACCGTTCGCCCTCTGCCACACGGGCCCCACGGGTCAGTCACCCCTCTCGCGCCTTTCGTCTGTTTCTCTAGCAGGTGGACCCAGTGCGTCAGCTCCATCCTCAACAGAAGCGCCGAGCATGGCGGCATGCACAATTTTCGCGTGAGGCCGTTGTGCGCTTGACCACGTATGCGTCCTTAAAGGTAGCACGTCCGGGCTCGCTTCTCTCTCCTTGTCCTCCTACCTCCGCGACCCATCTACCTCCTCTGCCAGTTCACCATCGACACCGAGGGAAAGGGAGAGAGAGATCTTCGTCGCTGCCGCCACGGTAGTCGGCCGTACCTGCGGAATCTGGTGGTGGCTGGGGAGCTTCGCGCGACCACACGAAACGTGTACGACTCGTCCTCGGGATCGATTGGCTACTGGCGTTGTGGGAATTGCTCACCGTCGGCCTCGTGCGGCCGCGGGATCGTCGGGCGCCGTGGGCGGAGCTCGGTGCTCCACCTGCGTTGGTAAGAGTTTCTCCAACGGGTTCGCAATTATTCCTTCTACGTTTTAGGGCCTTTGGATAAGTCGAGGAAGGTTGGGGCACCGCTGCTATCTGTCACCGGCGAGAGTCCGTCGCGGCTGTTTTTGCGCGGGCGCTCGTTCACCGGGGAGGAAGGAGATGATTCCCTGACCGTCCATCCGGGTTTGGACGCTAGGGATTCGGTTATGGGGAAAGCGATTGGGTTAATACACCGGAACCGTCCGATCTAAATCGTGTGCACAGGATTAGATCTTAGGTTTTTAAATCGGGAGCGTTGCATTGGGATCTGACGGCTGAGATCGCATACCGCTTCGCGGGAGATCAGATCTAATCGCAGTCGTCCCTAGTTGATCTCACAGCTAGGATTAGTTGATACCCCTTTGCGGGTACATTTTGCTAAAGAGACCCTAGGGTATTTTATAATGAACCTGCCATCCTCTGGCACTATGCGCTGTGTCTGCGGATTATTACCCCGTGGCCCCTGCGTTTTCCAGAAAATGAGGCTCAGTCCAGTGGCATGTTAAAATGAGTAAATGAATTAGAAAATAGGTTTTTATTATATAAATGAATGCTAGAACTTCAATAATTCATAGAAAATCCATTTTAGGTCCAAATGAGTCCATTCCAGTTCCTAAAATTTTATAATTTTATCCTCTACCACTTAGAGCCTCTGTATTGTCATGAAAACAGTAAGAAAATTAATCCCACACTTAATCCCATTTTAAACACATAAAACCTTTGGAAATTCATAACTTAAATTCTATAACTCCAAAAATTATGATTTCTGTTCCTAGAATTTTATTTTAATATGTAGAACATTTCTGTGTATTTGGTTTATATGTTTGGTGTAATGTTAATTTCTCTATATGCACTGTGCTTGTTTGTATTGTGGCGAGTAGAAGAGCCCGTTGCTGAGGACCCTGGTGAGCAGCAGGTTGAAGTAGCTGAGCAGGAGCTCATTGAAGGCAAGTTATGCCCTTGACCACTTTTTACCCAATAATGTGCTTTAATATCACTTATCCATGCATAGGTTAATTTTATGGGACCCAATAGGTCACCTTAGATTGTTTATCTCGTTACCTTGTTTACCCCTGAATCACTTGGGTAGTTTGCTATTGCTTTACATGGTTTTGGGATAATCATTTATTACCTCTATGTTCCAATTCTTTTTGTTATTCTATTTATGTTCATGTTGAGATCATTAATGTTAATTGGAACATAGAGCTTAACTTGAGTAACACGTGCCACCATAAGGGTTTAATGGGACGCCCTTGGCTGATTAACTAGGAAAGCTAGTGGAGGTCTACCTTACCCGAAAGGGGCAAGGGCAGTAGGGGAGTGGTCAGTGTAGGGAGGTCCTTGGTTGATTTTGCTGCGATGGCGGTCAGACAAGAACCCTGCATTGGAACTTCCTATAAACTGTAGCGGGTTTTCGGAAGCTAGTGGAACTTTGTAAAGGCCTCGTAGTGTTACCCTACCTCGCCACCTCGGTAGAGGTGTATGGGAAGTCGCGATCCCTTGGTAGATGGGTAACATGACTTGTGGGTAAAGGGTACAACCTCTGCAGAGTGTAAAACTGGTATACTAGCCGAGCTCACGGTCATGAGCAGCTCAGGACTCTCTCTGATGTTTAAATTATGGAACTTAAATTCAATTTTGTCATTTGCATTGCATGGGATTGTTATTAATTTTGTTCTATTACTTTACTTATGGTTTGGTATTTACTTACACTTAGTAACTGCTAATAAAAGTTTGACCAACTACTTAAAAGCAATGCTCAGCTTTAACCCCTATCATTGATTAGCCTTACACATCACATGAACTCACACCTTTGTGAGTTTATGTCCACTGGTTCCCCACAACTTGTTGATCTATGATCATGTGTGAGCTCACCCTTGCTGTCTCACACCCCCCCATAGGAGAAGAGCAGGTGGTTCAGGAGGAGCCACAAGGCGAGGAGTATGATCTGATCTAGGTGGCGTTTCTCAGTTGACATTGGCGCCGACGATCCTTAGTTCGTTTTATCTTTATTATTTTATTTTGTAATAAGTCTTCCGCTATGTAATAAATACTCTGATGTTTGATGATATTTATCTCTATACACTCTGTTATTATATATGTTGTCCTCTTGGCGCATGTATGAGATGCACCTGGCTTTGTTCCTTAAAGCCGGGTGTGACAGAAGTGGTATCAGAGGAAATGTTGACTGTAGGACGAAACCTAGATAGAAATGGACAAACCTTTCTTGCTTACCTTACTCTGACTCATTCTATACTCATCTCATCTTGATCTTGTCTCACCTTCTGCTAATCTACTCTGGTTAATCTTATCTTTTCTACTCTAATACAAGATGGATTTCACACCTTGGAATCCTACCACTATGATCTTTTTAAGAGATAGGGAACCCAAGACAAAATTTAAAACTATTTTCTTTAAAAATGTTGTTTAATTGTGATGATGCTAAATGCCTGATTTGCTTCTTTGATTGATTGAATTATTATAGAGGGACATCTTAGTATGTACCACCATAAGGTAATAAATTAGCTATGGTAGGTAAAATATTAATCTGCTTAGCTAATAAAATTCCCCAAAGTAACCTGATTTGTAAATACCTGCCTTGTCTGCTATTCTCTTACCATATGTATCTAACTCAGATGGTCAATACCAGGCGGGGTGGTGGAATTGATTTGCCTCCTAATCGACACACTCGGAGGATATATAGACAACCCCAGCCACAACCTGCAGAGATGAATCCTCCTAATCCTCCACCAGGCGAAGTTGACCCACTGGTTGCTGCTCAGATGGCGGTGAAGCAGCAAATGGCGGACACTATGGCTGATATGCGTGCCCAGATGCAGCAAGAACGCCAGGAGATGCGTCAGGAAATAGAAGATATACGACAGGAGTTGCGCCAGGAGCGAGAGGAGATACGCCAGGAAAGGAGGGCACAACAACAGCAGCTGCAACAACAACTGCAACAACAACAACAACAGCAGCAACAGCAGCAACAAGTACCACTGCCTCCACCACCACCACCAGTTCCACCCTGAGATAAGCATAGGGAGTTCATGAGTCATAAGCCACCTACATTCGCTAACTCACCTGATCCACTAGACGCGGATGATTGGCTGAAGTCCGTTGAGAAGATGCTGAATATTGCACAATGCACTGACCGGGAGAAGGTTTTATATGCTTCTGGATGTCTGACAGGTCCTGCTGCTGATTGGTGGGATTCATATACTGCTGCCCACGATGCTGCTGATACTATCACTTGGGCAGAGTTCAGTACCCAGTTCCGGAATTATCATATACCAGCTGGATTGATGAAGATTAAGAAGAAGGAATTTCTGTCGCTGAAGCAAGGAAGTATGTCAGTCAGCGAGTACCGCGACAAGTTTATCCAGTTATCCAGATATGCCCCTGATGAAGTTGCTGAAGACGAGAGGAAGCAGGAGCATTTTATTGAAGGACTTAATGGACCACTGCAGTACGCTTTAGTGGCACACACATTTCCATCATTTCAGAGGCTACTTGATAAGGTCCTGGCTATTGAACACAAGCGTGTTCAGCTGGGAGATTTGAAGAGAAAGGCTATATCTCAGGGACAAGGAAGCAGCAGTGTTCGTCCTCGCTACAGTTCACCCCAGGGTACACCCGTTCGCACTGGCGGAGGCCAGCGCCCAGTTCAGCAATCACCACTGAGGACTCCACCTCCTCGACAGGCTACCCCTACTGGCACCCCGATGAAGTTTTCAGGACAGAGTCCAGGCACTACTTGTTTCAAGTGTGGGAAGACTGGTCATTATGCAAATGTCTGCCCACAGAGGATTGCTACTACTCCAGTTCAGAACAGGCAGCAAACTCCAGGATCTGGCAAGGGATATTCTATTGCCAAGGTTAATCAAGTCAGCGTTGATGCTACTCCGGATGGTGGGGACATCGTACTTGGTATGTTTTATGTTAATGCAAATCCTGCAACCATATTATTTGATTCTGGTGCTACACATTCATTCATGTCTGCTAGATATGCCAACACAAATGAAATACCACTGCTAAATATGAGAAAACCCATGATAGTAATTACACCTAAAGGGCCTGTTGAGGCAAATCAAATGACACGTAGATTGACATTGACCATTATGGGTAGAGAATTTGGAGCTACTGCTATAATATTAGAGTCAAACAGTATAGATCTGATCCTTGGTATGTCATGGCTAAGAAAGGCAAAGGCCGTTATAGTATGTGGTAGAGGTACCGTAGAACTCACTACCACTAAAGGAGAAAGATTTCAAGTTAATATTGCAGTAACCTCCTCATCCATGCGTGCAATGTTCTTTATACCTGAGGAGTTTGTTGGTGACAACATCCGGGTGGTTAGAGATTTTCCGGATGTCTTTCCAGAGGAGTTACCAGGGATGCCACCTGATAGAGAAGTTGAGTTTGTTATTGATCTCTTACCTAGAACCGCCCCTATTTCTAAACGGCCATATAGGATGTCCGTAGAGGAGTTGAAGGAACTTAAGAAGCAGTTAACTGAGTTACAAGAGGCTGGGTACATTCGTCCGAGTTCCTCACCATGGGGAGCACCGGTACTGTTTGTACAGAAGAAGGATGGATCACAAAGAATGTGTGTGGATTATAGATCACTCAACGATGTTACTGTGAAGAACAAGTATCCGCTACCCCGTATTGAGGATTTATTTGATCAAATGAGAGGAGCTAGAGTATTCTCGAAGATTGATCTCCGATCGGGTTACCATCAGATGAGGATTAGACCATCGGATATTCCCAAGACGGCTTTCTCGTTTACTGTTATGTCGTTTGGATTAAACAATGCACCAGCTTATTTTATGAATTTGATGAACAAGGTGTTTATGAAGTATTTGGACAGATTCGTCGTGGTATTCATCGACGATATTCTTATCTATTCCAAGAGTGATAGTGATCATGAGGAACATCTGAGGTTGGTGCTACAGAAGCTACGAGATAACCAGCTATATGCCAAGTTCAGCAAGTGCGAGTTTTGGATTGGCGAGGTGCCATTTCTTGGTCATATTATTTCTAATGGAGGAATATCAGTGGATCCTGCTAAGGTTAAGGAGATAATGGAGTGGAGAGTACCCACTACAGTCACGGAGATTCGGAGTTTCTTGGGACTCGTAGGATATTATCGGAGATTTATTGAAGGATTTTCTAAGATTGCTAAACCTATGACTTCACTTTTGGAGAAAGGAAGAGAATTTAAGTGGGACAAGAAGTGCCAAGACAACTTTGATCAATTGAAGAAAAGATTGATGTCGCCACCAGTATTGGTTATGCCAGACCTACAGAAAGGATTTGATATCTATTGTGATGCATGTGGCCAAGGCTTAGGATGTGTGCTCATGCAAGAAGGACATGTGATTGCCTATGCTTCTCGTCAGTTACGGAAACATGAATTGAACTACCCCACGCATGACTTGGAATTGGCAGCCGTTGTGCATGCACTTAAGATTTGGAGACATTACATTATGGGAACCAAGTGCCAAGTATATACGGATCATAAGAGTCTGAAGTATATATTCACTCAAAAGGATCTCAACCTTAGGCAACGCCGTTGGTTGGAGCTTATTAAAGATTATGATTTGGAGATTCACTATCACCCGGGCAAGGCAAATTTGGTTGCAGATGCCTTGAGTCGTAAGGAGCATGTTCATTCAACTATTGTTGCCCAGCTACCTGATGAGATTGTTGAGGACTTCAGGAGACTTAACCTAGGGATAGTTGCTCATACTGAAGGAGTTACTATTGATGTGGAACCTACTTTGGAGCAAGAGATCCGCAAAGGACAAATTGGGGATGCTAAAATAAAAGAGATTAAGGATCTGATTACTGAAGGTCGAGTTCCGGAATTTACCGAAGATGAGCAGGGCACCGTATGGTTCAAGGACAGAATGTGTGTTCCTGATATTGAAAGCCTTCGAGAGACTATTTTAAAAGAGGCCCATGACTCGGATTATTCTATTCATCCTAGTAGTACTAAGATGTATCAGGATTTTAAGCGGAAGTATTGATGGTATGGATTGAAAAGAGATGTGGCTGCACATGTAGCTATGTGCGATGTATGTCAAAGAGTTAAGGCTGAACACCAGAGGCTAGCTGGACTACTGCACCCACTGAAGATACCCGAGTGGAAATGGGAAGAGATTGGTATGGATTTCATTACTGGATTGCCTCGCACCCAGAAAGGATATGATGCTATATGGGTGATTGTGGATAGATTGACTAAAGTGGCTCACTTTATTCCTGTAAAGACTACTTATAAAGGCTCTCAGCTAGCAGAGTTATATATGGCTCGGATTGTGTGTTTACATGGAGTACCAAAGAAGATCGTGTCTGATCGAGGTTCACAGTTTACCTCAAGATTTTGGAGAAGCTTTCATGAGAATATGAGTACAAAGTTGAATTTTAGTACGGCTTATCACCCTCAGACTGATGGACAGACTGAAAGGACTAATCAAGTATTGGAAGATATGTTGAGAGCATGTGCCCTTCAGCATGGAGGAAGTTGGGATAAAAGTCTACCATATGCTGAGTTCTCATATAATAATAGTTATCAGGCCAGTCTGAAGATGTCACCTTTTGAAGCTTTATATGGGAGGAAGTGCAGGACTCCTTTGTATTAGGACCAGACTGGAGAAAGACAGTTCTTTGGGCCTGAATTGATTCAAGAAGTAGAAGAGCAAGTCCGTATAATTTGAGAGAATTTGAGGGTGGCTCAAACCAAGCAAAAGAGCTACGCTGATAATAGAAGAAGACCACTAGAATTTGAAGAGGGAGATTATGTGTACCTCAAGGTGTCACCACTTCGTGG
This sequence comes from Zea luxurians, assembly GCA_029449295.1. NCBI lineage: Eukaryota > Viridiplantae > Streptophyta > Magnoliopsida > Poales > Poaceae > Zea > Zea luxurians. The sequence continues at coordinate 2,142,858 of JAOPSE010000168.1, forward strand.
AATGAGGAGATTTAAAGTTAAGGGCAAACTGTCCCCTCGTTATATTGGACCATTCTTGATCTTTAGGTGAGTTGGGGAGATGGCATACCAACTTGAGTTACCTGCTAGTCTATCGGATGTGCATAATGTGTTCCACGTGTCTTAGCTCAAGAAGTGTCTCCGTGTCCCTGAGGAACAGTTACCAATGGAAGAGCTCAGTGTTCAGGGTGATTTGACTTACACGGAGTACCCGATCAAGATTTTGGATACATTGACTCGAGTTATAAGAAATAAGGTGATAAAGATGTGTAAAGTACAGTGGAGTCACCACGGTGAAGATGAAGCAACTTGGGAAAGAGAAGAAGAGCTTCGCATAGACTTTCCCCACCTTTTCCCTCGACCTTCCTAAATCTCGAGGACGAGATTCTTTTTAAGGGGGGTAGGATTTGTAATACCCAATTTGTAAGAGACCATGTAAAAGGAGAAAAGCCATTTCCTTTATGTATATGTGTATATTATATCCACTTGTCATCACATGTGAATACCATATTTAAGGACAAATAACTAATAAAAAGTTATACCACTAAAATATGAATCATGCTGGGGTTTTATGTTGTGTGCATTTTGTGATAATATAAAATAAGGTAAAAATAAATATGATAATACCCAAATTAGAATTTAAACCCCAAAAGAAATTCTAGAATTGAAACCAAAAAGAGAAAAGAAAATATATACAAAATAAATATTATAAATAAAGGTAATAAAAGTATGTTCAAATTGTACTCTTAATCTGGGGATGAATTACCACATGGTGGAATTTGAAATTTGAATTCACATTTAACTTGGAAGTGGAGAAAAGAAACTAGAGTATAAATAGAAAAGAATAAAAGGCTTCATGGGTCGTTTCTGCTTCATTTCGGCCCACTTGATTCCTGCTCGCGCCAGCCCAGGCTCGGGTGCCGACTAGTGGGGCCGCGACGTCAATCTCACACCGCGCGCCGTCCGCACCGTTCGCCCTCTGCCACACGGGCCCCACGGGTCAGTCACCCCTCTCGCGCCTTTCGTCTGTTTCTCTAACGGGTGGACCCAGTGCGTCAGCTCCGTCCTCAACAGAAGCGCCGAGCATGACGGCATGCACAATTTTCGCGTGAGGCCGTTGTGCGCTTGACCACGTATGCGTCCTTAAAGGTAGCACGTCCGGGCTCGCTTCTCTCTCCTTTTCCTCCTACCTCCGCGACCCATCTACCTCCTCTGCCAGTTCACCATCGACACCGAGGGAAAGGGAGAGAGAGATCTTCGTCGCCGCCGCCACGGTAGTCGGCTGTACCTGCGGAATCTGGTGGTGGCTGGGGAGCTTCGCGCGACCACACGGAACGTGTACGACTCGTCCTCGGGATCGATTGGCTACTGGCGTTGTGGGAATTGCTCACCGTCGACCTCGTGCGGCCGCGGGATCGTCGGGCGCCGTGGGCGGAGCTCGGTGCTCCACCTGCGTTGGTAAGAGTTTCTCCAACGGGTTCGCAATTATTCCTTCTACGTTTTAGGGCCTTTGGATAAGTCGAGGAAGGTTGGGGCGCCGCTGCTATCTGTCACCGGCGAGAGTCCGTCGCGGCTGTTTTTGCGCGGGCGCTCGTTCACCGGGGAGGAAGGAGATGATTCCCTGGTCGTCCATCCGGGTTTGGACGCTAGGGATTCGGTTATGGGGAAAGCGATTGGGTTAATACACCAGAACCGTCCGATCTAAATCGTGTGCACAGGATTAGATCTTAGGTTTTTAAATCGGGAGCGTTGCATTGGGATCTGACGACTGAGATCGCATACCGCTTCGCGGGAGATCAGATCTAATCGCAGTCGTCCCTGGTTGATCTCACGGCTAGGATTAGTTGATACCCCTTCGCGGGTACATTTTGCTAAAGAGACCCTAGGGTATTTTATAATGAACCCGCCATCCTCTGGCACTATGCGCTGTCTCTGCGGATTATTACCCCGTGGCCCCTGCGTTTTCCAGAAAATGAGGCCCAGTCCAGTGGCATGTTAAAATGAGTAAATGAATTAGAAAATAGGTTTTTATTATATAAATGAATGCTAGAACTTCAATAATTCATAGAAAATCCATTTTAGGTCCAAATGAGTCCATTCCAGTTCCTAAAATTTTATAATTTTATCCTCTACCACTTAGAGCCTCTGTATTGTCATGAAAACAGTAAGAAAATTAATCCCACACTTAATCCTATTTTAAACACATAAGACCTTTGGAAATTCATAACTTAAATTCTATAACTCCAAAAATTATGATTTCTGTTCCTAGAATTTTATTTTAATATGTAGAACATTTCTGTGTATTTGGTTTATATGTTTGGTGTAATGTTAATTTCTCTATATGCACTGTGCTTGTTTGTATTGTGGCGAGTAGAAGAGCCCGTTGCTGAGGACCCTGGTGAGCAGCAGGTTGAAGTAGCTGAGCAGGAGCTCATTGAAGGCAAGTTGTGCCCTTGACCACTTTTTACCCAATAATGTGCTTTAATATCACTTATCCATGCATAGGTTAATTTTGATGGGACCCAATAGGTCACCCTAGATTGTTTATCTCGTTACCTTGTTTACCCCTGAATCACTTGGGTAGTTTGCTATTGCTTTACATGGTTTTGGGATAATCATTTATTACCTCTATGTTCCAATTCTTTTTGTTATTCTATTTATGTTCATGTTGAGATCATTAATGTTAATTGGAACATAGAGCTTAACTTGAGTAACACGTGCCACCACAAGGGTTTAATGGGACGCCCTTGGCTGATTAACTAGGAAAGCTAGTGGAGGTCTACCTTACCCGAAAGGGGCAAGGGCAGTAGGGGAGTGGTCAGTGTAGGGAGGTCCTTGGTTGATTTTGCTGCAATGGCGGTCAAACAAGAACCCTGCATTGGAACTTCCTATAAACTGTAGCGGGTTTTCGGAAGCTAGTGGAACTTTGTAAAGGCCTCGTAGTGTTACCCTGCCTCGCCTCCTTAGTAGAGGTGTATGGGAAGTCGCGATCCCTTGGTAGATGGGTAACATGACTTGTGGGTAAAGGGTACAACCTCTGCAGAGTGTAAAACTGGTATACTAGCCGAGCTCACGGTCATGAGCAGCTCAGGACTCTCTCTGATGTTTAAATTATGGAACTTAAATTCAATTTTGTCATTTGCATTGCATGGGATTGTTATTAATTTTGTTCTATTACTTTACTTATGGTTTGGTATTTACTTACACTTAGTAACTGCTAATAAAAGTTTGACCAACTACTTAAAAGCAATGCTCAGCTTTAACCCCTATCATTGATTAGCCTTACACATCACATGAACTCACACCTTTGTGAGTTTATGTCCACTGGTTCCCCACAACTTGTTGAGCTATGATCATGTATGAGCTCACCCTTGCTGTCTCACACCCCCCCATAGGAGAAGAGCAGGTGGTTCAGGAGGAGCCACAAGGCGAGGAGTATGATCTGATCTAGGTGGCGTTTCTCAGTTGACATTGGCGCCGACGATCCTTAGTTTGTTTTATCTTTATTATTTTATTTTGTAATAAGTCTTCCGCTATGTAATAAATACTCTGATGTTTGATGACATTTATCTCTATACACTCTGTTATTATATATGTTGTCCTCTTGGCGCATGTATGAGATGCACCTGGCTTTGTTCCTTAAAGCCGGGTGTGACAACCCAATTGAACACGCTTGTGTTCAATAGCAAGAGCCTTATCCAGTAGCCTCTGAAATGATGGAAAAGTGTGTGCAACCAGTGCATACTGCAAGGGTCCATTAAGTCCTTCAATAAAGTGCTCCTGCTTTCTCTCATCCTCAGCAACTTCCTCCGGAGCATATCTCGACAGCTGAATAAATTTGTCTCTGTACTCGCTGACCGACATATTGCCTTGCTTCAATGACAGAAACTCCTTCTTCTTGATCTTTATCATACCAGCTGGAATATGGTAGTTTCTGAACTGTGTACTGAACTCTACCCAAGTAATAGTGTCAGCAGCATCATGGGCAGCAGTATAAGAATCCCACCAGTCAGCAGCAGGACCTGTCAGACGACCTGAGGCATAAAGAACTTTCTCCCGGTCTGAGCATTGGGCGATGTTGAGCATCTTCTCAATTGCTTTTAGCCAATCATCTGCATCAAGTGGATCTGGCGAGCTGGCGAAGGTCGGTGGCTTATGACTCATAAATTCCCGGTGCTTATCACGAGGTGGAACTGGTGGTGGTGGTGGAGGCAGTGGTACTTGTTGTTGTTGCTGCTGTTGTTGAAGTTGTTGTTGCAGCTGCTGTTGTTGCACCCTTCTCTCCTGGCGCATCTCTTCTCTCTCCTGGCGCAACTCCTGGCGTATATCTTCTCTTTCCTGACGCATCTCCTGGCGTTCTTGCTGCATCTGGGTACGCATATCAGCCATAGTGTCTGCCATTTGCTGCATCACCGCCATCTGTGCTGCAATAAGTGGATCAACTCCGCCTGGTGGAGGATTAGGAGGATTCATCCCTGCTGGCTGTGGCTGAGGTTGTCTATATATCCTTCGAGTGTGTCGATTAGGAGGCAAATCAATTCCACCACCCCGCCTGGTATTTACCATCTGAGTTAGATACATAAGGTAAGAGAATAGTAGATAAGACAGTAATTACGAATCATGCTACTTTGGGGGATTTATTAGCTAAGCAGTTTAATGTTTTACCTACCATAGCTAATTTATTACCTTATGTTGGCACATGCTAAGATGTCCATATATAATATCTCAATCAATCAAAGAAGCAAATCAGACATTTATCATCAGAACAATCAACCAACTTTTTATAGAGAAAATAATTTTAATTTTTTTTTTGTCTTAGGTCTCCTAACTCTTAAGAATGTCATAGGGGTAGGGATTCCAAGGTGTGAAATCCATCTTGTCTCAGAGTAGAAAAGGTAAGAATGATCAGAGTAAGGTAAGTATAGAATGAATCAGAATGAGATAAGTAGGTAAGGGTTGTCCATTTCTATCTAGGTTTCGTCCTACAGTCAACATTTCCTCTGATACCACTTTTGTAACACTCGGTTTTAAAGGACAAAGTCGGGTGCATCTCATACATGCGCCAAAGAAGACAACATATATAATAACAGAGTGTATAGAGATAAATGTCACAAAACATCAGAGTATTTATTACATAGCGGAAGTCTTATTACAAAATAAAAGAATAAATGTAAAACGAACTAAGGATCGTCGGCACCAATGTCAACTGAGAAACGCCACCTAGATCAGATCAAACTCCTCACCTTGTGGCTCCTCCTGAACCACCTGTTCTTCTCCTGTGGGGGGTGTGAGACAGCAAGGGTGAGCTCACATACGTTCATAGCTCAACAAGTCGTGGGGAATAATGTGGCATGAACTCACCAAAGGTGGGAGTTCATGAAGTGTAAGGCTGATCAATGAAATAAAGGCTGAAGCTGAGCATTGCTTTTATAAGTTGGTCAAAATTTTATTAGCAATTACTAAGTGTAAGTAAATACCAAACCTTAATAATAATAAAGAAAAGTAATAGTAAAATAATCCCAAATGCGATGCAAATGTCAAATTAAATTTAAGTTCCATAATTAATCATGTGAGGGTCCGAGCCGCTCATGACCGTGAGCACGGCTAATATACTAGTTTTACACTCTACAGAGGTTGCGCATCTTTACCCACAAGTCATGTTACCCATCTGCCAAGAGACAGCCAATCCCATACACCTCTACCGAGGAGGCGAGGCAGGGTAACACTACGAGGCCTTTATAAAGTTCCACTAGCTTCAGAAATCCCGCTACAATTTATAGGAAGCTCCAGTGCAGGAATCCCTCGCCTGACCGCCATCGCAGCAAAATCAACCCAAGGACCTCCCTACACTGACCACTCCCCTACTGCCCTTGCCCCTTTCGGGTAAGGAAGACCTCCACTAGCTTTCCTAGTTAATCAGCCAAGGGCGTCCCATTAAACCCTTGTGGTAGCACTGTTTTCCCGGGTGGTCGCTCTATGTTCCAATTAATTTAATGATCTTAACATGAACAGTAATAATAACAAGATAATAACAGAATAATCATGAATAGTGTATCTCCATACCCAATCCACATAAAGCAAAAGCAGGTACTACCCAAAAATATTTCAGGGGTGAACAAGGTATAAAGATAAGCAAAACTGGGGTAACCTAAAGGATCCCATCAAAATTAACCTATGCAGATCATTAAAATTAATAAGAACATGGCTGGGAAAAAGTAAGTGATCAAGGGCACAACTTGCCTTCAATGAGCTCCTGCTCAGCTACTTCTACTTGCTGAACCTCAGATTCCACAGTGGCTTGCTCGTCTACTCGCATCAACACAATACATACATAGTATTGCATAAATAAACATCACATCAAACATGTAAATAAAATATACAGTAATAAACTAGACATTAAAATAAGATCACATGAACTGGAATCATTAAATTTGGAGTTATAGATTTCAAGTTATGAATTTCCTAAGATTTAATGTGTTTGAAATAGGATTAAATGATAAATTAATTTTCTAACTGTTTTCATGACAAAACAGAGACACTAAATGATACAGAATCTTATTACAAAATTTTAGAAATTAGAATGGCTCAATTTGAAGCTAGAATGAATTTTCTATGCATTTTACAAGTTTCTAGGTTTGTTTTTGTATTAAAAACGAATTTCTATAATTATTTCTATGTTTTTAATCTTCTCTGGACTGGGACTCAATTTCCAAGAAGGTCAGGGGTTCTGGCGTAAGTTTACCGAGACTCAGAGAATAGGGTCCATGGACTGCGGGTTCTATTCCCTAAAACTGTAAGGGTTCTTTAATAAAAATGTGTCGCGAAGGGGTATCCTTAGATGTGGGCCGCTGGATCACAAACCGACCACTCGGATTAGATCGAAACATAACTGGACTGGTACGGAGTAACAGCCACTGGATCTTTGATCGATGGTGTGACGGAACCTCCCAAGTAATCAGGCCCACCTACAGTTGTCCTTGTCTAACAGACATCAGACACCCTGTAGATGTTCCTAAGTTACTTGACAAGCTCGGTATCTTTCCTTACCTCACCAGGAACGTTTCACCCGTCTTGCAGACATTACAGATCATCGGAGATAAAGATATGCGGAAGCGATTTACATAATCTTACATTTATTTCCAAAGTAAGCTCAAGTTAAGTTATTACAGACCAGTTCTAAAAGTGAGTGCATAAAAGTAATAATTATACAAACCAGGGAGACACAAACTTCTCCCGAAAGACTATAACAAAGGATTCTAGATGGAGGACCGAGTCCTCCCGCACTTCAGTCTTGGTTTTCTCCCTTGGGAACCACCTTAGCACAGAAGCAGCAAAAGTCTGCTACTTCCCCACCTAAAAACAACAAAGGGATAAACCCTGAGTACGGAATTACTCAGCAAGTCTTACCCGACTAAGAAAAAGACTCTCAAGGGTATGCTGGTTATATGGGAGTCAAGGTAAGGCTTTAGCAAAAATCAACTTATAATTTTGCAGAAGAAGCTTACTAAAGTGAGTCCTTACTTTCAATCTTTTAACGCCATATTAAGTATTAATAGACTCCATTTGCATCTAGTCTAATTTCACATCACATCAAGACAACATCATTTTTGTCCATTTACATCCTGACTCTAGGTTGCAGGGAAGTGACCAAGTCTTCATAACCGCGAAGGTACGGCGATCCGAATCGATTATACTCAGCTGAGGATCTCCAATCACACGACATATGTAGCACTTAACCCTTGCATATGTCAACCCGCCACCGGGGTTCTTAAGACCGGATCAGGTTCACGCAAACCGAGAGCACAGATACACCACCGTCCAGCCTCTTGCCACGGAGGGTACACGCTACTCTCGCCACCGCTCCACTCCCATTTCGTGTTATCTTATTCCGGCCTTAGTCTGCCCGAGGCAAGGCTTACCCATGACGAGGTATGTGACCAGTTAAAGGGTCCTCGGTCAGCACGCCTACATACGCGTTAATCCTTAACCAACTTGGGTAGAACATCACCTGTTCCTACCCCCAAGTCTCAATTTAAGTATTTCCATCCTTAGGAATGTGTCTGTTCCTTAGGAGGAAAGAGCATCTCAGGGAACTTTGCAGTAAGCTCCCACTATTGCTCCAAATGAAAATATTCTTGTGGGTAGAAGCCATCCTCTCCATGGTTAAATTGAGGACAACTTCTATCCACAAGATCTAAGCAAGGCTAAGCATTTTTGTAAACCATATTTTGATACTTCACAGAAGTATCTATAAAGGTATGGAAATCAAGGAAAGCAATGCATCAAAGGGTTCCAATCATCTCCTATGAACCTAATGCACATTTCACTAGACTTAAAGTGTGCAAAAAGTATTTAAAACACAAGGAAAGGGGTTGCATGCACCGGGGCTTGCCTTTGTTATCAGAGGTGTCTTGCTCGGATCCGCAGATATCAAAATAAAAGCAGTTGTCGGCCTGAGGATCAGAGGTGGGTGGTATCCCTTCTTCAAAAACTTCTTCTTCTTCTTCTTGCTCTAATATAACCATATACATACATAAGGATGGATGTCATGGAATGCTCATGAGGATGCAAAGATAACATAAACTTATTATTTATGTCTTGAGTACAACTTTCCTTCACGGTACTCCGAGAACCTAGGGTTTCCGGAGTCGGTAAAGGAGTTCATAGGGCAGGGGGGGTGGTTCTGGGTTTAGTGATCAAACAAGGTCCAAATCAAATCAAACTCTACCCATGGCTTCTAAATAATGTGAAAAGCTCACATAAAAAGTTTGGGGAATTTTGGACTTATTATTTATTTTCTAAAAATCCAGAACCATTGGTTTAGGCTGTTTTAAATATCCTAAAATTCCCTATTCAAACTAAAAATCATAAAACTATTTTTATTAAATACTATGGAAAATCACAAGCCTAGGAAAATTGGTCTCACAATTTTATGATTTTTCTACAGTTTTCTACAAATTTCTAAAGTTTTTCTGAAAAAGAAAAGGAAAAGGGCTAAACAGGACTGGGCCGGATTCAGCCCAGCAGCCCAGGTCCAGAGGGAAAGCGCTCGCGCCCGCGCGCGCGCACTGGCGGCTTTGCAGAAAAGCCCTCGGGGTTTGGCTAATTGGAAAACGAGCTTCTTCACTGTTACACTGTGTCGCTGACAGCTCACGAAAAGACCCCTGGTTTCTGGTCAATTCACAATTACAAGTCCACGACGGCGCTCAGCGCGGCCGCGCTCCGGCGAGCGAGCAGACCGGCCGATTGAGGCAGCGGCTGAGCTCTCCGAGCGGCATACACGAAATTCAACCCCAAAGGAGCATTTCCCCTAACCTAATTGCACTGTTGGTGGCTCATAGAGCTCCGGCCACGGTGACCGTAAGCACAACGGCAAGGTGATCGTGTTCCCGGCGATAGGCGCCGGTCTAGTTCGATTCAATGCTTTGGTAAGCATCACGGAGGTATGAGCATGCTCAAACGAGGAAGCAATGGGCGGGTACTGACCGGAGTTGGGCTGGCGACGGTGAACTCGATTCTACGGCGGCGGAGAATGGATTTGGGGGAAACTTAAAATTCAGGCGAGCTAGTGGACGATTGAGGGTGGGAACGGGTGCAATAGCTAGCAAAATACATGGCGAAGCCAAGGGGGGGCTCAATTTATAGGCTCCGAGAGCGGTGGCTCTCAATTTGATCGCGACGCGTTGGCGGCCGGAGGGGAGGAAGATGCACTGGCGCATGGAGTACGTGTCCACGACGTGGCGGTAACTCCGGTGAGCCACGGAGGGGTCAGAGAAGGTCCTGGCGACACGGTGAAAGTGTAGAGCCACGCGGCACCCGGCCGAGAGGCGGCGGTCGACGGCGAGGTAATCCGCCAGCCGCAAAGTTGAAGGAAGACAGGGGGGGTTTCGTCGGAGTGGTGGCCAACTCACTGGTGACGAGGACCTTACCGCAACAGGCTTATCTAGTGACCGCCGAGCACGAATCACAGCGACGACGATCGACGGCGTCGGCTACCGGCGATAAGGACGAACGGATCTTCTTCAGTGTATTCAAGCACTGTACCATCAGAACACCGGTTCAGAGTGACTGACAGTCCATGTTTAGCGTCGATTTACTCCAGATGTCACATAAGAACTTCATAAACTCTCAGTAGCAAAGTTGTAGAGTTATAAACCAGCTACAACTCAACTATAGGACTTGATCACATTTGAGCACTGGATCATGCTTGAATCTGAGCTAGAAGTTGGTGTCAGTTCACTGCTAAACTGAATTTCAGATCAAACAGCCTGACAGCCAAACTTTGATGGGGTTTTTCTCCAAATTTCTCATAACAACTATGCTTGCACCCTTTAGCAAAGTTGTTCCCCTATGATCAGGCTTCAACTTTGATGTGGTGACCTAGGGCAAAAACCCTATACTTTGTAAATTACAAAGCCCCAAAGTTGAGCCCATTCACTGTTTTTCAGACTTAGAACCAAAACTCAAGGGAGGTTCATTTTGCACTTTAGTCCAAAACTTAGGGTTTGACCTTGAAATCCACATATTTGTGATCCAATTGACTTGAAACACTTATTTGACTTGGTTTTTGCACTTTAGCCCAAAAGTGGGCTAATTTTGCACATAAACCCCTAGGGTTTGGTTTTAGGGTTTTCCAGGGTTCTGATTAGGGTTTCTGGCATCCCAGGGGTATAAATGTGATTCAACTTAGTGTTTGGGGATATTTTATGACTTTTCTCAAAATTCCTAAGGTTTTTCTCAACTTGGGTTAAGTTTTACCCCTTTAACCACTATTTGTAAAACAGTAAAACAATACAACTTGTTTGAAATTTTTGCCTAGTGAATGCACTCTAGGTGTATCAAACATATGCAATGCCCATGCTCATGATGCCATGCTCAAGTTTTAGTTAGAGTAACACCAGGGGTGTTACATCCTTCCCCCCATAAAAGAATCTCGTCCCGAGATTTAAAGTCCTAGGGTGAGTAATGGAAAAGGAAATGTGTCATGTTTTTATTTCCTTATTTCTGGTACAAGACAGGGGTGGTGTGGGGGTTCATTCCTTTATTACACAACTATACAAACTTTACAACTTACAAGAGGCTAGAAAGCCTGGGAAATTCTTATCCAAGAAATCTTGGGTTTCCCATGTAGCCTCATCTTCCGAATGCTGGTTCCACTGTATCTTATAAAACTTGAGAGTTTTTCTCCGGGTAACCCTGTCCTTTTGATCCAGAACTCGAATGGGATGTTCCGAGTACGTTAAATCTGGTTCCAGGACAACATCAGTCACTTCAATGATTCGATCGGGAACCCGTAGACACTTCTTCAATTGTGACACGTGGAACACGTTATGCACAGCAGACAATGTTTCGGGGAGCTGAAGTCGGTATGCCACTGGTCCACATTGCTCAAGTACCCGGAATGGACCAATGTACCTGGGTGCAAGTTTTCCTTTAATCCCGAAACGCGATACACCCTTCATTGGTGAAACTTTCAAGTAGACATAGTCGTCTACCAGAAAACATAAGGGTTGTCGTCGTCGGTCTGCATAACTCTTTTGACGAGCCTGTGCCTTCTTCATATTATGAACTATTTTCTGAACCTTTTCTTCGGTTTCTTTTACCATATCAGGCCTAAAGAAATACCTTTCACCAGGTTCAGACCAATTTAGCGGAGTTCGACACCGTCGTCCATACAGAGCTTCAAAAGGTGCCATCTGGATACTTTCTTGATAACTGTTATTATATGAAAACTCCGCCAAAGGTAAACATTCATCCCATTTCTGTGAGAAATCCAGGACACATGCCCGCAGCATATCCTCGAGGATTTGATTTACTCTCTCAGTTTGTCCACTGGTTTGAGGATGATAGGCCGAACTGTGGATCAATTTGGTACCCAAGGATTTATGAAGTTCTTCCCAGAACTTGGATACGAATTGAGGTCCACGATCCGACACTATGGTTTTTGGAATACCATGTAAACTGAGGATACGGCTGATATACAATGCTGCATAAGTGGCTACAGTATATTTGGCCCTGACGGGTAAGAAGTGGGCAATTTTTGTGAGTCGATCAACGATAACCCAAATAGAATCATACCCTTTGGCCGTCCTGGGCAGTCCCACGATGAAGTCCATACTTATATCTTCCCATTTCCATGTTGGGATTGGCAAAGATTGCAATGGACCAGCAGTTTTCAGGTGTATGGCTTTGACACGTCTGCAAGTGTCACACTTAGCCACATAGCGTGCAATTTCAATCTTCATCTTCGTCCACCAGTAATGTTGCTTTAAATCTTGGTACATCTTAGTGCTTCCGGGATGAATAGAATAGCGACTAAGATGCGCTTCATCTAAGATTTGCTGGCGGAGTTCCTCGTTCTTCGGCACTACTATGCGGTTGTTGAACCATAACACACCTTGATCATCTTCCTTGAAACATTGGGCTATTCCAGCCCTGATCTTTTCTCGTATGTGCTTCATGCCCAGATTATCCCTTTGAGCATCAATTATCCTTTGCAAAATGGTTGACTCAAGCTTTAGTTGATTTAGAGTCCCATGCTGGATTATCCCCAGGTTTAATTTCTCCATTTCTTGACACAAAGTGCTCTCGGAGGTTTTAACCATAAGACAGTGGCAGGAAGTCTTGCGACTCAATGCATCTGCCACCACATTGGCCTTGCCTGGGTGATAATGGATCTCCAGTTCATAATCTTTAATAAGCTCAAGCCATCGCCTCTGCCTCATATTTAACTCTGACTGGGTAAATATATACTTCAAACTTTTATGATCAGTGTATATATGGCAGATATTTCCCAGCAGATAGTGACGCCATATTTTCAGGGCATGAACCACCGCAGCTAACTCCAGATCATGAGTTGGATAGTGCTCCTCATGTCGGCGTAACTGCCTTGAAGCATATGCAATTACTCGGCCTTCTTGCATCAGCACACAGCCGAGTCCACTGCCAGAGGCATCACAATATACATCAAAAGGTTTAGTGATGTCCGGTTGAGCCAATACCGGAGCAGTGGTCAATAGTGTCTTCAATTGCCCAAAGGCTTCATTACATTTAGAAGACCAATTGAACTTAGTATCATTCTTCAATAAACTTGTGATTGGCTTCACAAGCTTAGAAAAATCAGGTATAAATCTGCGATAGTATCCTGCTAGTCCAAGAAAACTCCGGACTTGGTGAACAGTCGTTGGAGGTTTCCACTCCAGAATATCCTTGACTTTGCTAGGGTCTACCGCAATTCCCTTAGCTGACAATACGTGCCCCAAAAATTGAATTTCTTCCAGCCAGAACGCGCACTTACTGAACTTGGCATATAGCTGATGTTCCCTCAGGCGCGTCAATACAATCCGTAGGTGCCGAGCATGCTCCTCTTCATTTTTAGAGTATATCAGAATATCGTCGATGAAGACCACCACGAACTTGTCCAACTCAGGCATAAACACCGAGTTCATCAAATAGGTGAAGTGGGCAGGAGCATTTGTGAGCCCGAAAGACATTACTAGATATTCAAACAATCCATACCGCGTAGTAAAAGCGGTCTTCGGTATATCCTCGGGCCGAATACGGATTTGATGATAGCCCGACCTGAGATCAATTTTAGAAAATACCCTCGCCCCAGTCAGTTGATCAAATAAGATGTCGATCCTTGGAAGAGGGTACTTATTCTTGATGGTGACCTCATTCAGGGGCCGATAGTCCACGCACATGCGCAAGGTTTGATCCTTCTTCTTCACAAAGATGGCGGGACAACCCCAAGGGGACGAGCTTGGCCGGATAAATCCCTTATTCAATAGATCTTGTAATTGAATCTTTAATTCCGCCAATTCATTAGGGGGCATACGGTACGATCTTCGGGAAATAGGAGCCATACCGGGCTTTAGCTCAATCACAAATTCCACATCTCTTTCAGGGGGCAGTCCAGGCAAATCTTCCGGAAACACATCTGGAAACTCACATACTACCGGAATGTTCTTGATCTCCGGTACAATGGCTTCAAAGATTCTACCAGAAGCTTTGGCTGGATTGGTTTTGGGGAGAGACAAGAGAATTTCTTCTTGATTATAACTCAACCTGACGGTTCTGAGTTCAGTGTTGAGTACTGCCTTGTGTTGAGTTAACCAATTCATCCCCAAAATTACATCTATATCTTGGCCTTTCAGAACAATCATGTTGGCAGGAAAGTTCCGTTCGGCCATAGTTACTGGCACTCCATAGGCCACTTCTTTAGTAAAAATGTATCCCCCAGGTGAATGAATTTTAAAACCCTCTTTGGATTCATGACATGTAATGTGATGTTGCTCCACAAATGTCTTGCTAATGAAGGTATGTGAAGCACCAGAATCAAAAAGAATTATTGCAGGGTGACTAGCCACAGGGAACGTACCCATCATCACCGGCTCTCCCTCCGGTGTGGTAGCCACTTGCGTATAATATACTCGCCCCGTCTTTTTGGTATTCTTGCCCGAAGTACTTCCCTTGCCTGGAGCTGAATTTCCCGATCCTTGCTGATTATTAGCCTGATTTTGCCGAGGATAGGGACAATCTTTAATGAAGTGCCCAGATTTGCCACAGTTAAAGCATCCAGTTGAGGAACTTGGCAGAGCAGGGACTCGAGTGCCTGGGGCACCCGGCTGACTTGAGGCAGTAGGGGCTTTGTTGGGACGAATAATTATAGGCTGCTTGAAAGGGAAAGATGGTGCACTTGGACGGTTCTGGTTAGAGGGCCGGAGAATAAACCGTTGCCTCTTTACCGGGCCTTGACTAGGCCGATCACCACTGAATCCCTTGCTTTTCCCAGAATTTGCATATTTGGCCTCCACAGATAAGGCTGTGCTGACAGCCTTTCCATAAGTAAGATCAATACATGCAGCCATTTTCCGCTGCATCCGGTCGTTCAGACCTCTCATAAAACAATTCTTCTTTTTCAAATCTGTATTCACCTGATCAATTGCGTACTGGGACAGGTGATTGAACTTGTTGAGATACTGATTAACAGTATCTCCCCCTTGCTTCAGTTTCATGAACTCTTCTTGCTTCATGTGCAACACTCCCTCAGGAATATAATGCTCGCGGAATGCTGCTTTGAACTCGTTCCATGTAACTTGATGATTATCCGGCTGGATGGCCACAAAGTTTCCCCACCAAGTACTGGCAGGGCCTCGGAGTTGTTGAGCTGCAAATAATGGCTTCTGGGTTTCTGAGCAGCGAAGAAGGCCAAATTTTTGTTCTATGACCCGTATCCATTCGTCGGCCTCAAGCGGGTCTTCTGCTTTAATAAAGAGAGGCGAACGAGTCTCCGAGAAATCCAGATAAGTGGTCTCACGAGGACCCTGCTGGAATCCTCGTCCTGCTTGTTGTTGAAGCTGTTGCTGACCCGCCATCTCCCTCAGGAAGCGGGTGTTGTCGGCTGTGGCGTTTACCAAGGCAGCGATTGCCTCGGCCAGTGTGGGTGGAACGGGAGGCGGATTCGGTGTAACATCCCGACCCCCGGATGTCCCAGCTGCATCCTGTGCACGAGTCCTGGTCGGCATCTGAGGCAAAAACATTTGAATAAACATAATGTGCCAAAGAAAACCTTCCGTTTTACATTACTATAAAGAGTAATGGTACAGACTCGATATTACACAGCAGGATACATTACCCATTTTACAAAAGTTTACCCTATTATACAACAGTACATCCTACAATACTCTACTCTACTTTTATTACACTATTAGTCCTTCTTCCCGTTGCTTTTGGCGGCTTCATTGTCAGGTGTGGGAGTCCAGACGTCCACCAACCTCAAAGAAGGAGGGGGCTCAAAAAGATCTAACTCCCCACCCAACGCGCGTCCCGCAACGTGGGAGGGTCCGGCTTCTGCCTCCGCAGAAGGTGCAGGCTCACTAGGGTGTAGTTGCGAATATAACACATGGACTTCCTCATGCAATGTATTGCAGTAGACCTGCAGGTTGTCGACCGCTGAGCTTAACTCTCTAATTCGGGCCTGAGCCCTTGCTTCCTTAGCACACACCAACATGTGTGACTGGACTGCCCAGTCAAGTGCTAGGTCCCGGTCAGCCAGCTGATCCCGCAGGTGACGGAGGTCCCTTCTTAGATCATTAATTCTGTCTCCGTCGGCAATCCACGCATTGGTCCTGTGTCGCAACGCTGCTTGTAGTCGATTCATTTCGGCTTCCAAGTCTCCTATGGGATCGTTACTCCCACTGCTACTACTTTCATGGCGAGGGGCCAGTTGGTGCCGAGGTACTCCCCTTGGTCCCGTTGATTTGCGTGCCGTTAGCCTCGTGCGTGGCGGCATCTTTAAGGGGGAAAATGTTATTAGTATAATTCTTAGCATGATGCATGAATAAATACAGAATCAACCTTGGTTGATTCAACCTTCTATACGTTGCACTCTTCCTAACTGGTCTTTAATATAAACTCTTCAGACTACTTAGGTAAGAAGAGAAAAGAATCTTTAGGTAAGACTTTTGAAAATCTTTTGAAGATGCCTTAATATCTGCAAAGAAGGGCTACGCTCCGATACCAGCTGTGACGGAACCTCCCAAGTAATCAGGCCCACCTACAGTTGTCCTTGTCTAACAGACATCAGACACCCTATAGATGTTCCTAAGTTACTTGACAAGCTCGGTATCTTTCCTTACCTCACCAGGAACGTTTCACCCGTCTTGCAGACATTACAGATCATCGGAGATAAAGATATGCGGAAGCGATTTACATAATCTTACATTTATTTCCAAAGTAAGCTCAAGTTAAGTTATTACAGACCAGTTCTAAAAGTGAGTGCATAAAAGTAATAATTATACAAACCAGGGAGACACAAACTTCTCCCGAAAGACTATAACAAAGGATTCTAGATGGAGGACCGAGTCCTCCCGCACTTCAGTCTTGGTTTTCTCCCTTGGGAACCACCTTAGCACAGAAGCAGCAAAAGTCTGCTACTTCCCCACCTAAAAACAACAAAGGGATAAACCCTGAGTACGGAATTACTCAGCAAGTCTTACCCGACTAAGAAAAAGACTCTCAAGGGTATGCTGGTTATATGGGAGTCAAGGTAAGGCTTTAGCAAAAATCAACTTATAATTTTGCAGAAGAAGCTTACTAAAGTGAGTCCTTACTTTCAATCTTTTAACGCCATATTAAGTATTAATAGACTCCATTTGCATCTAGTCTAATTTCACATCACATCAAGACAACATCATTTTTGTCCATTTACATCCTGACTCTAGGTTGCAGGGAAGTGACCAAGTCTTCATAACCGCGAAGGTACGGCGATCCGAATCGATTATACTCAGCTGAGGATCTCCAATCACACGACATATGTAGCACTTAACCCTTGCATATGTCAACCCGCCACCGGGGTTCTTAAGACCGGATCAGGTTCACGCAAACCGAGAGCACAGATACACCACCGTCCAGCCTCTTGCCACGGAGGGTACACGCTACTCTCGCCACCGCTCCACTCCCATTTCGTGTTATCTTATTCCGGCCTTAGTCTGCCCGAGGCAAGGCTTACCCATGACGAGGTATGTGACCAGTTAAAGGGTCCTCGGTCAGCACGCCTACATACGCGTTAATCCTTAACCAACTTGGGTAGAACATCACCTGTTCCTACCCCCAAGTCTCAATTTAAGTATTTCCATCCTTAGGAATGTGTCTGTTCCTTAGGAGGAAAGAGCATCTCAGGGAACTTTGCAGTAAGCTCCCACTATTGCTCCAAATGAAAATATTCTTGTGGGTAGAAGCCATCCTCTCCATGGTTAAATTGAGGACAACTTCTATCCACAAGATCTAAGCAAGGCTAAGCATTTTTGTAAACCATATTTTGATACTTCACAGAAGTATCTATAAAGGTATGGAAATCAAGGAAAGCAATGCATCAAAGGGTTCCAATCATCTCCTATGAACCTAATGCACATTTCACTAGACTTAAAGTGTGCAAAAAGTATTTAAAACACAAGGAAAGGGGTTGCATGCACCGGGGCTTGCCTTTGTTATCAGAGGTGTCTTGCTCGGATCCGCAGATATCAAAATAAAAGCAGTTGTCGGCCTGAGGATCAGAGGTGGGTGGTATCCCTTCTTCAAAAACTTCTTCTTCTTCTTCTTGCTCTAATATAACCATATACATACATAAGGATGGATGTCATGGAATGCTCATGAGGATGCAAAGATAACATAAACTTATTATTTATGTCTTGAGTACAACTTTCCTTCACGGTACTCCGAGAACCTAGGGTTTCCGGAGTCGGTAAAGGAGTTCATAGGGCAGGGGGGGTGGTTCTGGGTTTAGTGATCAAACAAGGTCCAAATCAAACCAAACTCTACCCATGGCTTCTAAATAATGTGAAAAGCTCACATAAAAAGTTTGGGGAATTTTGGACTTATTATTTATTTTCTAAAAATCCAGAACCATTGGTTTAGGCTGTTTTAAATATCCTAAAATTCCCTATTCAAACTAAAAATCATAAAACTATTTTTATTAAATACTATGGAAAATCACAAGCCTAGGAAAATTGGTCTCACAATTTTATGATTTTTCTACAGTTTTCTACAAATTTCTAAAGTTTTTCTGAAAAAGAAAAGGAAAAGGGCTAAACAGGACTGGGCCGGATTCAGCCCAGCAGCCCAGGTCCAGAGGGAAAGCGCTCGCGCCCGCGCGCGCGCACTGGCGGCTTTGCAGAAAAGCCCTCGGGGTTTGGCTAATTGGAAAACGAGCTTCTTCACTGTTACACTGTGTCGCTGACAGCTCACGAAAAGACCCCTGGTTTCTGGTCAATTCACAATTACAAGTCCACGACGGCGCTCAGCGCGGCCGCGCTCCGGCGAGCGAGCAGACCGGCCGATTGAGGCAGCGGCTGAGCTCTCCAAGCGGCATACATGAAATTCAACCCCTAAGGAGCATTTCCCCTAACCTAATTGCACTGTTGGTGGCTCATAGAGCTCCGGCCACGGTGACCGTAAGCACAACGGCAAGGTGATCGTGTTCCCGGCGATAGGCGCCGGTCTAGTTCGATTCAATGCTTTGGTAAGCATCACGGAGGTATGAGCATGCTCAAACGAGGAAGCAACGGGCGGGTACTGACCGGAGTTGGGCTGGCGACGGTGAACTCGATTCTACGGCGGCGGAGAATGGATTTGGGGGAAACTTAAAATTCAGGCGAGCTAGTGGACGATTGAGGGTGGGAACGGGTGCAATAGCTAGCAAAATACATGGCGAAGCCAAGGGGGGGCTCAATTTATAGGCTCCGAGAGCGGTGGCTCTCAATTTGATCGCGACGCGTTGGCGGCCGGAGGGGAGGAAGATGCACTGGCGCATGGAGTACGTGTCCACGACGTGGCGGTAACTCCGGTGAGCCACGGAGGGGTCAGAGAAGGTCCTGGCGACACGGTGAAAGTGTAGAGCCACGCGGCACCCGGCCGAGAGGCGGCGGTCGACGGCGAGGTAATCCGCCAGCCGCAAAGTTGAAGGAAGACAGGGGGGTTTCGTCGGAGTGGTGGCCAACTCACTGGTGACGAGGACCTTACCGCAACAGGCTTATCTAGTGACCGCCGAGCACGAATCACAGCAACGACGATCGACGGCGTCGGCTACCGGCGATAAGGACGAACGGATCTTCTTCAGTGTATTCAAGCACTGTACCATCAGAACACCGGTTCAGAGTGACTGACAGTCCATGTTTAGCGTCGATTTACTCCAGATGTCACATAAGAACTTCATAAACTCTCAGTAGCAAAGTTGTAGAGTTATAAACCAGCTACAACTCAACTATAGGACTTGATCACATTTGAGCACTGGATCATGCTTGAATCTGAGCTAGAAGTTGGTGTCAGTTCACTGCTAAACTGAATTTCAGATCAAACAGCCTGACAGCCAAACTTTGATGGGGTTTTTCTCCAAATTTCTCATAACAACTATGCTTGCACCCTTTAGCAAAGTTGTTCCCCTATGATCAGGCTTCAACTTTGATGTGGTGACCTAGGGCAAAAACCCTATACTTTGTAAATTACAAAGCCCCAAAGTTGAGCCCATTCACTGTTTTTCAGACTTAGAACCAAAACTCAAGGGAGGTTCATTTTGCACTTTAGTCCAAAACTTAGGGTTTGACCTTGAAATCCACATATTTGTGATCCAATTGACTTGAAACACTTATTTGACTTGGTTTTTGCACTTTAGCCCAAAAGTGGGCTAATTTTGCACATAAACCCCTAGGGTTTGGTTTTAGGGTTTTCCAGGGTTCTGATTAGGGTTTCTGGCATCCCAGGGGTATAAATGTGATTCAACTTAGTGTTTGGGGATATTTTATGACTTTTCTCAAAATTCCTAAGGTTTTTCTCAACTTGGGTTAAGTTTTACCCCTTTAACCACTATTTGTAAAACAGTAAAACAATACAACTTGTTTGAAATTTTTGCCTAGTGAATGCACTCTAGGTGTATCAAACATATGCAATGCCCATGCTCATGATGCCATGCTCAAGTTTTAGTTAGAGTAACACCAGGGGTGTTACAGATGGCCCAAAATCTCTCATGCCCCAACACCTCTCGGCCGCACACTAGCTGATCACCGGCCGAGATTGTTTGGCCGAAGCGTTAAGCTGCATCTAATCGCGACCGTCTAAAAACCGATCGATGGCCCACGAGCGTCTTCCCCAATTCTGGCCGACGGCGCACCAGCACACGGCGGTGCACATGGCCGGAGGTCGCGGCCCAGTGCCCTGGCTCCCTAATTCTCCCCACTACATGTCAGTTTGCGTCAAGGGAACGATGGTGCACTATATGGCGGGCTCAATCCCGCCGATAAGGACGAGCACCACACCCGACATGGCGAAAAGGATTGGTCGGCGAAATCGGACCCCGACGAGGAATTAGTTCACGACCCGACCCGCAATTCCTAATCTGGTCAGTCGTAATCCATCACATAGATGCGGCAGATGACTTGGATGCCTTACCCAAGGTGAAGATAACCGCAAAGGGGATGCTCCACGGCGATGAGCCAATTCACGGCTCCGACGAGAGATTTCCGCCACCGGGATGCTCTGCCGCGCCAACCACTGTTGCGGATGCCACCACGGAGAACCGCCAATGCCCCGAAGCCGCCCCCACGCCCACAACGAGGGCTGCAGACGGGAACTACCCCGACGGCGGACGCACGCTTCTTCACTCCTATCTGCTCCCTCTCCGGCGGTGGCCGAATTCTGGGCTAGTGGATAGGGCAAAATTGGCACAGCACTACAACGGCAGCGAGGTCCGCACCCTTATACCCGGGGGAAGTCAGCGCACGATTCAGCTGGAGCTGGTATCCTCGGTCACGGTCGTTGCAGATCGCCCGCCATGCGCGCGGAGCAAGGGAAGAGCGGGGCTGACCGCCAGGGCCCACAGAGCAACGACTGAAAACGGCGACGCGCCCCCGTACGGGAATGGGCGACTGGCGCTGGGCCCATTTGATAGCGCGGTGAGTTCGTATCGCCCGCGTCCAGCTGCGGCGCCGCGCCCCAGCGACGATCTCGGGAGGAAGACACCAGACAAGTGGGCCCGCCAGTACAGCGTCACGGCGCGCGAATAGACAATGGCTGAGCGCCTTGTTGAGTGACCGGCCAGTGGGACCGAGGACCCAGTGAGGCGTGAGAGGAGACAGGTAGGCTAGCGCGCGGAGGAGAAAAGGAAAGTGGGCCGCGCGTGAGTGTTAGGGTATGTGGGCCGAAATGGTGTAGTCCGGCCCAGGTAAGGTTAGTTTTGTTTTATTCTTTTCTTTTCCATTTCTTTTTCTCCATTTTCAAATCCAATTGAATTCAAGTTTGAATTCAAACTTGATGGCTCATCATTTACACTGTGTTTGTACAGTTAAAAGTAATAAGTTTAAGGATATCTATATTTTATATTTTTATATCATTCCTCTTTTTCTTATTTTCCAAACCCTATTTTCAAAATTAGGGTTTAATTCTACTTCTAATAATTATTATATTATTATCATTAACATTATTATTTTATTTAATGCACAAACATATAAACTCCATCATGATGCAATTTTCTTTTTATCATTTGTTTGAATCAATCTCTAAATTTTGTGTATGCTCTTTTTATGATGCAATTATGATACACAAAATAAGGAGATCTCTCTATTATTCTTTGTATACAACTTTGAGTATTACAGTCTGCGAGACTGACGGCGCAGACTGCGGCGCTGACTGACAGCACAGACGCGGAGGTGGTCAAAACCGGTTCAACCGGTTTTTATACCGGTTTCCACCAGGGGGAAACCGGTTGAGTGACCTACTCAGCCGATTCACTCAACCAGATTTCAGATATTGCCCGGAAAGGCTATAATAGCACTTAGCAAATATGACATGAGTTATTTTGATGATAAAAATAGTATTTCTCATGACATATTGCGCAAACAATCAATTTATATCCATCAAACCTGATCAAAATTTTAGTTTTTTAAGACACGTTTCGAGAATCCAAGATATTTAGCTCACTCCTAAGAAAGCAAAACCTAGTCTCATCAAGGGGTTTTGTGAAGATATCGGCTAGTTGATTTTCGGTGCTCACATGAAACAATTCGATATCTCCTTTGGCTTCGTGGTCTCTCAAGAAATGATGTCTAATGTCAATATGTTTGGTTCTAGAGTGTTGCACTGGATTGTTTGCAAGTTTTATGGCACTCTCATTGTCACACAATAGTGGAATCTTGTTAAACGCACAACCAAAATCTCTCAGGGTTTGCTTCATCCATAACAACTGTGCACAACATGACCCAACTGCTATGTACTCAGCTTCTGCAGTGGAAAGTGCAACACAATTTTGTTTCTTGGAACTCCATGACACTAAGGACCGCCCAAGGAATTGGCAAGTCCCAGTAGTGCTTTTTCGATCTACTTTGCAACCGGCATAATCTGAGTCAGAGTAGCCAAGCAAATCGAAAAGGGAGCCTTTAGGGTACCATAAGCCTAGGTTTTGGGTGTGCACTAAGTATCTTAGGATTCTCTTAACGGCAACAAGATGACAATCTTTAGGATTAGCTTGAAAGCAAGCACACATGCAAACACTCAATATTATATTAGGTCTAGATGCACACAAATAAAGCAGTGACCCTATCATTGATCTATATAACTTTTGATCTACAGGTTTACCTTCTTCATTTAGGTCGAGGTGTCCATTTGATGACATTGGAGTCTTGGTGTGCTTTGCCTTTTCCATGCCAAACTTCTTGAGCATATCTTGTGTATATTTAGTTTGGCATAGAAAAGTACCTTCCTTGAGTTGTTTGACTTGAAATCCCAGGAAGTATTTAAGCTCGCCCATCATAGACATCTCAAACTTGTTCGTCATTACTTTGCTAAACTCTTCACAAAATTTTTCATTAGTACTACCAAATATAATGTCATCGACATATATTTGGCACACAAATAATTAATTGTCAACTTTGCGAGTAAATAATGTAGAGTCAGCTTTTCCTATTGTAAACCCATTCTTAATTAAAAAATCTTTAAGGCAATAATACCAAGCTCTAGGGGCTTGTTTAAGCCCGTAGAGTGCCTTGTGAAGTAGATAGACATGATTTGGCTTCCTTGGATCTTCAAAGCCCGGTGGTTGCTCCACATAGACCCTCTCTTGTAGTGGTCCATTTAGAAACGCGCTCTTGACGTCCATTTGATATAACTTGAAATCATGGTTAGTAGCATAGGCAATTAATATTCTAATTGACTCTAACCTTGCTACCGGCGCATATGTTTCACCAAAATCAAGTCCTTCCACTTGAGTGTAGCCTTGGGCAACCAATCGTGCTTTATTTCTTGTAACCACGCCATGCTCATCTTGTTTGTTCCTAAAGACCCATTTTGTCCCAATCACATTTTGCTTGGGTCTTGGAACCAAGGACCAGACTTCATTCCGGGTGAAGTTGTTCAATTCCTCTTGCATGGCAATTATCCAATCCGGATCACCCAACACTTCTTCAACCTTAAGTGGCTCAAGAGAGGAAACAAACGAGTAAAATTCACAAAAATTTGCTAAACGAGATCGAGTTGTTACCCCTCTCCTAATGCTACCCAGGATGTTGTCCACCGAATGATCTCTTTGAATAGTGTGATGGACTCGAGGATGAGGCACTGATGGTTGTCTTTGAATTTGTTCCTCCTCATCATCTACTTGATCAAGAGGCACTTCACCATCAATACTTTCATGTTCATCTTCTACCACCGTTGGCATCCTTTGGGATTGATGATTTTCTTCAAGACTTGGATGACTTGAAGTTGATGGGTTTGCTTGGGTGGAGGATTTGTCACCCACCACCTTTGCACCCATATCAACAACATCATTGGTCATCCACAAAGTTCCTTCCTCATCATCTTTTTCTTGAGGTCTCTATCACACCCGGTTTTAGAAGGTAAACCGAATGCGAACCATGTACGTGCCAGGATCAGCAATTCACGTACACAGCAGTTACATAACATGGACATCATCACACAGTGCTCAAATAGTATTAAAAAGGGAAATAGTAGTCGATTACATCATATGTCTGAGACATCCACATAGTCTTTACAATAAATCAAAGTGCGGAAAAGAAACATAGATAAACGCGGCCTTCACAGGCAGCCGACTGGGGGTTGCCGCTAACCCACACCTAGAACTCATCGTAGTCTTGGAACTCCTAGAAGTCTCCTTCCACGGCTTCGTCTTCTCCTGAGCAGTGGTTGCAATGCTGACAACCTGGGGGGGTTGGTGTGTAGAGCAAGGGTGAGTACACATCAACATACTCAGCAAGTGTCCTGTTTGGCTGTAGTGGACTAGCTTTATGTGGGGGTAAGTCAAGCAGTTGCTTTTAGTTGGTCAGATTATTATTACTAGTAGAGAAAGCCAAGTTTTAGATTTAACCCACGTTATTAACCCAAACGTACTCCTTTCCAAACGGAAAGAGTACCACTTACCATTACCAGAGTCAAAACCAAGAACCATCAATCTCATTGCCACCTGCAATCCGAACATCTCTGATCAAGTACCACTAATCACTGGAGCTCCCTTGGCCGCTCATAACCGCGAGCACGGCTAATATATCAGTTTCATAACACTCTGCAAAGGTTGCGCACTTTACCCATGAGCCGTGATCCCCTTTTTGCCTCGGGTTGTACGGACCCTTGAACACTCCCAAGGTGAGTAGGCAGGGTCTCACTACATAGCCTTTACAAAGATTCCCCGGGGCTGTAGCCGCCCGTTAGGTTTCCTAAATGTATCGCACTCCTCCCCAAGGGACAAATCAACCTTGGCAGAGCGAGCCGCATACACCGAGCCCCATTGACGGCACGACGGCTAAGCGAACTACACCCCGGTTCCTCTAATTATTCAGCTAAGGGCGTCCCACACCCTCATGGTTGCACTGTTTTCCTAGGCGGTCATCCAACGAACAGGTCCTTACGGAGAGGCACTCGAGAAACCGCTCGAGTCCCCTTAAATGCCACGCGGGCTCGCAATTATGGTTAAGGCAGAAAGAGGAACAGACAGTCGAGAAACGATCACGTTACATGATTATGAATTAAATTACTCGCTCAATGGAAGGGAATTAATTTAGACACTATGTTTGGCATAAAATAAAGTCAAGTTCCACATTTAATCATTATAAACAATTGAAGATGAATGAAAGGGAGTGGTCGCACGTCGAGACGTACGACACGACATTTAGATTGAATTAAGAAGTAAACGACTGGCCGCGCGATAGAGCGCACAACGAGACACTTGCACTAATTATAAAGAGACGTTAAGCATCGCGCGACGAAGCGCACGACGACATACTCCAACAGAGCTGAGTTTAAAGTGGAACGTCGCGCGTCTGGACGCGCGACATCGCACCTTAAACAACCTGAAATTAAAATAGATCGTCGCGCGACGAAGCGCGCGACACAACACTTTAATAAATATAAACTAAAAGAATCGTCGCGCGACGAAGCGCGCGACGTAGCACATTAATAAACACAAATTTAAATTGAGTCGTCACGCGACGAAGCACGCGACGCAACACGTTGATAAATATGAACTTGAATTGAATCGTCGCGCGACGAGGCGCGTGACGCAGCATGCTAACTAACGGAGTTTAAAATCAACTACAAACCAGAAATAATCACCGCGCGCGTGGGTTTACGCACGCGGGAACGCGTTAGGGGGTAAACGAGGCCACGCGAGTCACGCCGGGGGCTGGGACGCCGCGCGCAGGGGGCTGCGCGCCGGGGGCAGGGGCCGCGCCGGGGGCAGGGGGCAGAGGCGGGAGCCGCCGCGGAGCCAAGGCGGGGGGGGCGCCGCCGCGCACGGGTGTCGGGGCGGGCGAGCGCCACCGCGGGGGAGGCCGGGGCGGGCGCCGCCGCGCGGGGGAGGGGCAGGGGCGGGCGAGCGCCGTCGTGGGGGGAGGCCGGGACGGGGGCGGGTGCCGCCGCGGGGAGGGGGCAGGGGCGGGCGCTGGGGGAGGGGCAGGGGGTGGGCGCCGCCGCGGGTAGGGGCACGCGCGCATGGGAGAGAGAGAGGGGGGGCGCGCAGGGAAGAGAAGGGGAGGGAGAGGGAGAGAGAGGAGAAGGGAAGGGGAGGGGAGCTCACCTCGGGGTCCAAATTCCGGTGATCGCCGTCTCCAATCCCTAGGGCACCACGGGGAGAGAGAGGTGGAAGAGGGAGAGGGAGGTTGCTGCGCGGGAAATCCAAATGAGAGAGAGAGAGAGGAGAGGAGGGGGCGCATGGGGGGTGTGGGGTGCCGGGGGCACGCAGGGCCGGGCTGGGCTGGGTTGGGGCCGAGCCACTTCGCGGGTCGAAACCCACGACACGCACGACCATCAAACAAACTCCAATCGTGAACCGAAAACCGAGACGGAACGAGACGAACATGCAACATCAGACAAAGAAATGTGCTTCGGCATGATGCAACACCCATGACACTTAGGTTTTGTTCATACACGACACAGACACCTGTCACTATACTGGTTTGAAATTGGGAAGAAAGAGCGAAACGGGGAAGAGAAAAGAGAGTAACGCCCGAATTTGGTGAGAGAAAAGAAAAAAAAGTCTACCCCCAAATTCAGGGCATTACAAACCTATCCCCCTTAAAAGAATCTCGCCCTCGAGATTCAGGGTTGGCTAGCAAAGAGCTCAGGGTATTTAGCCATCAGATCTTCTTCAT
This sequence comes from Zea luxurians, assembly GCA_029449295.1. Lineage (NCBI taxonomy): Eukaryota > Viridiplantae > Streptophyta > Magnoliopsida > Poales > Poaceae > Zea > Zea luxurians. Next base: position 2,170,022 of record JAOPSE010000168.1, read on the forward strand.
GCTCCTAGGTTGCTTCTTCCTCTGAATGATGATTCCATCTGACTTTGCACATTCTGATGGTCTTCCTTCGGGTGACTCTATCTACCGTCTCAAGGATCTGCGCTGGTTTCTCTGTGTAGGTCAAGTCCTCCTGGACTTCAAGACCTTCCACTGGCAACTGCTCTTCTGGCACACGCAAACACTTCTTCAACTGAGACACATGAAAGACATCATGCACTGCGGACAAACCTTCTGGCAAACTGAGGTGATAGGCCACTTCTCCACGCCTTGCGAGGATTTGATACGGACCGATGTAGCGGGGTGCTAGCTTGCCTTTGACTCCGAATCTTCTGACTCCTCTGATCGTTGACACTTTCAGATAGACAAATTCTCCAACTTCGAAACCCAGCTCTCTTCTTCTTGTGTCTGCATAGCTTCGTTGCCTTGATTGCGCTATCTTCAAATTCTCTCGGACCATCTTGATGTTCTCTTCAGCTTCAAGCAAAATGTCTGGCCCAAACACTTGCTTTTCTCTAGGCTGATCCCATTGCAACGGAGTTCTACAACTCCTTCCATAGAGCGCTTGAAATGGCGACATCTTCAAGCTGGCCTGGTAACTGTTGTTATAGGAGAACTCTGCATAAGGAAATCGCTTGTCCCATCCGGACTGATCTTGCAACGCACAGGCTCTCAACATGTCTTCAAGGATTTGATTAGTCCTTTCAGTCTGACCATCTGTTTGCGGATGATAAGCTGAACTGAAATTTAGATGTGTGCCCAAAGCTTCATGCAACTGCTGCCAAAAATGAGAGGTGAACTGTGTTCCTCTGTCTGACACTATCTTCTTTGGCACACCATGAAGACAAACGATCTGAGACATGTACAATTCTGCCAATACTGCACTGTTGTAGTTGGTCTTGACAGGTATGAAGTGGGCTGACTTGGTCAAGCGGCCCACCACTACCCAAATGGAATCGTAGCCGGCTCGAGTGTGAGGCAATCCGACTATGAAATCCATACCGATTTCATCCCATTTCCACTGAGGAATTTGCAACGGTTGCAACAATCCAGCTGGTCTCTGGTGCTCCGCCTTGATCCGCCGACAACTATCACACATAGCCACATGCTCTGCGATTTCCCTCTTCATTCCGTACCACTAGAATTTCTTCTTTAGATCCTGATACATCTTCTCACTTTCGGGGTGAATCGAATAGGCTGTCTCATGAGCTTCCTTGAGGATCAACTCCCGAATAGACTGGACATTGGGAACACACAAGCGGCCTTTGAACCATATCACACCTTCTGCATCTTCCTGAAAATCTTTGCCTTTGCCTTCCAGAATCAGTCGCCGGATCTCACTGATCTTCTCATCATTCTTCTGTGCTTCTTTGATTTCCCGCTCTAGTGTAGGTTCCAACTCAATTGTGACTCCTCGCGAATTATTCAGGAATCCGAGACTCAACCTGTCAAACTCTTTAGCCAACTCATAAGGCATCGGACGAGCGACCATCAGATTGACTTGACTCTTCCTGCTCAAAGCATCTGCCACTACGTTCGCTTTGCCTGGATGGTAATGAATCTCCAACTCGTAGTCTTTGATCAGCTCCAACCATCTTCGTTGCCTCATATTCAGCTCTGACTGAGTGAATATGTACTTCAGACTCTTATGGTCTGTGTAGACATCACATTTCTGTCCATACAGATAGTGCCTCCATGTCTTCAATGCGTGAACCACTGCTGCCAACTCTAGGTCATGGATTGGATAATTCTGCTCATGAACCTTCAGCTGTCAGGACGAGTAAGCCACAACTCTTCCCTCTTGCATCAACACACATCCCAAACCAGTGTAACAAGCATCGCAATACACCGAGAAGGGTTTGTGCACATCAGGCAAGACTAAGACAGGCGCTGCAGTCAACTTCTCTTTCAGCGCTTCAAAGGCCTCTTGACATTTCTGGGTCCACTTGAACTCAACCTTGTTGCCTAGCAACGCTGTCATTGGTTTCGCAATCTTCGAAAACCCTTCAATGAATCGCCGATAATATCCGGCCATTCCAATAAAGCTCTTGATTCCTCGAGCATCTGTTGGCGCTTTCCAGTTCAGAATGTCTGCCACTTTCTTTGGATCCACAGCCAATCCTTCTTTGTTGATTATGTGTCCCAAGAATAGGACTTCACCGATCCAGAACTCACATTTGTTCAACTTTGCATACAGCTGGTGCTCTTGCAATCTCTGCAATACCATCCTCAAATGACTTGCATGCTCTTCTTCGCTTTGGGAATAAATCAGAATGTCATCAATGAATACCACCATAAACTTGTCAAGGTAATCCATGAATACATTGTTCATTAGATTCATAAAGAAGGCTGGTGCATTTGTTAGATCGAAAGACATCACAGTGAACTCATACAACCCATACTTGGTAATGAATGCCGTCTTCGGAATGTCTGAAGGTCGAATCCTGAGCTGATGATAACCTGACCTCAGATCTATCTTGGAGAACACGCTAGCTCCTCTCAACTGGTCGAACAGATCTTCTATTCTGGGCAAGGGGTACTTGTTCTTGATTGTGACCTCATTCAGAGCTCGATAATCGATACACATCCTTCTGGTGCCATCTTTCTTTTCCACAAATAGGACAGGGGCGGCCCAAGGCGAGGTGCTTGGCCGGATGTAACCTTTCTCTGACAACTCATCGATCTGCTTCTTAAGTTCAACTAACTCTGGTCCTGATACTCTGTAAGCTCTCTTAAAGATGGGGGCGGTGCCAGGAAGAAGCTCTATGGCAAACTCAACTTTCTGCTCTGGTGGCATACCTGGCAAGTCCTTTGGAAACACATCTGGGAACTCGGACACAACCCTAATACTCTCAATTGGGTCTGCTTCCCTGCTATCGACAGCCATCTGATAACAACTTCCTCTCTTCGGCTCAGGCGGGACTAACTCCTTCACCACTTCCTCTCCAAGTGGGGACATCAACTTGATTGTCCTCTTATCACAACTGATAACTGCCTGATACTTATCTAGCCAATTCATCCCTAGGATGACATCTATTCCCTGAGTACCCATTACTATAAGGTTAGCGGGAAACGCTATCCCCCTTATTTCCACACTTACATTCAAACAAATGCTATCGGCTCGAATTCTACCACCGGCTGAGTCAATTTGAATGGGGGTTGACATGGTAGTTATTGGAAGATTATGTGCTTCTACCCATGATGCAGTAATGAATGAATGTGTTGCTCTAGTATCAAATAACACTTCTGCAATATGGGAGTCGACTGGAAACATACCTACTATCATGCCGGGGGGTCTCCTGAACTGCTTCAGCCTCCAAGTGGTTCAGTCTCCCATGGTTATAGCGCGGCTGAGAGCGGTTGCCTGCTCCAGGCTGAGACACATTCTGCTTTGCTGGGGCATTAGGGCTTGACTGCTGCTGGGCTGCCTTCTTCGGACATTGCATCACCCAATGGCCTTGCTCTCCACAGTGGAAACATGCTCTGTTTCCAACCTGAGCTGGTGCTGCTTGATTATTCTACTGGTTTGCTGGGGCAGGAAGACGAGGTGCTTGCTGATTCTGCCTCTGGAACTGACCTCCTCCTGACTGATTGTTCTGATGATTCTGATACTGATGCTGAGGAAACTGCCTTTGAAACTGCTGCTGCTGAGGTGGACGCTGGTTCTGCCTGAACTGCTGAGGTTGATTGATTGAGAAACGAGGACGACTGCTGCTTCCAGGCTGGGGTCCACTGATTTTGCGCTTGCAATCCTCCATCTCTTTGTGCTTCCTCTCTGTCATGATTGCTCTATCAATCAGGTGCTGGAATGTCGGGAAGGTGTGATTCATCAGCTGATACTGCAGAGGGTCAACCAAGCCTCTCAGGAAATGATACTGTCTCTTGGCGTCGGTGTTGACATCTTCAGGAGCATAGCGAGACAACTGCAGAAACTTGTCCTGGTACTCACTGACAGACGATGACCCTTGCTTAAGAGCCAAGAACTCCTCCTTCTTCACTGTCATCAGACCTGCAGGCACATGGTACTGACGAAAGTTACCTCTGAACTCTTCCCAGGTGATAGTGTCAGGGTGGGCATGGGTGGCGAGATAAGACTCCCACCATGATTGAGCTGCTCCTCTCAACAGACGGGGACCATACAGGACTTTCTCCCTGTCATCACATTGAGCGGTATGCAACTCCCGCTCCACAGTGCGCAGCCAGTCTTCAGCATCCATGGGGTCAGAAGAATGGGCAAACGTTGGGGGATGACCTCTCATGAACTAAGCACGCTTGTCCCTGGGCATCTGAGGCATCTGAGGCTGAGGTGGGGCCTGCTGCTGCTAAGTGGCGGCCAGAGTCTGATCGATAGCTTGAACTGCCTGAGTCTGCATCAGAAACATCTGCACAATGGACATCGGGGGCGGGGGCGGCAGGTGCTGCTGTTGGGGTACCTCATCCTGCTGAGCTGGCCGCTCCTGCTGAGCACGCCTTCCTCCTCTGCGCCTGTTCTCTGACATCTGCAGAATGCAATCACACATCAGAACTGATCTTGCAAATCTTGCAGCATAAGAAAAGAGTATAGAATTCTCCACAACACTGAGCAGATGAGCATCTTCACTGATCTCCAACACAGACCAACTCAGCTCCTCAGATAAAGAGAAAAGTGGAATAAAAGGCTTCCCAACTAAATAGCTAACTCCATTAACATATAACAGGTAAACCAAAATGCAGGGGATACCCACATCCTGGTGACAGTCATTACAAAGATCCAAATCAAACATAGTTCATCATGACAAACATAAATGCACAGGATATAGCAAACTACCCTGTCTAACTAAAACTAACTAAGAGCGAGACTGACGCTAAGACTATAACTTCTATGTATATATTTCGTATTAATTACAAGATCCGACTCTGACGATCTATGGCTCTAAATTTATCTTGGTCTTGCAGTCGGGGTTGCCATAAGACTGGTGTCCACGCCGAGGTGAGCGGTACGGGTGCTGAGTCCCGACGGGAGCGAGGGAACCATCATCCAGGTGACGACGTTCCGCGCGCTCAGCCCGCAGCTGGGCGATCTCAACACGAGCCCTACTCAGCTCATCTAATGCATGGTCCAGCTCCATGTTTAGCACGGCGACTAGGTTGACTGTGCTGCTCAACCTAGGATTGTCCTCACCAACAGGTGAGACAATCACGCCTCCTGTGCTGCCAGATGGACGGCGGGGGTAATACCTCAGGTTGAGACCATCAGCTACCCCACCGAGCACTGAACAGTAATGCGAAAGCGCACGCCATGCGGCATCTTGCATGGCCGCCTCAGCTGAGTCTCACTCAGAGATGAAATAGTGCTCTGAGCAGACCTCAGCACCCCAAAGACTGTTCTCCGGACGGCGCACCAAGCAGGTCGCCTCCCAGCGGTCCGGGTAGACCCCGCGACTATGCTGGTAGACCACACAGCGATACTCGATGGACCAAGTACGTCGGTCAAGTGCCCGACATAGCAGGGTGTCGAGCGCATCGTGGAAGTGACACCCGCGAGCAGCGTCGCGAGTGACGGGTCGAGCAACCCATCCTTCCGGATCGTGGTCAGCAGAAAAGTCGGTGTCATGGCTCGAGCTGTCGTCACCACCTCCATCGTCTGGGTCTCCTCCAGCAGCTACTCCAGAGGCTGGGGCGCCCAGTGGTGGTGCAGGGGGCGCCTCCAGGGGGAGCACAGGGGAGCAGCTCCTCACAGACTCTATCTCCTGCTGGAGCGAGAAAGAAGAGCCCTGCTGCTCCTGCTCCTGCCGTCGACGCTCCTGCTCCTCATGTAGGCGGTGGTGCAGCCTCTCCAAATGGCTGGACTGTCCGGCCACGGGACGGCGAAGCGGACGCTCCGCGAGACGGGAAGGTAAGAAGGGGATGACAGACTTCCATGCGGTGTGTCTAAGACGAGCCATCTATAAAAGACACCGTAAGCAAAAGAGTGAGAACAGAACTAGTATGACCAGCAAATAATGAACCATAAATAAATGAAGGATTAGAATAAACACAATTTTCAGCAAGGTATAATATATAGTAGAACATAGTTTTGGTCGATATGACCAACTTTTGAAGGGATACCAAAGTCAAGGCAAGGACAGAGGTCTATAATCCTTAGAACGACCATTCTACTCTAGGTTAGCGGTCCTACAGTCAGCACGGCTTTGATACCACCTATGTCACACCCGTTTTAGAAGGTAAACCGAATGCGAACCATGTACGTGCCAGGATCAGCAATTCACGTACACAGCAGTTACATAACATGGACATCATCACACAGTGCTCAAATAGTATTAAAAAGGGAAATAGTAGTCGATTACATCATATGTCTGAGACATCCACATAGTCTTTACAATAAATCAAAGTGCGGAAAAGAAACGTAGATAAACACGGCCTTCACAGGCAGCCGACTGGGGGTTGCCGCTAACCCACACCTAGAACTCGTCGTAGTCTTGGAACTCCTGAAAGTCTCCTTCCATGGCTTCGTCTTCTCCTAAGCAGTGGTTGCAATGCTGACAACCTGGGGGGGTTTGGTGTGTAGAGCAAGGGTGAGTACACATCAACATACTCAGCAAGTGTCCTGTTTGGCTGTAGTGGACTAGCTTTATGTGGGGGTAAGTCAAGCAGTTGCTTTTAGTTGGTCAGATTATTATTACTAGTAGAGAAAGCCAAGTTTTAGATTTAACCCACGTTATTAACCCAAACGTACTCCTTTCCAAACGGAAAGAGTACCACTTACCATTACCAGAGTCAAAACCAAGAACCATCAATCTCATTGCCACCTGCAGTCCGAACATCTTTGATCAAGTACCACTAATCACTGGAGCTCCCTTGGCCGCTCATAACCGCGAGCACGGCTGATATATCAGTTTCATAACACTCTGCAGAGGTTGCACACTTTACCCATGAGCCGTGATCCCCTTTTTGCCTCGGGTTGTACGGACCCTTGAACACTCCCAAGGTGAGTAGGCAGGGTCTCACTACGTAGCCTTTACAAAGATTCTCCGGGGCTGTAGCCGCCCGTTAGGTTTCCTAAATGTACCGCACTCCTCCCCAAGGGACAAATCAACCTTGGCAGAGCGAGCTGCATACACCGAGCCCCATTGACGGCACGATGGCTAAGCGAACTACACCCCGGTTCCTCTAATTATTCAGCTAAGGGCGTCCCACTCCACCCTCATGGTTGCACTGTTTTCCCGGGCGGTCATCCAACGAACAGGTCCTTACGGAGAGGCACTCGAGAAACCGCTCAAGTCCCCTTAAATGCCACAAGTATGATATCATAAATAAGAGGGAAAACAGCGTATCATAGATAATTCTCATCATGTTCATTGATTAGAGTTGAGCAATAGCATAAGACTAAGCAATAATAATCCAACCCAAATAGGTAAACAAGGACATGGATAACAAAAGCTAGTAAATCCTTAGGTATAAATGTGTAAGGCGGGAGGTGAATTAAAGTATGTATAGGACAGAGGTAGGTCAAGGGACACTTGCCTCCACCAACCGACTGCTGCTCAGGGGCTTCTCCTGCGAGTTCTTCGGGTTCTCCGACCGGATCGTTCTCTATGCGAGCGCAAACATACATACATCCACATATTTAATACAAAAGAACAGTACACCATACAATAGAATGCAGTAAGTAAACAGACGTTCCACGCGGGCTCGCAATTACGGTTAAGAGAGAAAGAGGAACAGACAGTCGAGAAACGATCACGTTACATGATTATGAATTAAATTACTCGCTCAATGGAAGGGAATTAATTTGGACACTATGTTTGGCATAAAATAAAGTCAAGTTCCACATTTAATCATTATAAACAATTGAAGATGAATGAAAGGGAGTGGTCGCACGTCGAGACGTACGACACGACATTTAGATTGAATTAAGAAGTAAACGACTCGCCGCGCGATAGAGCGCACAACGAGACACTTGCACTAATTATAAAGAGACGTTAAGCATCGCGCGACGAAGTGCACGACGACATACTCCAACAGAGCTGAGTTTAAAGTGGAACGTCGCGCGTCTGGACGCGCGACATCGCACCTTAAACAACCTAAAATTAAAATAGATCGTCGCGCGACGAAGCGCGCGACACAACACTTTAATAAATATAAACTAAAAGAATCATCGCGCGACGAAGCGCGCGACGCAGCACATTAATAAACACAAATTTAAATTGAGTCGTCGCGCGATGAAGCGCGCGACGCAACACGTTGATAAATATGAACTTGAATTGAATCGTCGCGCGACGAGGCGCGCGACGCAGCACGCTAACTAACGGAGTTTGAAATCAACTACAAACCAGAAATAATCACCGCACGCGTGGGTTTACACACGCGGGAACGCGTTAGGGGATAAACGAGGCCACGCGAGTCACACCGGGGGCTAGGACGCCGCGCGCAGGGGGCAGGGGCCGCTGAAAGGGAAATGTGCCCTTGGGCCATTTCTAAGTATTTTGGTGATTGAGTGCCAACGCAAGTGCTTTTGTGTTAATCTATGCAAAGTGGTGGACAAAGTGCAAATCAAGTGAAAAGGTATGTTTCTAGACTTAGTACATTGTTTTATGGACTAATGTATTGTGTCTAAGTGCTGGAAACAGGAGAAATCGAATTGGAAAAGAGATGGCTTTGTTCAGCCAAAGTCTACGCAGTCTGGGTGCACCAGACTGTCCGATGCGCCAGGCTGGCTCTGGCGAACTTGCTGCTCTCGGGACTTCGACGGCAGTGTACGGCTATAAATCACCGAACTGTCCGGTGGTGCACCGGACTGTCCGATGAGCCGTTCACAGGTGAAGTCGTCGGTCTCGGGAAGCCATCAACAGCGTACGGCTATAATTCACCGGACTGTCCGGTGAGGCACCGGACTGTCCGGTGAGCCAACGGTCAGCCGGGGCAACGGTCGGCCGAGGATTCCGCGCGTGACGCGTGGCCGAGCCAACGGTCACATTGGGGCACCGGACAATGTCCGGTGCGCCAACGGCTCTGAATCTCCAACGGTCGGCTTCGCCAAATAAGGAAACAAATCCGCACCGAACAGTGTCCGGTGGTGCACCGGACTGTCCAGTGCGCCAGTCGACAGAAGGCAAGAATTGCCTTCCTACAATGCTCTCAACGGCTCCTAGCTGCCTTGGGGCTATAAAAGGGACCCCTTGGCGCATGGAGAAGATATCTGTAGCATCCCAAAAATTCAAATCTTGAAATTTTCCCAAACTCGCTCTAAATTCAAAATGAATTTCAAATTTCATTTCAAAATGTTTGTTTGCGAGTTGATATCAGCAAATAAAATATAGTGGTCTACATTATCTCCAAAATCATCCTCAAAATATCCTACAAATATTTCCTGAGTGATCCCCCTCAAATTCTTTCCAGAAATACTGCTCAGATATTTCCCTAGTGATCCCCTCAAATTCTTTCCAGAAATATTGCCCAGATATTTCCCGAGTAATCCCCTTCAAGTTCTTTCCAGAAATATTGCCCAAATATTCCACTAATATATCTCCAAGTATTTTCCTCTTGAGAAATACCTTCAGAATCATTTTTCAAAACCCTACAAATATTTTCTTCATAACTTTCCTCATGCCCATACGTATACGTATGCCTCCAGTGTCATACGGTGAGCTCTACAAGCAAATCTCACTTATACAAGACAAATACATGCTAACCTCCCACTAATCCTCTCATCCCTCCCCCTAACCTCCCCACCATGGCTATAAATAGAGGGGCAAGGGCCTCCTCCCATCCCACCCCAAGCCATTTCATGGCAACTCTCTCCCCCCCCCCACACACACCCACTCCATGTTCCACACAAGCACACACTAGCACAAGGATCGTTCGATCGTTCTTCGATCGTTCGTCCCCTGTTCTTAGTTTGTTCGTTCGTTCGTCCGATCGTTCGATCGTTCGTCCGATCGTTCATGGTTCGTTCATCCGTTCGTCCGATCGTTCGATCGTTCGTCCGTTCGTTCGTCCAAATAATCTTTTTCCTACCGTTATGCTGCCGAAATTCCGATCGTTCGTTCGTTCGATCATTCGATCGTTCATCGTTCGTTCATAGTTCCTATTCATCGTTCATCGTTCGTTCATAGTCCCTATTCATCGCTCGTTCATAGTCCCTATTCATCGTTCTTCCAGATAATCTTTGTCCTGCCGTTATGCTGCCGAGATTCCGATCGTTCGTTCTTTCGATCATTCGATCGTTCATCGTTCGTTCATAGTCCCTATTCATCGTTCTTCCAGATAATCTTTATCCTGCCGTTATGCTGCCGAAATTCCGATCATTCGTTCGTCCGATCATTCGATCGTTCGTTCGTTCGTTCGTCCAAATAATCTTTTCCTGCCGTTATGCTGCCGAAATTCCAATCGTTCGTTCGTCCGATCATTCGATCGTTCGTCCGTTCGTTCATAGTTCCTATTCATCGTTCATCGTTCGTTCATACGAACTATTCACTATCACTATTCACCATTACTATTCACCATTACTATTCACCATTACTATTCATCGTTACTATTCACATACACTATTCATCATCGTTACTATTTATCATTACTATTCATCATCGTTACTATTCATCGATGATATCTATAATTACTTTTCATCGCCACTATTCATCGTTACTATTCATCGATTAGCCCATCACCCCAAATTTCAACTACTCATACATCATGCTGTCCAGTCCACCTAAGACCAGCCAGACCCATATTCCAGTCATACGAACTCCGGTGACTGCGATTTTCCTTCCAGTAGGGAACTTCCCATCTGGTCGCCCATCCCAGGTTTCTCCGAGTTGAGCACGCTTAACTTTGAGATTCCTTCGAACCAGGCTCCCAAACTCAGATTCCAATAATTCTCGTTTCTAAATTTTTATCAAACTATTCCCTATCCAGCCATGTCACCCCTTAAGCATGGTTCATGTTCCAGAAAACTCCCAAAATACTCTTGTCCCATATTCTGCCTATAACTCTCATGTTCATACCAAGTCAGACGATTCATTCGTCACTATTCTCACCAACAGTGAACTTCACTGTGCTACACCACCTACACTCAGCTATAAATACACCCAGCTACCCTCTCCCTCTCCACACACACTCAACACCCTCAGCCAAGGCAAACACCCCACCCACTCAGTTACTCCGCTCTGCCGGCTACACACGTAGTGTCGCTTCGCCTCCAGTCCACCCTCCTGGTAAGCACCTCCGCTCCACCACTAGTAGTATCTCAACACCACATGACACAGATTCTACTCAAGACTCTACCCATCCATATATCGCTATTCTGACCACTATACTAAATATTTGTTGGTATACTTGCTGGTTTGTATGTTTGCTTGTTCATGTTGCATAGTTATCGGAGCGTTCGTGCCATCTCGTGGAGGCCAGATCTGCAAGTCTACGCCAGGCGGTGGAGCCAGAAGCCAGTTCCGCGAGCTCTCCTTCCCCCTTCGCCGAATAAGCACGGCAAGCTCACTGGATCCCTTTGATGCATAAATTACCTATGATTTTTCAACCACAACCCTTAGCCTGTTATTTTATGCATGATATGATTTTGAGACAAGTTATTATGGCCACCCAGCCGCTTGCCGCAATCAATCCCTGATATATATGTTCCAAATGATTTGAGAACAGGTGTGAGTTTTCAAAGGAAAATGCTTTTCAAAATGTGTGTGATGAAGGGTTTTCACCCTTATCACCTTTGAGTAGGGATGATCAGGGACTCCCTGGTTTAGGGGAGGGCCTAAGGTGATGGCTCAGCTGGTTTAGGCGTGAGCAGAAGGATTGTCCCCTCTTATAAGGACCGGTTTGTCATCTTTCACTACCTGTACTCATGATAAGTACAACCACTCGAGACTGTGTGGGCAGTCACTCAATCTGAACTCGTACGGTCCAACCCCAGGGTTATGAAGGCTGGGGAGCACCGGGAGGATAAGGAGGGGGAAAGTTTTGTCCGGTTTGGACATGGCGGTGGCCTGACTCCTTCCGGTATAACCATTAAGGTTAGGACGTGCGAGGAAAGAAAGAGATTCGGATTCGGATCTCATTGATCATGAGATCGCAGAGCCGGACTAGTGGGTAAAGTGTACACCTCTGCGCAGAGTTTGAAAACCTATTCGAATAGTCTGTGTCCACAGGAATGGATGAGTCTGGTATGGTATGGCAATTAATGTTTTGTTTTCCAAAAAAAAAGAGATGGTTTTGAGAAAAGTGGTTTTTAAAAAGGTTCGGCGGTTGAGCTGTGAGCTATGGTGGACGGGAAGTCCAGTAGCAGTTTTTGAAAAGGGAAAACCAGTGGGAAACTGCTGAGATGCCTGGATGGTTTAGTCCAGGGGATTTTGTTATAATACTGAAAAACTTCCTGCTCCTTTTGGAGAGGATGCGCTTTGCAAAATACAAAATGTTTTTCAAAACAACACTGCATAAAATATTGCCGTTTCTGCAAAGTATCCTAAGCTCCATACATTCCATGCATTATATCTGATTTCCCCATTCCGCGGGTGAAGGTGGGCTGCTGAGTACGTTTGTACTCACCCTTGCTTATTTGTTGTTTTTCAGAAAAAAAGGAGAGCGGGTAAGAGTTACGACTGTTCCCAACCTTGCATGTGGCTGTTGGACCGCTGATTTGCTTCGCTGCGTATATCGGGCTGCTTCAGCCCCACTCTGATGATATGTCCCGAGTTGTGGACCAACTCTTAAAGTTGTTCGCCACCTTTGTAGGTTTGTCTCGTTTAAGCAGATTTGGTATCATCTGATGTATAAATGTGTTTACTAGCCTCCTGGGACTAGTAATTGTATCACATTTGAGTCCCAGAGGATTGGGGACGCTTCAGGTGGTATCAGAGCTGTTAGGTTGGCCGCAGGACGTAACCCTTAGCCTGATCAAAAGTTTTTGAGTCAAAACTATTTTCTTAAAAAAATTCTTGCTCTCATCCCTTCATTTCAAAAATGTTTTCCCCCTTTCCTTCTCTCAGAAGTCAGATGGAGGTTCAGTGCCAAACCAGCTTCTGCCAGAATGAAGATGGTTTCCCCAAGTTGCTGAGAGCATGCACAGTCCGCCTCGGAATCAGGAGCCAGCCAGAGTATGATGGTCGTGAATTCATCGAACATGGCACAGAGAAGTGTGTCGTGACTGTATACATTGGATCCAGTCCGCACCATGTGGAATGGAGTGTCACTACTGCTGGGCACAGATTCAAAGACACCTGCCAAGTCGTCGCTCGCAAGGCATTGAGGACCCTGTGTCAACTTTATGAAGAAGAAGTGGTCGACACCCCGCTCAGATTCTTTCCGCCCTTTCAGAGAGACCGTCCTGTTTGGATAGCCAGAATGCGTGCATTGGAAGAGCAGCAGCTGCTTGAGGACGACCCCACAGTCGTGTACCTCACTGCATACCTGCTCACCCTGGATGCCCAGTATGATTTCTTGGCCCGGCACCACCGTCAGATGATTGCCCGAGCAGAAGATGCAGAGAAGCTCAACCGTAAGCTCCATGTGGATCTCACCACAGCTCAAGCCCGTGTAGCTGCCTTAGAAAGTCGTGAAGTCATTGCTGTTGAAGCCCTGAAGCGAGCCAAGGATGAGCATGTCCAGAAGCTGATGGAGGCCTACTTGGTAACCCATAACCAACGTAGAGCCCTGTGGATCCAAGAGCCCGCTCCATCCAACCCAGTTCAACCCAGGAGAGCTGAAGATCCCCAGATTCTTCAAGGTCACCCGGTCTCTATCAGAGGAGAGAAGAAGGCTTGGGAACTCCCGGAAGGAACCATAGTCTTGGAAGGAATTCCAGTCTCCCCTAAGGCTATGGATAAACAAGAGCACCCTGAATCCTCCCAAGATCCCCCGCCAGAGTTGTTTGAGCCCCTCACCATGAAGAAGATTCCAGCACCGTCCCTTGAGGTCAAGGAAGAAGCTGCAAGCACCCCGCCAGCATCGCCGCCCTCAGAGGAGCTACAAGAGCCAGTCCAGCTTGAAGAAGAGTTCGACCACGTCTTGCCATCTCAGTCGCCGCCAGAAGAAGTTATCAACATCAGCTCCCTGTTGACCCATCCAGGAGATATCTCAGATTGAAGTTGTGCGTCAGCCTTGCCAGAAGAGAAGCTGCCAGATCTGAGTTAGTTATACCCAGTCCTCTGCGTGCATTAGGTAGTGAAGTTTTTCTTCACTTTGGCTAGAGCCCTGCATGTATGAGAGGTAATCGTGTAGTCCCGTGCCTTGAAAAACTCTATTTGTGTGGCCCCCTAGGGCATTTCAAAATGAATTTCGCTTGATGTTTTCTCCCCTTTTGAGTGCATATGTGATGCTTTAACGTTAGTGCTCATAAGTTGCATTTAGCATAGTTCTCAATTCAGGAGCCAAGCAATAGTAGTTATGCTTAGCCCCCGAATCTGAGTAGCCCGTGCTTTGGAAAAACTCTATTCTTCCCTTATTCAAAACATTTGATTTGTTTGTGCTTATCATTGCTGAGCTAGTGTGTTTTCTTTTCGTTTTTCTTAAAAAGGTTTTCTCTAAAAACATAGATCACAAATTAGAGCTAATCCTTACCTTATGCTTCCATTCTCATCTTAACCCATCTGAAGAAAAAAGTGCCTTACCCAAGAAGACACCGGGAAGCTCACCCTTGAAGCCTGTAACAAGCTACAGAAGAAACCAGTCCAGCCGCTCAGTCAAAAGGACCGACCGTGAGAATCAAAGCACTGCCCCTGAGTCAAAGTAAACAGGAAAAGAGGACAGAAGGAGTTATTACCATACAGAGAGGCAAAGATTCTTGGAACCAGAGACCACAAACATCAGGGTCATTGACCCCACCACTCACCCGTGCCCCTCGCACGCGTGCCCGCCTCCATGCGCACTACCACCGCCCCACGCCCCCCCTTTTGCAGCACACTACCGCCGCCCACGCCACCTTTGCAGCGCACCCACCGTCGCCATCACCGCCAGCAACACCGCCCCCTCCCCATGTCACGCCTGCTGCCTCATGTCACTTGCTCCATCACCACCACTCCACACCTCAAGCAACACCTTGCATGCCAGTCGCCTATAAACCCCCCCACCAGCTCCCTCAACTCCCATCTCGCTCAAAGCAAAGCACACTCCAGATAAATCCCCTCTGCCAAATCGCAAGCAACTCCATTTTCCACTCCCTCGCCCCTAAGATCACAATGCTTGGTGATTCTTGGGTTGAAGACTGTTGTACATGGTTCATAATCTTTGGTTTCCTCCAGTGTATGATAGTAATACTCTTTGATAGAATCCTCGAGTGGGAAGAGCAAAGAGAAAGAAAGAGGCAGTGAAAAGTGAGAAGATAAAAGAAGATAGTGAAGAGAAGATAAGAAGAAGGTTCTCCCAGAATCAACCCTGTGTCAGTCATCTCTCTGCAGCCTGCTCAAGCAGCAACAACAGAAGAAGGCCCCGTAACACCCTTGTTATGAGGTACTTCAAGGAGTTCAAATCCCCAAGATTCAAGAGATCTACCCTCATTCTTTTTAAGTGGGGTAGTATTCCAGTAAGGTTCCTGCTATGGGGAAAAAGAAGAAGGCCTTAGTAAGCTTGTGGAGGACCAGATCATCGAAGCTTATAAGTTTCTGGATGAGAAGTGGTTACCCAAGTTTTGTTGATGAAGCACCAGAACACCAATCAAGGAAGGAATCCATGTGGGAGTTCGCAAGAGAAAGGTTTGCGTGTTGGCATCGATGCTTCCTCAATAAGCTAGCTGCCAAGCGAAAGCTGAAGCCTGAAGATGATCTTTGAGTAGCTAGAATCAGCATTTGCAATCAGCAACCGGATGCTCCTCAAGGGCCAGATTTTGTTGAAGTTCCATCTCCTCGAAGAGTTGCAAAGTGAAGATATGTAGCTGAAGTAAAGCTATACCCATAACCCTTCTAAGCCAAATCTCGAGGACGAGATTCCTTTTAAGTGGGGTAGATTTGTAGCATCCCAAAAATTCAAATCTTGAAATTTTCCCAAACTCGCTCTAAATTCAAAATGAATTTCAAATTTCATTTCAAAATGTTTGTTTGCGAGTTGATATCAGCAAATAAAATATAGTGGTCTACATTATCTCCAAAATCATCCTCAAAATATCCTACAAATATTTCCTGAGTGATCCCCCTCAAATTCTTTCCAGAAATACTGCTCAGATATTTCCCTAGTGATCCCCTCAAATTCTTTCCAGAAATATTGCCCAGATATTTCCCGAGTAATCCCCTTCAAGTTCTTTCCAGAAATATTGCCCAAATATTCCACTAATATATCTCCAAGTATTTTCCTCTTGAGAAATACCTTCAGAATCATTTTTCAAAACCCTACAAATATTTTCTTCATAACTTTCCTCATGCCCATACGTATACGTATGCCTCTAGTGTCATACGGTGAGCTCTACAAGCAAATCTCACTTATACAAGACAAATACATGCTAACCTCCCACTAATCCTCTCATCCCTCCCCCTAACCCCCCCACCATGGCTATAAATAGAGGGGCAAGGGCCTCCTCCCATCCCACCCCAAGCCATTTCATGGCAACTCTCTCCCCCCCCCCACACACACCCACTCCATGTTCCACACAAGCACACACTAGCACAAGGATCGTTCGATCGTTCTTCGATCGTTCGTCCCCTGTTCTTAGTTTGTTCGTTCGTTCGTCCGATCGTTCGTCCGATCGTTCATGGTTCATTCGTCCGTTCGTCCGATCGTTCGATCGTTCGTCCGTTCGTTCGTCCAAATAATCTTTTTCCTACCGTTATGCTGCCGAAATTCCGATCGTTCGTTCGTTCGATCATTCGATCGTTCATCGTTCGTTCATAGTTCCTATTCATCGTTCATTGTTCGTTCATAGTCCCTATTCATCGCTCGTTCATAGTCCCTATTCATCGTTCTTCCAGATAATCTTTGTCCTGCCGTTATGCTGCCGAGATTCCGATCGTTCGTTCTTTCGATCATTCGATCGTTCATCGTTCGTTCATAGTCCCTATTCATCGTTCTTCCAGATAATCTTTATCCTGCCGTTATGCTGCCGAAATTCCGATCGTTCGTTCGTCCGATCATTCGATCGTTCGTTCATTCGTTCGTCCAAATAATCTTTTCCTGCCGTTATGCTGCCGAAATTCCAATCGTTCGTTCGTCCGATCATTCGATCGTTCGTCCGTTCGTTCATAGTTCCTATTCATCGTTCATCGTTCGTTCATACGAACTATTCACTATCACTATTCACCATTACTATTCACCATTACTATTCATCGTTACTATTCACATACACTATTCATCATCGTTACTATTTATCATTACTATTCATCATCGTTACTATTCATCGATGATATCTATAATTACTTTTCATCGCCACTATTCATCGTTACTATTCATCGATTAGCCCATCACCCCAAATTTCAACTACTCATACATCATGCTGTCCAGTCCACCTAAGACCAGCCAGACCCATATTCCAGTCATACGAACTCCGGTGACTGTGATTTTCCTTCCAGTAGGGAACTTCCCATCTGGTCGCCCATCCCAGGTTTCTCCGAGTTGAGCACGCTTAACTTTGAGATTCCTTCGAACCAGGCTCCCAAACTCAGATTCCAATAATTCTCGTTTCTAAATTTTTATCAAACTATTCCCTATCCAGCCATGTCACCCCTTAAGCATGGTTCATGTTCCAGAAAACTCCCAAAATACTCTTGTCCCATATTCTGCCTATAACTCTCATGTTCATACCAAGTCAGACGATTCATTCGTCACTATTCTCACCAACAGTGAACTTCACTGTGCTACACCACCTACACTCAGCTATAAATACACCCAGCTACCCTCTCCCTCTCCACACACACTCAACACCCTCAGCCAAGGCAAACACCCCACCCACTCAGTTACTCCGCTCTGCCGGCTACACACGTAGTGTCGCTTCGCCTCCAGTCCACCCTCCTGGTAAGCACCTCCGCTCCACCACTAGTAGTATCTCAACACCACATGACACAGATTCTACTCAAGACTCTACCCATCCATATATCGCTATTCTGACCACTATACTAAATATTTGTTGGTATACTTGCTGGTTTGTATGTTTGCTTGTTCATGTTGCATAGTTATCGGAGCGTTCGTGCCATCTCGTGGAGGCCAGATCTGCAAGTCTACGCCAGGCGGTGGAGCCAGAAGCCAGTTCCGCGAGCTCTCCTTCCCCCTTCGCCGAATAAGCACGACAAGCTCACTGGATCCCTTTGATGCATAAATTACCTATGATTTTTCAACCACAACCCTTAGCCTGTTATTTTATGCATGATATGATTTTGAGACAAGTTATTATGGCCACCCAGCCGCTTGCCGCAATCAATCCCTGATATATATGTTCCAAATGATTTGAGAACAGGTGTGAGTTTTCAAAGGAAAATGCTTTTCAAAATGTGTGTGATGAAGGGTTTTCACCCTTATCACCTTTGAGTAGGGATGATCAGGGACTCCCTGGTTTAGGGGAGGGCCTAAGGTGATGGCTCAGCTGGTTTAGGCGTGAGCAGAAGGATTGTCCCCTCTTATAAGGACCGGTTTGTCATCTTTCACTACCTGTACTCATGATAAGTACAACCACTCGAGACTGTGTGGGCAGTCACTCAATCTGAACTCGTACGGTCCAACCCCAGGGTTATGAAGGCTGGGGAGCACCGGGAGGATAAGGAGGGGGAAAGTTTTGTCCGGTTTGGACATGGCGGTGGCCTGACTCCTTCCGGTATAACCGTTAAGGTTAGGACGTGCGAGGAAAGAAAGAGATTCGGATTCGGATCTCATTGATCATGAGATCGCAGAGCCGGACTAGTGGGTAAAGTGTACACCTCTGCGCAGAGTTTGAAAACCTATTCGAATAGTCTGTGTCCACAGGAATGGATGAGTCTAGTATGGTATGGCAATTAATGTTTTGTTTTCCAAAAAAAAAGAGATGGTTTTGAGAAAAGTGGTTTTTAAAAAGGTTCGGCGGTTGAGCTGTGAGCTATGGTGGACGGGAAGTCCAGTAGCAGTTTTTGAAAAGGGAAAACCAGTGGGAAACTGCTGAGATGCCTGGATGGTTTAGTCCAGGGGATTTTGTTATAATACTGAAAAACTTCCTGCTCCTTTTGGAGAGGATGCGCTTTGCAAAATACAAAATGTTTTTCAAAACAACACTGCATAAAATATTGCCGTTTCTGCAAAGTATCCTAAGCTCTATACATTCCATGCATTATATCTGATTTCCCCATTCCGCGGGTGAAGGTGGGCTGCTGAGTACGTTTGTACTCACCCTTGCTTATTTGTTGTTTTTCAGAAAAAAAAGGAGATCGGGTAAGAGTTACGACTGTTCCCAACCTTGCCTGTGGCTGTTGGACCGCTGATTTGCTTCGCTGCGTATATCGGGCTGCTTCAGCCCCACTCTGATGATATGTCCCGAGTTGTGGACCAACTCTTAAAGTTGTTCGCCACCTTTGTAGGTTTGTCTCGTTTAAGCAGATTTGGTATCATCTGATGTATAAATGTGTTTACTAGCCTCCTGGGACTAGTAATTGTATCACATTTGAGTCCCAGAGGATTGGGGACGCTTCAATATCCAAGCATTCTTTGAGCATAGTTGATCACTCACACTTCGTTCTTGCGCACGTGTTCCACATTCTTAGTGATTTGAGCTCCGTTCTAGTGAGAAACTCGTGATAGTCTCTTGAGCTCAAGTCTGGGTCTTGTGTGTGCGTATTTGTTGTGATCTTTGTGTCTTGTGTGAGTTGCTCATCCCTCCCTTACTCCGCGCTTCTTTGTGAAACATCTTTTGTAAGGGCGAGAGACTCCAAGTTGTGGAGATTCCTCGCAAGCGGGATAAAGTAAAGCAAGCAAAACACCGTGGTATTCAAGTAGGTCTTTGGACCACTTGAGAGGGGTTGATTGCAACCCTCGTCCGTTGGGACGCCACAACGTGGAGTAGGCAAGCGTTGGACTTGGCCGAACCACGGGATAAACCACTGTGTCTATCTGTGTTGATCTTCTTGTGGTTATTGTGTTTTGCTAAGACTCCTCTCCAGCCACTTGGCATTACTGTACTTGATCCACATCTGGTGAACAATATTCGTGAAAATCCTAGGTACACCAAGATGTCGCCCGAAGAAGTTCTTGGGAAGTTCGTAAGCAGGCGAATGATGATCAAGGAGGCGAGATACGTCGACGATGCACTAAATGGACCAATCCAAGAGCCTCAAACTATTGCTCTCAAGGCAACAAGGAGCAAGGAGGCGCTACCTAGCAAGGTGGCGCAAGTAGAGGCGGTCGGGCTTAATGATGAAGAAATGGCCCTCATCATCAAACGCTTCAAGACGGCGCTAAAGGGCCGCAAGGAGCATCCCAAGAAGAACAAGACGAAGGGAAAGCGCTCCTGCTTCAAGTGCGGTAAGATTGGTCATTTTATCGCTAATTGCCCTGATAATGATAGTGACCAGGAACAATAGAAGAAAGGGGAAAAGAAGAAGAAGAAGTACGAGAAGGCTAAGGGCGAGGCACATCTTGGCAAGGAGTGGGACTCGGATTGCTCTTCATCTGACGATGAAGGACTTGCCGCCGCTGCCTTCAACAAGTCATCCCTCTTCCCCAACGAGCATCACACATGCCTCATGGCGAAGGAGAAGAAGGTATGTACTCGGGATACCACTTATGCTTCTTCAAGTGATGATGAGTCTAGTGATGATGATGAAATAGACTATTCTAGTTTATTTAAAGGTTTAGATAGAAATAAAATTAATAAAATCAATGAATTGATTGATGCTTTAAATGATAAGAATAGGTTATTAGAAAAGCAAGAGGATCTTTTATATGAAGAGCATGATAAATTTGTTAGTGCACAAAACTCACTTGCTCTAGAAGTTAAAAGGAATGAAATGCTTTCTTGTGAACTATCTACTTGTCATGAAACCATTTCTACTTTAAAAGGTGTTAATGATAATTTAAATGCTAAATTAGAAGTAGCATGTAAATCTAACTCTTGTGTAGAACATGTTATGATTTGCAATAGGTGCAAAGATTTTAATGTTGATGCTTGTAGTGAACACCTAGTTTGCATTTCTAAATTAAATGATGAAGTGGCTAGTCTTAATGCCCAACTTAAGACTAGCAAGAATGAATTTGACAAGCTAAAATTTGCAAGGGATGTCTACACGATTGGTAGACACCCCTCAATTAAGGATGGACTTGGCTTCAAGAGGGAAGTCAAGGACTTAACAAGCCATAAGGCTCCCATCTCCGCCAAGGAGAAAGGGAAGGCCCCTATGGCTAGTAGTGCTAAAAAGAACCATGCTTTCATGTATCATGATAGGAGACATTCTAGGAATGCCTATAGAAGTTATAATGCTTTTGATTCTCATGCCATGTTTGCTTCTAGTTCTTCCTATATGCATGGTAGAGATATGTCTAGGAGAAATGTTGTTCATCATATGCCTAGGAGAAATGTTGTTAATGTTCCTAGGAAAATTAATGAACCTTCGACAATATATCATGTTTGCAATGCTTCATTTGCCATTTATAGAAAGAATAAAAAGGTAATTGCTAGGAAATTAGGGGCAAGATGCAAGGGAGATAAAACTTGCATTTGGGTCCCTAAGACTATTGTAACTAACCTTGTAGGACCCAACAAGAGTTGGGTACCTAAGACCCAAGCCTAAATTTGCCTTGCAGGTTTATGCATCCGGGGGCTCAAGCTGGATTATCGACAGCGGATGCACAAACCACATGACGGGAGAGAAGAGGATGTTCTCTTCCTATGTCAAGAACAAGGATTCCCAAGATTCAATAATATTCGGTGATGGGAACCAAGGCAAGGTGAAAGGGTTAGGTAAAATTGCTATTTCGTCCGAGCACTCTATTTCTAATGTGTTTTTAGTTGAGTCACTTGGATATAATTTGTTATCTGTAAGTCAACTTTGTAATATGGGATATAATTGTCTATTCACAAATGTAGATGTGTCTGTCTTTAGAAGGTGTGATGGTTCACTAGCTTTTAAGGGTGTACTAGACGGCAAACTTTATTTAGTTGACTTTGCAGAAGAGGAGGCCGGTCTAGATGCATGCTTAATTGCTAAGACTTGCATGGGTTGGCTGCGGCATCGCCGTTTAGCACATGTGGGGATGAAGAACCTTCACAAGCTTCTAAAGGGAGAACACGTGATAGGTCTAACTAATGTGCATTTCAAAAAAGATAGACCTTGTGCAGCTTGTCAAGTAGGCAAACAGGTGGGAAGCTCTCATCACACCAAAAATGTGATGACCACATCAAGACCTTTGGAGATGCTTCATATGGACCTCTTCGGACCCGTCGCCTATCTAAGTATAGGAGGAAGTAAGTATGGTCTTGTTATAGTTGATGATTTTTCCCGCTTCACTTGGGTATTCTTTTTGCAGGATAAATCTGAAACCCAAGGGACCCTCAAGCGCTTCCTCAGGAGAGCTCAAAATGAGTTTGAGCTCAAGGTGAAGAAGATAAGAAGCGACAACGGGTCCGAGTTCAAGAACCTTCAAGTGGAGGAGTTCCTTGAGGAGGAGGGGATCAAGCACGAGTTCTCCGCTCCCTACACACCACAGCAAAATGGTGTGGTAGAAAGGAAGAACAGGACGCTCATCGATATGGCGAGGATGATGCTTGGAGAGTTCAAGACCCCCGAGCGTTTTTGGTCGGAAGCCGTGAACACGGCTTGCCACGCCATCAACCGGGTCTACCTTCACCGCCTCCTCAAGAAGACTTCGTATGAGCTTCTAATCGGTAACAAACCCAATGTGTCTTACTTTCGTATATTTGGGAGCAAGTGTTATATTCTTGTGAAGAAAGGTAGAACTTCTAAATTTGCTCCCAAAGCTGTAGAAGGGTTTTTATTAGGTTATGACTCAAATACAAAGGCGTATAGGGTCTTCAACAAATCATCGGGTTTGGTTGAAGTCTCTAGCGACGTTGTATTTGATGAGACTAATGGCTCTCCAAGAGAGCAAGTTGTTGATCTTGATGATGTAGATGAAGAAGACGTTCCAACGACCGCAATGCGCACCATGGCAATTGGCGATGTGCGACCACAGGAACAATTGGAGCAAGATCAACCGTCTTCCTCAACAATGGTGCATCCCCTAACTCAAGACGATGAACAGGTTCATCAAGAAGAGGCGTGTGATTAAGGGGGAGCACAAGATGATCATGTGATGGAGGAAGAAGCACAACCGGCACCTCCAACCCAAGTTCGAGCGATGATTCAAAGGAATCATCCTGTCGACCAAATATTGGGTGACATTAGCAAGGGAGTAACTACTCGTTCTAGATTAGTTAATTTTTGTGAGCAATACTCCTTTGTCTCTTCTATTGAGCCTTTCAGGGTAGAAGAGGCCTTGCTAGATCCGGACAGGGTGTTGGCCATGCAGGAGGAGCTCAACAACTTCAAGCGTAATGAAGTTTGGATACTGGTACCTCGTCCCAAGCAAAATGTTGTGGGAAACAAGTGGGTATTCCGCAACAAACAGGACGAGCACGGGGTGGTGACGAGGAACAAGGCTCGACTTGTGGCAAAAGGTTATGCCCAAGTCGCAGGTTTGGACTTTGAGGAGACTTTTGCTCCTGTGGCTAGGCTAGAGTCTATTCGTATATTGCTAGAATATGCCGCTCACCATTCTTTCAGGTTGTTCCAAATGGATGTGAAGAGCGCTTTCCTCAACGGGCCAATCAAGGAGGAGGTGTACGTGGAGCAACCCCTGGCTTCGAGGATGAATGGTACCCCGACCACGCGTGTAAGCTCTCTAAGGCGCTCTATGGACTTAAGCAAGCCCCAAGAGCATGGTATGAATGCCTTAGAGACTTTTAAATTGCTAATGCTTTCAAGGTTGGGAAAGCCGATCCAACTCTTTTCACTAAGACTTGCGATGGTGATCTTTTTGTGTGCCAAATTTATGTCGATGACATAATATTTGGTTCTACTAATCAAAAGTCTTGTGAAGAGTTTAGCAGGGTAATGACGCAGAAATTCGAGATGTCGATGATGGGCGAGTTGAACTACTTCCTTGGGTTCCAAGTGAAGCAACTCAAGGATGGCACCTTCATCTCCCAAACGAAGTACACGCAAGACTTGCTAAAGCGGTTTGGGATGAAGGACGCCAAGCCCGCAAAGACTCTGATGGGAACCAACGGACACACCGACCTCAACAAAGGAGGTAAGTCCGTTGATCAAAAAGCATAACGGTCCATGATAGGTTCTTTGCTTTACTTATGTGCTAGTAGACCGGATATTATGCTTAGCGTATGCATGTGTGCTAGATTTCAATCTGATCCAAGGGAGTGTCACCTTGTGGCTGTGAAGCGAATCCTTAGATATTTAGTAGCTACGCCTTGCTTCGGGATCTGGTATCCAAAGGGGTCTAACTTTGACTTGATTGGATATTCAGACTCCGACTATGCTGGATGTAAGGTCGATAGGAAGAGTACATCGGGGACGTGCCAATTCTTAGGAAGGTCCCTGGTGTCATGGAACTCTAAGAAACAAACTTCCGTTGCCCTATCCACCGCTCAGGCCGAGTACGTTGCTGCAGGACAGTGTTGCGCGCAACTACTTTGGATGAGGCAAACCCTCCGGGACTTTGGCTACAATCTGAGCAAAGTCCCACTCCTATGTGACAATGAGAGTGCTATCCGACTAGCGGAAAATCCTGTTGAGCACAGCCGCACAAAGCACATTGACATCCGGCATCACTTTTTGAGAGACCACCAGCAAAAGGGAGATATCGAAGTGTTTTATGTTAGCACCGAGAACCAGCTAGCCGATATCTTTACCAAGCCTTTAGATGAGAATACCTTTTGCAGGCTGCGTAGTGAGCTAAATGTCTTAGATTCGCGAAACTTGGATTGATTTATAGCATACATGTGTTTATGCCTTTGATCATGTTTCTTATGCATATTGTTGTTTACTTGTGGTGCTCAAGTTGTACAAACACTCCCAGGACCTCACAAGTCCTTTTGCAAGTGATGCACATATTTAGGGGGAGTTGTGCTACAACCTGACCCTTTGAGACTAACCGTGTGCTTGAGTTTGCTTGATTTAGTCTCAAAGGAGGTTTGAAAGGAAAAAGGTGGACTTGGACCATGAAAGACTTCCACTGCACTCCGATGAGAGGGTAACTTATTCCAAGTTCATCTCATGTACTCCTATTGCCTTTGTATTCTTATTTGAAGATTTTGGTGAGGCAATGGGGTTAAAGGGCCAAGATTGATCCTGTTTTGGTGCTTGATGCCAAAGGGGGAGAAAATAAGGCCAAAGCAATAAATGGATCAGCTACCACTTGAGAATTTTGAAAATAATAGAATAGAGCTTTTGTTTTGTCAAAATACTCTTATTGGCTCTTTTTGTCAAAAGTTGGTCTCTTGTGGGGAGAATGGTTGATTATGGGAAATAGGGGGAGTTTTTGATACTGTGATCAATTTCTATTGGAACACCTCTCTTTATGTCTCTACAAGTGAATTTGACTTAGAGATAGGAAATTGAGTTTGATTTGCAAAAACAAACCAAGTGGTGGCAAAGTATGATCCATATATACCAAATTTGAATCAAAACCTTTTTGAGTTCTCATTTGCATTGATATTGCACTTCTTTTAGTTGCTCTTTGTTGTGTTGGCATAAATCACCAAAAAGGGGGAGATTGAAAGGGAAATGTGCCCTTGGGCCATTTCTAAGTATTTTGGTGATTGAGTGCCAACGCAAGCGCTTTTGTGTTAATCTATGCAAAGTGGTGGACAAAGTGCAAATCAAGTCAAAAGGTATGTTTCTAGACTTAGTACATTGTTTTATGGACTAATGTATTGTGTCTAAGTGCTGGAAACAGGAGAAATCGAATTGGAAAAGAGATGGCTTTGTTCAGCCAAAGTCTGCGCAGTCTGGGTGCACCGGACAGTGTCCGGTGCGCCAGGCTGGCTCTGGCGAACTTGCTGCTCTCGGGACTTCGACGGCGGTGTACGGCTATAAATCATCGGACTGTCCAGTGAGCCGTTCACAGGAGAAGTCGTCGGTCTCGGGAAGCCATCAACGGCGTACGGCTATAATTCACCGGACTGTCCGGTGAGCCAACGGTCAGCCGGGGCAACGGTCGGCCGAGGATTCCGCGCGTGACGCGTGGCCGAGCCAACGGTCACATTGGGGCACCGGACTGTCCGGTGCGCTAACGGCTCTGAATCTCCAACGGTCGGCTTCGCCAAATAAGGAAACAAATCCGCACCGGACAGTGTCCGGTGGTGCACCGGACTGTCCGGTGCGCCAGTCGACAGAAGGCAAGAATTGCCTTCCTACAATGCTCTCAACGGCTCCTAGCTGCCTTGGGGCTATAAAAGGGACCCCTTGGCGCATGGAGAAGATATCCAAGCATTCTTTGAGCATATTTGATCACTCACACTTCGTTCTTGCGCACGTGTTCCACATTCTTAGTGATTTGAGCTCCGTTCTAGTGAGAAACTCGTGATAGTCTCTTGAGCTCAAGTCTGGGTCTTGTGTGTGCGTATTTGCTGTGATCTTTGTGTCTTGTGTGAGTTGCTCATCCCTCCCTTACTCCGCGCTTCTTTGTGAAACATCTTTTGTAAGGGCAAGAGACTCCAAGTTGTGGAGATTCCTCGCAAGCGGGATAAAGTAAAGCAAGCAAAACACCGTGGTATTCAAGTAGGTCTTTGGACCACTTGAGAGGGGTTGATTGCAACCCTCGTCCGTTGGGACGCCACAACGTGGAGTAGGCAAGCGTTGGACTTGGCCGACCCACGGGATAAACCACTATGTCTATCTGTGTTGATCTTCTTGTGGTTATTGTGTTTTGCTAAGACTCCTCTCCAGCCACTTGGCATTACTGTGCTAACTCCTAATCAAGTTTTTGTGGCTATAAGTTTTTAAGTTCTACAGGATCACCTATTCACCCCCCTCTAGGTGCTCTCAGCCGCGTCGGGGGCAGGGGGCAGGGGCGGGCGCCGCCGCGGGGCCAAGGCGGGGGAGGGGGGGTGCCGCCGCGCACAGGGCCGGGACAGGGGCGGGCGCCACCGCGCACGGGGGCTGGGGCGAGGGCGGGCAAGCGCCACCGCGGGGGAGGCCGGGGCGGGCGCCGCCGCGCGGGGGAGGGGCAGGGGCGGGCGAGCGCCGCCACGGGGGGAGGCCGGGACGGGGGCGGGCGCCGCCGCGGGGAGGGGCAGGGGTGGGCGCCGTCGCGCCGAGGGAGGGGCAGGGGGCAGGCGCCACCGCGGGCAGGGGCACGCGCGCAGGGGAGAGAGAGAGGGGGGCGCGCAGGGAAGAGAAGGGGAGGGAGAGGGAGAGAGAGGAGAAGGGAAGGGGAGGGGAGCTCACCTCGGGGTCCAAATTCCGGTGATCGCCGTCTCCAATCCCTAGGGCACCACGGGGAGAGAGAGGTGGAAGAGGGAGAGGGAGGTTGCTGCGCGGGAAATCCAAATGAGAGAGAGAGGAGAGGGGCGCATGGGGGGTGTGGGGCACCGAGGGCGGGCCGGGCCGGACCGGGCCGGGCCGGACCGGGCCGGGCTGGGCTGGGTTGGGGCTGAGCCACTTCGCAGGTCGAAACCCACGACACGCACGACCATCAAACAAACTCCAATCGTGAACCGAAAACTGAGATGGAACGAGACGAACACACAACATCAGAAAAAGAAATGTGCTTCGGCATGATGCAACACCCATGACACTTAGGTTTTGTTCATACACGACACGGACACCTGTCACTATACTGGTTTGAAATTGGGAATAAAGAGCGAAACGGGGAAGAGAAAACAGAGTAACGCCCGAAATTGTTGAGAGAAAAGAAAAAAAAGTCTACCCCCAAATTCAGGGCGTTACATCTCACTTCACCTATTGCAAGTTTCTTTATGGCCTCACAAGGTAGGTCTTCATTTCCTGCAGTGCCATTAGAAACATGCCCTTGCGAGCCATTAGACTCATCAAATGTCACGTCTATCGCTATTTCAACAAGACCGGTGGTGTTGTTGAAAACACGATATCCATGCGCATTTGATGCATAACCAAGCAAGAAACCCTCGTCCACTCTAGGAGCAAACTTTGAGCTCTTGACTTTCTTGTTAAGAATAAAACACTTACAACCAAATACTCTAAAATAATCAACTTTAGGTTTGTTACCAGTGAGAAGCTCATAAGCAGTCTTCTTGTAGATCTTGTGAAGATAGAGACGGTTGATTGCATGACAGGCGGTGTTGACCGCCTCTGCCCAAAAGTTGTCAGGTGTCTTGTACTCATCCAACATAGTTCTAGCTGCTTCAATTAGAGTTTGGTTCTTTCTTTCCACAACACCATTTTGTTGTGGAGTGTAAGGAACCAAGAACTCATGTTTGATTCCTTCTTCGCCTAAGAATTCTTCGACACCTGTGTTCTTGAATTCCGTCCCATTATCACTTCTCACTTTCTTGATTTTGAGCTCAAACTCATTTTGAGCTCTTCTCATGAATTTCTTCAGTATTTCTTGAGTTTCACCTTTATCACTCAAAAAGAAAACCCAGGTGAAGCGAGAAAAATCATCAACAATGACTAAACCATACTTACTACCACCAATGCTGATGTAAGCCACAGGTCCGAAGAGGTCCATGTGAAGAAGCTCCAATGGCCTTTTTGTTGTGACCACATTCTTTGATTGATGTGGGACCCCATGTTGCTTTCCTGCTTGGCATGCGCCACAACCCTATCTTTCTCAAACACAACATTTGTTAGTCCAATAATGTGACCATCCTTTTAAAGTTTGGCCAAGTTCCTCATGCCAACATGAGCTAGCCGGCGATGCCAAAGCCAACCCTTGTCAGATTTTGCCACTAAACAAGTCTCAGGTGTCACTCTACTTGTTGTGAAATCAACAAGATAGAGTTTGCCCTTCAAGCGACCTGTAAAGGCAACAGAGGAATCCTCCCTTCTAAGGATCTTCACATCCACATCAGAAAATAAGCAATTATAACCCATTTCACAAAGTTGTGAAACAGACATCAAATTGTAGCTTAAAGAATCTACCAATAAAACATTTGAAAGTGATTGTTGGTCAGAGATAGGAATTTTACCAATATCAATCACCTTACTCTTGCCACTATCTCCAAACACAATTTCTTGTGCTTCTTGAGTTAGTTGCAAGGAATGGAACATGTCTTCCTCCCCAGTCATGTGATTTGTACATCCACTGTCAAGCACCCAACTTGACCCACTAGAGGAGTAGACCTGCAAAACAAATTTAGGCTATGCTTTTAGGTACCCAAATTGAATTGGGTCCTGCAGTGTTAGTTATAGCCTTGGGTACCCACACACTTCTTTTCATGACTTTTCTTTTAGTGTAGGCACCCACATATTTAACAACCAATTTCCCTAAATCCCAAGTCAACATGTAATCACAAAGATAAGAGTGAGAAATGGGAGCATTAAATTTTTCTCCACTTGTTGATGCCGCTTCCTTCATCTTACTCTTTGTGGAACTCAAGTTTACCTTTACTTGAGTTGACTTGTCATTTGAGGAGTGAATCCTCCCCAAGGCATCATATAGGGTGGTTCCCTCTATGAACTTGGGGGATCTCCACCCCTTATGCACTGTGCTAGGGTTTTCCTTGGATGAGTTGAACCCAAGCCCCCTTCTTCCATTGTTGGGCTTTAGGGACTTGTACTTGGGTTCAATTTTCTTTAACCCATCATTGCTAGAGCATCTTTTCAATATTTCTTTGACCTTCGCCTGTGGGCTCTTCTTCCTTGCATGGTTAGTTAGACAACAAGAAGCATGATATTTGGCACAATGTTTGCAAAAGGTATTATTTGGGGAGCTAGACTTAGATTCAATCAATAAAGATGAAGCATTGATGTTCTTGCAATTTCCAAGTTGCACTTGAAGTTCTTGATTTTGGACATTCAAGCTTAACATGCTTGATTCAAGTGCATCCTTTTCATTTGCAAGATTAGCTATAGAGGTTTTCATATTGATTACTTCTTTTTCTTTATCCTCTATAGTTATATTGATTAAAGATACTTCCTTAGTCAAGGCATCTAGCATTTCATCTTTATTGAGTAGCAATACTTGAAGCTCTAGGTTTCTTTCCTTTTCAAGGATAAGCAAGTCTTATTGAGCATCAAGAGTTGCTTTGCTTTTATCTAGCTTCTCCATTAATTTGATGATAACATTATATCCATTCAAACCAAATTCCTTAATCATTTTATTTTTCATAGCAATTTGTTCATCATCATCATCATTTGGAAAATCATTACTAAATAAAGTTACCTTATCTCCTTTTGCCATGAGGCAAGTTGGAGTGTAGGAGTCGTCTTGTAGGTTGGTGAAGAGTTGCGAGCTTGAAGTAGATTGGATGGCAACGTTTGCCACCACTTCCTCTTCTTCGGAGCTAGAACTCTCTTCATCAGAGTTCCATTCTTCACCAATATGGGCTTGACCATATTTCTTCTTCTTGAAATGTCCCTTGGTCTTGCCTCCCTTTTTGAACTTGTCCTTCTTGTATTCTTTCTTGGCTTCTTGTTCCTTTTTGTTAGGACAATCCGCTATGAAATGACCGGTTTGGCCACATTCATAGCATGCCCTCTTCTTTCCTTTCCTTTGAAACTTGTCATTTTTCCTTACAAATTTCTTGAATGTTTTGATGAACATAGTTGTGTCCTCATCACTTGAGCTTTCTTCATCACTTGATGTCTTGACCACTTTCTTTGCCTTGTGGTCTTTGTTCTTCTTGGCGGTGTCTTGTTCATTTGTGATCAAGGCATGAGAGTCTCTTGTCTTTATGGGGGCTTCTTCGGACTCGTGTTGTTGAATCTTTGCAAATAATTGATGAGGCGTCATATCCTCATAGTCATCACGATCCCTTATCATCGTTGCTAGACTCTTATCCTTTTCTTTGTATGCTCTCATGAATAGTCATGTGACCTTGGAGTCACTCCAATCTTCACTTCCAAGCACTCTTATTTTGTTTACTAACACCATCAATCGATCAAAGAGTGATTGAAGCGACTCACCCTTGATCCAATCATATCTAGCAAGCTCACTCTCCAAAGCTTCAACTCTATGTCTCTTAGCTTTGGGATCTCCTTCATGTGACATTTTAAGAATGTTCCAAATGTCACGGGCATCTTCTCTTCCTTGAACTTTCCGATATTCTTCTGGACAAAGACTTCCTTTAATTATGCTCACCGCTTGAGCATTGCGATGAACCTCTTGCATCATTTCCGGAGTCATCTCTTCTCCTTGGGCGGGCTTATACATACCTACATTAACAATCTCCCAAAGACTAGGATGTACACCGATTAAATGCGACTTCATCTTATCGGCCCACTCGTCATAGTTCAACTCACTAAGAGTTGGTAACTTTCCAAGTGGGGCGGAAGAGAAGTTGGAATAAAATTTCTAGAGTAATCGAATTGAACTTTACTAAATTTGTTACCTTTGCTTTTGGTAGATGATCCTTCGGTGTTGAGACTTACCTTGCTCAACACCTTCGACACCAAAAGATCCACTAGGTCATCATTGTAATCAAATTTTCCCTTACCTTTGTCTTCTTCGGCCTTTCTTCTTGATTCTTCTTCTTCGGCCTTTTTCTTAGCATCTTCCTCTTTCATCTTGAGGAACATCCTCTCGGCAATCTTCATGGCGAGGTCAAGGACCTTGGGGTCCACTTCCTCACTAGAGGATGTGACGGGAATATCCTCGAGGATAGGATCCACATGGTCCCGTTGAGTAGACATAATCGTTTCCTCACGTGGTTAAGCGCAAAACGAGGTACGAGGCTTTGATACCAATTGAAAGTAGCCTAGAGGGGGTGAATAGGCTACACCTGAAATTTTTCACTAAAAACTTCGAGAAAGGTTAAATTAAAGTTGGCAAACCGGTTCAAATGATTTTGTTTACAACTGAACAAGTTTGAACCTGCTCAACTTAGATAAACAAATATTGCGAAGTAGTGAAAGAATTTGCTAATGACTTGCCCTATGCAAGATCTACTCGAATAGATAATATGAACCAACCAACAAATTTAAAGTGCTTAACAAGAACACGCGATATAACCCGAGGTTCGGCAACCACCACAAAGGTGTCCTACTCCTCGTTGAGGAGCCCACAAAGGGCCGGGTCTTTTCTAACCCTAATCCTCCACAAACCGACCACAAAGGTCAAGGCAATCTCTTCTCAAATATGCTCAAAGAGCGGGTGATACAAACTTCTTGGGGTCGTCCACAAATTTGGAGACTCCCAAGCAACCTCTAACCGTCAAGGAACACGAGGTTCCAAGAGTAACAAATCCGCACAAGGTTAAGTTTGCAACGAGCTCAAGAACAAAGAGAATAGGAGAATCGAGATGAAAATGACAGCGTGTTAGATCGAGTTCACCTCACACCAAGGATCCTTCAAGCGATTGAAGGAGATGTGATTGCGGGTGTGAAAGGTGAAATGAATGCACTTGTTTAGAGTTTGGTCAGCCAAGATTTTGTGGGAGAGGCAGTAGTAAATGAGAGAGAGAGTGTGAGGGGGTATATAAAGGATCCCCCAAAAACAGGCAGTCGTTGGGAGAAAAGGAGTAAAAACCGGTTGAACCGGTTTCTACCAGGGAGATCCTGGTTCACTAACCTACTCAGCCAGAGACTCGACCGGATTCAAAACCGGTTGAGTAAGGGAAAAATCCGATTGAACCGGTTTTCCCAAAAGATCTATAGTGACTTTTCTGATAGCTCTGACTGTCAGACAGGTCAGAGCAGGGATGCAGAGGAGCAGTCCCAAAACCGGTTGAATCGGTTTCCAGGGCTGAAACCAAATTTTGAGTATTTTGAAGAGAACAAAAATGGAGTTTTTGTGGGAAGTAAAATTTATTTTTCTCAAGGGCATTCATGATCTGGAAAAATGTTCTCGAAGATGTTTTCAAAGGATTTTGAACTTAGCTTATTGCATGACTTACTTAACCATTGCGGATCCCTCTTAATTGTACGACGATTCCTATAACTCAAGAATTATAATTTGAACACTGCCGATGTTTTAAAGCACTTGGAGCACGCCACTTGATGTAGAATTTTAAATCCGCTGTGCTTTCTATTTTTATGCTCGTAAGATCTGTGCTTCTCCTGTCTGTAGAATTACTGCGTACATGCTAGGAGCAAACTTGTTAGAATCTCTGTTTGTTTTGTCATTTAATCACCAAAACCCTTAATTAGGGTTGATTGCACTTACAGAGGTTTCATAAACCTGCAATAAATCCTTTATGTAGTTGTTACAAAATCCTTTTTGCAATAAATCCTAGCTACTTTAGTCTTCATGTTTCACCTGATCAATATAGTTTGTTTGCACTATCTACATGAGACAACAGTTCCTCCATGAGGATCGTTTTCTTTATCACATCAACATTAGAAATTCAATCAAAATCACTATATCCATCAAATACCTTTGGATAATAAGTATAGCGAAGTTCATAATTAACTGTACCACTCAAGCAGTGCATAACTCTCAAGCGCATGTCAACAGTCATGTTTTAGATTAGCAGTATATCAGCTCAATTTGCTAATTACAAAGGAGATATCATATATAGTAGCACCAGATAAGTATATGAGTGAACCAATTATCTAAGAATACCTTAGTTGATCTCTTCCTAATCCCTTATTCTTTCGAAGAATTAAACTAGGATCACACAGTGTTAAAGAAGAATTGCAATTTTTATAGCCAAAGCGGCTTAAGACCTTCTCAACATAGTAAGATTGCATAAATGCAATCTCATTCTCATGTTTCATCAGCTTAAAATTCTAGATAACATTAGCCTCATCCAAAACTTGCATATTAAAGTTTTAGAAAAAATGGTATCACCTCATTTAAAACATCAATACCGACCCAAAAAAATAATATGTCATCACGTAAAAATACATAATCACTCATCTGCTCTGACCATAGCAGAAGTACACAGATGTTTATCATCTTTATTAACAACAAAGCCTGCTTGTGTTACAGTATTGTAAAATTTTTAGGCCACTACTTTGGTGTTTGTTTTAGTCCATACAAAGACTTAATAACTTACATACATTGTCTTCTTGTCTATATATTGCAAATCCATCAGTCTGATTCATATATATTTTTTCATCCAACTTCCCATTAAAGAAAGTGGTCTTCACATTCATTTGATGGATTAAAAGACCTGTTGACACCTTTTTGGAGGCATCAATTACTCAAGAGAACCAGCGGCGGTGCTCTCTGGTCAGGCGCGGACGGTCCGCGGCTCAGGGCCGGACGGTCCGCGACCTGGCGCGAGGCGGCGGTGCTCTCTGGTCAGGCGCGGACGGTCCGCGGCACAGGGCCGGACGGTCCGCGACCTGGTGCAGGAGCTCGGGTTCCCTGCCTGACGGCCGGACGGTCCGCGCCCTAGGGCCGGACGGTCCGCGCGTGCGCAGGGGCGGCGGAAGATCGCCGGCGGCGCCTGGATCTCGCTCCCGGGAGGGACCCCGTCGGGGAGGAGAGATCCTAGGAGTTGTCTAGGCTCGGGTAGACCGACCTAGACTCCTCTAATCGATGTAGAGTCGAGGAGAGGCGGAGAATTTGGGGATTGGAAGGCTAAACTAGGTCTAAACTAGAACTACTCCTAAGATAAAATGCGAAATAGAAGTTGTATTGATTCGATTGTTGATTACAAATCGGCCGTAGACCTCTCTATTTATAGAGGAGGGGGGCTGGACCCTTTACCGTCAAAACTCCGAGCAAATCTCGGGATTTTCGCCAACAAACGCAGCGAAAAACTCGGAACCCTAATCTGTTCTGCACGTGCGCGGACCGTCCGGCCCACAGGCGCGGACCGTCCGGCCTCAGGGTCGGACTGTCCGCACCTCAATTTGGTGCTCAACATATGCCCCCCTGCCTTTTGGTGGAGCTAAGCAAACCAAAAGCAAATAACTCGATGAGATTACATCGGTTCTCTTAGGCATCTTGCCACATACTAGGATGGTACTGCTTAAGGAAACGCCCATTCAAGGCTTTGGGCAGATCTTTACCTTGTAATGTTTGCAATAAATAGGCGTTACCAGACATTACTTGCTTTACTTTATAAGGACCCTCCCAGCTTGGCGACCATTTCCCGAACTTCCGGTCTTTATTCCTTAGAGGCAGAATGGTCTTCCACACTAGGTCCCCTACTTGAAATGATTTTGTTTTGACCTTCTTGTTGTAGGCCCTGGCTACCATGATCTTGTCCTTTTCTATTTCTCCCAAAGCTATCATCCTCTTGTTGGTCACCTCATCAATATTATCCATCATTGAATTATAATAATCAGTAACAGTTAGATCATTTTGTCTGGCGAACCTGACAGCATTCAGACTTATTTCCACAGGCAACACTGCTTCCTGCCCATAGACAAGCTCAAAAGGAGATACTTTAGTAGCACGATGCCTAGATATTCTATGAGCCCATAAAGCATCGGACAAAATCTTATGCCAATGCTTAGGATTATCAGATATCTTCTTTTTTATCAAGTTGATCAATGTCCTATTACTAGACTCGGCCTATCCATTGGCCTGAGCGTAGTATAGAGATGAATTAAGCAACTTAATTCTATATAATTCAGCAAATTCACGCACCTCCTTTAACATAAAAGAAGTCCCTTGATCTGTAGTCAAGGTCTGGGGAATGCCGAATCTATGAATAATATGCTCAGTTATGAACTCAATTACCTCCTTGTGTGTCATATTCTTCAGAGCAACGGCTTCAGTCCATTTGGTAAAGTAGTCAGTGGCAACTAACACGAACCGATGCCCCTTTGATGATGAAGGATGAATTTCTCCAATAAAGTCTAATCCCCATCCTCTGAACGGCCAAGGCTTGATGATAGGATGTAATTCGGCTGCAGGGACCAACTGTAGGTCGCCGAATTTTTGACACACTTGGCAACCCTTGTAGTACTTGAAACAATCAGCTATCATATTAGGCCAATAAAAACCAGACCTTCGCAATAACCACTTCATCTTTGGAGCTGATTGATGGGTACCACAAATTCCTTCATGTACTTCGGCCATGGCTAATATAGCATCATCTGGGCCCAAGCACTTAAGTAGGACGTCATTGACTGTTCGGCGGTAAAGTTCATCACTCATCAAAACATACTTGAAAGCTGTTCGCCGAATGTTCTTATCTGTCCTGATATTGGGATTTCATAAATAATTAAGTATAGGTGTCCTCCAATCACTTGCATCGGCTTCATTGTTAGCCGAATCAATTAAGAGAACATTTCTGGTAACCCCGGACGGTCCGGCGTCATCACGCGGACGGTCCGCGACCTGGGAATTTGGCTCTGCACTGGTTATCAGATTTTCAGTTTTGTGAAATTTCCCTCTCTTTATCCGATAACCTGATGCATCTTGTGCCAAATCGTTAGCTCTATGATTCTCAACTCTAGAGATATGCCAAATACTGAATTCGTCAAAAGAACGGATTATGCTCCAACATTTCTCAAGGTAACTATTTAGAGTACCATCAAAACATTGATATTCTTCTAACACTTGTTGGACAACCAGCTGAGAATCACCAAATACCTTCACATGTTTTACTCCCATACCATTTAAAAGTTCTAAACCGAACAAAAGTGCTTCATATTCGGCTTGGTTGTTAGTACAATAAGTTTTCAATCGGCTAGAGAAGTCAAAGGAGACATTACTTGGTGAAACAAGCACAATGCCAATTCCTTGCCCTTCATTGCAAACCGATCCATCAAAATATAAAGTCCAAGGAGTAATAGTGAGGTATGACATGTCTAGTTCATGAATATCATTAACCCGATGTTCTACAATAAAATCCGCTACGACTTGGCCTTTCATAGATTTCAATGGTTCATAGGCCAAGTCATATTCTATGAGTGCATAAGCCCACTTACCAATTCTTCCACTCATAATTGGGTTATGCAACATGTATTTGATCACATCGGCTTGACCAGAAACAGTGCAATGACTAGATAGTAAATAACATCTACATTTGGTGCATGCATAAAACAAGCATAAGCATAACTTCTCAATAAAAGTGTACCTTGTTTCAGCATCCACCAACCTTCGGCTCAGATATGTCACCACATGCTCCTTCCCGTCAGTTTCTTGTGTCAGAACAGCCTCAATGACCTTATCTTCAGCTGCAATATATAATCGGAATGGTACTCCTGCTCGTGGTGCTTTTAATACGGGAGCCGAAGATAAGTATTTTTTGATAAGATCAAATGCTTCTTGCTGTTCTGCCCCCCAAGCGAATTCGACATCATTCTTAAGCCGAAGAATAGGGGTGAACGCATCAATCTTCCCTGCTAGGTTAGAAATAAACCTTCGTAAATAATTCACCTTGCCGAGAAACCTCTGTACCTCGACCTTACAGGTCGGATGTCCCACATTCCAAATGGACTTGATTCGGTCAGGGTCTATCTCTATACCATGTTCATGTATGACAAATCCTAAAAACTTACCAGCCGACACTCCAAAAGCACATTTACGTGGGTTCATTTTCAAACCATACTGACGCATTTTATCAAAGGCTTTGCGCAAATCAGCTATATGAGAACTAAACTCAGCCGATTTGACTACAATATCATCAATGTAAACTTCTACAGTGTTTCCTAACAATTCATGGAAGATCAAATTCATAGCCCTTTGATAAGTAGCACCAGCATTTTTCAAACCAAATGTCATGACGACCCACTCAAATAAACCAATGAAGCCTGGACATATAAAGGCCGTTTTAGACGCATCTTCTTCGGCCATAAAAATCTGATTATATCCGGCATTACCATCAAGG
Source organism: Zea luxurians (assembly GCA_029449295.1). Taxonomy (NCBI): domain Eukaryota; kingdom Viridiplantae; phylum Streptophyta; class Magnoliopsida; order Poales; family Poaceae; genus Zea; species Zea luxurians. Next base: position 2,207,772 of record JAOPSE010000168.1, read on the forward strand.
AAGCTAATAATTCTATTTCCTGATGCATTATTGATTAATGTGTCGGCTATGGGCATGGGATATTCGTCTTTAGGAGTTGCTCTATTTAAATTGCGAAAATCAATGCATACTCTAAGTTTACCTGACTCCTTCTTCTCTACCGGCACAATATTGGAGATCCACTCTGCGTATCTGCAAGGTCTAATAAAATTAGCTTCTAATAGCCGGTGGATTTCGTCCTTGATTCGTGGGAGAAGATCTGGACGAAATGTTCTAGCTTTTTGCTTGAAAGGTCTGAAACCAGACTTAATAGGCAGCCGATGTTCGACAATCTCTCGGCTTAGTCCAGGCATTTCAGTGTAATTCCAAGCAAAACAATCTGAATATTCCTTCAATAGACCGATCATCTCATTTCTAGAATCGGTCTCCAGGGTCTTGTTTACAAAAGTCGGCCTTGGAGTTTTGCCATCTCCTATGTCAATCTCTTCCAAAGGATCGGCCGATGTAAACCCCTGTCCTAGTTTATCAAGATCTCTGAATTCTTCTATCATGTCCCCCACAGAGGAATCAGATGATCTTTGTGTGATGGCGGACTTTCCGGTCTCGGGGACCGGATCATCCGTAATACTATCTTTTCGCTGTGATAGATGTTCGGTCTTAAAGTCCGAACTGTTTTGTGAAAGACCGGACCATCCGGCTTTGAGAGTCGAATTGTCCGTGATCAACGACTCATGAACTTTGTGTGTATTCATCATTTAAACTTTATTTAGGATTTAGCCGATTCTCCATCGGCTCTAGCATTACAGGAATGAAACCTTTCTTATCTATACTTATGAACTGATAATCAGAAAAATCTACTCCTGTGAGACATGTACCAGTCTCATAAGTCTAGAGTACAGGGGCATCGGCCACAGCGATGCAGGCCGATACATCAGCATGTACTTGTTCTACCTCATCGCCTACCCATTGTATTAGCATTTGATGTAATGTAGAAGGTATACATTGATTGGCATGAATCCAATCTCTGCCTAGAATTAAACTGTAATTTCCTTCTACATCAGCGACGAAGAAAGCAGCAGCAAGGGTCTTAGTCCCGATGGTTAATTCAACGGACGTGACTCCCCTGGCTTTGATCGAACTATCTCCAACACCGCTGAGGGTCATGTTGGTTTTGACAAGTTCGTCATCTTGCTTACCTGATTTTCTGTATAGTGAATAAGGCATTAGATTTACAGCCGCCCCTCCATCTACCAACATCTTAGCAATCGGTATTCCATCAATGTGACCGCGCACGAAGAGCGGCTTTAGATGATTTACCGATTCCTTTGGTTTAGTAAAGGCGGCTTCTTTAGGACCAAAATCAAACTGAGCAACAACAGGTTCATCGTCGCCGATAATAGTACAATCGGCAGAAAATATAATAATATTTACATCCATACCTGGGCGTTCTGGAGAAGCCTCGTAGTCGACCAGGTCTTCTCCCAACAGATCATCCTCTTCCATTGATGTTGCCGTGTCGTTGGAGGCTTCCTGGTGAACGGCGGACGGTCCGTGTGCGGGGCCGGACAGTCCGCGCCTGGTGCAGGTTGTCCAGAGACTTCCTGGTGAACGGCGGACGGTCCGCGCGCAGGGGCCGGACGGTCCGCGCGCAGGGGCCGGACGGTCCGCGCCTGGTGCAGATTGACTTTCTATTTCTGTGGCCGTTTGTTTTCTCTCAACGGCCTTCGGTCTCCATTTCTTTTGCGGTGGCGGGTATAGTGGATGTGTGTCATTAAATATCTTTTCCGCCTCCTTTTCCTGGCTCTCTTTTGCTCTTAGGCGCTGTAATTTTCTCTTTTGGGACCGTGTCAATCCCGCTGGGCACCATCGAGGCATGGAGTATTTTGGATCGGCTGTTTTGTTGGTAGCCGTATCCTTTTTGGTTGTGTTGGCCAATTTGCCAAAAATCATCGGTCCTTTATCATCTTCCTGTATGACAACATCTGCAGTGCCTATTTTGATGGTGTCCTTTGTTGTTTTTTGAGTTGCTGCAGGCATATGCCCCCTGCCGGATTGGTCGGCCTTGAAGGCCGAGTAGTCCGGCAATCCTGTTGGGTTTGTGCCTGGTGACCGGATTGAGCAGTGCCCAATTGGTCTTGTACTGGTGGTGTCAACCTGTCAAAAACAGATGTTTGGGGTGCCCCCCAGGCGGGGTACTGTGGCATCCCAAATGGATATGATGGCATGCCCCACATTTGATTTGGGACATATGGCGGAGGTAAATATGTGTATGGATATGGCATAGGTGGATATGGAGGCGGAGGTGTCCATGCAGGTATGTGAAAGGGAAATGTGCCCTTGGGCCATTTCTAAGTATTTTGGTGATTTAGTGCCCAACACAGGTGCCTAATTGTAAAATGGTGGACAAAGTGCAAATCAAGGATAAAGGTATGTTTCTAAGCCTTAGTACATTGGTTTTGTATACTAATATACTTGTCTAAGTGTTAGAAACAGAAAAAAAAGAAGAAAAGAAGAGAGGAGAGAAAGACTTGGCTGTGTGCAGCCAAGACTCAGCTCGGTCTGGCACACCGGACTGTCCGGTGTGCACCGGACAGTGTCCGGTGCGCCAGGCTGCCTCGGCGCGAAGTGGCCGCTCTCGGGAATTCGCCGACGGCGTACGGCTAAAATTCACCGGACTGTCCGGTGTGCACCGGACTGTCCGGTGAAGCCAACGGTCGGCCGCGCAATCTGCGCGGGACACGTGGCGGAGCCAACGGTCGGAAGACGGCACCGGACTGTCCGGTGTACACCGGACATGTCCGGTGCGCCAACGGCTCCAGATCTGCCACTGGTCTGTAACGGTCGGCTTCGCTGTTTAAGGAAACAAATCGGGCACCGGACAGTGTCCGGTGTGCACCGGACTGTCCGGTGCCCCCGACGACAGAAGGCAAGGATAGCCTTCCAGAATTGCTCTCAACGGCTCCTAGCTGCCTTGGGGCTATAAAAGGGGCCCCTAGGCGCATGGAGGAGATACTCAAGCAACCTTAGAGCATTCTTGATCATCCACACTCATTCTTTGCGCATTCGTTTGTGATTCTAAGTGATTCGAGCTCCGTTCTAGTGAGAACCTTGAGATAGTCATTCGAGCTCGATTCTTGGCTGTTTGTGTGCGCATTTCGCTGTGGATTTGTGTGTGTTGCTTCCCTCCCTTACTCTGTGTTTCTTTGTGATCATATACTTGTAAGGGCAAGAGACTCCAATTTGTGGAGATTCCTTGCAAACGGGATAAAGAAAAGAAAGCAAAACACTGTGGTATTCAAGTGGGTCTTTGGACCGCTTGAGAGGGGTTGATTGCAACCCTCGTCCGTTGGGACGCCACAACGTGGAGTAGGCAAGCGTTGGTCTTGGCCGAACCACGGGATAAACCACTGTGCCATCTCTGTGATTGATCTTCTGTGGTTATTGTGTTTTGTTGGGACTCCTCTCTAGCCACTTGGTATTATCTGCGCTAACACTTAACCAAGTTTTGTGGCTTAACTTTGAAGTTTTACAGGATCACCTATTCACCCCCCCCCCCTCTAGGTGCTCTCAATTGGTATCAGAGCCGTTCTCTTCACAAAGGGACTAACCGCCCGAATAGATGGATCCTAAGGGGAAGGGTATCGTGATCAACGACAAAGAGAAGGAATCCTTCGTCAACGAGCCGAAGGACGATAAGCCTACCGACTCCAGCTCGGGCCACAGACGGAAGGAAGGGAAGAAGAAGAAGACAAGGCGCATCAAGGAGATCGTCTACTACGACAGCGATGAGTCTACTTCTTCCCAAAAGGATGACGACCACAACGACTACGAGAGAAGGAAATCGGTTAATTCGAACTTTTCTTTTGACTACTCTCGTATTCCGCAAAGTTCAAATTCACATTTGCTATCCATTCCACTCGGCAAGCCCCCACACTTTGATGGAGAGGACTACGGATTTTGGAGCCACAAAATGCGCAGTCACCTATTCTCTCTCCATCCTAGTATATGGGAGATTGTAGAGAGTGGAATGCACTTTGATAGTTCGGATAGTCCCATGTTCATTAATGAACAAATTCATAAGAATGCACAAGCTACCACTGTTCTTCTAGCTTCTTTGTGCAGGGATGAATACCATAAAGTGAGCGGCTTGGATAACGCCAAGCAGATCTGGGACACCCTCAAGATTTCTCATGAGGGGAACGACGTCACCTTGCTCACCAAGATGGAGTTGGTGGAAGGAGAGCTTGGGCGGTTTGCGATGATAAGGGGCGAGGAGCCGACGCAAACATACAACCGGCTCAAGACCCTTATCAACAAGATAAGGAGCTACGGGAGCACGCGGTGGACGGACCACGACGTCGTCCGCCTAATGCTAAGGTCATTTACCGTTCTCGATCCTCATTTGGTGAACAATATACGTGAAAATCCCAGGTACACCAAAATGTCGCCCGAAGAAGTTCTTGGGAAATTCGTTAGCGGGCGAATGATGATCAAGGAGGCGAGATATGTGGACGACGCCTTAAATGGACCGATCAACGAGCCGCAACCGCTTGCTCTCAAGGCAACGAGAAGCAAGGAGGCACTACCGAGCAAGGTGGCGCAAGTTGAGGCGGCCGGGCTAAATAATGAGGAGATGGCCCTCATCATTAAGCGCTTCAAGACGGCGCTTAAGGGTCGCAAGGGACAGCCGAGCAAGACCAAGACAAAGGAGAAGCGCTCGTGCTTCAAATGTGGTAAGATTGGTCATTTCATTGCTAACTGTCCCGATAATGAAAGTGACCAGGAAAAGGGGAACAAAAGGGAGAAGAAGAAACATTACAAGAAGGCCAAGGGCGAGGCACATATCGGAAAGGAGTGGGATTCGGATTGCTCCTCCTCCGACTCCGACAATGAAGGACTCGCCGCCACCGCCTTCAACAAGTCATTCCTCTTCCCCAACGAGCGTCACACTTGCCTCATGGCAAGGGAAAAGAAAGTAAGCACTCATGATACTAGTACTTATGCTTCTTCAAGTGAGGATGAGTCTAGTGATGATGATGAGATAGATTACTCATGCTTATTCAAGGGATTAGATAGATCTAAAATTAATAAGATTAATGAGTTGATTGATGCTTTGAATGACAAGAATAGATTACTAGAAAAACAAGAGGATCTTTTATATGAGGAGCATGATAAATTTGTTAGTGCACAAAATTCTCTTGCTCTAGAAATTAAAAGAAATGAAATGCTTTCTAGTGAATTATCTTCTTGTCATGAAACCATTGCCACTTTAAGAAGTGTTAATGATGATTTAAGTGCTAAACTTGAAGTAGCTAGTAAATCTAATTCTTGTGTAGAAATTGTTGAAACTTGTGATAGGTGTAAAGATTTTGACTTTGATGCTTGTAGTGAACACTTAGTTTCAATTTCAAAACTAAATGATGAAGTGGCTAGTCTTAATGCCCAACTTAAGACTAGCAAGAGTGAAGTTGATAAAATAAAATTTGCAAGGGATGCCTACACGATTGGTAGACACCCCTCAATTAAGGATGGTCTTGGCTTCAAGAGAGAGGCCAAGAACTTAACAAGCCATAAGGCTCCCATTCCCGCCAAGGAGAAAGGGAAGGCCCCTATGGCCAGTAGCGCTAAAAAGAACCATGCTTTTATGTATAATGATAGGAGACATGCTAGAAATGCTTATAATGATTTTGATTCACATGTTTATGATTCTCATGCCATGTTTGCTTCTAGTTCTTCCTATAAGCATGATAGAGATATGTGTAGGAGAAATGTTGTGCATATGCCTAGGAGAAATTTTGCTCATGTTCCTAGAAAAGTTGTGAACAAACCTTCTACCATTTATTATGCTTGCAATACTCCCTTTGCTATTTGTAGAAAGGGTAAGAAGGTAATTGCTAGGAAGTTAGGGGCAAGATGCAAGGGAGATAAGACTTGCATTTGGGTCCCTAAGGATATTTGTGCTAACCTTGCAGGACCCAACATGAGTTGGGTACCTAAGACCCAAGCCTAAATTTGCCTTGCAGGTTTATGCATCTGGGGGTTCAAGCTGGATTATCGACAGCGGATGCACAAACCATATGACGGGGGAGAAGAAGATGTTCACCTCCTACGTCAAAAATAAGGATTCCCAAGATTCAATTATATTTGGTGATGGGAATCAAGGCAAGGTAAAAGGGTTAGGTAAAATTGCAATTTCTAATGAGCACTCAATCTCAAATGTGTTTTTAGTTGAGTCTCTTGGTTACAATTTGCTATCTGTTAGTCAATTATGCAATATGGGATACAACTGTTTGTTTACAAATGTAGATGTGTCTGTCTTTAGAAGGTGTGATGGCTCACTAGCCTTTAAGGGTGTACTAGACGGCAAGCTTTACTTAGTTGATTTTGCAAAAGAAGAGGCCGGTCTAGATGCATGCTTAATGGCTAAGACTTGCATGGGCTGGCTGTGGCATCGCCGCTTAGCACATGTGGGGATGAAGAACCTCCACAAGCTTCTAAAGGGAGAACACGTGATAGGTCTAACCAATGTTTATTTCGAAAAGGATAGACCTTGTGCAGCTTGTCAAGCAGGTAAACAAGTGGGAGGAGCACATCACAGCAAGAATGTGATGACCACGTCAAGACCTCTGGAGCTGCTACATATGGACCTCTTCGGACTCGTCGCCTATCTGAGCATAGGAGGAAGTAAGTATGGTTTAGTTATTGTTGATGATTTTTCCCGCTTCACTTGGGTGTTCTTTTTGCAGGATAAGTCTGAAACCCAAGGGACCCTCAAGCGCTTCCTCAGGAGAGCTCAAAATGAGTTTGAGCTCAAGGTGAAGAAGATAAGGAGCGACAACGGGTCCGAGTTCAAGAACCTTCAGGTGGAGGAGTTCCTTGAGGAGGAAGGAATCAAGCACGAGTTCTCCGCTCCCTACACACCTCAGCAAAATGGTGTGGTAGAGAGGAAGAACAGGACGCTCTTAGACATGGCGAGGACTATGCTTGGAGAATTCAAGACCCCCGAGTGCTTTTGGTCGGAAGCCATGAACACGGCTTGCCACGCCATCAACAGGGTCTACCTTCACCGCCTCCTCAAGAAGACGTCGTATGAGCTGCTAACCGGCGTATAGGGTCTTCAACAAATCATCGGGTTTGGTTGAAGTCTCTAGCGACGTTGTATTTGATGTGACTAATGGCTCTCCAAGAGAGCAAGTTGTTGATTGTGATGATGTAGATGAAGAAGATGTTCCAACGGCCACGATACGAACCATGACGATTGGAGACGTTCGGCCACAGGAACGAGAAGAACGAGATCAACCTTCTTCCTCAACAACGGTGCATCCCCCAACTCAAGACGATGAACAGGTTCATCAACAGGAGGCGTGTGATCAAGGGGGAGCGCAAGATGATCATGTGATGGAGGAAGAAGCGCAACCGGCACCTCCAACCCAAGTTCGAGCGATGATTCAAAGGGATCATCCCGTCGACCAAATTCTGGGCGACATTAGCAAGGGAGTAACTACTCGGTCTCGACTAGTTAATTTTTGTGAACATTACTCTTTTGTCTCCTCTATTGAGCCTTTCAGGATAGAGGAGGCCTTGCTAGATCCGGATTGGGTGTTGGCCATGCAGGAGGAACTTAACAACTTCAAGCGCAATGAAGTTTGGACGCTGGTGCCTCGTCCCAAGCAAAATGTTGTGGGAACCAAGTGGGTGTTCCGCAACAAACAGGACGAGCACGGGGTGGTGATGAGGAACAAGGCTCGACTTGTGGCAAAAGGTTATGCCCAAGTCGCAGGTTTGGACTTTGAGGAGACTTTTGCTCCTGTGGCTAGGCTAGAGTCCATTCGTATCTTGCTAGCATATGCCGCTCACCATTCTTTCAGGTTGTACCAAATGGATGTGAAGAGCGCTTTCCTCAACGGGCCAATAAAGGAGGAGGTGTACGTGGAGCAACCCCCTGGCTTCGAGGATGAACGGTACCCCGACCACGTGTGTAAGCTCTCTAAGGCGCTCTATGGACTTAAACAAGCCCCAAGAGCATGGTATGAATGCCTTAGAGATTTCTTAATTGCTAATGCTTTCAAGGTTGGGAAAGCCGATCCAACTCTTTTCACTAAGACATGTGATGGTGATTTGTTTGTATGCCAAATTTATGTCGATGACATAATATTTGGTTCTACTAACCAAAAGTCTTGTGAAGAGTTTAGCAGGGTGATGACGCAGAAATTCGAGATGTCGATGATGGGCGAGTTGAACTACTTCCTTGGGTTCCAAGTGAAGCAACTCAAGGACGGCACCTTCATCTCCCAAACAAAGTACACGCAAGATCTGCTAAAGCAGTTTGGGATGAAGGACGCCAAGCCCGCAAAGACTCCGATGGGAACAGACGGACACACCGACCTCAACAAAGGAGGTAAGTCCGTTGATCAAAAAGCATACCGGTCCATGATAGGTTCTTTGCTTTATTTATGTGCTAGTAGACCGGATATTATGCTTAGCGTATGCATGTGTGCTAGATTTCAATCCGATCCTAAGGAGTGTCACTTGGTGGCGGTGAAGCGAATTCTTAGATATTTAGTCGCTACGCCTTGCTTCGGGATCTGGTATCCAAAGGGGTCTAACTTTGACTTGATTGGGTACTCAGATTCCGACTATGCTGGATGTAAGGTCGATAGGAAGAGCACATCGGGGACGTGCCAATTCTTAGGAAGGTCCCTGGTGTCATGGAACTCTAAGAAACAAACATCCGTTGCCCTATCCACCGCTGAGGCCGAGTACGTTGTCGCAGGACAGTGTTGCGCGCAACTACTTTGGATGAGGCAAACCCTCCGGGACTTTGGCTACAATCTGAGCAAAGTCCCACTCCTATGTGACAATGAGAGTGCTATCCGCATGGCGGAAAATCCTATTGAACACAGCCGCACAAAGCACATAGACATCCGGCATCACTTTTTGAGAGACCACCAGCAAAAGGGAGATATCGAAGTGTTTTATGTTAGCACCGAGAACCAGCTAGCCGATATCTTTACCAAGCCTTTAGATGAGAAGACCTTTTGCAGGCTGCGTAGTGAGCTCAATATCTTAGATTCGCGGAACTTGGATTGAAATGTAGCATACATGTGTTTATGCCTTTGATCATGTTCATTATGCATTTTGTTGCTTATTATGGTGCTCAAGTTGTACAAATACTCCCTGGACCTCACAAGTCCGTTGCAAAGTGATGCACATGTTTAGGGGGAGATGTGTTACAACTTGACCCTTTGAGACTAACGATATGCTTGAGTTTGCTTGATTTAGTCTCGAAGGAGAATTGAAAGGGAAAAGGTGGACTTGGACCATGAAAGACTTCCACTGCACTCCGATGAGAGGGTAACTTCTTCCAAGTCCATCTCATGAACTCTTATTGCCATTTGCTCTTAATTGAAGATTTTGGTGAGGCAATGGGGTTAAAGGGGCCAAGATTGATCCCGTTTTGGTGCTTGATGCCAAAGGGGGAGAAAATAAAGGCCAAAGCAATAAATGGATCAGCTACCACTTGAGAAATTTTGAAAATAGTAGAATAGAGCTTTTGATTCGTCAAAACCCTTTTGTTGTCTCTCTTATCAAAAGTTGGTTTCTTGTGGGGAGAAGTAGTAATTATGGGAAAAAGGGGGAGTTTTTGAAATCTTTGATCAATATCTGTTGGAATGACTCTCTTTATGCTTCAACATGTGTGTTTGACTTAGAGATAGAGATTTGAGTTTGATTTGCAAAAACAAACCAAGTGGTGGCATAGAGTGATCCATATATGTCAAAAATGAATCAAAATAATTTGAGTTCTTATTTGAAGTGAGTTTGCACTTGTTCTAGTTGCTTTATGTTGTGTTGGCATAAATCACCAAAAAGGGGGAGATTGAAAGGGAAATGTGCCCTTGGGCCATTTCTAAGTATTTTGGTGATTTAGTGCCCAACACAGGTGCCTAATTGTAAAATGGTGGACAAAGTGCAAATCAAGGATAAAGGTATGTTTCTAAGCCTTAGTACATTGGTTTTGTATACTAATATACTTGTCTAAGTGTTAGAAACAGAAAAAAAGAAGAAAAGAAGAGAGGAGAGAAAGACTTGGCTGTGTGCAGCCAAGACTCAGCTCGGTCTGGCACACCGGACTGTCCGGTGTGCACCGGACAGTGTCCGGTGCGCCAGGCTGCCTCGGCGCGAAGTGGCCGCTCTCGGGAATTCGCCGACGGCGTACGGCTAAAATTCACCGGACTGTCCGGTGTGCACCGGACTGTCCGGTGAAGCCAACGGTCGGCCGGGCCAACAGTCGGCCGCGCAATCTGCGCGGGACACGTGGCGGAGCCAACGGTCGAAAGACGGCACCGGACTGTCCGGTGTACACCGGACATGTCCGGTGCGCCAACGGCTCCAGATCTGCCACTGGTCTGTAACGGTCGGCTTCGCTGTTTAAGGAAACAAATCGGGCACCGGACAGTGTCCGGTGTGCACCGGACTGTCCGGTGCCCCCGACGACAGAAGGCAAGGATAGCCTTCCAGAATTGCTCTCAACGGCTTCTAGCTGCCTTGGGGCTATAAAAGGGGCCCCTAGGCGCATGGAGGAGATACTCAAGCAACCTTAGAGCATTCTTGATCATCCACACTCATTCTTTGCGCATTCGTTTGTGATTCTAAGTGATTCGAGCTCCGTTCTAGTGAGAACCTTGAGATAGTCATTCGAGCTCGATTCTTGGCTGTTTGTGTGCGCATTTCGCTGTGGATTTGTGTGTGTTGCTTCCCTCCCTTACTCTGTGTTTCTTTGTGATCATATACTTGTAAGGGCAAGAGACTCCAATTTGTGGAGATTCCTTGCAAACGGGATAAAGAAAAGAAAGCAAAACACTGTGGTATTCAAGTGGGTCTTTGGACCGCTTGAGAGGGGTTGATTGCAACCCTCGTCCGTTGGGACGCCACAACGTGGAGTAGGCAAGCGTTGGTCTTGGCCGAACCACGGGATAAACCACTGTGCCATCTCTGTGATTGATCTTCTGTGGTTATTGTGTTTTGTTGGGACTCCTCTCTAGCCACTTGGTATTATCTGCGCTAACACTTAACCAAGTTTTGTGGCTTAACTTTGAAGTTTTACAGGATCACCTATTCACCCCCCCCTCTAGGTGCTCTCAGTATGTTAGGTCTCACTTGTATAGTATGACCTTTCATTTCTTCCGATTGGTGGGGTGGTCCAATCGGCCTGACCTGGCGCTACTCATGAATGGGTGAGCGGGGTTGCTTTGTTGGCCGGTCACTGGGGCCGGCCTTCTTTTTTACGTATTTAGACAATAATTGATCAAAAGTTGGGCCGGCTTTAACCAACCGACCAGCTTCCTTGAATGTATTTGTTTTCCACGTACCTATCTCTGGTCGTCGTGGTTTGAAAGTACGTGGCCGTTGTAAGTCCTGAGTACGGCCGGACCGTCCGCCGGAGCTCTCCGGACCGTCCGGTGGGGTCCCGGACCGTCCGCGCCTACGTGCCGGACCGTCCGGGATACGCAGCACGGGTTCCTGCATCTGTCTCCCTGTCTGCGCTTGCCCCCCAGTACTGGAGGCTATGATGGTCACCTTTAGGGTCTCCCCTCCATCGGGAGTCTTCTCAGCTACCACTTTCCTGCAAGAAACTTTATGATCCTCATCGGCCTTTTCAGAATTGCCGATGATTGCCTCTTTGGCTTTGCCTTTATCGGCCGTGTTTGGCCGAACCAGGACTTTCTTGCCCTCGAAGTCAATCATGTTCATCGGAAAGGGCTCCGTATCCACCTGCATTTCCTGAAATTTCAATCGTCCTTCGTTAATGGCCGATTGAATCTGTCGCCGAAATACATTACAATCATTAGTGGCATGAGAAAATGAGTTATGCCACTTGCAGTACGCACGACGTTTTAGCTCGTCGGCGGATGGAACAGTGTGATTTATTTTAATATTGCCATTTTTAAGTAACTCATCAAATATTTTATCACATTTACCAACATTAAACGTAAACTTAACCTCCTCTTGCCGTTTCTTTTGAACCGGCTGCAAGGAGGAACAAGCCGAAGATTTGGCCTGTTTTGGCCAAACCATTTCAGCAGCATACACTTCTGTTGATTCGTCATCTGAGCTACTTTGGTCGCATTCTACTATATGTACGTTGTGACGCATTGTTTTAGCAGTTTCTTTGCTCCGGCTTTCGCAAGCCAAAGCCCTCTGGTGTAACTGTGCTAGTGTAAAAAATTGGATGCCTTCTAATCTCTCTTTTAAATAATATCGTAGACCATTAAAGGCTAATCCTACTAACTGTTTTTCTGCTAAATGAATTTGAAAGTATCGGTTTCTTGTATCGCAGAATCTCCGGATGTAATCATTAACCGATTCGTCTTTTGTCTGTCGCAATGACACTAAATCTACCAAATCCAATTCATAATCACCGGAGAAAAAATGATCATGAAATTTTTGTTCTAGATCCCCCCATGATGAAATGGAATTAGGAGGTAAAGTGGCATACCATGCAAACGCGGTTCCTGTTAGCGATAATGAAAATAAACGCACGCGAAATGCCTCTGTGTCTGCCAATTCTCCCAATTGTGCTAAGAACTGGCCTATATGTTCGCGCGTGTTTTTCCCTTGATCACCCAAAAATTTTGCGAATTCGGGTATTCTAGTTCCCTGTGGGTACGGGTGGTGATCAAATCGGCTGTCATAAGGTTTCCGATATGATTGCCCCCCAGGGACCATGCTTACTCCAAGCTTATCTCGGAACGCCCCGGCTATTTCTTCCCTCACTATATCAATGGCAGCCGGTGCAAGACCACCGGCTCTCTGGTCAAACATAGGTGGGGTTGGTTGCATATTAGTATGTTGTCGTTCCCCCATTGGTTTGAGCTACGTGGTGCATTTCCATTTGCCCTACATGGCTCATAGGTTTGATCGTTTCTTTCCGGCCTTTTAGGTGGGGCCGGAAAGCTTTCCTGGGCTCTGGATCCTGAATTAATGGGTTGGTGCATTGCATAATGTGATGGGAAGTGTTGCTGGGACGGGCGAGGATTCAGGTAATAATCCTCCTCAAAAGACTCATGCGCGGACTGTCCGGATACGTACCCGGACCGTCCGTGGTTATATGCGGACCGTCCGTCATTGTATGCGGACCGTCCGACGGGGTAGTTTGGGTTCTGTGTCATATGTGGTGGCTCGGGTGCATATCTAGGTAACTCATTAAAAATAGGCCCGACTGTTGTTGGTCCGGACGGTCCGCGCTCACGTGCGGACGGTCCGGGCATGTGCAGATCGGCTGATTTGCTGCCGATTTGCGGTTGCTCAGGGTACGTGTCCATCGGCATCCCATAAAGGGGTTGTGACTGGTCGTGACATCCTGTAGCCGATGTGTTACGCGTGTTACCTCCTAACTCAACCTCGTGCGAAGGAAAATTGGCGATACTAGATTTATCAAATGCACGTACTAGTCTCTTAAGATCGCTTTGCATACCCCCTATGATGTTCTGCATTTGTTCACGCTGATCTTCTACATAATTTCTAAGAGATTGCAGATCGTTGGTATTACTTACATTGGGGATATCTGGCGTGGGTTGGAGCGAAGCCAGATCCGTCGCCCGATGTCAGACGACCTTGTTGTTCCTGTCCACTTTGAAGTTGGCCAAGAACTTTGCTTTCGCCTCCTGGATCATCCGCTCCTTGTGCTCCTCGAACTGGAGCTGCTCGTCAGCCGGCAATGTGTCCCAAGTCGGCTCTATGATGTTGCTTGGGGAAATATCAGAGCTATCCCTTGAACCGGCCATTGAGGGCCGATTTGATAGGTCTAAATATGCTGTCCCCAGCGGAGTCGCCAAAAAGTATGTTGACACCTTTTTGGAGGCGTCAATTACTCAAGAGAACCAACGGCGGTGCTCTCTGGTCAGGCGCGGACGGTCCGCGGCTCAGGGCCGGACGGTCCGCGACCTGGCGCGAGGCGGCGGTGCTCTCTGGTCAGGCGCGGACGGTCCGCGGCACAGGGCCGGACGGTCCGCGACCTGGTGCAGGAGCTCGGGTTCCCTGCCTGACGGCCGGACGGTCCGCGCCCTAGGGCCGGACGGTCCGCGCGTGCGCAGGGGCGGCGGAAGATCGCCAGCGGCGCCTGGATCTCGCTCCCGGGAGGGACCCCGTCGGGGAGGAGAGATCCTAGGAGTTGTCTAGGCTCGGGTAGACCGACCTAGACTCCTCTAATCGACGTAGAGTCGAGGAGAGGCGGAGAATTTGGGGATTGGAAGGCTAAACTAGGTCTAAACTAGAACTACTCCTAAGATAAAATGCGAAATAGAAGTTGTATTGATTCGATTGTTGATTACAAATCGGCCGTAGACCTCTCTATTTATAGAGGAGGGGGGCTGGACCCTTTACCGTCAAAACTCCGAGCAAATCCCGGGATTTTCGCCAACAAACGCAGCGAAAAACTCGGAACCCTAATCTGTTCTGCGCGTGCGCGGACCGTCCGGCCTACAGGCACGGACCGTCCGGACCGCGGACCGTCCGGCCTCAGGGTCGGACTGTCCGCACCTCAATTTGGTGCTCAACAAGACCACATGAGGTAGCGAATAACAAGGGTACACAAATCATAGTCATTCCAGTAATAAGTGAGTATGTATCAAAGAAGTATCTGTCTACTTTTTGTGTATACTCTTTAGCCACAAACTTGGATCTTGTACTTGTCAATATTACTATAAATCCTAAGCTTTTTATTGAACACCCACTTACACCAAACCAGTTTGCAATCGAATGAAGCAATCTACAATATCTCAAGTCTCAATAGCCATGATGGAGTCCATCTTGCTATGAACTGGTTCTTTCCATTCATCTGCACGAGGAGATGCTTATGTTTCTGGAATAAACTTGGGTGTATCTTCCATGAGATATACAGTGACATCATCACTAAAAGACTTCGAAATCCTTTGTATCTTTCTTAAAGCTATTTCACTACTCTCATCCTCATGTGGTTGTTCAATAATTTCAGTTGGCTGAGAAGGTGACTCAATTTTCTGATTATAAGTATCATGTGCACTTTTTATATAGGAAATATATTCTAAAAAATTGTAGCAAACATAATAGACTTCAACATAGTGCCATCATATCAGTGGAGTGAATTAACAAAGAATTACACGCAGTGACTCCATTGCAATAAACTAACTAGTAACTGTTTGGCAACCATTTTATGGTTTCAAATTCTAGCTGAAGCTGATGACGCTCCAAGTGGAATTGGGCCGGACTTCTTCTATCAATTTTTTTTATAAAAACCCGTAATCGGCAGTAACAGGCCATTCCCAGTAAGCCACGCAAAACTGGATGATAAATCCGCTGATAATGCGCAAGTCCTAGCATATCACCACCAATCTAGCAGGTGTATTCTCCGTGGAATTTAGGAAAGGCTGAGTTGGCCACTAGCACCGTTCAAGTTCTGAGTTTTAGTACTACTTTCTATAGGAATAAATTTGGGACGGACTGCTGAGGTTAAAAAACATTATCTGAAGCACATGTCTGAAACTAGGCGAAACTTTTACATGAGCAGCTATGCCGCTGTATATAAGTGGGACAGAGTAGGAGTTAAAAGCTTTTCTTGTCCCATATAAAATAGGTTACCTCCTATCTTAAGCAAGAATGCCTACAACAGCATAGTTTTTTTTTTCTCGGTGGAATTTTAAAGCCTTAAACTCAGAGCTGTTCAGTGAGGCCGTGGCTCTCCATTGGTGTGGTCAAATCACGGGGTTTTGTCCTTTAGCTGCTCACCTGAACTGCCTCTAGATCTTCTAACCACTGGAGTTGGAGTATGATCCATGTCGGTTTCAATAAGCAAAACTTCCCAGCTCGTGAGATGGGCCAATGAGAAATTTGGCGCGAGTTAAATGCCCGCTCCCTGACGTAACCTCGGATGCAAGACTGACATCATCCTTCATCGCAGAAACTTGGCGATGCTCGGCTGAAAAGGACGGGATTCACGGGAAGCAAATAGCGAAAGGTCCTGACGAGCTATGCGGTCCATTTTTGTTCAAACGGGCTGGAGGCCCATGAAATGGGAAGGCCCGCTATTCGCAGGGCCTTGATTGGATTCCTCGTACCTGTGGCTTGCGGTATTCCACTATTTTCTCTCTCGGAATCGGCCGTCTCTCTCCCGTCCGGCACTTCCTCCGATCGACTAGCCTGCGGCGGCGCCGGCGCCGGCGACCAGCGGCCATGCGGGTGGCACCCAGGGTGCTCTTCCTCGTCCGCGACGCCGCGGGCTACGGCGCTGCCCTCGCCGACGCGCTCCGCCCGCCGCCCGGGCTAACGAGGTTTTCGCTCCCACCTAAAACCCTAACCTAACGTTCCAACGCACGTAGCATCCGCTCACTGGCTTTTTGCCGCTGGATGTTTCTGGTAGGGAGTCCTCGCCCTTCGAGCTCCCCCTTGGAAAGTACGGCCTCGACGGAGAGAAGGCGTGCGCCGAGCTCCTGAGCTTTTCCGATTCCAGTGGCTCTCCACAGGTAAGGGCCCCAGAGGATTTCTAACCGTTCCATTGATTCGATTCGTGCTCTTCCAGTTGAAATTTAGCAAAATGAACGAGGATTTGTTGATTCTGCGGTTGGATTAATGAGCGCAAGGGTACTACACAAGCAGCTGTTAGGATTTTGCTCCTTCAAACTAGAAGATTAGTATTCTTTATAAGGATTTTGCTAGGATTTTTTTTTGTTTCGCCTTGAAAGTTGAAACTTTCTCATATGGAAACATAACCGTGGTTAGAAATTTGCCAGCACTTCTAGGACACGAAAAGACTCATTATCGCTTCCATTTTGTTCAGCTTCCATGCAAAATGTAACTTCCTGGAAGCTCCAGGGTTCAGAAACTTCCCACTCCTCGGGATTTGGTAGTACTGAGTGTAGTCAGAAACCTTCATTTGTGGAAAAGAGATGAGTATTTGCTTCACGTATCTCATTATCAACTTGTTATGATTTAGAACATATTACTAATAAACTGAAGCTAGTATGGTGCATTTGGAAGCAAACGAACGACTCCATTTTCAGTAACATTGCCCCTTCTTTCCTCTCTTGGAAGGGCAGCTTCAATGAATGCTAAAGTCGCAAATGCTTAGGTTTAATAGTGTTAGGAGGCTTAGAGTGTCTTTGTGGCTAAATTCTCGATAGCCGATTGTCTAATTTCTCTTTTCTCTTGAACTTATTAGTTCCATTCCTCCCAATATTAAATAAAAAATCATGCTGTAGGGGTTTTCCCTACAGCATTTCCCCTCAAAAAAAAAAACTGAAGCTAGGTGGCGGGTGTTTGTTTTTTGGGCTTGCATCCTGGCTTGTTCCCATTGAATACTATGTCTACCTGACACATCAACTCTAAATTTGGTTTAGCAAGTATAACATAATAATGATGCTTTAGTTGATTAGAGGAGTTGGCTGCTGGGTGATAGCCACTGACTGCTAGCAAACAGAGGCGCGGAGGAAGAGGGGTGGCGCGAACGTCGCCTACTGCGCACAGCGGCACATGGCGCAGAGAAGCGGCTGCATACGCCGCGGAAGGAGATGACACACACAGCGCCGAGGGAGATGACGCACACAGCGACGGACGACATCAGCAGCACCTTTAGGCAGCGGCGGTAGAGAGCTGAGATGAGAGTGGTGTGTTGCTAGCCATCGGGCTTTAGGATAGGGGGAGTAGGGCAAGCGCATGGAGACTGGGCCAAAAGTAACAAACAAACTGGTCTCGAAATAGCTAATGGTCTAAAATGCATGAAATACTAGGTTTTACAGTTTAGAACGCTTAAACGCCAAAACGTGTTGTTTAAACGTTGTAAAATGTCGTTTTAGGCCATATTGTTTAACATTTCAGGGTTTCAATCTCTAATTAGTGTTTTGATGTTTAAACATGGTTTAAACGTTGTTTAAACGATGTTTTAAAAACACTGGCTAACAATGCTCAATTCTTTGGCTCTGTTTGTTTCGGCTTCTGGCAGCTTCTGGCCACCAAAAGCTGCTGCGGACTGCCAAACGCTCAGCTTTTCAGCCAGCTTCTATAAAATTCGTTGGGGCAAAAACCATCCAAAATCAACATAAACACATAATCGGTTGATTCGTTGTAATAGTAGGAATCCATCACTTTCTAGATCCTGAGCCCTATAAACAACTTTATCTTCCTCCACACGTAATCGTAATGATATTCAGATTTTCGCTACAGCCAGATTCTTCCCACAGCCAGATTTTTAGAAAAGCTGGTCAGAAAAAAACTGAATCAAACAGACCCTTTGTCAGCTAGTACAATGCTCGTACATTTCAACGGCACACCAATAATGCAACGAATGTACAACACATGAGGGTCCAGTGGCAAGCCAGTGTGATGGACCCCCACAAAAAAAATAAAGTGGATCATCCCCACAAAAAATAAATATAAAATTAAAGTGGACATATGACCCACATACCAGATATTAAAATGTAGATGATGCACTTTATCTTAGCCAAAAGGCCGAGATAGATATGAGTTAAAAAGAGACCTGCCCCTTTTTTATAGCTAACCCGGTCGCTCCTCCTTCAGCTAGCGAGGTGGTACTAGCCAAGAGTGATGCACTGCGTGCTGCTTTATGTTGTGTTGGCTTTGGTGTTTTCTCACGGCCCATGTAACGGCCCACGTCACTTGACGACGCAAAATGACGGTGGACCGCTGGTTAGATTAGAAAGAATTATAAGGATTTTTTTTTATGAAAGGGACGACGGTGGAAACCCGGAAAACTTGTGCTTTATAGGAGTAAAGAGTAAAGATGTGGTCCTCTTGCAAGTTGCAACTGATATTCAACTGTCAGTAAGCTAACTTGACTTCTAAATTACACGACCCATGGGCTGTTGGCGATCAAGCTGATAGTCTACTTTGATGATCATCACTAGTGAAAAATTGGCTATTTTTTCTTTGATGTGAAACATCAATTACATTGCTGATGGCTAATATTGACTATACACTGTCTTTGCTTCTTCACTGGACAAGGAAAATTTTGTATTTATTAAGTTATGTTGTTTATTGGCAGGTGACCATTTTTGTTCTGCCAGACTATAAGCCACCTCTTGCAGCGTGTGTTGTAAATGGGGTCTTGGAACTGATTTCTTCTGAAGCTACCTCCACTGAGCGAACTCTAATTGTCCCATACATCACAAGATCGTCAAGCTATCATCATGGAACGGAACATGCAACAAAGGCATCGACTGTACTTCATGGTGCTGAAATAGGGGCAACAACTGACTATACTCACCTGTTGGTTGGTGGGACCACTAAACCTCCTACATCCTTGCAAATACGTAGTGAACCAATATTATGTTTGCTGGAAATGGTGCGTGTGTTGAAGGTGCCTACAGTTCTTCTTGTCACTTCTGGTGGACAGCAGCAAGGCAAGAGCTCTACAGTTTCTGATCTTGAGGTATGTTTTGACTATTGTATTGAAGTTAGGTGAAAACATTATTTGCCTTTATTCAAGTCTCAAGGCTCTTGCCATGGAAATAATAATTGTCTATTTCTGCTTTCCTTTGCTTCTGTTTGCTCTGCAGACTTTGTGGTCCTGAAATTTTATAGAATTGTTCTGATCAAATGGGAAACATCAGCAAAACAATAGGCGTGCTAGGTGGTGGCAATGTTAAAATGTGTCTCTAAAAGATCTACGGTGACAGTGGATAACATTGTTTTCTAGTTTTCTTCTGTAAAAAAAAAAAGCAACACACCTTGCTTTTCCTATGGTCTTGTCTGATTCTTGGTGTTTTGATCTGTCTATTTAGTACTGCGATGTTAAAAGTTTTGACTTCTGAATTTATCATATTCTAATATGAAGTAGTGCATATAACCACACATAGGTAGCATTAACATCCTGCTGCCTCTGATCGTCCAGTTCAGTTCTGAATAACTGTGAAAAAAGGATATTATAATTTATACATGTAAAATGTGAAGTTTCTTGAGTCTTAGCTCACCCAATTTTTTTTCCCAATTGTTAGGTACTGCAATGCTTAGGAGAGCACTTGGCCAAGCACACGGCTTTGGAATTTTCCAAAGGAACTGTTCTCAAGAGAGGGATCGAAAAATCACGAATTGATCAGGAACCCTGGCGCGAGCTGTATGGGTGACGGTGCCCTCATACAGTTTGGTATTTAGCTTAATTGGCTATACATGTTTGACTCGGATGAATGATGGTGTTTTATGGAGCTGGAATCACGAAGGATCTGGTCCGTCGAAACCACTATATATAATGTGGTTCCTTTCGCCTGGGTAAATCAACTCATCAGCAAGATATCGGATGTCTTAGAACTTGTAGACGCTTTGCAGTTAAACATTAAACGAAATACATTTACACTTCTAACCTCTTGGCCAGTAGTATTCAAGGGTTAGGTTTATTGCCTGACTCGCTGGAATGTTTATAGCCAAAGCTCCAATTTTGCTTTGGAAGGATATTCTATTCTATATATTAACCGCGGGAGCATGGAGCTCGCCACGTTGTGCCACGTCATCAGAAAAAACTGCACCGTCCGAACGTCATCAGAAAAAACTGCACCGTCCGATCGCTGCTCAGCGGCCACGCGCATCTCCCATGCATCCGACCGCCGGCTGCTTCAGCTATCAGACGCTTGAGCTTTCGAGACTTCACGTGAAGGACCCTTGGGAAAAGGGAAAAAAGGAGGAAAGGAGACCACAATGTCGGCGACGCTTTGAGTCCTCCTGAGCGCCTCCTCGTCGCGCGCCGGCCATCGTCTTCCAACGCGCTTCCTCTACTTGGGTGTTTTTGTTTGCACGGCTCCAGCTCACCCTCTTCTATCCTCCCCCACATCGTCGTCGACCAAAGCGACAGACATAGCCTCTCACCTCCGGCGTAAGAGAACGCGCGTCCGTCCGATGGTGGAGATGGCGCTGCAACACCTCGTCATGGGCCTGAACAGCGCTGCAACACCTCGTCATGGGCCTGAACAACTAAGCCTCAGTCGAGGCCTCATGGTGCAACCCACTCAACTCCCTCACCGACGCTTTCCTCGGCCAGTCCTCTAAGGTACAGTACAGCCTCAGGTAAACCTCGGTAGCCTCCCCAGTGCCGTCAACAATTTAGCAGTCTCAAGCATAGAGACTTAGCCGATGCCGCGGTGGCTTGATAGTACCGCTTAGTCTCAGTGGTGTTTGTGGATGACGGAGCGATTGAACTGATTGTTCGAGAAGTAGAACTGAAACCGACCCTGCTGTTTACACGTGCCCAAGAGAATTACAGATCTCACACTTGAGTGTCTTCCAAGTTTCCGGATTCTAGTTAGTATCAAATTAGAAGTCGTTGTCTTCCGTAAAATTCTCTGTAGTTCAGTAGTCGTAGTGGGACAAAAACAAGACTTTTGATTCATTTGACACCGTGCTTAGTTTCCAACAATTTAGTTGCTCATTGTTTAGCGATCCTAATTGAGAATGTGCTGATCGATACTAATCCTACCATGTATGTTTCCATGATGAAGTGAATCTATATATCTCTCAATGGTTGATATTTAAATGCTTTATATGTTGCAATAAACACAAACGTATTTTTCTAAAACTACACCTTTTTATTTGTGCAGTCTGCAGTCAATAAAGGATTAAAGGGAGTTCTTGGTTCTATTATTGTTCCATCTACGTCTGACTTGAGTGTGCCTCTCTCTCTGGTTCAGAAAATGAGTTCAAAGAAGCCCAGCGACCTATTGTGCTGGTGAGGGTTATTCTGAACGTTCTTTTTTTTTCCTTTCACACACTACTACTAAGTCCTAACTGTAATTTAGCGCCCGCAGGGCCTCGATTTTATTAATGTTGGTCCTGTTAATGATTGGACCGAGTCATTTCGGCCTCAGGGGATTCCTGAACTTGGTGGAATAGAAGCAACATTTACAGATTTTGACAAAATTTATGGCAATAGAAATGCAATCGTTGTTGACAAGCAGTGGCCACAATAAAATAGGTATGTCCCTGTTAAATGTTGTCTGCATGCAGACATAAAATAAATAATGTTCATTGTAGTTGACTGATGTCTAAAAATGATATTAAAAATGATGCAGGTAAAAATGTGCATATGGTTGTCTTAGGACTTTGTCAGATCTATAAACTTGGGAGTTAGAATCACGTCTGTTCCTATCCGTGTTCACAATCCAAGTCCTCAAGTTCTAAGATTGTTATTTTATTTTGTAATTCACAACTCACTATAATTGTTCATGATAATTATTTGTAAACTAGAAAACCCAACTATCTTGCTGTCAAACACTTCCAAAAAAATAAATTATTCTCGCGCGCAGGGCGCGCGTTAGCTACTAGTATATACATATATTCTCAACGTTTTTTCTTGTACCGCATCTTCCTAGCGTTGGCCTAAGGCCCGCAAAGTGGCCTTTAGGCCGGTTCGTCCCACCGGTCCAGTTAAAAGTGAGAGCAGCCCCGTCCGTAGGATGCAAATCAACGACCACGATTGAGTGCCCCCTTGAACAAAACCCATAGCTAGCCCGACACTTCGCCAGGGCCCAGGGGTCAGCGGATAACCGCACGACAGAACTAGCGCACGAATGGGAGAGAGATGGCCATTTTCCGTCAGGATCGCGCGCCGCGGCGCAGTTGACCGGGACGAGGTATTCACCGACGCGGCGACGACACTAAGACTGACCGCAGCGGGTGTCTCTCTTCCATCCCTCCTTTATTACTGTTCATCTTTTAGAGGCTACAGTTTCCTCATTCCCTCCGCAACGCCGCACACTGTGGCATCCTCTCCGCCGCGTTCCCCTTCTCTCTCACGCCAGATGAGGCGGATCACTATTCACCCCCCGGTCGCTTCTCGCGAACGCCTACGCCCACGCCC
This sequence comes from Zea luxurians, assembly GCA_029449295.1. NCBI lineage: Eukaryota > Viridiplantae > Streptophyta > Magnoliopsida > Poales > Poaceae > Zea > Zea luxurians. The sequence continues at coordinate 2,230,582 of JAOPSE010000168.1, forward strand.
TGACGAGGAAAGTTCTCGGTCGATTTCGCTACGCCTCGACGCGTCCATCGAGCGCGGGCGACATGGCGTCGGATCTGCCGGTACAATGCCGATTCGGATCCGGTGGACCTCGACGGCGAGCAGGAGCAAGTGCACGGCGACGAGGCTGTGACGAAGCAATCCCGTGTGCGGAGGAGGACGAAGCACCGACAAATATGACTCCGCCGAGGTTGTTCTTCGTCGCCACATCTGTCTCCCTCCACTCCGACCGTCGACGGCATCCTTAGATCCGGATTTCCTCCCTTCTCTTCTGACACTTGGACCACAGATCTTGCCTTCCTCAGGTACGAAGCACATCTCAATACGGCTCCCAGGTTAATTTGTGTTCGTTTCATTTAGGAATTTGTTTGTTCTTAGTTTCGTAGTTCAGGCAATTAATTCGGTAAGGATCAATTTCGAACACTTGCAGTAGCACTAGTCTAGATGGATCTGGTTTAGGGTTTAGGGTTGTCGAACACATTCGTAGAACCTTTAGTTGCTCGGGCATTCCTTGTATAGTTGGACAATCCATGTAAACTTGAAAGTTCCTGTAGATCTTGGTCGACACTTTGGTGTTACGTTAGAACTTCAAGCATCTAAGATTGTCTTTCGCATCCTTCCTATCTCACTATTTTAAACTCTACTCTATAAACAGTGCAGTATACAATGCAAAACAGTGTTTTGCATGTCCATATGCACGCTCTGCTGAATACAGTCTAATTCTGCTATGTGTAAATGTGTTGTATCATTTTAGAGGGACACATCCAATCTTCCTCTACCTAGACAACATATACAAGTGTAGTACATAGCACATAGCAGTACTAAAAATTAGGTGTGCAAACATGCTTCATCTATGACTATGAGCACGTGACATGGCCATAAATACTAGTACGATCCTGATCTTCCACATTATTAAAATACTTGTAATTAGTATTAAAATATACGATGTGATATGAGCTGAATGGAGACCGGCCCTCCATATTCCGAGAGAACCCAAACGTGTCTCTCTTTTTTTCTTTGTACCGGATCCGAAAAAAAAAGGAAGAGCTTCCTCTCAGGCCAGCTCGCGTGCTGATTCGCTAATCCTGATTGCAGCACCTCCGAGTCCGACGTCCAGTCGACCAGTCGGCCTACATGACGACTGCATCCCGGGCTCTAACCGCTCCACACGTGACGACGTGACATGTCGGTGGGGGTCTCTCCGTCCGAGACGTGCTGCAGAGTAGTATAGCAGCAGCAGATGCAGCCAGGGCTACGGTCGCGGTCGCCAGTCGGCGTCACAAGCAATTAGACAAGGGTCGCTGCCGACGCGGGGCCCTTAGTCGCACGGTCAGTCGTCTTCTACTCGTCCTCGTCTGCGCTCCCAACTGCTTCGGAGAAATGGCGTCAGGTGGAGTGAATGCATCCTGGACCCGTGGTCCCAGACTCCCGTGTGGCCAGGCCGACTGGCCGTGGACCCGTGGTGGTGTTAGACTGTCCGCATTGATTCCTTTAAATTTCTTTTCCTATATCATATTTTTGTGCCACGTTTTAAAGATTTCAACTCCTACTTTTTCATCTTCCACAACGGTTTACTTTAAATCATTTTCCCACTACTAAACACAGCTGATTTGCCGAGTGCCTAAACCTCAAAAACACTCAACAAACTCTTTGCCCAGTATAACACTTGGCAAAAAAGTCTCGCTGACCTATACATCGCAACAGCTTCGTTGACGAGTGTCCCCCGGCACACACTCGATAAAGCTAGTCTTCGCCGAGTGTCTTCCTTTGACACTCGACAAAGTATATATTGATTTTTTTCACCAAACTTTTTGTGGTGTGTTCCTATAGTATGTAAACTTAAATGTTCAATTTTAACACAATTATCAAAGTGTTTGCTATCACTATTAGATTTAGTTCGTTTAATTGAATTTTCTCCGGATAATTCAGATTTGAACTGCAAGTCAGTCGAAAAATGGAAAACATTGAATGCAAAAATGATATTCATATTATGAAGCACAAGTTATGGCTTATTTCAGGAACAGTCCAGAATTTTCGAACACCATGCTCACAAAGCATAACCGTGAACTTGTGATCCAGTTGTTTTAAAATTGTATAAAACACAACCAAAGTTAGAAAATCATGAAACTTGTTAACATGTCATGATATCATATGTAGAGCCTATGATAAAATTTTGAGACTGTTTCAAGAAAGTTGTAACGCACTATGTGTAGAAACCTAGGTGTCCTTCGCATGAAATCATAAAACTTCAATGTAGACCAGTTAGGTTTCTACACATAGTGCATGACAACTTTCACGAAATATTTTCAAATTTTTATCATAACCTCTATATATGATATCATGATATATCGACAAGTTTCATGATATTCTGACTTTGTTTGTGTTTTATACGATTTTAAAACAACTGCATGACAAGTTCACAATCTTGTTTCGTGAGCGTGGTGCTTGAAAATTATGGTATGCTCCTAAAATAGGCTAGAACTTGTGCTAAATAATATAAATATCATTTTTGTATTCACTATTTTTCATTTTTCGAGTGACTTGCAGTTCAAATCTGAATTATCCGAGGAAATTCAATTAAACGAATAAAATTTAATAGTTATAGCAAACACTTTTACAATTGTTCCAAAATCAAACATGTAGGTCTACATAGTGTAGAAACATACTACAAAAAGTTTAGTAGAAAAAGGAAAAATAAAAAATATACTTTGTCAAGTGTCAAGAAAGACACTCGGCAAAATATGGATTTACCGAGTGTTTGTTAGGTGACACTCGACAAAGAAGCTATTTTGCCGAGTGTCAACGCCTGGCGCTTGGCAAGTTAACGGTCGTCAGCTATAGACGACTGTTGACAGTCCTTCACCGAGCGTCTTGTTTTGCCGAGAATTTGACACTCGGCAAAGGGGGCTTTGCCGAGTGTCTTTCTATACTGAGTGTCTCACTCACGGTACACAAGGTCATTGCTGATATTCTTATTTCGCCAAGAGTGACACTCAGCAAAGAATGCTTTGTCGAGTGCCCAACAAAATGCACTCGGTAAAGCACCGAGCACTTGACAAAGAGCCGGATTTCGGTAGTGACCAATACCGCACTACAACCATAAAATATTATTTTTATACATATTCATCACCCATTACCATTTTTTGTCACTAACAATTAATAGCGCACACAGGTACTGAGGCAAGGGGGCTGACTGGCGCTCTCCTACTTCTGGCAGATGGCTACCCCATCCCCTGCCACTACAGCACGCGTAGGGGCAGCCGTTGCAGCGTGTAGTGTGTGATTGTTGGAGCTAAACGTGAATAGTGCTAGGGGATGGGGAGGCCATCAGCAAGCGTTGCCGACAATCTTAGCGCATGGGTGGGGAAGGAGAGGTAGCAGGTAGGGAGGTCTCGTGTGTGGAGAGGAAGATATGGGAAGGAGACGATGACAACCTACGGTCGTGTTGTTGTTTTGGATTAATTCATCGATACCTCTTACAGTACCAGCGAAGGCATATAAGCTATCGCACAGCCCTAGCCCAATAGGCCAATTACACAACCCATTTGGGCCTAGTTACTTATGTGTTGTCTCACCTCTTCCGATATGGACACGCCTGATTAGCTACCTTCTCCTGATGCTTCTTCATTGTGCCAGTGTCCTCTTGGTTGGCCTGCGCTCCACCTCATCTCTCGTAGCATGGTTGACATTCCCCCTCTCTTTAGACGCCACTTGACCCCAAGTTGGCGCATATGGAAAGTGTTCCTTCAAAGCAGTAGCGTCTTTCTAGGTTGCCATAGCTGCGTCCATACCTGACCAAATGACTTGAACCTAGGTCACGGTGTGCCACCCCGTTGTATCATCCTGCGTTGGAGAATTTGGATCAGAACTTGCAGTGAGTCGATAGAATCTGGTAGCGATTGTATAACCACCTAACGACGACCAATCGTAGCTTTAAGTTGGGAGACGTGGAATACCAGATGAATCTGGGAAGAGTCTGACACCTAGAACTTGTATGCAACAGATCCGATACGCTAGAGAAATGGATATGGTTCAAAGAACCGAAAAGCAAGCTGAATCACTCGCTCGGATCGTTGTTTGTTGGCCTATTTTTTCATGTGTTCTTGAGCTCGGCACAAATGTTGTTTGATCATCCTGGACACCACCTCACGTTCCTCGAAAGGGGATATGGCTAGTGCTGAATAGAAATCGGTGTTGTACCAAAATTCGTTAACTGGAAGTCACTGCAACCACTTGCTGGGGCACGCATGCACGAAACAACGCAAGTAGGTTGCAGCGCAAGTAGCTGAGATGACCTTGGTTTGTGACTTGACATTGTTTCCAAGCCACACCCTGCCCTTGTGTTGGACCAGACCTTGAGTTAGTGTAAATGGAGAGGTGTCAGCCTCCGATGCCACGGCTAGTTGAGTCAGGAGCTGCTTAGCATGTTCATCATGTTGATAACCCTGCAGTACCTCTTGAGCTTGAGTGGGTGTGCACTGTGAGATATGACACAATTGCTCATTGGCTGGTAAACCGATTGGTGCAGTAAAAACTTCAGAGAACCGGGACAACATTGACTGCACGCATGGGTCGATGTTGAGGTCCTCTGGCACCCCTTCAGGTTCATGTGCCCGGTGTTCTAAAAGAAGGTGTAACTCCACCAGAGCTCAAACCAGAAAGGCAGACAACAATCCCTGTAAACATATTGAAGTTCCTTGATAAGGAATAAACAACCACTTGTTATACCAGGCCACTTTCATTGGGCTATGAAGTTGGAGCCAATCCATGCCCACCGCCAAGTCAAATGAAGATATAGGCAAGAACTTGCGATCTGCTGAAAAATGACAGCCTAACATTGTCCATTCGGTTGAAGGTAGATGATGACAATAGGTAATAATTTGACCACTAGCCACTTGAACGGTGATTTGGGTTACCAGCTATAGCACCCCAAAAATTCAAATCCAGAAAATTACTCAAACTCGCTCTGAATTCAAAATGAATTTTAAATTTCATTTCAAAATGTTTGTTTGCGAGTTGATATCAACAAATAAAATATAGTGGTCTATATTCTCTCTAAAATCCTACTCAAAATATCCTACAATATTTTCTCAGTGATCTCACTCAAATTCTTTCCAGAAATACTGCCCAAATATTCCACCGATACTTCTCCAAATATTTTCCTCCTAAGAAGTACCTTTGAAATAATTTTTAAAGTCTCTACAAATATTTTCTTCATAATTTTCCTCATGCTCATACGTATACGTACGCCTTCGGTGTCATACAGTGAGCTCTACAAGCTAATTTCACTTATACATGACTAATACATGCTTATCTACCACTAATCCTCGCCTCCTCCCCCTAATCCCCCCACGTTGCCTATAAATAGAGGGGCAAGGGCCTCCCCTCAAGCCACCCCAAGCCATTTCATGACAACTCACTTCCCCCCTCACCCCCACTCCCACTCCAACACAAGCACAACACAAACACAAGGATCGTTTGGTCGTTCATTCGATCGTTCGTCCACCTATTCATAGTTTGTTCGTTCGTCCGATCGTTCATGGTTTGTTCGTTCGTTCATCCGATTATTCGATCGTTCGTCTATCCAAATAATCTTTATTCAACCGTTATGCTGTCGAAATTCCGATCGTTCGTTCGTCAGATCATTCGATTGTTCATCCGTTCGTTCATAATCCCTATTCATCATTCATCGTTCGTTCATATGAACTATTCATCGTTCATCATTCGTTCATATGAACTACTCATCATTCATCGTTCGCTCATATGAACTATTCATCATTCATCGTTCGTTCATAGTCGCTATTCACCGTTCATCGAATCGTTCATAGTCACTATTCACCGTTCGTAGGATCGTTCATAGTCACTATTCATCGTTCATCGTTCGTTCATACGAACTATTTATCATTCATTGTTTGTTCATGCGGGCTATTCACCGTCCATCGGATCGTTCATCCTACTATTCATCGATCATCCGATCACCCAAATATTCAACTGCTCATCCATCATGATGTCCAGCTCACCTAAGACCTACCAGACCAATATTTTAGTCATACGAACTCTGGTGACTATGATTTTCCTTCTAGTAAGAACTTCTCATCTGGTCACCCATCCTAGATTTCTTGAAGTTGTTCTCCAAGTTGAGCACGCTTAACTTTGAGATTCTTTCGAACCAGGCTTCCAAAAAGAAAGGCGAACCATGTTTGTATGGATACACCTTCAATCCTATAAAACATGGCCCAAGATACCATAGCCCACCCGGACTAGAATACCACCGTATTTCAGCTATTTGGGTCTCGCCTTATTATTGTCTCATGTGACACAGTAGGTAGGAACAGTTGCCACCAACATAAACCTCTGCCAAAGAATAGATCAGAAATAATTCCTGGCACTCTGCTTTTTGATTTTCCAAATATCTCTAAATATTCAAATTCTAGAATATTCCAGGAATACTCCTTTTCCCTTTTCTTTTTATTCCTATGATTATAAAATCTAAAACTTCTCTATCCAAACTCAGATTCCAATAATTCTTGTTTCTAAATTCTTATAAAATTATTCTCTATCAAACCATATCATCCCTTAAGCATTATTCATATTCTAGAAAACTCCAAAAATACTCTTGTCCCATATTCTGCCTATAATTTTCTTGTTCAGACTAAGTCAGACAGTCCATTCGCCACTATTCTCACCAACAGTGAACTCTACCGTACTAAACCACATGTACCTAGCTATAAAGACACCCAGCTACCCTCTCCCTCTCCACACACTCAACACCCTCAGCCAAGGCAACCCCCACTCAGTTACACTGCTCTGCCGGCTACACGCCTAGTGTCGCTTCGCCTCCAATCCACCCTTCTGGTAAGCACCTCCACTCCACCACCAGTGATATCACAACACCACATGACACATACTCTGCTCAAGACTCTACCCATCCATATATCACCATTCTGACCACTATACTAAATATTTATTGATATACTTGCTGGTTTGTATGTTTGCTTGTTCATGTTGCATAGTTATCGGAGCGTTCGTGTCGTCTCGTGAAGGCCAGTTCTGCAAGTCTACGCCAGATGGTGGAGCCAGAAGCCAGTTCCGCGAGCTCTCACCCTTTCACTAGTTAAAGCAACGACAAGCTCACTGGATCCCTTTGATGCATAAATTACATATGCTTTTCAACCACAACCCTCAGCCTGTCTGATGTTCAAGGGTAGGATCTTATAGAGGAGTCTTGTTTCCTACTAGTAAGAGCGTGATATGTTGCCCCCGGTTGATGTAGTGCCTCTGACGTCATCCATAGGGTCATGCGTAGCTGTACCCCCGATATGGCGTATCGCTCCGTTTGTCTGGCATATAGGTCCCTATAGCGAGTCTGATGCTGATGTCCTTGTAGTAGTGCATTGTGGGTCCCTTAGGGCAGTGTTGTGTTGTGGTCGTGCGTGGCATAGCCTCACCTGTGTCACCCTTCGTCCTACGTAGGCATATACCAAATATGTTGTATCGTCCCGTCCTTCCAGGTATGAGGGTCACTGTAGCGACTCCGGTGATTAGGTCCCCCATGATTGGGGTTGACTGCCCCCACAAGGCAGTGGGGATATGCCAGAGACCGTACGCGGTGGCGTGACACCATTTTGATAGGGACTTCTCGGTGCCCCTTTGGTATGTCGCACCCATGTCCGAACACGGTTTGGTTATGGCGCGTCTTATCGTAGCTGACGTGGGTCAATAGTACCGGATCGCCTCACTGAGTTTCTCGATGAGGACCTGGTCGGTCGCTCTGCCTCATAGGGTTGCTCGGTAGAGACTTGGTCTGTCACTCCACCTCGTAGGGTTGCTCGAAAGGGAGTTAGTCGCCTACTCTGCCCTGTGGGGTTGCTCGGTAGAGACTTGGTTGGCCGCTCCGCATCGCAAGGTTGCTCAATAGGGAGTTGGTCGTCTGCTCCACCTTGCGGGGTTGCTCGACAGAGACTTGGTCGGCCGCTCTGCCTCGTAGGATTGGTCGATCGAGGTTTGGTTGTCCGCTTCGCCTCGTGGGGTTGCTCAACAGAGACTTGGTCGGTCGCTTCGCCTCGCACGTTTGCTCGGCATAGACTTGGTAGGCCGCTCCGCCTCTCAGGGTTGCTCGATAAGTGGGCCGTTAAGAGTCTTGGGCCTATTTTAGGAACCCGGTTCCTAGGTACACGACATGCACCTTCCTTAACGGGGTGGCACCAGACCGTCTGATGATGTCAGCTAGCCATTGATCACTAGAGGTTGCCATTGGGGAAATGGTCCGATGAATTTTTAATAAAAATTCTCGAGACCGAAAGGTATGGCCCCGTGTGGGGGATAGATATCCCCTGGGTCCACTAAAAGAGTAATGGACCTCACGAAAGGCCCAAGGGCCCAATAAATCATAAGGTTATTCTTTCGTGGGCCTGGGAGAAACAGCCAGCAAAGCAGAGCGACGTGAGGCCGGATTGGTGCAAACCTGGACGGCCCATAGCGTCGAGCGAGTGGCCGCAACGGAGATCCGACTTTCCCGCGCTGGAGTCCCCATGCAGCGAGGCCACGTGAGGATAAGTCGGCGAGGATTACGTAAAGGATAATCTCAAGAGGTTCACTATCTTTTAGCCACTTGTTGTTATCTTATCCATGTGTACTGCCCCACGGTCGAGTATATAAGGCCTAGGGGGCATCCCTTCAGAACGATCGACCCATTCTTTAGCCACCCACATCAACTCTCTGTATCCTCGATCCAGAGAGCTCTCTTGTAACCATATACACCAAGCATACTCATCAGGACGTAGGGTGTTACGCATCACTAAGCGGCCCGAACTTGTAAACCTTGTCTACCGTCTCTCGTGCGATCTGCACGAACCATTTTGCTACAGTTGTCGACACCTTCCTACTCCTAAAACACCTTGAGGGGTAACCCCAGGTGTGCGGTCGGACCCAAAACACCGACAGCTGGCGCGTCAGGTAGGGGGTGTGTCGACAATCCAAGCTAGCTCAATGGCCATCACCTTCTACAGCAAGATCGCCCTACGCCCCGGATCTATGTTCTGCTTCGGAACAATCTCATTCGTAGCAGACGAAGAGGGAATTCTGCACCGTATCGCGGATCCGCCAGAAAAGGAATCTTCCTCAACAAACTCCGAAAATACCGGAGAAGCGCAACCTCCGGCTCTCCGAAAGAAGATCACTACGACGGCAGCACCGTTCTACCCCGACATCTTCTTCATCGGGAGAGCGGAATCGCCCGTCGTCTCCGACGACGAGCCGACTGTACCCGGGGAGGAACCGCCCCAACGAGAATCCCGTCGACGGAGGAACCAGCGCAGGAACGTTCGACGACATCACGCGGCCGGAGAGCGGAATCCGGAACAACCTGTCTCGCGGGACGAGGTCTCGGAGGTAGGAGAAACCCCAGAAGAACGCGTCTTCAGAGAGCGAAGGAACTCCCGACGACGTGATCGCCGACGAGCTCAGGAACAGGCTGAGCAGGATGCAAGGCAACGTCGAGAGAATCCGTTCTTCGGGCGCAACCTGAACCCCGACTTCGCCCGAGCCATGAACACGCCGAGCGAAGTCAGAGGGGTGCTGGCTCGGATAGCTGAGGGACTTCCTCGGACTCCTGACGCCGAAGGCTACCGACGACTGCTCACCCAGGCGGCCAACCATCTTCTACCGCTCGCCCACCCGCCAAACGATCTGCGACATGCCATCAACAGTCGCCGAGACGCGCGAAGCTCCATCAATGCTTCGCGGGAACGGCGGCATGAAAACGAGATTCGTCGTCGAGAGGAGTACGACAGGGATCATGGCGCCCCGACTCAGAGCCAAGCTACCAGGACTGAGTCGGCAACGGCTTCAACTGGCGGAACCACCCGGGGACGGTCGAGGAATCACGATCACAACTCCCCTCCCCGGGACAGACATCGACCCCGACGACAAGAGGACACGTGCGGAGTGTCCGCCCTTACTCCGCGCCTTAGGGCCATCCAATGGCCTCCCAACTTCAAGGTATCCAATGTTGACAAATATGAACCTAAGCAGGATCCATGGGGTTGGTTAGCCGTCTACACCACCGCTGCTCGAGCTGCCGGGGCGTCCGAAGACGTGATGACCGCGTACTTACCCATTGTCCTTGGGCAAGACGCGCTGCAATGGCTGCGACATCTACCGCGACACTACATCGACGTCTGGGGCGACTTCAGTCGACGTTTCACCGCCAACTTTCAGTCCCTCTCCGACAAGCCGGCACAACCGTGGGACCTCAAATCCATCAAGCGCCGGGGGGACGAAACTCTCCGGTCGTACCTCAAGAGGTTTCAAACCATGAGAAATCGTATCCCCGAGGTCACGGAGGCGCCCGTGATCGAGGACTTCTACCGAGGATCCAATGATTCGGCTTTCGTCCGAGCTATACTACAGAAGGCACCGACTACCTCCGAGGAGCTATTCCGGGAAGCCGACCTCTACATCACCGCCGACGAGCGAGCCCAGGATCTCATCGGAGGAACAAAGCCCGCACCGGCAGCACCACGACGTGACGCGAACCAGCAACCTGACAAGCGGTGGGAGAAGAGGCCACGCGAAGAAGTGCACGCCGCCGGACCACCTGCCTCTCGCGCTCGAGGAGGACCTCGTGGAGGCGAACGTACGCTGGACGACATCCTCGACGCCCAGTGCCCGTACCACAAGGACATGCGCCACACTCTTCGTAACTGCCGAGACTTCAAGCACTCCGTCGGACACGGCCGACCCTTCCAACCTCTACCTCCTCCTCCGCCGAGGGGAGGACCAGATGAACCACGACAACCCCATCGGCAGGAGGAGGGAGGAGGAGGAGCTTTTCCACGCGTTGACAGGGAGGTCAACGTCATCTTCGGCGGACACGGATCACAGGAGAGCAGGAGACAGCAAAAGCTCAACAATCGCCAGATACTGGTGGCGACCACCGGCCCTCCCGCCCCATACCGGTGGTCGGAGCACCCGATCACCTTCACTCGGGCAGATCAATGGCTCAACTTCGACCACCCGGGCAAGTACCCGCTTCTCGTCGATCCGGTGATCCGAGAGAGCCGGGTGAAAAAGGTGTTAGTGGACGGGGGAAGCAGCATCAACGTCACCTTCCCCCGGACACTCCAAGGCTTGGGAGTTCATCTCAAAGAGCTCCACGAGTCGGACACTCCTTTCTTCGGCATCGTGCCGACGGAAGGGGAATACCCGCTGGGCCACATCTACATGCCAGTCACCTTCGGAACTCCGGAGAACTACAGAACCGAGTTCCTGAGGTTTGAAGTGGCGAACTTCGACTGCGGGTACAACGCCATCATCGGGAGGCCTGGATTGGCCAAGTTCATGGCCATTCCGCATTACACATACATGATACTGAAGATGCCAGGGCCGCAAGGGATCATAACTGTGCGCGCCGACTTCCAAGGCGCCGCAGAATGTTTCCGAGTGGCTATTCAAGCAGCCCTCACCGCCAAGCCATCGACAGCTCCCTCCGCAATGGCGAACTCTAAGCCTGAGGAGGACCTCGCAATACCGGCGAATGAAGCTCAGACCGCGACCTCTATGCGGCCGACCGAAGAAACCAAGAGAATCAACCTGGGATTCGCTGATGAGCGCAAGACGGCCATCATCAGCTCCAGTTTGGATGACAAATAGGAAAGCGCGCTCGTCCGGTTTCTGCAAGATAACCGGGATGTATTCGCATGGCAACCTGCGGATATGCCGGGAGTCCCGAGAGAACTGGCCGAGCACAAACTGAAGGTTTTTCCCCAGGCGAGGCCGATTCGACAGAAATTACGTCGTTTCACGCCTGATAAGAGGGAAGCCATTCGCGCCGAGTTAGCTCGCTTGGTCGCGGCTGGATTCATTAGAGAAGTATTACATCCCGAGTGGTTAGCCAATCCTGTTCTTGTACTCAAAAAGAATAAAGTGGACTGGCGCATGTGTGTTGATTATACTGATCTCAACAAACACTGTCCGAAGGATCCTTTCGGGCTCCCGAGGATAGATCAGGTGGTGGACTCCACCGCTGGATGTTCTATGCTGTCTTTCCTGGATTGTTATTCTGGATATCATCAGATTAGTCTGGCGAAGGAAGATGAAGAAAAAACGGCATTCATTACTCCATTTGGCGCTTTCTGTTATACCTCCATGCCGTTTGGCCTCAAAAACGCTGGAGCGACTTACCAGAGAGCTATTCAAACATGCTTAGCCGATCACTGGGGCAAGCGTGTGGAGGCTTATGTGGATGACGTGGTGATCAAAACACAGGACTCAAAAGACTTCATCGAAGATTTGCAACTGGTTTTCAACAGCCTGAGGCGGTATAGATGGAAGCTTAATCCCGAGAAATGTGTTTTTGGGGTACCAGCCGGAAAGTTGCTCGGATTTATTGTCAGCCACCGGGGAATTGAGGCTAATCCGGATAAGATTGAAGCTATCATGAAGATGGAAGCACCTCGATCGCAGAAGAAGGTTCAGCGACTTACTGGATGCATGACAGCTTTAAGCAGATTTATATCCAGGCTGGGAGAAAAAGGTTTGCCGTTTTACAAGTTACTCAAGAAGGTGGATAAATTCCAGTGGACTTCAGAAGCACAAGAAGCTCTGGATGCTCTGAAAAAATTCTTGACAACACCACCAGTACTGAAACCACCTCGGCGAGCTACGTCAACTCAACCAGCAGAAGATTTGCTATTGTACATCTCTTGCACGACTCACGTGGTAAGCACTGCGTTGGTAGTCGAGCGAGTAGAAGAAGGGCATGCCTACCCAATACAGCATCCTGTCTACTTCATTAGTGAAGTCCTCGGCCCCTCAAAGAAAAAGTATCCTCAAGTTCAGAAACTATTATATGCAGTACTTCTAACTGCCCGCAAGCTGCGTCACTACTTTGACGACCACAAAGTCATAGTAGTCACAAGTTTTCCAATAGGGGATATTCTTCACAACAAGGAAGCCATCGGTCGAATAGCCAAGTGGGCCTGTGAGCTGGGATCTCATGACATCGAGTTTCGGCCTCGCACTGCCATCAAAACCCAAGCACTGGTTGATTTCGTATCGGAGTGGACTGAACAACAAGTACCAGACAACCCGGAGACTGCAGAAGTATGGCGAATGTATTTTGATGGCTCACTAAAACTGCAGGGAGCAGGAGCGGGGATTCTCTTCACTGCACCTGGAGGCGAACACCTCAAGTACGCCCTCCAGTTGCTATTCCCGGCCTCCAACAATGCAGCCGAATATGAAGCTTTGATCCATGGATTGAATATTGCCATATCATTGGGCGTCAAAAGATTAATGGTATATGGGGATTCTCTGGTAGTCATCAGCCAGATAAATAAGGAGTGGGATTGCTCAAACGATTCGATGGGAAGATACTGCACTGCCGTCCGAAAGCTGGAGGATAAATTCGAGGGTCTAGAATTTCATCATGTGGAAAGAGATCGGAACACGGCAGCCGATGTACTGTCCAAGCTGGGGTCCAGTCGAACTCAGGTCCCACCCGAGGTTTTTGTGCAAGAAATTCTGCAGCCAAGTATCTCAATGGATCAAATAGAAGAGTGCAACATCATAGATCAATCCGAGTCCGATCCCGATGACTGGAGAAAGCCAATCATCAAGTACATAAAGAATGAAGAAGAACCAGACGACAAGAATTCGGCAGAGCGCATTGCAAGACAGTCGGCTCACTACACACTTAGTGGAGAAACATTATACAGAAGGGGTGCATCAGGTGTCTTCATGAAATGCATCCTCCCATCTACTGGAAGGCAACTCCTAGAAGAGGTCCACGCTGGACAATGTGGAACACATGCAGCCTCCAGAACACTGGTTGGGAAGGTCTTCAGGTCAGGATTCTATTGGCCAACAGCAAAGAACGATGCAGCCGAGTTAGTTCAAAGGTGCGAGGCCTGCCAGTACCTGTCAAAGCAACAACACATGCCAGCACAGCAACTGCAGACCATACCAGTAACTTGGCCTTTCACATGCTGGGGACTGGATATGATTGGACCTTTCAAGAAAGCTCAAGGGGGATACACTCACGTATTGATAGCAATTGACAAGTTCACTAAATGGATAGAATTCAAGCCCATTGCCTCCTTAACTTCTGCTAAGGCCGTGGAATTCATACAAGACATAATATTCAGATTTGGGATACCAAACAGCATCATAACTGACTTAGGATCCAACTTCACGAGTTCAGAATTCTTTGACTTCTGCGAGCAAAAGAGCATTCAGATCAAGTATGCATCTGTAGCCCATCCAAGAGCCAACGGGCAAGTTGAGCGAGCCAACGGGATGATATTGGATGCACTCAGGAAAACGATTTTCGATAAGAACGAAAAATTCGCAGGAAAGTGGATAAGGGAATTACCCTATGTTGTTTGGAGCTTAAGAACCCAACCTAGCCGAGCTTTGCATGGAAACACTCCTTTCTTCATGGTCTATGGGTCGGAGGCAGTGCTGCCTGCTGATCTCAAGTTTGGGGCGCCAAGGTTGATCTTCGAAAGCATAGCAGAAGCTGAGACCACCAGGCTGGAGGACATAGACGTGCTCGAGGAAGAACGGTTAAACGCAGTAATCCAATCAACAAGATACCAGCAGACTCTAAGGCGCTATCACGACAAGGCTGTGCGGCAACGATTCTTCTCAGTAGGAGAGCTCGTCCTTCGCCGAATTCTAACGGGAGAAGGACGACACAAGTTATCACCCTTATGGGAAGGACCTGTGGGGGATAGATATCCCCCGGGTCCACTAAAAGAGTAAAAGACCTCACGAAAGGCCCAAGGGCCCAATAAATCGTAAGGTTATTCTTTCGTGGGCCTGGGAAAAAACAACCAGCAACGCAGGGCGACATGAGGCCGGATTGGTGCAAACCAGGATGGCCCAAAGCGTCAAGCGAATGGCTGTAACAGAGATCCGACTTTCCCGCGTCGGGGCTTCCATGCAACGAAGCCACATGAAGATAAGTCGGCGAGGGTTACGTAAAGGATAATCTCGAGAGGTTCACTATCTTTTAGCCACTTGTTGTTATCTTATCCATGTGTACTGCCCCACGGTCGAGTATATAAGGCCTAGGGGGCACCCCTTCAGAACGATCGACCCATTACTTAGCCACCCACATCAACTCTCTGTATTCTCGATCCAGAGAGCTCTCTTGTAACCATATCCGCCAAGCATACTCATCAGGACGTAGGGTGTTACGCATCACTAAGCGGCCCAAACCTGTAAATCTTGTCCACCGTCCCTCGTGCGATCGGCACGAACCATTCTGCTACAGTTGTCGACACCTTCCTACTCCTAAAACACCTTGAGGGGCAACCCCGGGTGTGCGGTCGGACCCTAAACACCGACAGCTGGCGCGCCAGGTAGGGGGTGTGTCGACAATCCAAGCTAGCTCAATGGCCATCTCCTTCTACAGCAAGATCGCCCTACGCCCCGGATCTATGTTCTGCTTTGGAACAATCTCATTCGTAGCAGACGAAGAAGGAATTCTGCACCGTATCGCGGATCCGCTGGAAAAGGAATCTTCCTCAACAAACTCCGAAAATACCGGAGAAGTGCAACCTCCGGCTCTCCGAAAGAAGACCACTACGACGGCAGCACCGTTCTACCCCAACGTCCTCTTCATCGGAAGGGCGGAATCGCCCGCCATCTCCGACGACGAGCCGACTGTACCCGGGGAGGAACCGCCTCAGCGAGAGTCCCGTCGACGGAGGAACCAGCGCAGGAACGTTCGGCGACATCACGCAGCCGGAGAGCAGGATCCAGAGCAACCTGTCTCACGAGACGAGGTCTCGGAGGTAGGAGAAACCCTGGAAGAACGCGTCTTCAGGGAGCGAAGGAACTCCCGACGACGTGATCGCCGACGAGCTCAGGGACAGGCTGAGCAGGATGCAAGGCAACGTCGAGAGAATCCACTCTTCGGGCGCAATCTGAACCCCGACTTCGCCCGAGCCATGAACACGCCGAGCGAAGTCGGAGGGGTGCTGGCTCGGATAGCGGAAGGACTTCCTCGGACTCCTGACGCCGACGGCTACCGACGACTGTTCACCCAGGCGGCCAACCATCTTCTACCGCTAGCTCACCCGCCGAACGATCTACGACACGCCATCAACAGCCGCCGAGACGCGCGGAGCTCCATCAATGCTTCGCGGGAACGGCGGCATGAGAATGAAATTCGTCGTCGAGAGGAGTACGACAGGGATCATGGCGCCCCGACTCAGAGCCAAGCTACTAGGACTGAGTCGGCAACGGCTTCAACCGGCGGAACCACCCGGGGACGGTCGAGGAATCACAATCACAACTCCCCTCCCCGGGACAGACATCGACCCCGACGACAGGAGGACACGTGCGGAGTGTCCGCCCTTACTCCACGCCTTAGGGCCATCCAATGGCCTCCCAACTTCAAGGTATCCAATGTTGACAAATATGAACCTAAGCAGGATCCATGGGGTTGGCTAGCCGTCTACACCACCGCTGCTCGAGCTGCCGGGGCATCTGAAGACGTGATGACCGCGTACTTGCCCATTGTCCTTGGGCAAGACGCGCTGCAATGGCTACGGCATCTACCCCGACACTGCATCGACGTCTGGGGAGACTTCAGTCGACGCTTCACCGCCAACTTCCAGTCCCTCTCCGACAAACCGGCGCAGCCGTGGGACCTTAAATCTATCAAGCGCCGGGGGGACGAAACTCTCCGGTCGTACCTCAAGAGGTTTCAAACCATGAGGAATCGTATCCCCGATGTCACGGAGGCGGCCGTGATCGAGGACTTCTACCGAGGATCTAATGATTCGGTTTTCGTCCGAGCCATACTACAAAAGGCGCCGACCACCTCGGAGGAGCTGTTCCGGGAAGCCGACCTCTACATCACCGCCGACGAGCGAGCCCAGGATCTCATCGGAGGAGCAAAGCCCGCACCGGCAGCACCACGACGCGACACGAACCAGCAACCTGACAAGCGGTGGGAGAAGAGGCCACGCGAAGAAGTGCACGCTGCCGGACCACCCGCCTCTCGCGCTCGAGGAGGGCCTCGTGGAGGCGAACGCACGCTGGACGACATCCTCGACGCCCAGTGCCCGTACCACAAGGACATGCGACACACTCTTCGTAACTGCCGAGACTTCAAGCACTCCGTCGGACACGGCCGACCCTTCCAACCTCTACCTCCTCCGCCGCCGAGGGGAGGACCAGATGAACCACGACAACCCCCTCGGCAGGAGGAGGGAGGAGGAGGAGGAGCTTTTCCACGTGTTGACAGGGAGGTCAACGTCATCTTCGGCGGACACGGATCGCAGGAGAGCAGGAGACAGCAAAAGCTCAATTATCGCCAGATACTGGTGGCGACCATCGGCCCTCCCGCTCCATACCGGTGGTCGGAGCACCCGATCACCTTCACTCGGGCGGATCAATGGCTCAACTTCGACCACCCGGGCAAGTACCCGCTTCTCGTCGATCCGGTGATCCGAGAGAGCCGGGTGAAAAAGGTGTTAGTGGACGGGGGGAGCAGCATCAACATCACCTTCCCCCGGACACTCCGAAGCTTGGGAGTTCATCTCAAAGAACTCCACGAGTCGGACACTCCCTTCTTCGGCATCGTGCCGACGGAAGGGGAATACCCGCTGGGCCAC